>CM061231.1:140897347-141552347 GCA_030844895.1 Ambrosia x helenae
CCCTAGCATGCTTTTGCAGGTCTATAGGTACGGAGCACGTTAGGGCACGCATCATTGTGTCATAGGATAATTGATCATTGTTAACTTTTATATTGTTTTTCATTCATTTGGTTTTATCTTTGGCGCGTTGTTTTGCGCATGGTTTTAAAATGGCTATGTTTGGTTTATGCTTCCACAACTTATCTAAACTTTTTGGTTAAACGTTAAACTTGATTTTTTTTAAAAACAAACTAAATGGTTTGGAACATTTAGAGTCGTTCATATGATTTATGGCTATGGGATCCTGGTATTCCACGCGCCTCGCGGTATAAACCTCGCAATGGAAATTTGAGGGTGTGACAAAAAAGAATTTTTTGATTCGGTTAAAGATATACTTCAAATATTTTGAAACACGAATCCAAATATCTTATTTAAAATCCGCTTTGTTCGACTTTCCAAGTTTCCGAGTTATAACACGTTACCTCCATGTATTACGGTTGCAACATAACATTTCGATATAACAATTTACTTATAATCATTAACTCCATATATCATTGTTTCAATATAAAAAATTTCAAAACATGGAATTACAAACTCGACATTAACCAGTACTGATATTAGTATTATTAGAACTGGTACAAATATTTGTTTTTGTGGCTTTCAATCAATGGTAAACATGTGTCGATATTCTTTTAGGCAATTTGAGATTTCTCTTTTTTTTCCATACAAAGTGCTAATATAGAGGTGCACAAACCAATTATTTTCTATAATCAGTTTTATTGGTTATTTTCTTACTGATTACTCACTTTAACCTGTTGCTTTCCTTTTTTTCAACCTTTCGGTTTTGTCCCGGTTAAACAGTATATCGGTCAATAACTATTATTTCTCAATCAACGGTTAACATTAATCTTCAACCGGTTAATGGTGTAACTATTATTAACCGGTTCCGGTTCACAAACCAGTTATTATGTGCACCGGTACCGTAGTGAACCGGCCCACTTGCGAAATGATAAAGCCCATTTACAACATCATCCTCACCAAAACACCAGTAATCGAGTCTCTGACTTCATTGCATTGTTGAAACTACAAACCCTCTGTTCATATCAAAGCTATGAGTTTATCTTTGTTAGAGGGCTATTCATCTCACGAAGAAGACAACCGAACATACCTCTCCTCAGACGAAGAAGAAGATGACCTAGACACTCCAAACGACGACGTTTCTGGTAACCCTACAACTGGCAACGATTTTAACAAACCCTTGTTTGATCCACCAAATCCTTCCGCTTCTTCTTCGCTTCCTTCGGCATTCGATGCATTCTCTGAGGTAATTTCACTCTCCATTTTATTTTAATTTATTTATTTATTGAATCAAGTGTTTTTAATTATTCGGGTTCCGTCTAGTTCGGGTCGGGTTATTCAAGTTTTTAATGTATGTTTAAAGATCTAAATTAACAATTGGGTATTCGGGTCGGGTGAAATTGACAGGCCTAGATTGATGGGGGCAGATGTTAGGAGAAGAAAGTGAAATAGTTCATAACCCTAATCTTACACTGATAGAGCATCGATTGAGCAATGAGTTTTAGAATTTGAACAAATCTGACTAGTCGGATTGGGTTTTTATGTAATCAGTAATTATCAGTTTTATATGTACATACACACATTTTTATTTCTATTTTTTTAAATAGACTTAACCCCTTTCATGACCCGTACTTTTTAAGTAGATAGGATTAATCGCCAAAATTTACAGGATTTTGACCGGAATCGCTACTGCCACACTGCCACCAATTTATGGCCGATTCGGTTTTGACCGCCTAGCAATTCATGGACCGGTCAGATGAAAATTAATCGGTGAACCGCCTACTAGCGACTAATTGGAGGCTAGGTGTATTTTTACAACCATGGGATCAACCAATAACGCCTTTAAGCTGATCATTCGTATGCTTATTTGATGGTGAAAGGTTATCCTATTAGTAATTGCAATCTGTTATTGGCTATAGAGCCTACTAACAATACCTATGGCTGATGGCCACACACTCAGTGTTAACGTAGCCTTAGTATTGGGTCTCTTGACTTAAGGATCCCAAGTCCAACCTTGTGGTGATTGGTGAAACTCAAGACGCATAAGTTTTGTATGTGCTTGGGTGGATGTTTGATATTAACAGGTTGAAAGTTCGCTCTATGTTTTTGCAATGAAAAAGAGTGATATTTTTCTTGTTAGAAATGAATAGTGATAAGCAAGTTAGGGTCCCGCAATGTTATTTGGAGTTTTTGCTTTGGCAACTGACAAGGCAGACACTAGTAACTAGGAGAAATAGGAAAAACAAAGGTGTAGCACTTGATTGGGAATCAAACCTTGGAGAAAATAGTCAAACTACCAATAACGCGCCAAACGAAAGCGTTTTAGTATTATGTGAATATATCTGTTAATTCCTTGGGATAAATATGACATGGATAGAACAAAGTTATAAGGAAGAATGAGTAAGAATTCTGTTTAAAGCACAACCACAGTGCTATATATGTGCTTCACAAGATTATGCCTTGACGATAAGTTACTCCCAAGTAACTCTTGCTCTCCTTTGTATATTATAAAATATGACAGTTGGGACATGTAGGTAAGACTTTTAAGCCAGTGCCCTATATGCCTAGTGATAGTGCAACAATTCAGTTATTGCTTTAGTATATTGATGACTTGATGTAGGTCTCTTTGGTATACTGATGTATCAATTAAAAATCGCCAGCATTGCTAATTGTTGTTCTCAATGATCCATCTGTCCCAGCAACATAAATATAATACTTTTACGATCTTTAAGTTTGCTACTGGCTAGAAATTTTAAGCGTTGTTTAGAATAGTTACTCTATAAGATCGGGTCGGGGGGGGGCTAGGAGCACTATTGCAAGATTCGCATTAATTTTGCATCAAATTTGAAAAGAACCAAGCTCACTGTTGCAAAAATCGGCCTAGGCGGTGAAGAAAATCGGAATTAGGCCCTAGTCGGAGATCTAGGCGTTTTGGCCATTAGGCGGGCCTAGGCAGTGATTTTTTTTTTATTTTTTTTATTAAATTTCTAAGTATTTTTTAGTATTATGTGTATATATCTAAGTATTTCTAAGTATTATGTGTATATATGTTAACATATTTTAAAAAAAAACACCTAAATTTGTGTGTGTATATATATATAAAAAATACGTATAAAATACCAAAACGCCTAATTTTCGCCTAGTCCCGACTAGTCCCTAGGCTGGACCTCACCGCCCGCCTAGCGCCTTTTGCAACCTTGAGTCTAAGCTTTCACACATGGTTGTCAATAGCGGACGATAGCGATGAAATAGCAGGCGCTATTTCATGTTTAGCGATACACTAGAAGAAAATTTTAGAGATATTTTATATGTATATTTTACCAAAAAAAAATACAAAAATCTCGCTATTTCCCGCTATCAAGCATATAGCGACACATGAGCGCTACGCTACGCTACGCTATTCGCTATAGCGGGCGCTATGGTCGCTATTAATAACTATGCTTTCACAAGAAGAACCAGAATGATTATAGTTCTTTAGGACGAAGGTATTTACATTAACATTGCAATTGAGTTGAGGCCTGAATTTTGTAGAACATAACATATGGGGGTGATCCCTAAAACAAACAATAAGGTTAGCTTGTGGAAATAATCTCTATGCAAAGGATGTGGATCCTTAGTGCTTTCGGGTGCCCTGGTTATCTTTCTTTTTAGATAAATAATACTGTAATAGAGATGATATTTTGGTGGTTTTCATGATTAAAAAGATGACATTTTGTTTACACATTTTCAGCATTCATGAGGTTATCGTAAACTTCATCTGCGTAAACAAATAAAAGTATTTTACCATGTCTTCCACATAAAAACTAAATATAATTATTTTGATATATTGGAGATTTCAAGACCACCACAGTTTCTGAACAACTCTGTTGGAGAATCAGGATCAGCAGACAAAGATAATGAAGGTCAGCTATGGCGGCATGGTCACCGGAGAAATCGTAGAGATAAAAATGACATGCCTGCAGGTAGTTTATTTTTTCTTTTACAATATAACAAACCTTTTTCTTCAACTGCGCCTAATTACTCAGAATCAATCTCAGAGGCGGTCAAACTCAGTTAGAATCGGATTTTGGCTTTCAACTTGAGACAAGTTTGACTTAAAAAATAAAAATAAAACATAAAGAGTTATGTACTTATGTCTATAAT
This sequence comes from Ambrosia x helenae, assembly GCA_030844895.1. Taxonomy (NCBI): domain Eukaryota; kingdom Viridiplantae; phylum Streptophyta; class Magnoliopsida; order Asterales; family Asteraceae; genus Ambrosia; species Ambrosia x helenae. The sequence goes on from CM061231.1 coordinate 140,901,548, forward strand.
ATTAATAAACTTAGTTTTTTTTTTCAAGAAATGAATATCATTTTTTGAAATACTTTAGTATTTGAACTTGTATCTTTTGTATATATATATATTGATAATAACGTATTTTCTTATAAATTATTATAAATATTAGTAAAATTGTGATATTGACTTATATATAATTTCCAAAAAATAATTTCTTTATAATTTACCATGTCCGAGTCCGAGTACTCTCCGCCTAGGCCGAGTACTCACAAGTCACAACTTCCCAGTTGACCGACCTGGGAGCGCCTAGTGACGTCTGCTACCAAAGTCGCTGTAGATATTATAAACAATTATCTTGCCTTAGTTTACAATTGAAATTTCATTAATGTTTTTTTTTACATTATAGGGGCTGTAGTGCAGGCTAAAGCCCAGTTAGTTGGAATCCGTGACAGAGTAAGCAGTGATGCTGCCAATGCATCTTCAACCGAATCTGGAGGATCTACAAAACGTGTCATGACTGCAACTAATCCAAATGCAGAAGATGCTGCAGAACTTTTGAGGTACTTCCGAAAATACCTTTTACTTATAAATATTTCGTTAAGGCGAATTTGATGTTCCTAAATTACCTTCAAAGGGGTGGTGCATCGGTAAGAATATGAATAACCTCTAGCAGAGGGTTTCATATTCATCCTTGAAGATCACATGCTCATTTACCTGGTTTGAATGGTATAATGGTAAGTCATCTAACGTCGTTTTTTCTCATAGGATGTGTGTGCAATGTGGGATACCAAAAACATTTACTAATGCACGAGGGATGGTATGTCCTGTGTGTGGGGACCGACCTATCAAAGAGACGGAGGATACAAAGAAGAAAGGCTCTATGATTAAAGACAAGGAAAAGAATAAACGAATGAAAGGCCAGTCATCACACGCGACATGGAAAAGTGAAACAGAAATGCAGCTTCGACAGCAATTTGATTAACGGAGATTATTTCTCGACCTCATCAGTTTGTGATGTATGATGTATTTTATAATCAGCTGAAATATGTTTTGAGTTTTGAACTTTTATTATCAAGGGTTTGCTGCATGCGCTCTTTGTAACATGATTGTCCCATTGACCTTGTAGGCGACGACTGATTTTATTTCATTCCGACACTTTTCATCATAACAACAAACCTGAATATTTTTACTCGAACTTCTCAAGGGATAATCCCATTGAGGCATCTTCAGGAATTTAGGTTAAATCGGTTGAAGGGTTCAACCCGAATCAGAAACTAATATTCAAAGAATTGTTAAAAGAAGGTGATCTGGTGAATTTTAAAGCACCAAAATCATACCAACTATACATAACATTATTTCATCACATGAGCAGCATAATACACCTTTTTTCAAGATACACAACACTACTTACAAAACCAACAGAGTGCCCGCATTAAAAACGTGCAGAACCAGGGATCATTTTGGAGGTTCAAAATCATAGAGAGGTCAGTTTCTATAATGACAAAAGGATATACACCAAGGAATTGTAAAAGCCCGACTCATTGTATATGTGGTGAACGGTGACGGAGCCGGGCCTCTTGGATGATTTTATACATTATATAACACAACACTATATAAACAACTGTCCTAATTTTACTTGCCACCCATCGTGTCATTTGATTCGCCTGCAGCTTCTTCCTCACAAACTCGTTTTTCTGCCAACATAGACTGTCCCGGAAGAGACCCATGGTTCTGTGTCATCATGAAGATACTTTTTTTAACAATCAGAGCGTGTAATATAATTAAAAAAAAGGAACTTGAGCTGGAAAGGACGTATATTTTACCAGATTTGGGTTGGGAGGAAATGGAGTAGGCAGCTTAAGTGATTCTGAAGGCCTATGAAACAATAGATGTGCCACAGACCGATCTATAGGATTTGTATCAGTCTCTATATCCATGAATCCACTGCACGTATAAGCAAAATATTAAAAAGATCAGGAAAAGAAGTGTGGAGTGTGGACTCGAGTGTAAAAATGGATAACAGGAAATGAAACAAATAAAAAGCTGATATGGCAGTCTCGAGTAGGAGTCAGGTTTGTATTCGGTTAACCGAAAAACATTTATTATCTTTTTTAAGTATTAATGTGTTAAACTTGATCACAAATACTAGATTACTGGAATAAAAATGTAATTTTGAATAAACTGTTTTTAGGAGGTTGTGTGCACTAAAAATATGATTTTGAAGACCTTCAACCCGGTTTGACCAGGATTCTGAAATAGAACTTTTAATTTTACCCATCTGACTATTAATGATTTAGCATAACCTAAAATAATTCCTCCGCAATGTAAGTGAACGGGGCGAAACTGCCACCTCTAAATTACACTATAATATGTAATAAATCAGCCAAAATATCTCAGGTGGTGAGTCAACTGAATAAGGTAAATTGCTCAAAACAATTAAAAAAAGCAAGTTCGCAAGTGGAACCATGAATCACTTCCGGCACAAAAATAGATAATATTTAAGTTTTGAAAGAGGTTACTTAATCAATATATAGGGAGAAAGCGACCATACTTGTTAGTCCTTTCAGACATTAAAGGCCCACCAAGATCATTAACATCTGTGGCACTGCTACTTAGACTTGGATTATTATGGCGTTGCTCTGCGCTTCTAGCCAAACGGTACAAACTGTCCCTAATGCATAACTTGGTTCTCAGATCCAACTGAAAAGCAAACCGGATGAATAAAAGCAACTTTAGAAATTTGATGAAGACAATAAAAGCGCATGTCATACGGTGTTCAAAGTAACTCCAGAAAAACGAGCAGGTCTGGCCAATATAACTGTTTAAAACAGGTCAATTTAAAAAAGTATCACTTTGGTTCGGGTCAAAGCTTCTAGATTTTTTGCTTAGAAATTAATATAATCATAGTAAAACCAGCTCACATGCTAAACCACCCATCATGTAAGGAACTAAAACTTATTGCCTGATTTCTGCAGCCATAACTGCAATTTGCGCTATTTGATAACTTACTTTTGCTGCACACAACCATTCTGATGTTCATTTAACCCGATATCTACCCTCCCAGACATCAAATCATCTCTTGAGTTCTATAATACCGGCTTGTGTTTAGCCTTGCTCATGCGTGTGATTTGAATTATTAGATACTCTGTATGCTAAGGGTTAAGTTAACTTTTGGGTTCACATAGATCTATCATTACATTATTATGGGCCACACATCACTAACATGATGACCAAAGTCCAGACTGAAAGAGTTCTTTTACTTCCATTTCAGGTTCTTTGATGTAAATTAATAGGAATCTTTACTTTCTGGATTGGATAGAACTAATTAAATGACTATAATGATATTTTGGGAGTTTACTGTGATCGATTAGCGACCTTACACCATTTATGATGCAACAAGATAGAAGTTGAAATGAAATGCCAAGAAGCATAACTCGTAGAGGTTGCCATGAAAATAGCAATATAAGCATACCTGTTCCGTAGCCTGTCTTAGCTGCCGATAACTAGTAGCTTCAAGTGAGATTTCATTCAACTCAGAACTAACAGAGGAGCTTTCTTGTACATTTAATAAACCTATATCCACTCCTTTCTGATCTCCTTCAATATTCCTTTGATCATGTTCCTTTACGGATAATTTGTCTTGTTTTTCATCAGGAACCAATACACCTTTTGAAGACTGAAACATCATACTCCTCTGTCTTGGGCTTCCAATAAATAAGGGCTGAAATCCTTGTGACTGTTTTTGCTCATCAACTTCAGCAGCATTCCCTTCAAATGAAAGACCACCAGAACTCTGGTTAGATGCATAGGACGACCCTATTGGGGAAAGAGACTTAAGACCCTTATGTTCAGATCTAATGCCTGACAGCATTGGAACAGCTGCAGTTTGATGGAGATAATCTGGAGATATATAACAAGTGTCGCTCTGCATGTGACCAAAATAATCAAGTTCCACGTTTCCATGCTGTTGCCTGTTGCCAACGGAGGTAAAATCTTGCTCGGATTTGTTGTTTGAAGACAGCCCGCTGTCATTGCTTCTCAGGTCACTGATTTGATAATAGGAACCATTACCATTTCCTACTCCTTGTCCTACTTTTTTCCCTTCAGTTTGATTATGATGTTTTGACTTCTTTTTCTGCATATTAACCTGCCACAAGTACATAGTTAGACATAACCAAAGTATACACAAACAAAACACTGTGTTATAAAATATATCTAACAGCTGAGTAACACAACTTTAAATCTGTTCAACAGGTAAGAATGAATTTTATCAAGGTTTCTGTCACAAAAACAAAATGTACTAACCTGATCTTTGAAATTAAGCTCATCTTTGCTCTCAGAGATACAGCTAGACCTGTGATTATTTGATTCTGGAGACTTATGATCCGGGTGTAATATATTCTTTAAGCCACTTGGCTCAGGACATGTGAATTTAAAATCCATCTTTAATGCTTCTCCAGTGCCCTCAATTTGAGCTGACGTAAACCAGCCAAGTTCATCATTATTGTCGGTGACACCTAGTCCAAATGATGAATCACAACTCCTGCATATAAAAAACAAAGCATGCGTAAACTTTTGCGCTACATGAAAAGGAAAACATGTTCTTTAACTTTTCAAAGTAAGGCCTACCTTAACATCTTGTCAACATCATCGAAGTTACCTATATCAGGCCAACTGTAGTATAAAAGATCACCTGATTCCTTATCCTGACAATTATTGTCAACAAAGCAAAGATCTCCCGCTTGGGAAATCTGTGTTAGTGGGTAACTGTACGAGTTATTATCACCTGTAGCTGATGTAGCATAGCTACTCTTGAAGGAATCATCTGGCATTCTAATGTCATCAGATGGTAAATTAGGCATGTCTTTTACAATTTCGCCATCACACGAGCCATTAAAAACACCATGTGATGCATGAGATGGTGAATCCTTTTCCATCATTTTCTTTTTCTTATCTAGTGGCTTATAATCTTTTTCTTCCTTTTCTTGGCAAATAGTACGGGAAGCATCAAAGTTGCGAGTGTTGCTCAAACAGGAGTTGTTTCACGGCGATGTTTTTTAAAGCTGTCTGCTTCAGATGAATTTCTACTAGACTGAGCATTAGTAGGGTGTGGTACTATATGGTCATCACCTCGGTCAAATTCATCCCAGATGATATCTTCAAGCTACAGAAACAGTGAGAAAAGTAGCTGTAATAAACAAAGTTTTAGAAAACTTCTATTAAGTTCTATACAAACTACAAGGAAGGTCACCAGTTCATTCAAATTGCAAGTTTTTAATCTTCACATGTCTACATAAATTCTATCACAGTAACACAGTTTAAGCACATAAAAGGACCAACAGCTTCTAGACATCATTATAGATAGAGCTGTAAACAAACCAAACGTTCGGTGAACAGTTTGTAAACCGTTCAGCGGGAAGTTCGTTTGTGTCTGTTTGTTTAATAAATGAACGAACACAAACAAAAAATTCTGTTTGATTAACTAAACAAACAAACACGAACAAATGTCTCGTTTGTTCGATTGCGTTCGTGAACGTTCGGCAATGTGTTTGTTTACGTTCATTTATTTATATCCGTTAGTGTATGTTTGTTTAAGTTCGATCATTAGTTAAAACTTAGGATAATTATGAACTTTTGAATTAGGAATATCATGTATTCATGCCCATGCCTAAGTAATTTTAGATAATTATGTCTAAGTTTGTACAATTTGACTTATCGACATCATTTAGTAGATGTACTTTGTCTAACGGTTAATATTATTAACAATGTTTTTTTAGTTAGTTGCATATTAAATGTGTGTTTTTGTTTGTTTGTGTTCAAGACCCGTGTTCACGAACAGTTCGCAAACAACTGAATTTCTTAACAAACAAACACAAACATAGAATTATGTTCGTTAGTGTGTTCGTGAACGGTTCGTTTGTCCAATAAACCTTAACAAACAAACACGAACAAAGCCTTGTTCGTGTTTGTTTGGTTCGTTTACAACCCTAATTATAGAGGAGCCTTTAAAAGGGTACAACTCAATTTTTTTATGAATTTGTAAATTCTCTATCACACCTTTTCTGGTGAAGCAGAATATGATGCATCTGGTACTTTCATGCTTAAGTCCTACATTTGGCTGTCCTAAAAAATAACATGCTTTCAAAGGCTAAGCATATCAAACGATCAAAGCCTTCTTAGTTGTATTCAATATGCATGGCATATTCAAGAGGATAACATTATACCTACAACAAACAAGCTCCTTACTAATGCTTTAGTATTTACATGGTTCTACTTGCCACTACTTGGTAGTTGGTACCAATAAAATCATGGTTTTAACTTAACATCATGCTTAGAAATTGTAATAGTTCGGGTTTTCACATGACCTATGATCTTAAAAGCTCATAAGTCCTGGTAATTTTTCTCTTATTCACCAAGTAGGTTAAAGTAAACATGGACAAAGATGATTTTGATAGCTCAGGAGATAACATGATCCATCTTTCGATAAGTGCTTAAGCTGCACTCAAAGAATTATAGCATGAAATTCTCCCCTGTATTGATTTTAAAATTGTAACGAAGTATACAAGTCGACTCAAATAAGGGACATAAAAGAAGTTCCCAACAACTAGTAGATGGTATATGAAGTGTCATTTACATGTGCAAGCAGGAAAATTCAACGCTTTAGACTCTCATCATACTTCATGGTAAAGTTAGCTACAGGGAAAAAGACAATCTCATGATTTTTATGCAAAAAAAGAAAAAAAATCATCCATACCAGAAGTTGAAAAAAACAGCTATATTTTTATAAAATGTCAAATACATAATAACATTCCCACTCGCTTATAGTATCTTTTCCCCTCAACTAGACCTTGGTCTTTCAACCATTGCCTATAAGCAATTAAAAATAAACCACAGTTGATCAACTAAACATGATGAACTAGTGTCAACAATCAGCTAACAAAGCATCGATTCCCCAACAATTATGCCCAAACAAAGTATTAAAGATCCTACCTCATACATAGACAAGTCTGACATTCCTTCAAAAACTTCTATCCAGCACTTATGACGAAGCGAACATCAAGATCGAACCTCATAATTTTCCCAAGATAAGTACACCAAAAAGTAGACGTCCCTTTACCTCAGTTGACAAATCACACGAATACAAAGAAATATTATTAGACCTAAAAAACAAAATTCACATTATTTTACATCATCAATCAAAATGTTTCAAGACTCTACAAAGCAATTATGCTATGTTAAAAAAACATTCAAACAACTTTCAGTCTTCTTCTTCCTCCGTAAATAAATCCACATAAGAACCAAAACAGGATCGTAAAAACCAAATAAGTGTATAACAACTAACAAACAATTTCAAGCTCACAATCCATACAAACAAACGGTCACTTATCTAACCAATCCAACCATATAGCATCAAAATCATATTTCAAGCCAATAACAACAACAACAAATAACAGTAATTTCAGTAACTTGCCTTATCAAACAAATCAATAAACATCAAATAGCAACAACAAATTACCGAATCAATCGACTGAAACAATCGCAGTCACTAACCTAATCAAACAAACCACATGACATCAAAAAACATATCTCAAACCAATAAATATCAAATAACAACAACAAATCATCACATCAAGTGCCTGAAACAATAATCTCAGTCACTAACCTAATCAATCAAACAACATAGCACCAAAAACATATCTCAAACCAATACATATCATCTAGCAACAACAAATCACCACATCAAGTTACTCTAATAATCTCAATCACTTATCTATCTAATTAATCAAACCAAATAGCATCAAAAACCTATCTCAAACCAATAAACATCAAACAAACAACAACAAATCACCACATCAAACAAGATCTACACGAAAACTCACCGAAAATTCAACAAAACATCCAGAACCTCACTACCTGCTTCCAGTAAACCCTAATCCTCGAAAACGCGCTTACACAATAACAATTCAACAAATCTGGTTACGTTAAGCTACAGAGAGAGAGAGAGAGAGAGAGAGAGACTGTGTGTGTTTGTGTGTGTGAGTGTGTGAGAGAGAAAGACTTTGTGGCTTGTGAAGAAAAAATAAATAAAAATATAAAAAAAATAGGGGAAAAGTTAGGGAGAAGGAACGCGTGACACGTGGCAATGAGATCAAAACATGGGTGGGGGAGAGAGGGTATCATAATAATTAGTGGAGGAGAGAGGAGGAGACAGATGATCTGTTACTAATGTTTCATTGGTCCACGTCAGCATTTATTGATATCACGTGCAGACAGCAGCCGACACGTGCTGCATCTTATGTGTTGATTAGGTGATTAAATTAATTATGTGGGTTTAAATTAATCCCGTGACCCTTAATTATACCTATTTTTTTATTGTTGGTTTGTTAGTGCTTGCCGACCTTTCTTTTCTTTCCCAAATTGTTTATCTTGTGATTAATGTTCATACTTGTTAATCCGAATATAAATATTACTAGTTTTTATCCCGGGAGCGTCCCGGTGTTGAAAAATATAACAATTCTAATAATATTAATACTAATAGTAATAATTAGGGAAAATGGATTTTAATACTTCCAACTATCGCATGTTAGCGGATATCACTCCCAACTTTCACTTTGGCCAATAGCACTCTCAACTTTCAACTTAGTTTGTTTCATCACTCCCACACTAACGGAGGTCTAACCTGGTTAGTCTTCGTGTTGTAATTAAATAAATAAAATAATAACCTTGCTATAAGGTAACACTATGTGTTGCAGTGTTGCGCGATTCTTTCTCCTAGCTTCTCTTGATAAAGTATACATATGCATCTTTAAAAGAGTAAAATTCCAATGAAAGCATGGCGATTGAGCTGAATTTCAACATCATAGATAAGAACCTGGTTTAAAAGAAAACACATTATTAATGAATAACCTGAACACTTTGTGTTTTTTTTCCTGTATGACTGTAACCCCACAAAAAATAGTTGTTTTTTTCTCCGTTTTTTATATAGAACTATGGTACTCGTTGGAAAGATAATAAAACGCTCGTTAATTTGGTGTAACTTTTTTCTTTAAAAAATATCGTATATAAAAGATATTAACGTTTAAAAATTACGGGAGGAAAATAAGAGAGAAAAATTTAAATTTGTTTTTAAAATTTTTTTTCCTAAAATAACTCAATTTAAATTTAGTATATTAGATTTTATATTATTATTTATTTATTTTTAATTTGTCACATGGCATGACACATTACACACTCAAGTAGGAGAATGCCTCCTTGAATGTCATGTCATTAAAATGGCTTTCTTAGGCGTTCATTGAATGTCATCTCATTAATATTCAATTCTTTTATTATAAGTTATAGATTATAGATTACATGATAATGTTTTCAAACGATACATTCCAGTGTTTTTATAGTTAGAAAGAGTTTGAACTTTGAATTGGTAATGGTTAATCGATTGAAGACATTTTAAAACTATGTTAGAGGGCTTGTTATAATGAAGAACTCTTTCAGTTATTTTTGTTTTGTAAAAAAAAGTGTTATATTTTATAGGGTTACGATTAAATACACAGTGAAAAGAAAAATATAGAAAGTCGTATGAAATTTATCAAACGGACTCTAATTGAACTCATTCAAGCAGCATTGAAACCGTCTCATCGAACCCTACGATCTTAGTTTTTAGGTTTTCGCTTTTTTTATTTTTAGCTTGTAGTTTTAAAATTTACGTTGTATCATTGTGTTTTTTATGTAGTATTGTGTCTTTTTCTTATTTTAATCACTGTGTCTTTTTTTATTCAGCATTGTGCTATAATTTTCAGCATTTTGTTATATTTTGTGGCTCATTGTGTTATATTTCGTAATCTATTGTGTTTTGTATATTCTCAAAAATCATGGGTATTACATCATGTAATTTAAATTAAAAAAAAAAAAAAACTTCAATGAGTTTTCACGTCTTTGTCAACTAAAAAAGGTTTTAAGGTTTTTAATTTATCATCCCCAATATATATATCATAGTTTTTAATTTTTTTTATTACTTAAGAGATAATTGTGAGCTATTTAAATTGGTTTCTAGGACACTTGTCACATATATAAAGTAATCTAATACACACATTAATACAAGCCTTTAACATTTGGGTTTTAATAGAGGTTTTTAGTCTACAACCATGGGCCTAACGTTTGAAAAATACTTCCCCAATGAGTGGCCACTTTTTTTTTTTTTTTTGTTGAATAGTGACTTTCTTCAAAGCGAAAGTGGCAGAAGTTCATCACACTCGTCTAATCGGCAGGCCCTAACCCTTTCTACACGCCCAGACTATGTTGTTTGAACCGGGTCGACGCTGGCACGGTGGGGGCTTCGATGTCCGCCCGGAAACCGTACTGCCTCCACACGAGTTTTTACCTCGCTAGAGTAACAGCCGGATGAAAATCGGGTCAGCTTAGGATCAAACTTGCATCACTTGGACCACAAGCCTCACCATCATTGCCTTGTGTCCCTCAAATGCAGCCCGTGGAAATCGAACTCAGGGCTCCCAAAGGGAAGACCGGTCCCTCAATGAGTGGCCACTTTGATGATTTCTACTACGGCAATCTTACACCCTGGGAAAAAAAAATTCATAAGCGGTCAAAATGTGTAGAAGTCATATTTTTAGAGGGTATGTGGCTATGTTATCAAAGCTTACTCAGGCGCACGTTTAGGCCCACTTTTTAGGCCCTGCTTAGCATTCTGGCGTCGCTTCAAAAGCCATACTTTCAAATCCTTAGACGCATTTTTTTAAGTCCAGGTTCCGACGGAATTCTGGCCAAGAATCGTCTGAACAGGTCTAAAACAATTACACCATCCTTAGATAACTATATAATCAACTTAAAACAACCTACATTAATCCTAAACAAGCCTAAAACATGTTAAAAACACCTAGAAATGTATTTTTATACTGTTTGTCTCGCTTAAAAAAAACTGTTTTTTAAGTGTGTTGCACTAAGGCCTAAGGTTTACCCTTTACGCCTTTAACAACTATGGTATGTGATCGGATAGTGGAACGGTCACGGTGACCTTAAAATAGATAATGTTAAAAGTTTTCACAATATTTAAGCAACCTCTTTGATATGTACCACGTGCCTCACAAGTCCAACTCTCACCCCACGTTTTGTTGTGGTATTTAGGAATCATACACCTCTTAATTAGGAATGATACACCCTAGCCCACCTCACACACCAATAGGCAGTGGCGGATTTATAGCCTATTCGGTGGGTTTCCGGGAACCCACTCGGTTTGTAATTTTTAGTTTAAATATATATAGAAAAAAAAAAGGAACCCATAAGAAAATTATGAAAGGAACCCATTACAAAAAAACTGTCGGTGTCTTAGTGGTAACACCTGCCATGAACATAAAAACTATCCCAGGTTCGAAACCCGTCCAACACGAATAACTTTTTGTTTCCAGCTTTTTTTTATTTTTTTTATTTAAATTTAACAAAACCTTAGTCAACCCTCCTATCCTCCTCCTTCCAAACAAACAACACAGAACCTCCTCCTTCAGGCGATAGTTTCCAAACAAAAAAACACCTCTGCTGCTTTGTAGCTAGTCGCTACCCTCCTCCTCCTCAGACCTCTGCCGCCGACCGCCACCTCTGCTGCTCTGCAGCTCTACTGACTGATCGAAACCGGCTCTGCCTTCGCCCTTTGGACCTCCGCCTCCTGCCCTCCTCCAGCCTGCCGGCTCCTCTCATTGGATTTGTAAGTTTATTGATGTTAATCATGTTATTAGTGTTAGCAATACACATTAAATGTAATTTATATTGTAGTCAATGTACATTATTCCCTCATTACTAGGATTGATAGTTTCCTAAGATAGCTGATTGGTAGTTACCAAAGATAACCAATGTATTCATTATATATTCTGTATTTCTCTCAATGATAATGACACACTTGATTACATGGTATCAGAGCCACTGCTCTGGACCTAAACCCGCCGCTGCTCCCTGACTTCGGTCTTTCAGCAGCCCCTTCCTTCCCTGCCTATCCCCTCCGCTGCACCATCTTTTCCACACCTTCACCATGTCCGATAAAGAACAACCGGCCGCCCACACCACCGCTGCCTCCCACCCTCTTCACCCTGTTTACTCAGTCAATAATATCCAACAAAAAATACGTACCCTCAACGGAGAGAAGGTTTCCTACTCATCGTGGGTCAACCTTTTTCATCTCCATGCTACCGCTTATCGTGTCCTTGACCACATTGACGACACACCACCACCCGATGCCGATGACCCCTCCTTTTCTTCCTGGTCGGAAATCGATGCGGTGGTCCTTCAATGGATCTATGGCACGATGTCCGACGACCTTTACCTGAAAATTCAACAACCCGGTTCCACGGCTCGTCAAGCGTGGCTCCGGCTAGAAAACCACTTTCTGAATAATAAAGATGCTAGGGCTGCCACCCTTGAAGAAGACTTTACCAACTTAACCCTTCAATCGTGCACTTCCCTTGAAGCCTATTTTCAGCGATTGAAAGAAATCGCTGACCAACTTGCTGCCGTTGACTGCCCTGTTCCTGAGAAGCGGCTCGTTTTGAAACTGGTCTGAGGTCTACCTTCGGAGTTTGATATGACAGGTTCTTTGATTGTTCAGCGTTTGCCTTCCTGGGCAGATGCGTGTGATATGCTACTCCGGGAACAGAGCCGACAAAGGGCTCGATCTGCTGCGTCTCCGCCTATTGTGGCTGCTGCTGTGGATTCGGCCCCACCGGCTCCTCCAGCTCCTCCCCGTTCCGACTCTCGGGACAATCGTGACAACCGGGAGCGTGATAATCGGCCTCACCGTGGCAGCTCCTTCCGTCGTGGATCAACCAGAGGCCGGGGTCACTATTCCACTCGCAACCAGTCACCTTCCCCGTTTCCACCTGCTGGTCCTTTTGGCTTTTATGGATCTCCACAGTGGATGGTGCCTCCTTGTCCTTTTTCCTACCCAAGGCTCTTGGATAAGCCCTTGGTCTTATATGGGGCAACCTCCTTCTAATTCACAGCAGCAGCAGAACCAGCCGAGTCCATCCCAGCAGCCCACTCAATCTTCGGCCCAAGCCCACTTGACTGAATTAGATCCTATGCAGCCCACTGACTTAGCCCAAGCCTTTGCAGCAATGGGTATGGAGCAATCTCAGGACGTTTGGAATATGGACACGGGGGCCACTTCTCACATCACACCAGAGCAAGGTAATATCTCTACCCCTTCTACGTTTAATCGAATAGCGTCCGTATTAGTTGGTAATGGCCACCGTCTTCCAGTTCTCGAATCCGGACACACCACCTTACCTTCACCATCCCGCCCTTTTAAACTAAATGACATCCTTTACAATCCTAACTTTATTAAAAACCTAATTTCGGTCCGTAAATTTACTAGAGATAATCTTGTTTCTGTTGAGTTTGACCCTTATGGTTTTTCTGTGAAGGACCTCAAGGATGGCATGCTCCTGAGCCGCCACAACAGTTCTGGTGATCTATATCCTTTCACCACAAATGAATTCGCTGCTGCTTTTGTTGCCACCGCATCTTCCACTTTTTGGCACGATCGTCTTGGACACCCTGTTCGACACGTGCTTGATTTACTTTCTTCAAAACATTTAATTCCTTGTAATAAAGTAGATGCCTCTTTTGTTTACCATGCGTGTCAATTGTCAAAACATAAGCGTCTACAATTTTCTGATTCTGTAACCAATACTCATTTACCTTTTTCTATTGTGCATTGTGACCTTTGGACGTCACCTTTACTTAGCACTACAGGTTATAAATATTATATGGTTTTGATTGATGATTACACCCAATACACATGGACTTACCCGCTAAAATACAAGTCCGAAGTTTTTTCAAAATTCGTTACCTTTTATAACTTCGTGAAAACCCAATTTCATTTGTCCATCCAAACTTTTCAATGTGACATGGGTGGCGAATTTAACAACAATAATTTCAAAAACTTCGCCACCTCACACGGCATGGAATTTCGATTCTCATGTCCCCACACGTCACAACAAAATGGTAAATCCGAGCGCATGATCCGTCGCCTAAACGACATCATGTTGTCTCTCTTGACCCATGCCTCTCTACCCTCTCGTCTTTGGGTAGAAGCCCTCCACACCGCATGTTATCTTCATAACATTCTCCCGTCCAAAGTCCTTCACAACCTCACCCCTATGGCCATGCTTTATAGACGCCACCCATCATATGACCATCTCCGTGTGTTTGGTTGCGCTTGCTATCCTAGCACAACCGACACCCACCCTCACAAACTTGACCACAAATCCACCCTTTGCGTTTTCCTAGGTTACCCCGCTAACTACCGGGGATACCGATGTCTTGAGATTTCCACGGGAAAAGTCATTTTCTCCCGTCACGTCATCTTTGACGAGCTCAAATTCCCATTTCACTCACCAACCACACCGCCCCCTACCCACTCTTTCCTTCAGCCACCACCATCGGACACTACATTCTTTCCCACAGCCTTCCCACCTCATGTCCCCTCTCCACCAAACAACCACACCTCAACAGCCGCGTCCAATACCCTACCCACAAATATCTCGGCCCAATCCACTCAACAACCCACAGATCACTTAGCCCACTCCACTCCTTCCCAGCCTTTCCCACACCCGGCCCACTCCATCCCTTCCCCTCCCCACTCGGCCCAATCCACTACAGCCGTTCCTACTTCCTCAGCCCACCAAATTAACCCTCCATCCCCACCTCACGGCCCGCTTCCATCCCATCCTATGGTTACTCGTGCCCGTGCAGGTATCACCAAACCTCGCATCCCTCTCAACCTCACTGCCGTGACCTCACCTACCTCGTCACCTTTACCAAAATCCCACCTTTCCGCCCTGTCCGATCCGAACTGGAAACAGGCTATGGCCGCTGAATACAAAGCACTATTAGATAATAAAACGTGGGAGTTGGTACCAAGGCCTACCGATGCTCCGGTTATTAGGTGTATGTGGCTATACAAACATAAATTTCATGCAGATGGGACTTTAGAGCGCCATAAAGCGCGCCTTGTGGTAAATGGCAAAAGTCAAACAGTGGGTATTGATTGTGATGAGACGTTCAGCCCCGTGGTTAAACCTACCACTATTCGGACCGTCCTCAGCTTGGCAGCCTCTCGACATTGGCCAATCCATCAGCTTGACGTAAAAAATGCCTTTCTTCACGGGACCCTTAATGAGACAGTATATATGCATCAACCCCCGGGCTTCGTGGACTCCTCCAATCCACGCTTCGTGTGCAAACTAAACAAATCTCTCTATGGTCTCAAACAAGCCCCACGGGCGTGGTATCAACGCTTTGCCACCTTCATCACTACATGCGGTTTTCGTGGTAGCACTTGTGACACCTCCTTGTTTATTTATCAACGAGGCACTGAGATGGCTTACTTATTATTATATGTTGATGACATCATCCTTACCGCTTCGTCACCCTGTCTTCTACAGCACTTTATTCGGGTCCTCTCCAACGAGTTTGCAATGACTGATCTTGGCTCTCTTCACCATTTCCTTGGCATTAAGGTTACTCGTCAGCAAAATGGTCTCTTTCTGTCCCAGTCTGCATACGCCTTGGACATCTTAAAACGAGCCAACATGACGGAATGTAAGCCTTGCATCACCCCTGTGGAAATCGGCTCCAAGTTACGTGCCGACTCCGGTCCACCAGTTACACATGGCACACTTTACCGCAGCCTCGCAGGCGCCCTACAGTACCTTACCATTACTCACCCTGACCTCTCTTACGCGGTTCAACAAGTCTGTCTTTTCATGCACGACCCGCGCGAGACGCATTTTTCGTTCCTCAAACGCATACTTCGGTATGTTAAGGGGACCATTGACTTCGGTCTTCGCATCTCCCCCTCTAGCTCCACGTCACTTACTGCATACTCCGATGCAGACTGGGGGGGTTGCCCGGACTCACGTAGGTCCACTTCTGGATACTGCGTCTACCTCGGTGAGAACTTGATTTCATGGAGTTCTAAACGCCAACCCACGATCTCCAGATCCAGTGCTGAAGCCGAGTATCGTGGGGTGGCTAATGCCGTTGCTGAAACTTCTTGGATAAGGAATCTTTTACTTGAGCTTGGGGTCGCCACCAAACAGGCAACTATTGTGTATTGTGATAACATCTCCGTTGTTTACTTAACACAGAACCCGGTCCAGCATCAACGCACCAAACATGTGGAGTTGGATATTCATTTTGTTCGTGACAAAGTTCGCATTGGTGATGTTCGTGTTCTTCATGTTCCAGCTGACTACCAATACGCGGATATTTTTACTAAAGATCTCCCAAAGCACCTCTTTACTCGATTTCGTGACAGTTTGTGCCTTCGACAGGCTACGGCTCAGACTGCGGGGGCCTATTAGCAATACACATTAAATGTAATTTATATTGTAGTCAATGTATTCATTATATATTATGTATTTCTCTCAATGATAATGACACACTTGATTACAATTAGGTGATAGTTTATTGATGTTATTAGGCGATTAATTAGGTGATGAAATTTGAAACATTTTTACATAAATGAATCTTCAATTAGGTGATGAAAGTTGATAGTTTATTGATGTTATTAGGCGATTAATTATTGATGTTACAGAAACAATCTTATCATTTGTTGATGATATTATTATCATTTGTTGATGATATTAGGCGATTAATTAGTTTATTGATGTTAGTTAGGCTAAGGTGAAGGAAACTAAATTTTAGCGCTTCGGGTGATAATGTTATCATGAAGCAAGTACTTCTAAATGTACTTAAAAGATTAAGACTCGCATCTGATGATAAAGAGCATAGTGTACGTTTAATTTAGTTCTTTTATGTTTACATATTGAGATTATTTCCCCATATAGTCTAATGTTTATATATTGTTGCGGTAAGGGCATGGGCTGGTCTGATCTAATGTTTAGCACTCCATAACTCAAAGCCAAGTTCTCAAAATCTAATTCTGTTTTCTGTGTCGAAGCGTTTTTGTCACCTCTTTTAAGTAGATCATCTTAATATAATGTGTCTTTAAGTTTAGAGGTGTCATCTTCAGTCTGTTTATGATTTATCTTAATACGAGTCTATCTGGGCTGAAAATGAAGTAGGTCATACAAGCTGAAAGTCGCTCAAAGTGTGTTTAAAATGGTTACACCCTTTTAAACTGTTTCATCAAAAAGTAGATTATTGTCTTATAATATAATTTTTGAGTTCACATTTGATGTCAATATTTACGGTTGTCATGCCGCTATCTCCGGATTTGGATGAGGGTTATTGGATGCTTCGTCATGCTTTACGCCGCCACTAACTTTTCCGTTTACCAAAGGTGGCTGGTGGCGATGGTTGGCGATGTCCATGCCTGGTGGCTGCCCGACAACGAAGCCGTTTTTAACCACTTCCTAATCCGGCTGGTGATTTATTTGTAACGTTTTGTCTTTGGTGGTTGTTATTGGTTCATCGTAGCAGCTGTGGTTGCCAGATTTAAATGATCGCTCCGCCTATGCAGGTTGCCAGCGGTGGATGGTTGCGGCGGTTGCCGATGTGGCTATTTGGTGGCTAACCGACGCCCACGCCGCGTACAACATCTTCCTGATCTGGAGTTGTTGCGTACCGTTATAGTTTCATTGCTCGCTTTTCTTGGTTGTGATGAGTTCGAAGTTTCTCCCGATAATTGATGAGGAGATAGCGTGGCAAGGATTGTGGATGGTAGGTTAACCTACAACCCGACTTGCAGCCATAGTTCTTGAAATATTGGCATTGTGGTCGGTGGTTTCGCATTTTATTATATTTGTGCAGTTCGGTTGATAATCAGTTTATAACATATCTGGTTGAATAGCTTAATGTTCATATATTACCTGTGTTTGGTAAGCATCCCCGTTAGCTATTAACAAGGGATATCTATGTTTTGGAATTTGGTATGAACTTAAAGTAACAATGTAGATTATTTTGCGGAATTTGTTCAATAGTTGTGAAGGTGTTGTAGGTACTAACGCACTTATATCGCAACCGACTCATGTGCTTTTCCATCTAGACGTCTGAGCCATTTTGGTCCACCTTAGGCAATGCTTGCATCAACCAATGTTGTGTAACCTTATTATCTTTGTGGGACTATAAAGTTTTTTATGCCTAGATATGGCGAACTTATAGCTACAAGTAGCATATTTGCTGCTGATTTGTGGGTTCTGTTGTCACATTGTGACAATGGTCATTAGCTGTGAACGCCTGATGTGTTGCACAGTTACTGACCGTTACAACATAATGTGCTCTTTGACTATAGGTGTTGAAACCCGATTGGTGTTGTTTGAATGTGTACTACCATTAGGGAGGATATTGCGATTGCGATTTACTTCTCAAACGACTCCAGAAACGGAGAGTGAGACCAAAGGTGGAGCTCTCAGTCGGCGCGATGAGACGACGATGATGGTACGCTTTGATGCGTCGTATTGCAACGGTGCAACGCACCGAGGCTATATATGACCCAGTAACCCGCTCGCCCCCTCCGCGGCAACGCGCGGCGGGTATAAACCTAGTTCAGCACATTCTTGGATGCATTAAATCATTGCCATATGCCAAGTTAAACAAGAGACGTCCTGGGACACCAATTGCTGCACAACTTGAGTCCTTAGTCCAAAGAATATATGCTAAGGGAATGTGTCACCACCGCCTTAATGTACCGTATTTTTATTATGTGATGGACCTTACCTGACCCGAATCGTTAAACCGAGTAACCGACCCGAACCCTTGAACCGACCCAATTTTTTTTATGTTTGGCCATATAAATTAGAGCATCTAAAAAGGGATCCCATTGAAAAAAATTCCTGGATCCGCCACTGCTAATAGGAGGTTGCCACATACCTCAGAATGTGATGTCACAGGGTGTATGAAACCCGGAACCTGTTGTTGTTTATACATTGTATGTTTTTAATTATTAAGTTCTGATGTTTCTTTTAGCACTAATCCACGTAGAGTTCATGTGTACTTTAAGTTTTCTCTTTTCAAGTTTATCTACTGGTATTTAAGCACCTAGTTTGAAGAAAGAAATCAGAGAAGAATTCAAGCAAGTGCTTTACGCCTTTAGCTTTACATTTATGTTTTACTTTTATTTGGGAAATCATTGAATATTTTGAATCGGTCTATAACAATATTGCTTTCATTCTCGTCCTCTTCTTCTCGCATGGACATACGTCAACCATTGAAGAGACATTGACTAAGTCACAAGATCTCCTAAATTTGTCACCACCAACGCCGTCCAAATTGCCGCCAACTTCCACCATTAGGTTGCCTCCCTCTTCACCAAAGCCGGCCCTAATGCTTTATAAAACTAGAAAAGCAACTAGGGTCCCCGGATTTGCTAGGCTCCGATTAAATTCATAGTTCAAAGGTAATGATGCATCAAAACAAATTCTATAGATATATTCCAAGATGCAGATGTAAGCACCAATGAGAATGGATAAAATAAGTCATAAGTCTCTAATTTGAATAGATTTCACTTATATGATATTCAGAACGTGTTAGCAGGAAATCATATATTATTAGTGTAGTAATTCTTTGATTGAATTATATATATTTATTTCCTTCAGGTTCTTCTCCATGGTTAGCTCTTGTCAAGAAGCAAAGATAATAAATGGAGGGCATTACTCTTACTGAACAACAACAGGAGCAGCAACAACAACAACAACATTTAGAAGACAAAGTGTTAAACCCTAGGAATCCGCCCAACACCAGAAACACACCAACACCCTAACCAACTGCACTACACACTCGTTTGATTAAAATATCAAACAACATTGTATTTAACATGTTTACAAATTAAGTGTAAAAAAAAACACTGTTCAAATCCAGACGTCTATTATTATTATAGTGTAATGTTTGTATTTTACAAAATTAAAAAAATTAAATTAATTTTTTTGGTGTCAGTGTTAAAACCTTATGAAGGTCTATTATATGTACAACATAAAAATATCATGGGATGCGGTTGACCGCGTGGCAAGGCATATGGTTAGCCCATTCAAAACCCATGATTTTGGTTCGTTCTCACACTTTAATGGGAGATATGCAATCTTCCATGAAGATTCCAACCTATCTCTCTTCCATGGAGATTTCATCCCATCTCATCTCAAGTTGTACTTTCTATAAGTTCGGAGTGGCTCCCCTAGTTGGATTTATCAAGAGGAAAGTAGTTTGATTTTCCAAGAATTGTAGCGGCCTAATAAGTTCAGCTCGCTTCCTTCCATCGGGAGGGGATTGCTCTACAGCGGCATCGTTGGACGACGAAATCAAGGGACCACTCTCATGGGCGAAATTCACCTAGGTTTTGCAACTTGGATTGTGTCTGAAAGACTACTAGGACCATGCCGAAGCCTTGCCACATCTCAAGCAATCAACAACTTTGTCGGACTATCAAGAAGCCTTTGGAATCCCTTAAGCTAATATCAGACAAGTCAAATGTTCAAAAGTTTATTAGAATATGACCTTAACTATGTTTATACCTCGAGCATTGTGACGCGGTAAATCAGATCGTTCTCAGTTTGATAATACGTACGTTTGTGCTTCGATTATTGTACTTTTATTTTACTCTTTTGTTGCAATTATTTTATATTATTAAACTAGCTGATTACCCCGGGAGTGTCCCGGAGTTAAAAAATCTAATATGACTTAATAAAAAAAATGATAAAAGAAGTAAACAGTCTCAACCACTTTTAATGTTAAAGAAAGTTGTTCTAATGTTTATACTATGAAAAGGGGCTCCCATGCTGTGTTCCCAGCAGATTAAAAAAATCTCAACCTCTTTTAATACTAAGCATATCGTTATAGCACATGAACATGGGCAATTCATATATGTAATAGTATGTTTAAAACATATATACTATCATAACACGATTAGTACTTACCTATATATGATTAATAAATCACCTAAACACATGTGTTTTTTTTTTCTGCATGAACAAAAACTCACTAAATAACATTTTTCTTCGTTTTTTGTATAGCACTATGGTGTTCGTTGGAAAGATAATAAAGCGATCGTTAATTTGGTGTAATTTTTTTTTTCAAAAAAAATGTCATACATAAAAATTACTAACGTTTAAAAATTGCGAGTGGAAAATAAGAAAAAAATAAAGATAAAAATATTAATTAAAATATTTGAAATTTTAAAATAATAATTAACATTTAAAAATGTGAGAGGAAAATAGGAAAAAGACATTAATTAACATATTTGAAATTTTAAGATAATATAGATATAGATTTTATTTAAAAAAAGAAAATAAAATTTTAAAAAATTTATATTTTTATTTAAAATAATAAATTCAATACTATCATCTCAAAGTGTCACATGACACATTCCATTGAATGACACCTCATAAAAATTCAATTATTTTATTATAAGTTATAGATTATAGATTACACATCTAAACATTATTCTTTATGGCAAATTTTGTATTCTATATTTTAACCTTTTTTATTTATGACTAGTTTTTATCCCGGGAGCGTCCCGGGTTAAAATATCTAATATGACATAATAAAATATATTATTATTATTATTTTAAACAAATCTCTGCCATAAGTTATCATATTCAAATATTAAAAAAACGAATCTCTGCGCCGAGGTATAAATCTAGTTCCATTACAAATGAATTCGGAAGTTTGTAAGAAATAACATGAAATAAGAAAAAAAAAAGTTAATTATTGAAATATCGAACGCATTAGTCTAAGGGTTATGTGATGCGTTAAAAAATTCATTGGTATATGATCGGGTATATAGTTCGGGTATTTGGGTATGTTGTTTCAGGTAATCGGGTCGGGTATCACCTAATCCCAGACCCGACCCAAACCCACAATTTTTTTAAACTAATCCCAAACCCGACACAATACCTGTCGGGTTACAAAAAATAGTCATTTTTTTCTCCGTTTTTATATAGCACTATGGTACTCGTTGGAAAGATAATAAAACGCTCGTTAATTTGGTGTAATATTTTTCTTTAAAAAATCTCGTATATAAAAGATATTAACGTTTAAAAGTTATGGGAGGAAACATGAGAGAAAAAATAATAAAGTTTTAATATTTAGATTTAGTAGATTAGGTATTTAATAGATTAGGTTACATCATATTTATTTCTTTTTTTTAATTGGTTTACACTTGCCACATCACATCCTATGTGGCATCTCTCAAAGGAGATATTGCATAAGAGTATGACATGTAGGATTAATCCCTTTGCAATATATATATATATATATATATATATATATATGTTATATTTTGAATAATTTAATATATATAATTAGCAAAAACGTAAATTTAACTTATTACTTTTTTTTTTGTTAACGGCAAGTGGTTTTGAGAATTTTAAAATTGAGTTAAAATAAAGTATTAAAAAATATAATTCAGGAAGAAAGGGATAGTCTGAAATCACTTAAAGGAATATCTTAACCCATGTAATCATAGTTAAAAGTACCGGTATGCAAAAAAATCGAATTAGTCGATAAAACCGAACCAAATAAAAATCTAATGGGTCGGTTAATCACTTAATTGTATTTCTTAAAACCGAAAGTAGCAGGTCAGTTATGGTTATCAATATTTCCATATCCTCCATAACCAAACCGAACCGACTTGTAGTAAAATCTTTGTCGGATTTTGGATTTTTAACCATAAACATTTGTCTGAATTTATAGGTTATGTATTCATATCCATTTTCGTTGAGCGTTTCTTTGAATTTATAAATTATTTCATATCATTTTGTTTGAATATTTAGTAATAATGAATCCTTTCATTAAAAAAAAAAAAAAGGTAATAATGAATATTAATAGTATAGATAGATCTTACGTAGTTTTTAATGGTATATACATAAATGTGTACTAACTATTTAATATTTATTCAGAAACTTTCCAAAACAAAACTTGCAGACCCGAATAATGCACAATTTTATTGTTTTGAGTTATTTTCAGCTAGACCAAATTTCATGGTTAATCGACCCATAACCACCCATTATAACCTTCATAACAGATTAACCAAAATCGCCAGAACCAATTGGCTATGGTTATGAATTTAGGCCAAAACCGACCCATGTACACCCTACTTAAAAGTATAACATCTAATCTCAAATCAGGATTCATGAATGGAGACATGTTACAACTCCGTTAAAAAAAAAAAGGTCATGTTACAACTACTAATGCACATAGTACAAAACAGTTACATTCATTCACCACCATCTAAGTTTCCTCAATTCATACTCAAAGAGTATGTGTTCTAGAGAAAGGTTGGTCAGGATGGTCAAGCCAGAAACAGCATCCATAGGCAACGTGGCGAGCCACATCAGCGAGTAAGTGGTGGCAATGCGATTCACCAACAGCCGCAACCCATCACCTTCCACCTTCCTCGATTCACCAACTACACGTCCTTAGGCTGTAGATTAGGACACATAGTTGATTAGACCATTACCTACGCACCTTGGCAGCCAACGAAGCCTGCTATCCATGATCTACCACTCTACCCTCCATGGCAGCCAACAATGCCTGCTACTTGTTAGATCAATATTTACGGCGTAGATTTATTCGAACACTATTCATTCTGTTTGGTTTCTAACAGTATGTAATGTAATTAGATCAAAATTTACGACGTAGATTTATTTGAACGCTATTCATTCTGTTTGGTTTTTAACAGTATGTAATGTAATGTAATGCTTTTAAACCTCTAATCATATTTAAGTAATATATTAAATATGAATAAAAACTTTCAATAATTGGACAAAAAGGTGAGTATTGTCCAAACAACCCATTTTGCAACCTCTAGTTGATACACCAATAAAAGACAACCCAAAAGCTACAACATAAAGAGAAATTACATCAACATTGTCACCATATATGTTTTAAGCAACTTCAACCCAAAATTTGCCTTACTTCTCTATCTATGATCCCATCCCGCAAGCGCAATTTTAAAATAAAAATATACTGTTACTGAGTACACGAGTTTTTACTAACATGACTCGGCCCATTATAGACACAAGAAACAACAACATTACCATCATACAGTCAGTCACCTCCTCAAAAGCTTGTGGGAGAAAATCCTCTTTGAATACGGGCTGTTTCGTGAGACTGCCTTGTGGGATTCAATCACATTCACCAACGCGTTATGAAGTGGGCCCTGCACTTGGATAAATGATTACAATAGATTAGAGGTGGCATTTTCGACTCATCTACTTGTGACTGCGTCAATTTGGGTTACGTTTCACATGGATAAAACTAAAAACTACGTAAAATGAAATGAACGGGTCAAACGGGCCAAAAGTCACCAAACTTATGTTTTTAATTCATACAACCCCATAAACATCAATTAATTCAAAAACATAGTATTATTATTGTTAACTTTTCATAAATCATAATAACAGTGACTATTAATATTATTATATTATTGTTATTGTTATATAATTTTGTGGTCATATTTAAGCCATTATATAAAAAGTTGATAGAAAGGTGTTTTGGGCCTACCCAATCCAATATGTCTGTATCCATTCTACAAAACAACCTATTTTGAGCTGACCCACATGTTTTGCCACTTATACAATAACCAACAACTTTATAGTGAAAGATTACAGACCTCAGAAACACGAAGAGCGGTTTGAATAACATAGTTGGCATGTGGATCTTGAAGCAGTTGTTCAAAATGAGTGGCAGAGATCAGTTCCCGGATGATGGTTGACCTGATTTGACCATCTAACACAGCTAAACATTTCTCGACGACGTGGCTGCTGAACTTTTGAGTGGCAAGGTGCACGTAGTTACCCTTAAACTGAGAGGTCAACTTGGACACAGCGGATGGAATCTGCAGCTCAAGAATGTACTGTACAGCATAGTTTCTGCATTGTATGATAAACAAATGTTAGCCAAAAAATATAAAAACGCGAACTGTTTTTTCCTTGAACGTTACCCGTATGCATCTTGCGCAAGAAGGATGCCGTTTTTTTGATATTTCCGAGACTATCTTTTCACGGTACTCGCCAGTCGAGTGATTGATGCATCTTTGTAACACGCAACATCCGTGTTGATGAGTTGCAATTTCAACGCAGAACTTTGCAGCAGCTTCAAAGATGAACTGTGATCAGTAAAGAAATGGGTCAGATGGCGAAACTTAAAGTCAAAATCTTTTATGTTTCATTACATATTAAAATTTTGTGATCAAACTTTTTGCTTTCCAAATAAAACATCTGTATATAATTTGTAACAAATAAACATAAACCGATTTGTATTTCATTATAACATTAGATCACTAGAAGAATCATAAAGTAGAGAAGCCATAAGATTGACCTCAAAAGTCAAAGGCAAGTCCATATAAGCATATAAACCTATAATTCTGCTAAAGCTTAGCAAGTCGAAACCTTATTATCTTCATTGCTGAGACACTGCAAGCAACGCTGAATGACATGATTACCGTTGAGATCCTTTATCAGAGAAAGAAAACCCGGTTCAATAGCCGAGATAACAAGCTCAATTTGCTGCCTAGTCTTCAGTGTCTCTATAAGCTTCTGTACCACCCTAGTTCTATAGTAAATAGCAAACGTTTTTACGTTTTTAATGTATTAAACTAAACTAAAATAATACAATGTTGAACAGAACAAAAAGATATAACTTACCCATGAGTATTCAAAGAAATCTGAACAAGTTCCCTTGGTTCTCGAGTAACCGCCATCAAAATACGCATTCGCTGTTCTTCATTACACACTTCCAAAAGCTTCTGCATAAAGTAATTCCCAAAAGGATTGATCATAAGCTCAACCGCATGACCTATGACCTCATTAAACACAGTTTGTACATGTTGCGGGTTCCCATCGTCAAAAATCTTTTGCAGAAGCCGACACCCCTGTTGATCTTTAGCCATTGCCAAAATACACTGTTGACCATAGCTCAAACGAGAACAATCCGCTACTTTGGTTTGACCATTTTCGCAAGGTCGAATAAACTTCTTTCTTACTCGACTTACATCTTCACCTTGAATGATCAAACTATCCTCACTAGCGGCTAAACCCTCGAGCCCCGGCCTGAACCCGAGCCCGAACCCCCCACGAGTGATCCTTGAACCACCAGTTGCCATGTTGAACCAATGAGGGTCATAATTCGGGTTAATCCTAGCCTTCGAAGTGGCTACATTTTGCATTTTAGCTGGAACCCCTGACTGATAACAATACCTTAACACACTCCTATCGAAATTCGACTGCTCGTAATTCACAGGGATTCTTGAAAAATAAGGGTTAGCTTCAAGATAATCATAATCCCGAAATGCATTCGAATGAATTCGATTAACGCGATGCAAACCCTGATCTTGATCATGACTTACAAACATTCTACTAAGTTCATCAATCAAATTTTCATCAACTTCCTTCCCTAAAGATGATTGGGGCAGTTCTAAACAGGGGTTTCTTGAAACAATATGTGGTTTAGGGACATGATCATATAATAATGATGATGATGAATGGGCATTAACCAACATACTTGTAGCATTTTGAGTGTACCCACATGATGAATCACCATACATCATCCTGTTCAATGTAGGATTATTATTATTATTATTACCAACAAAATGATGATGGTGAAGGCCATTGACATATGATGGATTATTATTAATATTATTATTATGAAGGGAAAGTGATGTTGCATGAGGGATCTCACCCAACAACATTTCAAGTTCTTCATCATCCTTCATGTTATTATTAATAATATTATTAATCCCAACTCTCTCAACCATCATCAACAACAACAGTACTTACAAACAACACAATAATCAAGAAAAGCTTGAAACCAACAAAAGATTAATAAAAATCAAAACTTTAAAGCACCCACATCAAGAAAATGATCAAGAAACAACTAGAAATGAAAACCCATAACAATAAACAATTACCCTGTTTTTTTTTTTTGTTCATCTGGGTGTGAATCTTTTGATTAGGTTATGATGCAATAATAATAATCATGATTGTGATCATGATATTATTTGGGGTTGTGGGAAATTTGTGAGGTTGGTGAAGCATGCAAAGATGGAGGATTTTTAATGTACAGAGTGTATGTAAATGTGGGTAGTGTACACAATAAGGTTTCATGCCATAAAAGATGGAGAGAGGAACAGACTCACACTCATATTTTTTCATTACTTTCTCTCTCTAGAATATACACATATATAGTGAGAGAGTGAGGAAGAAATCTCATTGAGAATGTTTTTTTTTTTGTTCTTTCTTAACAAATTTTGTAACACAAATACGTGTTATTAATAGTTACTAAAGAGTAAACAACTACCATTTCATAAAACTAGAAATAACCCCTTGCTTGGGTGCAGGACACACCGATTTTAAATGGCAATATAGACGAGATAGTAATAATAACACTAATAAAAAAACTAAAACTCAATTGCTGCAAAAATCGAAAACAAAAAAAAAAGTCATAGTTTCCTCAACCCGGTCCGTTAGGTTTGGTTTATTTTTTGCCTATCCCAGTTTCTAGCTCGTTCCGATTTGGGTAAAACCGGTTCTAATCCTTAATAAAAGAAACCAGACAATTTTTCAACCCGGAATGGTTTGAGAAAAAGGGTGTGCTATCTTTAGGCTTAAGTTAATGTAATGGACACTTTTCGGGCCATTTTTTTTTTATTTTGTGGTCAAAAAAGTTGAAATATAAGTTTCTTAACACATTACCTCAATATCCATTTAGTCTTAACAATTACATATTCTTAAGCACGGATGAAAAACTTAAACCAACATGAATATCTAGTAATAACTACAACGAGCCCATCTCTTAACATACCTTGAAATTATTATATGTGTAAGGGTAGGTTTTGATATACTGTTCCTAATAAGTAATGCAATGTTTTTTGGAACCGTCAATCTAAAAAGAAGTATATTTTATAGCTGAATTTAGTTGACAGGTTTTACATATTTTAAACATTTGATAAGGGGAAAGTGAATATGGGGTTGTTGCACATTTAAGCTTAGATGCGAAACCCATCAAAACTACGTTATTTTGATTAAAATCAACATAAAACTACGTAGTAGGCCATGAATAAGTAGAACAAGTATAAACAAAATACTGTCTCAATAGTGTGGCTATGAGACTTGGGATTAATTACACGATTTGTTTAAGGGTATGTTTGGCAAAACTAGCTGGTGGCTGGTAGCTAAAAGCTTTTTAAATATATTTTGGTGTTTGGTAGAGTAGCTGGAGCCAGGGACGAAGGATGTTGAGGGCCAGGGGTGGCCCTGGCCCCCTTGTTTTTTTGGCGTAGTAGTATAAATTTGTAATTTTCGTGTGTAAATTGAGTCCGGCCCCCGCCGATTTGCCACTACCGATCGAAAAAATCGAGTCTGGCCCCTCCCGATTTGAGAACCAAGCTTCGACCCTGGCTGGAGCTTTTAATAAAATGTATAAAATGACCAAAATGGGTATAATTAAAAGCTTGTAGCTAGTAGAGTTTTTTCTTAAAAGCTACTACTAGTAACTTTTCACTATAGAGCTTTTTCTCTAACCTAAAAGCTTCCAGCTCCTTCAACCAAACAAAGTTTTTTATTAAGTATGAGCTTTTTCTTAAAAGTTTGAAGCTCTTAAAATCTCATTGCCAAACATAGTATGTTTGGCAAAATTAGCTGGAGGCTGGTAGCTGGAAGCTGTTAGCTGGTAGCTGCAAGCTATTAGCTGGAAGCTTTTTAAATATATTTTGGTGTTTGGCAGAGAAGCTGAAGCTTTTAATAAAATGTATAAAATAACCAAAATGGGCATAATTAAAAGCTTGTAAAGAATGTTTTTATTTTATTTTTAAAATAGAATGGGTATTTGTGTCATTTACTAATTAAAAGCTTGTAGCTAGTAGAGCTTTTTCTTAAAAGCTAATACTAGTAGTTTTTCACTATAGAGCTTTTTCTCTAACCTAAAAGCTTCCAACTCCTTCAACCAAACAAAGCTTTTTATTGAGTAGGAGCTTTTTCTTAAAAGCTTGAAGCTTAAAGCTCCTAAAAGCTCTTAAAAGCTCGCCAAACATACCCTAAATGTGAAAGATAAAATAGTGGGTCATTTACATATTTCCCCCTCTTAAGATCATTTATTACATATTTACCCAACTTAAAAAGTCAATTACATATTTCCCCCTCCTAAGGCATACACAAGTAGCAAGTCAATTACATATTTCTCCTCCCAGGGAGAAATATGTAATTGATTTTTAGGGTTGGGTACATATGTAATTAAGAGGCTTAGCAGGGGGAAATATGTAAAAAATCCTAAAATAAAAGGGTAAAATAGACATTTAAAGATAGAAAATTGGTTACGATCGTATTTATTTTAAAGGGGTATTAGATTTTAATAATCCAAACTTTGACCTATTGACCAACAATAATTTGTACTTCAAAAATTCCCAACAACGATCCCAACTTTCAACGTATTGGCCGACAATGAACATTTGTTAGCTGAGAACTAACTCAGTTAGTGGATGATGACGTGGCATGCTCACGCTGATGTGGATGATGACGCGGCATGCCATGTCAGCGTCCACATCATCATCCATGTCTCTGTTGGCATGCCACATCAGCATCCACTAACTGAGTTGGTTCTTAGTTAACAAAGGTTCATTGTCGGTCAATACATTGAAAGTTGGGATCGTTGTTGGGAATTTTTGAAGTACAGATTATTGCTGGCCAATGAGTGAAAGTTTGGATTATTAAAATCCAATACCCCTATTTTAAATTACTAGCTTTGAATCATGTTAAAAAGTTATTTATGAATATAAACTCAATTTCATATCAAATTTAAGAAATAATATCTAAATAAATTTCGTGAGAAGAGTGTCACGCAAGGTTTTCAGAACCGGACCGGATGTCAAACCGGACCCCCGGCCGGTTCACCGGTTCGACCGGTCCGACCGGTTCGACCGGTCCAACGAACCGACCCAAAAACAAAAAAAAATTAAAAAAATTAAAAAAAAATACAAAAAACCGGTCCAACCTCCCGGTTTTCCGGTCCGACCTCCCGGTTTTCCGGTTCGACCGGCCGGTTCACCGGTCCGAAGCTGGTTCACTGCACCAGCGGTCCGAACACCCGAACCGGACCGGTCCAGGTCCCGGAGCCCGGTCCGACCGGCCGGTCCGGTCCGGTTTTCAAAACCATGGTGTCACGCGTTTTATATCAATTAAGTGAACAAAAATAAAAGGAAATTACAATTGATAGTGTGTTTTGTGTAACATACTAAAACTGGTAAATTTAAGTTTTATTTGGATACATCAATCGTATACATTTTAAAGTTTTCTTAAAGGAAGTTTCAAACTCTCGACAAGGCTTTTCTATAAAAATCAAGAACGGTGAAAGCTATCCATCCATGTTCATTTCTTTGCGTTTACATTAATCTTAAGCGTGTTATGTTATGTTTTCTCCTTATAAACAAATCATTTTAAACAAGTGATTTAAAAGACGCTAATACAAAATATAAAATATAACTCGTGCAATGTTTGTTGCATCTGTTATTCAATCGATTTTTAAATAATTACACAACTATTACATGTGGTTTATCTATTTCATACCTATTTATTAAAAATAAACCATTTGTACCAACTTTTACAAATGACTACACCACATGTGCTAATAGTGTAATCTCTAATAAATATGTATGAAAATGTTAAAGTTGCTAAGGGGTTGTTTGGTTGATTAAGTGTTGAATCATTAAGAGGTCTGAATGGTTAAGCGCTGAATCATTAAGTTGGACCTCTTAATGGTTAGTTTTCTTGTCCCACGTTGGTAGGGGAGCCTTATTAAGGTTCAGCCTAGTTCAGTGCTTAATGGTTCAGTGCTTAATGGTTGCTTAATGGTTCAGCAACATCCCAAATCTTAATGATTCAGACTTAACCATTCCATTCAGAAGCTGAAACAAACACACTGAATGATGAATCATTCAGCGCTGAATGGTTAAGAGCCTCATTAAGAGGCTACCAAACAGCCCCTAAACCACAAATACTAACCGTCTAATTACTTCGTCGGTTTTTATAAAATTTTAAATCAAACCTTTAACTACTATATTCTGAAAAAAAAAAAAAATTAGAAACAAAAAAAATAATAATAATAAATTCAAACATGAAGTTTATAAGAAAAATACTAAACAAACAGCTTTCAAGGAGTAAATTTGGTATTTACACACAACGATTAAGATAGTTACTACTGAGGGATCTTTTGCGTTACCACAAAGGGAGGGTACCGTTTTTGTTGGCCCACATCAACCCAGCTAGTCATGGTCATGCAATTGTATTCTATCTAATAATATAATGACACGTGGCCCTCTTTCAACAACCTATACTCTCGTATAAGACGATGTGTAATACTATCTCCAATGCTATATGCGCCCTTAAGCGCCCTTAACTGCTACGTCATCTGTCACATAATATCCTTACAAATCCTTAAAAACCTTAATTTCATCTCCAACCTTACAAATATCCTTATCATTCTTAATTTCCACCTCATCACCTAACTATTACACACAATCTATACATATAATAAAACAAAGTCATTTTAATGACATGACATTTAAAGAGGCATTATTCTTCATGAGTGTGTCATGTGTCATCTCATGTGGCATTGAGATATTTTTGGAAAAAAATTTAAAAATAAAATTTGATTTTTCTCTCTTATGTTTCCTCCCATAATTTTCAAACGTTAATATCTTTTATATACAAGATTTTTTTAAAGAAAAAAAATACACCAAATTAACGAGCGTTTTATTATCTTTCCAACGAGTACCATAGTGCTATATAAAAAACGGAGAAAAAAAACAACTATTTTTTGTGAGGTTTTGTTCATACAGGAAAAAAACACAAAGTGTTCATGTAAATCATTAATCATGTATATGTAAGCCACTAATTATGTTCAAATCAGTAAATATGAATTATATTTTCAACATGCCTTAGCATTGGAGTTATACATTGTTTTATGTTAGATATTAATATTAGAGTTATACATTGTTTAAGGTTAGACGTTAACATTGGAGATACATTTTTAATTGCTTTACATTAGGTGCTACCCAAAGCTTTCTTACATGTAACTATAAAACAAATCATTCTATTTCATATGTAAAATTAATATGTCATATTAGATTTCTCAATCCCGGGATGTTCCCAGGGTATAATCTAGTAATTACATAAAACATTTCTTTTTTAACTTTGGGTCTACCTTATTGCAAGAACCAAGGCAAATGCATGCCCTTGTGCAAGGGCACCTCACCTAAGGGCTCCCTAGGATAGACACATTCCAATACTAAGGGCCTCTAAGGACATCCAAGGGCTTCATCTCTAAGGGCCCATTGGAGATGGTCTAAGGGGAGATGGGGCGTCACCCGAATTGTCTACGGGTACCGACTACCAGCACGGTAACACCGCCGCCACCCATGCTGGTAGTGGTCCCGTTAACCGTTTTGCTAGTTGTATATACCGTGCTGATAATCGTTTTCTAATTTATTTTTGAATTAATATAATCAGTTTTTTTATTATAATTGTGTGTATCAATTTTTTGCTTGTTATAGTTTTATAATTTAAACCGTGTGTATAAAAAATAATAAACATAAATTAACAGAAAATTAAATAAAAAACATAAAACATAATTTATTAATATTAAACATAAATAAAAATACATCAAAACATAAAAAAAATACAACTTAGAGTTGACGCATAAGTTGCCAGACCTGGAGATGCTCAAAGTTGCTGTTGGATCAGTATGTTCTTTGTTTAAGTAAGAACTTGCTATCTTTGACACTTAAGTGTTTAGCAAGCTCTTGTATATCAGATTATAAGCACAGCGGAATGTATAAGTTAACGCAACACTATTTATACTTTTTTTTTTTTTGAATAAGCGACTTTCATAAACAACCAAACGGGTCAATATCCCAAGACGGAATATCGCCCTAAAACAACAAAATACAATTACATAACATCAAAAGAACGCCACTTATCCCAATCCACCATACCCCCTTTCGTCCTATTGTTAAACCAAAGAAAACTAAGCGCTTTTACGTCTGCTACAATGTCCGTAACTTGAGGATTCTTGTTTGAAAAGATTTTTTCGTTTCTTGCCTTCCAAACTCTCCACGCCGTGATATAAATAATCCCCTGCAGAATTGTCTTCTTACTCGCGGAAACTGCAGCAGATTGATGCAGCATAACCAGATCAGCAATAGAGAAGGCGAATATACTCGGCACGCTGCACCAGCCCGTGATCCCATTCCATACCCCAGTAATGAAACCACAACCCGTAAACGTATGCTCCGTAGTTTCCTCCATAACGTCACACAACGGACAGAAAACATCTTCAATCTGCACCCGTCTATCCTTTAACGCCACCTTCGTCGGAAGACGATTTAGAAACGCTCTCCACATGAAAATGTTGACTTTATTTGGAAGCCACTTACACCACTTGAACTCGAAATCAGGCACCTGAACCAACGCTCTCTGCAGCCACCTTTTAGCGCTAGCAACTGAGAAAATCAAACTCCTGCTATCATTCCAGACCCAGTTGTCCTCTCCATTCGATAACACCACCTGCTGTAATAAGCCTTCAAGTTCCTCTTTCGCTGCAAGCTCTTCTTCTGAATTAGGAGTGCAACTCCAATTCCACCGGATCAATCTTCTACCACTGACCACAACCAATCTATCATTTACAGAACAACATTTCTTACACTCCAACGCAAACAGCGCTGGAAATACCTCTTTCAAAGCTTCATCTGTCAACCAAGGGTCAATCCAAAAACGAATATTCATTCCATTACCGGCTTTACCCCTCATCATACTATTAACTCCCAACCCATTAACCTTAATCTTGTTACATGTACCAACTATATTCTTCCATACCCCCGAAACATTGTTACTCACTGGCAACACACTCCACCTTCTATCCACCCCGTGTATAGAATCAATAATTTTCCGCCATAAAGACTCCTTTTCCGTATGGTACCTCCACACCCATTTTATCAGCAGAGCTTTGTTGTTGATCTCTAAATTTGCCAGCCCCAAACCCCCATCTTCTTTTCGTCTAGTAACCTTCTCCCATGCCACCCAAGCGAGTTTTTTAACCTCATCTGAACCTCCCCATAAGAATCTCCTCATTAATTGATCCATTTTCTGAATAACCTTAACTGGCGCCTTAAAAAGAGTAAAATAATAAGTTGGTAAGCTATCGAGCACCGATCTTATCAAAGTAACTCTACCTCCAATAGAAATGGCATTAACCTTCCACTTCGACAACCGTTTTCTAAGCGTGTCAACCACCGTATCCCAGTTGGAAATTCTATTCATGTTTGCTCCCACTTTGATTCCCAAGTAAACAAACGGAAATTCCCCCGGTTTGCATCCCAAAGACCCCGCTTTGATATCAATCTCCTGATTGTTAACACCCACACCATATAATACAGATTTCTGAATATTAATCTGCAGACCCGACACCAGGTGGAATATGCGAAGGATACGCCTTAAATTAGCAAAATTGAAATCCGACCACTCACCCATTATCATAGCATCATCCGCGTATAGCAAATGGGAAAGCACCGGACCATCTCTAGGTAATCTCACGCCATCAAACGCCCCTATGTGACAAGCCTTTTTAACTAGGCCCGCAAACGCCTCCATCAAAATAATGAAAAGAAAAGGAGAAATCGGGTCTCCTTGACGTATACCTTTCTGACAGTCGAATTCAAATGTTGGCGACCCATTTACCAGAATAGACGACCTGGCCGCTGATATCACACCTCGAATCCAAACACACCATCTAAGGGGAAAACCCATCTGCTCAAACACCGATATCAGAAAATCCCAATTTACGTTGTCATAAGCTTTATTGAAATCAATTTTGAACATAAAGTATGCCTTTCCCATCCTCCTCGCCCAAGAATAAACCTCATTAGATATAAGCGGACCATCAAGAATATATCTACCCGACAAAAAAGCCGATTGCGAGTCCGAGATGACACTATCCATAACACCTTTAATTCTATTCGCTAGAATTTTGGATACCACCTTCGTAATCACCCCTATCAAATTTATCGGTCTATAATCTCCAAGATCAACCGTTTCAATCTTTTTGGAATCAATGTAATAAACGAAGAGCCAACGCCCCTACTAAAACTCCCAGTGTCGTAAAAGCACCGCATGATACCCACAAAATCCCCTTCAAAACAATCCCAAAATTTCTTAATGAATTTGAAATTGAAACCGTCCGGCCCTGGCGCTTTATCATCCCCACACTCCCATACCGCCTCCTTAATTTCCTTTGCAGAAAATTCTCCAACCAAACTATTCGCTTCTTGTTGCCCTAACATATTAAGGCCATAACATTCTAAAAACGGACGCTCCTTCATATCTTCAACGAACTTATCACGAAAGAATTTCAACACCTCCCGTTTAACCACCTCAGGTTTCGTTACCCACTCTCCCCCTATATTCAAACCAGGAATGAAGTTCACACTACGTCTTTTGTTAATCAACCCGTGGAAGAATCTAGTGTTATCATCACCTTCCGCCGCCCACCTATACCTAGCCTTTTGACGTAAATCCGCCACCTGAATATTTTCCAACTCCCTCAGACGCTTCTTAGATTCTTGAAACACCCACTGTTCTTCCTCATTCAGATCTCTAACCTCCAAGATGGTATCTAAACGTTGTAAATCAACAGTAATAATCAATTTCTCCGCAGCTTCTTTTTCCATCGTCGATACCTTCCACTCATTAATCACCTGTCTCAATCTTCTAAACTTACTCAACAACTGAACATCAGGAGCACCTGAAAACACCCCTTCGGCCAAAGTCTTTCGGACCACTTCATCAAAATCAGCCCTTTCTAACCAGGAATTGTAGAACCTGAACGGCTTTGGACCGTAATTAAGATCGCTCACCTTCAAAATAAGCGGACTGTGGTCTGACTTATCTCTACCCAAAGCACGATACTCTGCGTTTGGCCACTTCAGCAAGAAATTCCAATTAACAAACACTCTGTCAATGCGACTCATCTTGTTTCCAGATACAAACGTAAACCGTCTCCCTTTTAAAGAGTATTCATGTAAGTTCGATTCTTCCAAAAAAACATTAAACGCTTCAGCCGCTGCTGCATTAAACTTTGAATTTCTACGCTCGTCAACGTTCCTCACAGAGTTAAAATCGCCTGCTATAATCCACATACCATCCCCTGCACCTATCAATCGAGTGATCTCCTCCCATAAAGCCCTTTTCCCCACACTCGTTTGAGGAGCGTACACATTCAACATATACGTTATAACCCCAGACCCTTTAACCGTACCCACAACCAAAAGGTAATTACGAGCCTTTTTAACCTCAATAACTGCGAACAAGGAACTATCCCACAACGAAGCAAGACCACCCGATCTCCCTGTCGCTTCTACCATTTCAACCCGGTAATCACCTCTCCCCCAATCCACAGCGCTATAATCCGAATACTGAGTCTCTTGAAGCAAAACAAACTTAACCTCTTGTTGAACCCTCAAATCCCTAACCCATTGAGCTTTTCTTTGAATCCCCAACCCACGAATATTTAAAGACATAATATTCATTGATTAACCCCTTGAAAACCTTCTTTCCTAATAGACTCACATACCTTAGGCAAGAAGTCCCCCAAATTTCTAGCTCCCAAACTGTTCCCCAACTCCACAGTGGTATTGGCTTCATTCAAAATACCGCGCTGAATTTCAGTGTCAATCGGCTCATTCAACAACTCCCTTCCTTGTATACCTGAAGTAGCAGCTTCATTTAAATCTCTAGAACCAGCTCCCGAATTGACCTGCATATTTAAATCTGGAGTACAAAATTCGTGGGACTCGCTTAAAACCTGAACATCCTCCTCCCCATACTTTGGGCCCTCCTTTAGGATACCAATCAGTCTATCAATTCCAAACGGATCAGAAGAAGTGCAATCTTCTCTGGGCCTTTTTTTGGGCCTCTCTTGGGCTTCTGGTGACCGGGTCCTGTTATTAAACAGTGTCTTCTTTTTGTACCTTTTCTTTTCAACTACTGGACCATTAGGAACAACTCTAATAGGCGAACTACTTGACTGGTCCACCTGTTCTCCAATCTCAACAGCAGTACCCTCATCTTTTGATGTATTATCCATTTCCACCCTTCCAATTTCACCCATCTCTATATCCGTACCCTCCACCTCCACCCGAGAATTCTCCATCCCATTTCTGACACTAAGACGATCGGAATCTTCTGTACTCACGTCCCTCATATCAAGAACACAATCAGGACTCCACTCATCATTATCTTCCTCCACCCATACTCTATATCTTCTGCCTTTCCATTCCAAATCAAACTTGTCAGCAACTCTACCATCTTTATTACATAATACCCCTACCGAAGCAAAAGAAAAGTCCACCTCCTCCTCCGTAATACCAGCAGATTGAATCACCAAACCGTATCTACTACCTATCACCTCGAACACTTGATCCATTACTAGCGGCAAAGGAACACCATGTATCCTTAACCATGCAATCCTATCATTTGCCACCCCCTGACCTTCCCATCTAACCAATGAATCAAACAACTCCTCCCACTCCTTCTTACGTAAAAGAAAGCGTTCACAATCAGCAACATCATTAAAAATCAATAAAACATTAAACCCACCTAAGTACTTGATCCCACCAACTCCACCGTTCACCTCTGTCAACGACTCTTTCAACCCTGTCAGGATTTTAAAACTCTTAACCCTACCTACCAAGGAGATCTCATGCCATACCCCAAAAGCTTCAACGTTATCGTCCACCTTAATCACTTCCGAAGAGACCTCTGGTTGTTTATTGAGAAACGCATCACGAAAAGATCTCCCAATAACTCCCCCATTACCTTGACCACCATCGACCATATTAGGGTTTGCATGTTCTTCCACATCACGTTGTGCATGCATAACATCTTCTTTCGTTTTCTCCCTGTTAACCCTAGAACCCCCATCCACCTTAACCCCATCCACAAATCTAGCGAGTACAATAAACAGTTTATAAGATCCCATCCAGACGTCTCCTAATTCCCCTTCCAATCTTTTAACATCTCTAACATTACGAAACGAAATAAAACCGAACTTCTTACCCAACCTGTCAAACTTCCTGGCGATGTAAGATCCGACATAATCTCCAAACCCCTTGAAAACGTATTTTAGATCCTCTGATGTCGCCTTAGGAGGAAGATTCGACACAAAGAATTTCGAAATCACCTCCTTATTACGTTGCTCTTGGTCCCTTTCCGGTCTTCCTCGTCTGTTTGGAACGTCATACCACTCCCCTGGCCGCCGCCGACTATCGCCTCTCATCGCCCTAGGGTTTTCTTTTTAAGACGTATTAACACTATTTATACTTAAGAGGAGTTATTACTCCCCCTTGATGATTGAAACTAGTAATGACAAGTATTTATTATGAATCTAAGCAGTAAATGAGAATTAGATACTTAGACAGATTCACAATAAATACTGAAATGGAATAGAACAGTGAAAGTGTTTGAATGATTTTTCTATTAAAATCAATGTCTAAAATAGAAGGTTGAAGCCTCCTATTTATAGACGTTTACATACATGTATCTTGCCAAGGACGAAGGATTGTGAGGGCCAGGGGTGGCCCTGGCCCCCCTGTTTTTTGGCGCATTAGTGGAAATTTGCGATTTTCGTAGGTAAATTTAGTCCGGGTTGAGTCCGGCCCCCGCCGATTTATCACTACCAATAAAAAAAATCGAGTTCGGCCCCCGCCGATTGTCGAACCAAGCTTCGCCCCTGTATCTTGCCCATAAAGCAAGTACAGAAACATCAGAAACAAGTTGCACAAGTTGCAACATTGAAACTAACAATTACAGCTAAAAGTAATAATAAACAATAAACTACTGATACAAAAGGCGGTGGAAAATATCTGATGCTAAGTGCTGATGAATGACAAACTACTGATGAGTAGTTTGTCTTCAGTACTTCTGAAGTGAACTTGTCTGGTTTGGACTTCAGAACTTCTGATGAAGTTTCTTCTTCAGCACTTCTCATATCTTCTCTTCAGCAGTTTCTTGTCTTCTCTTCAGTACTTCTATACTTAGCCAAAAATGACAGAAGTGAATTAGACTAAGGTTTCCAAAAGTGGTTTCACCAATCCTCTTTGTCCTAACAATCTCCCCCTGGATTGATGAACCCAAAACCTTACTAATTCCTTATGATCTTCTTCTGTCTTGAACAATCTTCCATATCTCTTTGTACATGGTGTTCTTGAGCTGGTTTAACTGTCCATCAGATAGAGATCCTCTCTGTGGTTCCAAATGTTGAATTGTGAGCAGGTCTTGTGTTGACAGTTTCTTTAGATCACTGATCTTCTTGTAAGCCCTGCTTGAAAGGTCTCTTCTTGTCAATAATACTGAGTTGTTATCAGTAAGTGACCATCTGATGATAGGTACCTTTGACTTGTTAAAGTCAGAGGAATAGGGAACCAGACTTGTCCCTTGGGTTGATGATCCTGAGTGTTGGATGCTTTCTGTTTCAGTAAACCTCAGGTGGGAGTCTCTTCCTTGTTGTTGTTGCATATCAGGCATCTGAATAGTTGGGAGATGGTGTTCAGTCACTACCTTGGTATGCATCTTTTCTTTGATAGTCTTTTGGATTTGGTAGGCAAAAGTGGAAGGATCCCTGAATTGTGTTAACAGAGGTTTCTCCTCAATGTCAAAATCTGAATGAACTACTGAACTTCCTTCAAGTAGTACCATTTTGAAATCAGTTTTGACATTGTCCTCTGCTTTCTTTCTTTGAGTAGCAGGCCTTTTTGTTGATATACCAGAAGTTCTAACTACTGATCTTGAAGGATCAGCAGTTTGAAACTTCTCTGGATTTGCAGCCTTGGCAGCCTTGTATTTTCGATAAGTATCCATCAGTCTTTCTTCTTTCCATCTGGATACTGAGGCTTTTGAACCATAGCCATCTGCTACTAATTCATCTATCATCTGGGCTCTCTTGGCCTTTCCTTCTTTACTTGTGGCCAGTTTGTCTGCAATGAGTTGTGCCCTTCTTGTTAGCTCTTGCATAGAGAGTCCCTTGAGTGTGTAGGCTTTAGTCTTGCTGTTCTTGGTGATGTAAGACATCAGTTGTTGT
This sequence comes from Ambrosia x helenae, assembly GCA_030844895.1. Lineage (NCBI taxonomy): Eukaryota > Viridiplantae > Streptophyta > Magnoliopsida > Asterales > Asteraceae > Ambrosia > Ambrosia x helenae. The sequence continues at coordinate 140,941,589 of CM061231.1, forward strand.
CTTTTGTCTTCTTCAACAACATAGTCAATTTCAGCCTGTCTCTCCAGTTCAACTTGATAAGCCTGGAGCTTCTCTTCAAACTCCAAGTCATCCCTTTGTTCCAGACTTTTCCAAATCTGGTCTTCCTTGGCTTTTTGTTGAACTGCCTTTAACCTCTGCTCAAGAAGTTCAGTTGATTGAGAGATTGGAGCAGGGGTTAGGACAGTCATGGTAGTGGTTGTTGTAGGCCTTGGAGGAGCAGAAGTTGGTTTGATTTGTTCAGTGGATCTGGAAGGTTCAGTATGTTGAGGTTTGGAAGTGTTAACCTCTGATGGGTTGACAACTGCTGATGGTTTGTCAACTACTGAAGGATTGTCTTCTCTGATGGGTTGACAACTGCTGATGGTTTGTCAACTACTGAAGGATTGTCTTCAGTATCTTCTGAGTCATCAGTACTTTGACCATCAGAAGTTTCTTTATTATGCCTTAGGGATTCTTCAGAGGTTTGGGTCTCATCTTCTTTTTCTGTGGCTTCAATTTCTTCTACTGAGACACCAAACTGTTTGGCCAGTTTTTCTTTTCTGGCTTGATTCTTCTGATCTCTTTCAAGGATGGCCACTCTTGCCCTTATCCTGGCTTCGAATGACTCCTTAGGTTCCCTAATTTTCTCCCCCTTTTTGGATTCATCAAGTTTAAGTTTAGAGGTTGAGGGTTGGGAGAATTGACCTTGAAGATGAGCAATCTGTTTGCTGTTAAATTCAATCTTGTTGGACAGATCATTCATCTTTGTCTTGATCACTCCAAATTGGTTTTTGATTGACAGCTCCAAGTTAGCTGTGTATGTTTGGAAGTGATTCTTGATGAGAGTGTTCATCATGTGGTATAGGGGACCCTCTGGGCTGCATAGATGGTTCATGTCTATGCTTGTTTGCCCAGGGAATTGGGTAGGCATTTGTTGTGAAGGGTGTGTTTTTGGGAGATCCTCATGTTGTACAGAGGATGCCACTCTAGGGGTTTTAGGGATTGAGTGGACTTTAACCTGTGCAGGGGTGACTAGCTTCTTGAGCTTGGATACCCCTGAAACAGGACCTTCATAAAGTGCCGTCAATTCAGTAGTTTTGGTTTTTGAAACATCATCCAAATTAATGGAATCATCTGAATCCCTGATGTTGTCCTCATTGAGGACTGTCTCAGTTAAATCATGAGCTGAGCCCAACTCAGTTCTCTCATGAACCTCTTGTTCTTGGTTCTGAGGATTTCCTACTTCAGGCATTAAGCCTTCATCAGTAGTTGCCACATCTGAGGTCTTAGCTGTTTTACTTCTGTCCTCAGATCCACCACTGGGTGGTAACTGAGTAGTAGCAGCCTCAGATGCCCCAAGAGTCTCTAAGATTGGGCTTAAAGACTCTGGTCCATCCCTTATCTCTTGGGTTAGGGCTAGTGATGTCCACATCCATGTCTGATGCTGTGGTTATGTCCCCTGTTTGATGTTGTTGTAGGGGACTGACATTATCAGATGGGACTTTCTCTTTTAGCCCAGAGAGAAGTTTGGCAATCTCTATTGCCCCTGGTTCAGAAATTTGAGGGGTTGGTTCAGTAGTTTGGGCAATAGGTGAAATAGGTTGGTCAGCAGTTTCAAAAGAAGTGTGAGTTGCAATTGTTTTTCTAAGTCTTTTTCTTTTGAATAAGATTGTTATTGGTGCTCTTGGTGGGGTTTGAGATGGATGAGACTGAGAGGGTGTTTCAGTCTCACCTATTTGAAGAGCAGATTGCTCATGAGCATGTTCAGGCATCTCAACCTCCTGAACAGCTTTTCTTTTGGGTTGGTGGGTTTTTGTTTTTGTTGGCTTGGGCTGTTTGGCTTTTGGTGGGGTGAGTTTGGAAGATGTGGGCTTCAGGGGGACTTGTTGTTGTTCTCCCTGATCATCTTCTGGCCAGGTAGCCGGTTTGTTATGCCTAGAGTATGCTTGTGAGGTTAATGGATTTAAAGTTGAAACTTTTCCCACAAGCACCTCATTACCCAGTTCCCCTATTATGCATTGCATAATGAACCTTGGGTATAACAAAAACTTTTTCTTGGTATTATTATGATGTAACACCAACTCATTGAAAAATAATTTTGATGCCCTGAATTTGGTTTCATTCACTATGGAATGAAATATTGGTTGAAAAGTGGAGGGCATCTGGTCATAAGACCCTGTTTTTGGACTCAAACACATAATAATATAATGAAACAAAAGCTTGTATTTTGGTTCAAAATATTTTTTGAAGATAGTAGCATGGGAGAGAGTACCTTGATAACCACACTCTGTCATGGTTAAATGAATATCAGAATTAGCAACTTGATCAGGGGCAGTTACATCATCCAGGCCCAGTCTTGTTGCTAGTGTGGCCGGTGTGATGGTCAATGGTTTCCCTTTTATTCTTGAGTTGAGGGAAATGACTTCATCATCAGCCGTCACCGTCTCAGCATTTGCCCAGAACTCATTTAGAGTTTCAGTATGAATTGGTGGGTTTATTGTGAGAGCAGTAAAATATTGGGATTTTACGACAAGATCAATGATCTCATCGTATTGGGACCAGCCTTCTTGTTTTTCAAGAAAGGACCTTTGATTGTGTCCCTGTTTTAGAATGAGAGCCATGTGGTTTGGGTTTTGATCGAACAGTTGATTTGCAGGTTTAGGTTATTGAGAGGGTTTTTGAGAGAGAAGGAGGGATTTTTTGAGTTTAAAAGGATAAGTGTTGAAAAAAGATATTTATCAGAAGTTTTTAACCGCTTGGATCTTCTTTATTAGAAGTTTTAAACCGCCTAGGTTAAAAATCTCTTTATCAGAAGTTTTAAACCGACTAGGTCAAAACCTCTGATGATGGGAAAAGTCAGATTTGCCCTTTTTGACTAAACTGATGATGAAGGATTATCTTCATCAATAGTTCCCATTTCCTCTTCAGTAGTTTTAAAAGCTGATGAGAAATGTTTTATAAATACTTTATTCATAACTTCTGAAGGTTATTTTATCAGAAGTTATACACTTTTCAGAAATTATCCCCATACTGATGTTTTGTTTATCAGTAGTTCTCTCTTTTCAGAAGTTTTGTTTCAGACTTTTTGTCCTTTTGTAAGTGAAAAATGAAAAATATGTGCAGAATAAAATAAACACTTACAAATTTAGCATCCCAAGCATGGATACTAACTTCTGAAATGTTGATGTGTCAAGGGGTTTTGTGAAGATGTCAGCTATTTGATTAGCTGTTGCTACATGCTTCACCTCAATCTTGCCTTTTTCATAGCAATCTCTTATGAAATGGTACCTGATCTCAATATGTTTAGTTTTTGAGAACTGTACCGGATTTTGAATGATGCTAATGGCAGATTTGCTGTCTACTAACAAAGGTGTCTTGGATTCTTTGATTCCATAATCAAGAAGTTGATATTGGAGCCATTGTATCTGTGATGTACAACTTGCAGCTGCAATGTATTCAGCTTCAGCAGTTGAAGTTGCAACAGATGTCTGCTTCTTTGATTGCCATGACTAGATAGTTACCCAAGAATTGACAACCACCAGATGTTGACTTTCTTGTCATCTTACACCCTGCATAGTCACTATCTGAAAAAGCTGATAACTTGGTATTGCTTGAAGCAGGATACCAATTCCAAGTGTTGGAGTTCCTTTCAGATATCTGAAAATTCTTTTGACTGCTATAAGGGGTGATTCCCTTGGTGCTGATTGATATCTAGCACAGACACATGTTGAAAACATAATATCTGGTCTAGAAGCAGTTAAATATAAGAGGGAACCTATCATGCATCTGTACATGGTTTGATCAACCTGTTTTCCTTAATCATCAGGTTCAACTTGTGTGATTAGTGTCATGGGAGTGGAACATGATTTACAGTCTTTTAAAGAAAATTTGTTTAATAATTCTTTAACATATTTTGATTGATGTATAAAAGTTCCATTTGTTTGTTGCTTGATCTGCAGTCCCAGAAAGTACTGCAGTTCTCCCATGGTACTCATCTCAAATTTTGATTGCATGAGTTTCTTAAAATCATCACACAGTTTTGTGTTTGTTGAACCAAAAATGATATCATCAACATAAATTTGAACAAGTAGGACATGATTTCCAACATGTTTAATGAAAAGAGTTTTATCAATGGCACCTCTTGTAAAGTTATTTTTGAGTAAAAAGGTGGAGAGTGTATCATACCAGGCCCTTGGAGCCTGTTTGAGCCCATAAAGAGCTTTGTCCAGTCTGTACACCCACTCAGGATGAGAAGGATCCTCAAACCCAGGTGGCTGACAAACATACACCTCCTCTTTTATCTTTCCATACAAAAATGCACTTTTCACATCCATTTGATAAACTTTAATTTTGTTGGAAATGGCATAGGCCAGAAATAACCTGATGGCCTCAAGCCTTGCAACTGGAGCAAAGGTTTCATCATAGTCAATACCCTCTTCTTGAGAGTACCATTGAACTACCAGTCTTGCCTTGTTCTTGATTATCATACCAGCTTCATCTTGCTTGTTCCTGAAAACCCATCTTGTGCCAATTGGTTGCTTGTTTGGAGGTAAGGGACAGATTTCCCAGACCTGTTGCTTGTTGAACTGAAGCAGTTCATCTTGCATAGCTTGCACCCAATTATTGTCTTTGAGGGCTTCCTGGTACTTCTTTGGTTCCAACTGTGAGATAAAGGCTGAAAATAGGCAAAAGTTGGAGAGCTGGTTTCTGGTAAGAACACCTGAAGCTATATCACCCATGATTTGATCAAGTGGATGATCTCTGTGTTCAATCAGTTGTTGTAAACCACTGACAGGTGTAGGTGGCTCATGTTCTTCAAACAAACTACTGAGGTCTATAATATCTAGTTCAGATGTTTCTTGATCTTTAGTAGTTGGATCTACTGAACCAGAAGTTTGAGTTTGTTCCTCAGTACTTGTTTGATCAGAAGTTTGGGGAACTTCTGATGATTTTGAAGTTGACTTGATAACTGTTTGAGGAGTCCATGGTGTGGGATCCTCATCATCAAACCTTTTGTCACCATAATAAGTAGGTTTTGATGAAGTAACAGCCTTCTCAGGTCCAAAATGGAAGTTGTCAAGGTCAAAAAGTTCAGCAGGATGTGCTGGAATAAGAGTGTGTTTTGACTCATTGAACTTGACATTCAATGTTTCTTCTACTATCCTGGTGTGAGAATTAAAAACCTTGTAGGCTTTTCTAGTTGAAGAGTAACCAAGAAAGTAACCTGAGTCAACTTTGGCAGCAAACTTTGAAATAGATTCCTTGATGTTCAAGATGAAACATTGACACCCAAAAGCCCTGAAAAAGGAGATAAGGGGCTTCATGCCATGAAGGACTTCATAGGCAGTCTTGGAATGTCTCTTGACCACAAGAACTCTATTCTGAACATAACATGATGTGTTAACTGCTTCTGCCCAAAAGTACAAGGGCAGTCCAGAATCAGCTAACATTGTTCTTGCTCCTTCTATTAAGGTTCTGTTCTTCCTTTCTACTACACCATTTTGTTCAGGAGTTCTGGGAACACTGTATTGTCTAATAATCCCTTTAGACAAATAGAATTCATCCAGAGTTTTGTTCCTGAATTCTGTCCCATTATCACTTCTAATGGTTTTGACAGGTAGAGAATATTGTTTCTCCACTTGTAGAATGAAGAACTTGATGATTTCAGCAGCCTCATCCTTGGAGAATAAGAAGAATACCCATGTGAATCTTGAGTAGTCATCAATGATGACTAAGCAGTACTTCTTCTTACCAAGGCTCATAATCTTGACAGGTCCAAATAAGTCCATATGGAGTAGTTGAAGACATGCAGTTGTTTTTGATTCTTCAATAGACTTATAGGAGGACTTATGCTGTTTTCCCTTTAAACAGGATACACAGTGTTCTTGACACTGGTACACTTTCAAAGGTAGACCTCTGACCAAGCCCATTTTTGTGACTTTATTTATGGTTTTAAAGTTCACATGGCCAAGTCTCCTGTGCCAGAGATCAGTTTCTGAAGTTGATGCCCTTGAGAAGAAACAGGCAGTGTTGTTCAATACTTTGTTTTTCTCAATGTCCACGGCATAGACATTGCCACATCTTTTGGCAATCAGCAAAGTATGATCTTCAATGATCTTCTCTATCAACTTCTGGCCTTCTGGTGAGATGATCTTGCATGCTGTCTTTGTGAAAAAGGAAGAATATCCTTTATCACACATTTGTGACACACTCAGCAAGTTGTATTCAAGGTTTTCCACCAGATTGACCTTGTCAAACTGTATTTTGCCAGAGGAGACATTGCCATGTCCTAGCACATATCCCTAAGCATTGTTCCCAAAGGATACAGATCCTTCTCTTTGGCTGATAAAATTGTTTATCAGGTATCTGCATCCAGTCATGTGCATAGAGCCTCCACTATCAACATACCATATGCTGTTTAAGCCCCTGGAAACCCTCTGCACACAATAGCAAATTAGTTAGATTTAGGAACCCAAGCCTGTTTGGCTTTGGGTTTGCTCTTGAGAACAGTTACAGTTTGTTCTTGACCAGGTTGAGAAATCCATGTCTTTTTGGCAATGGATTTTTCATTAAGAACCATGGTGGTATCCTTTTCAGGACCACCATCAACCTTGGTCATCAGTAGTTGTACCAAGTTCATTAGTTTTTGAATCTCAGCAGTTTGTGAAACTGCTGATGAATCAGGTCTAACTACTGATAAAGAGTTTTGAGAAAAAGATTTTAGTTGAGATTTTATCTTTTTCTGAGAAAAGGTGTTTTCAGGTTGTTGTTTCTTGGGTTTAAAGGTTCTTTCATAATCATTTCTGATTTGATTTCCCACAACCTGTTGTTTAATTTTATGATTGAACTGAATTCCTTTTCTGTATCTACAAAACTCTGTTTTGTGGTTGAACAGACCACAAATTTCACACTCTTTTGCCTTTTGTTTTTGATCTAAAGGCAAATTTCTGACATTAGTGTAAAGATTTTGCTTATCAGTAGTTTTCAGGGTCTCAACACCTGATGTAGATGAAACTACTGATGGCTTGTTGTCAGATTTTGTTAATACTTCTGAAGTACTTTCTTTGAAAATACCAGGATTTCTGTTTAGAAAGTTTTCATGGAAAGATGTGCAGTCTTTCCCTTCAGAAGTTTCATTTGAAACAATTTTTCTCCCATCTTCAGTAGTTTTGGGAGAGAAATCTGTTGGTGTTTCAACATGATGGTACCCTATGCCAAACTTAACATTTGAAGCACTCTGTTTGTTTAGCAATAGCTGGTACCCCTTACTAGAATCCACCCATTTTTCACAACTGATCTTGGTGTCAGCAAGCTTTTTCCTAACATTCCCAAGATCTTCTATCATCATTTTAATTTGTGCTTGGGTTTCAATAGCTGAGTTAGTTAATTTAGAGGCTTCTTTTGTTTTAGCAGTAAGTTTTCTCTCTAAATCACACTTCATCTGAGTGTATTTTCTTTCTAAATCATTGGCTTTTCCTTGTAAGTGCACATTTGTCTCTCTTATGAGAGCAAAAGTTTCTTTGCAAGAATTTGAGCAAAGTTTTGTCAAAGATTCTTTTGATACCTGTGACAATGCAGATTTTGAAGTACAGCCTTCAAATGCCATTAAGGCAAAGTTCTTTCTGCCATTGTCTGGTTCTCCCCAGTTGATGTCAAACACCTTGTTGTCTGCATCAGGATTGCACTCTGTGGTGTCAAAAGGGAGACTGCTCCAGTCAACATACCCTGAGGTGAAAAGACTTTGTTGAGAGGGTTGTTGAGGCTGTGGAGGATGTTGAGCAGCTGGAAAGGGAGGGATTGATTGTTGGCTCTGCATCTGTTGAGCATGCATTTGAACATATTGTACTTGTGGCATGTATTGCTGTTGAGGAGCTTGTGCCTGTACAAAATGAGCACTCCCTTGAGTTCCATTATTCCTATTATAATTGGGGTTAAAGTTATTTCCAGATTGTGATTGGTTAAAGCTAGAGTTTCTACACTCTCTAGCAAAGTGTCCCAACTTCTGACACTTGTGACATCTTAGTTTAGATTTGTCAAAACCAATTTTTGTATTAATGGTCAATCCTGGAAATTTCCTTCCTGACCTTTTATAAAACTTGTTAGTTTTAATGCTTAGCATGGCCAGTTGGTGTAAAATGTCCATTTCTTCTAAGTCATCACTGCTAAAGTTTTTCAAATCATCCATGATAAAACATAGATTATCAGCAGTTTGACTTTGGTCATCATTGTCATAACCTGGGAAAGATCTTTCTGATGAGATCCCAGTTGTTATGTCAATGTTGTCATAAGATCCATAGGAACAAGTTGGTGAGTCTTAGTTAGGACAAAGAGGATTGGTGAAACCACTTTTGTAAACCTTAGTCTAATTCACTTCTGTCATTTTGGCTAAGTATAGAAGTACTGAAGAGAAGACAAGAAACTGCTGATTAGAAGATATGAGAAGTGCTGAAGAAGAAACTTCATCAGAAGTTCTGAAGTCCAAACCAGACAAGTTCACTTCAGAAGTACTGAAGACAAAACTACTCATCAGTAGTTTGTCCTTCATCAGCACTTAGCATCAGATATTTCCCACCGCCTTTTGCATCAGTAGTTTATTGTTTATTATTACTTTTAGCTGTATTTGTTTGTTTCAATGTTGCAACTTGTGCAACTTGTTTCTGTTGTTTCTGTACTTGCTTTTTGGCAAGATACATGTATGTAAACGTCTATAAATAGGAGGCTTCAACCTTCTATTTTAGACATTGATTTTAATAGAAAAATCATTCAAACATTTTCACTGTTCTATTCCATTTCAGTATTTATTGTGAATCTGTCTAAGTATCTAATTCTCATTTACTGCTTAGATTCATAATAAATACTTGTCATTACTAGTTTCAATCATCAAGGGGGAGTAATAACTCTACCTTAGTGTAAAAAGTGTTGCTTTAACTTATACATTCCGCTGTGCTTATAATCTGATCTACAAGGACTTGCTAAACACTTAAGTGTCAAGATAGCAAGTTCTTACTTAGCAAAAAGAGCAAACTGATCCAACAATTGGTATCAGAGCCTTGGTTTATCTGATCACATATCAATCTAACAAATTGAGAATCAGACACAAAGCTCTTATTGATATTCAATAAAAAGATCAAAAGTTCACTTTTTATCAATATCCATCACTTAAAAGAGTCATCTGACAAATCTATACTCTTTAAAATGGATCCACATAATACTGGTTCTGCCACTAAACCTGCCATGCTTGTGAGAAATGAATACAACATATGGCAAAAGAGAATGGCACATACCTTGTCACAAACCAACACAGGTTGTTGGAGATCTGTGATATATGGTCCTCACAAACCAGTAAATATAAATCTTGAAACTAAGGAAGGGATTCCAAAGGAACCCAAAGACTATACAGATGAGGATTTCCTAAAACTTGAGCTAGATGCAAAAGCATTCTCTATGTTGGCAATGGCTCTCCCAAATGAGATATACTCTGGCCTTTTACATTGTGAAAGTGCCAAAGAACTTTGGGACTGTCTTAAAGAACAGTTTGGAGGAACTGAAGAGGTGATTGCCAACACCAGAGAGATTTTAGCTCAACAATATGAAACATTTGCTTTTATTAATGGGGAAACTTTGACTCAACAATTTGAAAGATTCTCCTCATTAATATCTGAGCTAAAGTTAAATGGTCAGACCTATACAACAGTATCTATGCTACATAGATTTTTAAGGTCTTTACCTGACAAATGGGAAACATACTCCATTGTTTTAAGATCCTCACCAGATTTTAGCTCCCTCACTCTTACAAAACTTCATGGGAGATTACTTACTTTTGAGAGAGAAATTGATCAAAAGAAGAAATTACAATCATCTGGTAAAACTGCTGATGACTACCTACCAGGTAGTACAGCACTTTTGGGACAAGATTCACCAACTTGTTCCTATGGATCTTATGACAATATTGACATAACAACTGGGATCTCATCAGAAAGATCTTTCCCAGGTTATGACAATGATGACCAAAGTCAAACTGCTGATAATCTATGTTTTATCATGGATGATTTGAAAAATTTTAGCAGTGATGACTTAGAAGAAATGGACATTTTACACCAACTGGCCATGCTAAGCATTAAAACTAACAAGTTTTATAAAAGGTCAGGAAGGAAATTTCCAGGATTGACCAGTAATACAAAAATTGGTTTTGACAAATCTAAATTGAGATGTCACAAGTGTCAGAAGTTGGGACACTTTGCTAGAGAGTGTAGAAGCTCTAGCTTTAACCAATCACAATCTGGAAATAACTATAACCCCAATTATAATAGGAATAATGGAACTCAAGGGAGTCCTCATTTTGTACAAGCACAAGCTCCTCAACAGCAATACATGCCACAAGTACAATATGTTCAAGTGCCTGCTCAACAGATGAATAGCCAACAATCAATCCCTCCCTTTCCAGCTGCTCAACATCCTCCACAGCCTCAACAACCCTCTCAACAAAGTCTTTTCACCTCAGGGTATGTTGACTGGAGCAGTCTCCCTTTTGACACCACAGAGTGCAATCCTGGTGCAGACAATAAAATGTTTGACATCAACTGGGGAGAACCAGACAATGGCAGAAAGAACTTTGCCTTAATGGCATTTGAAGGATGTACTTCAAAGTCTGCATTGTCACAGGTATCAAAAGAATCTTTGACAAAACTTTGCTCAAATTCTTGCAAAGAAACTTTTGCTCTCATAAGAGAGACAAATGTGCACCTACAAGGTAAAGCCAATGATTTAGAAAGAAAATACACACAGATGAAATGTGATTTAGAAAGAAAACTGTGTGCTAAAACAAAAGAAGTTTCTAAGTTAACTGACTCAGCTATTGAAACCCAAGCACAAATTAAAATCATGCTAAATGACCTGGGAGATGTCAGACAAGAGCTTGCTGACACCAGGATCACATGTGAAAAATGGGTGGAATCTTGTAGGGGGTATCAATTATTGCTAAACAAACAAAGTGCTTCAAATGTTAAGTTTGGCATAGGATACCATCATGTTGAAACACCAACAGATTTTTCTCCCAAAACTACTGAAGATGGGAGAAGAATTGTTTCAAATGAAACTTCTGAAGGGAAAGAATGCACATCTTTCCATGAAAACTTTCTAAACAGAAATCCTGGCATTTTTAAAGAAAGTACTTCAGAAGTATTAACAAAATCTGACAACAAGCCATCAGTAGTTTCATCTACATCAGGAGTTGAGACCCTGAAAACTACTGATGAGCAAAATCTCTTCACAAATGTCAGAAATTTGCCTTTAGATCAAAAACAAAAGGCAAAAGAATGTGAAATTTGTGGCCTGTTCAACCACAAAACTGAATTTTGTAGATACAGAAAAGGAATTCAGTTCAATCAAAAATTTAAACAACAGGTTGTGGGAAATCAAATCAGAAATGATTATGAAAGAATCTTTAAACCCAAGAAACAACAACCTGAAAACACCTTTTCTCAGAAAAAGATAAAATCTCAACCAAAATCTTTTTCTCAAAATTCCTTGTCAGTAGTTAGACCAGAATCATCAGCAGTTTCACAAACTGCTGAGATTCAAAATCTAATGAACATGGTAGAACTACTGATGACCAAGGTTGATGGTGGTCCTAAAAAGGATACCACCATGGTTCTTAATGAAAAATCCATTGCCAAAAAGACATGGATTTCTCAACCTGGTCAAGAACAAACTGTAACTGTTCTCAAGAGCAAACCCAAAGCCAAACAGGCTTGGGTTCTTAAATCTAACTAATTTGCTTTTATGTGCAGAGAGTTTCCAGGGGCTTAAACAACATATGGTATGTTGATAGTGGAGGCTCTATGCACATGACTGGATGCAGATACCTGATAAACAACTTTATCAGCCAAAGAGAAGGATCTGTATCCTTTGGGAACAATGCTAAGGGATATGTGCTAGGACATGGCAATGTCTCCTCTGGCAAAATACAGTTTGACAAGGTCAATCTGGTGGAAAACCTTGAATACAACTTGCTGAGTGTGTCACAAATGTGTGATAAAGGATATTCTTCCTTTTTCACAAAGACAGCATGCAAGATCATCTCACCAGAAGGCCAGAAGTTGATAGAGAAGATTATAGAAGATCATACTTTGCTGATTGCCAAAAGATGTGGCAATGTCTATGCAGTGGACATTGAGAAAGACAAAGTATTGAACAACACTGCCTGTTTCTTCTCAAGGGCATCAACTTCAGAAACAGATCTCTGGCACAGGAGACTTGGCCATGTGAACTTTAAAACCATAAATAAAGTCACAAAAATGGGCTTGGTCAGAGGTCTACCTTTGAAAGTATACCAGTGTCAAGAACACTGTGTATCCTGTTTAAAGGGAAAACAGCATAAGTCCTCCTATAAGTCTATTGAAGAATCAAAAACAACTGCATGTCTTCAACTACTCCATATGGACTTATTTGGACCTGTCAAGATTATGAACCTTGGTAAAAAGAAGTACTGCTTAGTCATCATTGATGACTACTCAAGATTCACATGGGTATTCTTCTTATTTTCCAAGGATGAGGCTACTGAAATCATCAAGTTCTTCATTCTACAAGTAGAGAAACAATATTCTCTATCTGTCAAAACCATTAGAAGTGACAATGGGACAGAGTTCAGGAACAAAACTCTGGATGAATTCTGTTTGTCTAAAGGGATTATTAGACAATACAGTGTTCCCAGAACTCCTGAACAAAATGGTGTAGTAGAAAGGAAGAACAAAACATTGATAGAAGGAGCAAGAACAATGTTAGCTGATTCTGGACTGCCATTGTACTTTTGGGCAGAAGCAGTTAACACATCATGTTATGTTCAGAATAGAGTTCTTGTGGTCAAGAGACATTCCAAGACTGCCTATGAAGTTCTTCATGGCATGAAGCCCCTTATCTCCTTTTTCAGGGCTTTTGGGTGTCAATGTTTTATCTTGAACATCAAGGAATCTATTTCAAAATTTGCTGCCAAAGTTGACTCAGGTTACTTTCTTGGTTACTCTTCAACTAGAAAAGCCTACAAGGTTTTTAATTCTCACACCAGGATAGTAGAAGAAACATTGAATGTCAAGTTCAATGAGTCAAAACACACTCTTATTCCAGCACATCCTGCTGAACTCTTTGACCTTGACAACTTTCACTTTGGACCTGAAAAGACTGTTACTTCTTCCAAACCTACTTATTATGGTGATCAAAGGTTTGAAGATGAGGATCCTACACCATGGACTCCTCAAACAGTCATTAAGTCAACTACAACACCATCAGAAGTTTCTCAAACTTCTGATCAAACAAATACTGAAGGCCAAACTCAAAAATCTGCTTCAGCACCTGCAACTACTGAAGAAGCTAAAACTGCTGAACCAGATATCATAGACCTCAGTAGTTTGTTTGAAGAACAAGAGCCACCTACACCTGTCAGTGGTTTACACCAACTGATTGAACACAGAGATCATCCACTTGATCAAATCATGGGTGATATAGCTTCAGGTGTTCTTACCAGAAACCAGCTCTCCAACTTTTGCCTATTTTCAGCCTTTATTTCACAGTTGGAACCAAAGAAGTACCAGGAAGCCCTCAAAGACAATAATTGGGTGCAAGCTATGCAAGATGAACTGCTTCAGTTCAACAAGCAACAGGTCTGGGAAATCTGTCCCTTACCTCAAAACAAGCAACCAATTGGTACAAGATGGGTTTTCAGGAACAAACAAGATGAAGCTGGTATAATAATCAAGAACAAGGCAAGAATGGTAGTTCAAGGGTACTCTCAAGAAGAGGGAATTGACTATGATGAAACCTTTGCTCCAGTTGCAAGGCTTGAGGCCATCAGGTTATTTCTGGCCTATGCCATTTCCAACAAAATTAAAGTTTATCAAATGGATGTGAAAAGTGCATTTTTGTATGGAAAAATCAAAGAGGAGGTGTATGTCTGTCAGCCACCTGGGTTTGAGGATCCTTCTCATCCTGAGTGGGTGTACAGACTGGACAAAGCTCTTTATGGGCTCAAACAGGCTCCAAGAGCCTGGTATGATACACTCTCCACCTTTTTACTCAAAAATAACTTTACAAGAGGTGCCATTGATAAAACTCTTTTCATTAAACATGTTGGAAATCATGTCTTACTTGTTCAAATTTATGTTGATGATATCATTTTTGGTTCAACAAACACAAAACTGTGTGATGATTTTAAGAAACTCATGCAATCAAAATTTGAGATGAGTACCATGGGAGAACTGCAGTACTTTCTAGGACTGCAGATCAAGCAACAAACAAATGGAACTTTTATACATCAATCAAAATATGTTAAAGAATTATTGAACAAATTTTCTTTAAATGACTGTAAATCATGTTCCACTCCCATGACACCAATCACACAAGTTGAACCTGATGATCAAGGAAAACAGGTTGATCAAACCATGTACAGATGCATGATAGGTTCCCTTTTATACTTAACTGCTTCTAGACCAGATATTATGTTTTCAACATGTGTCTGTGCTAGATATCAATCAGCACCAAGGGAATCACACCTTATAGCAGTCAAAAGAATTTTCAGATATCTGAAAGGAACACCAACACTGGGAATTTGGTATCCTGCCTCAAGCAATACCAAGTTATCAGCTTTTTCAGATAGTGACTATGCAGGGTGTAAGATGACAAGAAAGTCAACATCTGGTGGTTGTCAATTCCTGGGTAACTGTCTAGTGTCATGGCAATCAAAGAAGCAAACATCTGTTGCAACTTCAACTGCTGAAGCTGAATACATTGCAGCTGCAAGTTGTACATCACAGATACAATGGCTCCAATATCAACTTCTTGATTATGGAATCAAAGAGACCAAGACACCTTTGTTTGTAGACAGCAAATCTGCCATTAGCATCATTCAAAATCCGGTACAGTTCTCAAAAACCAAACATATTGAGATCAGGTACCATTTCATAAGAGATTGCTATGAAAAAGGCAAGATTGAGGTGAAGCATGTAGCAACAGCTAATCAAATAGCTGACATCTTCACTAAGCCCCTTGACACATCAACATTTCAGAAGTTAGTATCCATGCTTGGAATGCTAAATTTGTAAGTGTTTACTTTATTTTTTATTTTTTTTAAACATATATGCATATCAGTTAGAATTCAAGTTAACACTTGATTCTACCCAACTCTACATCACTTACTGTTATGCATAAAACATCTCAAAATTTTTTTTTTCCTTTTTCCATCCTTGATTCCATCCTGTTTACCTTTTCCTTTTTTCTGGTTTTCACTTACAAAAGACAAAAGTCTGAAACAAAACTTCTGAAAAACAAACTACTGATTAAACAAAAATCAGTATGAGAGAACTACTGATGAACAAAAATCATCAGTATGGGGATAATTTTCTGAAAAAGTGTGTAACTTCTGATAAAATAACCTTCAGAATTTATGAATAAAGTATTTATAAAAACATTTCTCATCAGCTGTTCAAACTACTGAAGAGAAAATGGGAACTACTGATGAAGTAATCCTTCATCAGCAGTTTAAGTCAAAAGGGCAAATCTGACTTTTCCCATCATCAGAGGTTTGACCTAATCAGTTTAAAACCTCTGATAAAGAGATTTTTAACCAAAGGCGGTTTAAAAACTTCTAATAAAGAAGATTCAAGCGGTTAAAACTTCTAATAAATACCTTTTCTACACACTTATCCTTTCAAACTCAAAAATATCCCTCCTTCTCTCTCAAAAACTCTCTCAACAACCTATACCTGCAAATCCACTGTTCGATCAAAACCCAAACCACATGGCTCTAGTTCTAAAGCAGGGACACAATCAAAGGGCCTTTCTTGAAAAACAAGAAGGCTGGTCCCAATACGATGAGATCATTGATCTTGTCGTAAAATCCCAATATTTTACTGCTCTCACAATAACCCACCAATTCACACTGAAACTCTGAATGAGTTCTGGGCAAATGCTGAGACGGTGACAATGGATGATGAGGTCATTTCCCTCAACTCAAGAATAAAAGGGAAACAACTGACCATCACACCGGCCACACTGGCAACAAGACTGGGTCTGGATGATGTAACTGCCCCTGACCATGTTGCTAATACTGATATTCATCTAACCATGACTGAGTGTGGTTATCAAGGTACTCTCTCCCATGCTACAATCTTTAAAAAATATTTTGAACCAAAATACAAGCTTTTGTTTCATTATATTATTATGTGTTTGAGTCCAAAAACAGGGTCTTATGACCAGATGCCCTCCACTTTTCAACCAATATTTCATTCCATTGTGAATGAAACTAAATTCAGGGCATCAAAACTATTTTTCAATGAGTTGGTGTTACATCACAATAATACCAAGAAAAAGTTTTTGTTATACCCAAGGTTCATTATGCAATGCATAATAGGGGAACTGGGTAATGAGGTGCTTGTGGGAAAAATTTCAACTTTAAATCCTTTAACATCACAAGCATACTCAAGGCATAACAAACCGGCTGCCTGGCCAGAAGATGATCAGGGAGAACAACAACAAGTCCCCCTGAAGCCCACATCTTCCAAACTCACATCACCAAAAGCCAAAAAGCCCAAGCCAACAAAAACTACACCCCACCAACCCAAAAGAAAAGCTGTTCAGAAGGTTGAGATGCCTGAACATGCTCATGAGCATTCTGCTCTTCAAATAGGTGAGACTGAAACACCCTCTCAGTCTCATCCATCTCAAACCCCACCAAGAGCACCCATAACCGTTTTATTCAAAAGAAAAAGACTTAGAAAAACATATGAAACACACTCTTCTTTTGAAACTGCTGAACAACAACTTTCACCACCTATTGCCCAAACTACTGAACCAACCCCACAAATTTCTGAACAAGAGGCAATAGAAATTGCCAAACTTCTCTCTGGGCTAAAAGAGAAGGTCCCATCTGATCTTGTCAGTCCCCTACAACCACAACAAACAAGGGACATAACTACTACATCAGACATGGATGTGGACATCTCTAGCCCTATCCCAAGAGATGAGGGTGGACCAGAGTCTTTAAGCCCAATTTTAGAGACTCTTGGGGCATCTGAGGCTGCTACTACTCAGTTACCACCCAGTGGTGGATCTGAGGATAGAAGTAACATAGCTAAGACCTCAGATGTGGCAACTACTGATGAAGGCTTAATGCCTGAAGTAGGAAATCCTCAGAACCAAGAACAAGAGGTTCATGAGAGAACTGAGTTGGGCTCAGCTCATGATTTAACTGAGACAGTCCTCATTGAGGACAACATCAGGGATTCAGATGATTCCATTAATTTGGATGATGTTTCACACACTCAAACTACTGAATTGACGGCACTTTCTGAAGGTCCTGTTTCAGGGGTATCCAGGCTCAAGAAGCCAGTCACCTCTGCACAGGTTAAAGCCCACTCAATCCCTAAAACCCCTAGAGTGGCATCCTCTGTACAACATGAGGATCTCCCAAAAACACCCCCTTCACAACAAATGCCTACCCAATTCCCTGGGCAAACAAGCATAGACCTGAACCAGCTATGCAGCCCAGAGGGTCCGCTGTACCACATGATGAATACTCTCATCAGAAATCACTTCCAAACATATACAGCTGACTTGGAGCTGTCCATCAAGAATCAATTTGGAGTGATCAAGACCAAGATGAATGATCTGTCCAATAAAATAGACTTCAACAGCAAACAGATTGCTCATCTTCAAGGACATTTCTCCCAACCCTCTGCTTCAAGGGTTAAAATTGATGAATCCAAAAAGGGGGAGAAGATCAGGGAACCTAAGGAGTCATTCCAAGCCAGGATAAGGGCAAGAGTGGCCATCCTTGAAAGAGATCAAAAAGATCAGGCCAGGAAAGAAAAATTGGCCAAACAGTTTGGTGTCTCAATAGAAGAAATTGAAGCTGCAGAGAAAGAAGATGAGACCCAAACATCTAAAGAATCCCTAAGGCACAATGAAGAAACTTCTGATGACCAAACTTCTGATGAAGAATCAGAAAGTACTGAAGACAATCCTTCAGTAGTTGACAAACCATCAGCAGTTGTCAACACATCAGAAGTTAACACTTCCAAACCTCAAACAACTGAACCTTCCAGAACCACTGCTCCCATTCAACCAACATCTGATCCCATCAGGCCTACAACTGTTACAACAATGACTGTACTAAACCCTTCTCCTATCTCTCAATCAGCTGAACTATTAGAGAAGAGCTTAATTGCAGCCAACAAGAAGGCCAGAGAAGATCAGATCTGGAAATCTCTGGAAGAAAGGGATGATTTGGATTTAAGCCATGAAGAAAAACTTCAGGCTTATGAAGCTGAACTACAAAGGCAGGCTAGCCTTGATGAGATTGCTGAACAAGATAAAAGACAACAACTGGTGTCTTACATTACCAAGAACAGCAAGACCAAAGCCTTTACACTCAAAGGACTCTCTATGCAAGAGCTGACAAGAAGAGCACAACTGCTTGCAGACAAAGTGGCCACAAGCAAAGAAGGAAAGGCCAAGAGAGCCCAGATAATAGAAGAGTTAGTAGCAGAAGGATATGGTTCAAAAGCCTCAGTATCCAGATGGAAAGAAGAAAGACTGATGGATACCTACAGAAAATACTTGGCTGCCAAAGCTGCAAATCCAGAGAAGTTTCAAACTGCTGATCCTTCAAGATCAGTAGTTAGAACTTCTGGTGTATCTAGAAGAACTGCTACTCAGAAGAAGAAGGCAGAGGACAATGTCAAAACTGACTTCAAAATGGTACTACTTGAAGGAAGTTCAATAGTCCATTCAGATTTTGACATTGAGGAGAAACCTCTGTTAACACAATTCAGGGATCCTTCCACTTTTGCTTATCAAATACAAAAGACCATCAAAGAAAAGCTGCATACCAGAGTAGTGACTGAACGCCATCTCCCAACTGTTCAGATGCCTGATATGCAACAACAACAAGGAAGAGAATCCCACCTGAGGCTATCTGAAACTAAAAACATCCAGCACTCAGGACCATCAACCCAAGGGACAAGTCTGGTTCCCTATTCTTCTGACTTTAACAAGTCAAAGATCCCTATCATCAGATGGTCACTTACTGATAACAACTCAGTACTGTTGACAAGAAGAGACCTCTCAAGCAGGGCTTACAAGAAGATCAGTGATCTGAAGAAACTGTCAACACAAGACCTGCTCACAATTCAACATCTAGAACCACAGAGAGGATCTCTATCTGATGGTCAGTTAAACCAGCTCAAGAACACCATGTACAAAGAGATATGGAAGATTGTTCAAGACAGAAGAAAAACATAAGGAATTAGTAAGGTTTTGGCTTCATCAATCCAGGGGGAGATTGTTAGGACAAAGAGGATTGGTGAAACCACTTTTGTAAACCTTAGTCTAATTCACTTCTGTCATTTTGGCTAAGTATAGAAGTACTGAAGAGAAGACAAGAAACTGTTGATTAGAAGATATGAGAAGTGCTGAAGAAGAAACTTCATCAGAAGTTCTGAAGTCCAAACCAGACAAGTTCACTTCAGAAGTACTGAAGACAAAACTACTCATCAGTAGTTTGTCCTTCATCAGCACTTAGCATCAGATATTTCCCACCGCCTTTTGCATCAGTAGTTTATTGTTTATTATTACTTTTAGCTGTATTTGTTTGTTTCAATGTTGCAACTTGTGCAACTTGTTTCTGTTGTTTCTGTACTTGCTTTTTGGCAAGATACATGTATGTAAACGTCTATAAATAGGAGGCTTCAACCTTCTATTTTAGACATTGATTTTTAATAGAAAAATCCTTCAAACACTATCACTGTTCTATTCCATTTCTGTATTTATTGTGAATCTGTCTAAGTATCTAATTCTCATTTACTGCTTAGATTCATAATAAATACTTATCATTTATTAGTTTCAATCATCAAGGGGGAGTAATAACTCTGCCTTAGTGTAAAAAGTGTTGCTTTAACTTATACATTCCGCTGTGCTTATAATCTGATCTACAAGGACTTGCTAAACACTTAAGTGTCAAGATAGCAAGTTCTTACTTAGCAAAAAGAGCAAACTGATCCAACAGTCTTGTCCCAAAAGTGTTGTACTACCTGGTAGGTAGTCATCAGCAGTTTTACCAGATGATTGTAATTTCTTCTTTTGATCAATTTCTCTCTCAAAAGTAAGTAATCTCCCATGGAGTTTTGTAAGAGTGAGGGAGCTAAAATCTGGTGAGGATCTTAAAACAATGGAGTATGTTTCCCATTTGTCTGGTAAAGACCTTAAAAATCTATGTAGCATAGATACTGTAGTATAGGTCTGGCCATTTAACTTTAGCTCAGATATTAATGAGGAGAATCTTTCAAATTGTTGAGTTAAAGTTTCCCCATTAATGTGAGCAAATGTCTCATATTGTTGAGCTAAAATCTCTCTGGTGTTGGAAATCACCTCTTCAGTTCCTCCAAACTGTTCTTTAAGACAATCCCAGAGTTCTTTGGCACTTTCACAATGTAAAAGGCCAGAGTATATCTCATTTGGGAGAGCCATTGCCAACATAGAGAATGCTTTTGCATCTAGCTCAAGTTTTAGGAAATCATCATCTGTATAGTCTTTTGGTTCTTTAGGAACCTCAACTTTAGTTTCAAGATTTATGTTTACTGGTTTGTGAGGACCATATATCACAGATCTCCAACAACCTGTGTTGGTTTGTGACAAGGTATGTGCCATTCTCTTTTGCCATATGTTGTATTCATTTCTTACAAGCATGGCAGGTTTAGTAGCAGAACCAGTATTATGTGGATCCATTTTTAAAGAGTATTGATTTGTCAGATGACTCTTTTAAGTGATGGATGTTTGATAAAAAGTGAACTTTTGATCTTTTATTGAGTATCAATAAGAGCTTTGTGTCTGATTCTCAATTTGTTAGATTGATATGTGATCAGATAAACCAATGCTCTGATACCAATTGTTGGATCAGTATGCTCTTTGTTTAAGTAAGAACTTGCTATCTTTGACACTTAAGTGTTTAGCAAGCTCTTGTATATCAGATTATAAGCACAGCGGAATGTATAAGTTAAAGCAACACTATTTATACTTAAGAGGAGTTATTACTCCCCCTTGATGATTGAAACTAGTAATGACAAGTATTTTTTATTATGAATCTAAGCAGTAAATGAGAATTAGATACTTAGACAGATTCACAATAAATACTGAAATGGAATAGAACAGTGAAAGTGTTTGAAGGATTTTTCTATTAAAATCAATGTCTAAAATAGAAGGTTGAAGCCTCCTATTTATAGACGTTTACATACATGTATCTTGCCCATAAAGCAAGTACAGAAACATCAGAAACAAGTTGCACAAGTTGCAACATTGAAACTAACAATTACAGCTAAAAGTAATAATAAACAATAAACTACTGATACAAAAGGCGGTGGAAAATATCTGATGCTAAGTGCTGATGAATGACAAACTACTGATGAAGTTTCTTCTTCAGCACTTCTCATATCTTCTCTTCAGCAGTTTCTTGTCTTCTCTTCAGTACTTCTATACTTAGCCAAAAATGACAGAAGTGAATTAGACTAAGGTTTCCAAAAGTGGTTTCACCAATCCTCTTTGTCCTAACAGTTGCCGCATTAACGGCCCGCATAGCTCGCATGGGTCAACTCCACAGCCAACTCCGGCACAATAGAACTTTTGAGTTTTAAAATAGTTATATTAACATATGAGAAAATTATTGTCGTTTAAAAATCACGAGGATAGTAAGTCCAAAAGTCAACTTAAAAATTGAACCATTTGTTTTAAACTAGTTTTATACCCGTCGCGCGTTGCCGCAGCGGGGGCGAACGGGTTACTGCGTCATACATTGCGTGGTTGTAGACCTGCACCTGGCTGAAACCTAGCTCACGCCAGGGATTAATATATTATTTTATGAATATCTTTACATGGATTATAAGAATTTAATTGATAATTCGTCCATATATATGATCAAATAGTGAGACTATATTCAGAAAATACTCCTATTTTTAACATTGGGAAAGAAGATGGTTATTTTAATAGCATGTGTACTGTCAATGTCAAAAATCAAAACTATGTGCATCTCTCACTATTTTCTCTACACTCACCAAGACAACATCAACTCCACAAAAACCTTCTTCCTTTATAAACACCAGCACAACACGTCAACACCACCACAAAACTGTCACTCCCACCGCAACCCATCACCACCACCATCTCTCGATCCATTGATTTTCATGTCTCTCTGTATGTTTCTTTTTTTGTGAACCATAATTGAAAATATAGAAGAGGCAGAGGAAAAATCGTGCAAACCATTTACAAAGAAAGAGGCAGAGAAATACATGTGAAAAACAACAGTCGCCACACATGTATTTCTATTGTTAATTATAGGTGGTTTCCCGACCACCGCATGTGGTGGACCTTACGGCTGAGGTACGGTACGTAAACAAAAAAGTTAGTGCCAAGATTCAAACCCAAAAATTAAACAAATTAAAAAACATTCGTTTTTTTTTTTTTTTTTTTTGTAATTCCAATTTAATTTTTTGTTTATAACATTTTGCAACACGTACTAAATGCTAGGGATGAGCACATACCGACGAATACCGATCCCCTCCCGTCCCGATCACGTAACGAACCGAGGGTGTTCGGTATCGGTACCCGCATTTAGAAGTTTTCGGTATCGGTACGGGATCAGTATGGTATCGGTATTTGGTATTGAACCGATACCGTATACTTTCAGTATCGATATTGGGTTTTAGGAGTTTTCGTGATCGGTATCGGTTGATACCGATACCGTCGCTAGCTCATCTTACTAAATGCCATTATGATTTCTGTTTTTGTTCCTATATTAATAATTAATAAATTAATATACATAATAATGTAACAATATGGTAGACAATTGATTTTTTAAATATAATATTGTGCTCCTGGTTTTGGTTTTGTAAAACCATGTGCGTGAAAGGCACAAAAGACCAATTTTTCCTGTGTCAAATTTACCACTTCCAACAACAAAGAACAACCAGCACTCCTCTTTCTATCTCCCCAACACTCCTTTTACTTACACTGTGTCTGTGTCTCCAAAAAAAACAAATTGCCAACATTTTACCTCCACAAAGCGCAGCCACTACTCTGGCCACAGCTGCCACCTCGTTTCATCATCGTAACACCATGTATCAGCAACAACAACGAACCACGACTATCACAACCATAACCACAACCACCTCCATCACCAAACAGCGGCGGAAGTTGAGATGTTTTATGGGCAGTTTGCGGTGGGTTTTTTGGGCGGTTTCCGGGAGGTGTAGGATGTTTTCTGAGCGGTTTGCGGTGGATTTCGTCAACTCTACCGTCACCCAACCTACCATGTCGGGAAGGGTACACTGGCCACATCGTTATCAAGCGGCAAAGAGGAGAGTATTCTAGTCAGTGGATGCCTTTTGGGTTTTACGCGTAAGAGCCGGAAAATCCATGAATCGGGATCCTGATGCATATAGATACAAATGGGCCGGCACGTGCACAGTCCTACCATCCATCTCAGCCGGCACAGCCAACGGCAACAACAGCATTTATCGTAGTCGGTGCGTAAGGTTCCTTTCTGAAGACTGATCACCGGTTCAACAGGGGTGAAGAGGCTCTCATCGGCACTTCTTTATCTTCGTTCCGTCATAGCCCATCACCATGTTGCCTACCACCGACTAACCCCAGCTCCATCGGACGTCGACCGAGTCGGAAGAAAATCGCAAAACAGTGGTCAACGTAGGGTACTGTTTAGAAAGAGAAAGATGTTGGCATTGAAGACTTGTACGTGACGTTGGCTTACGTAGGGGGTGACGAAACTATGCTTTAAAAGATTGTATTGAGCGAAACAGGGTTTCCCTCTCACATCATAAGTTACCATTTGTATATATATATATAATGGAGTATTACCTTAAGTTTTAAAATTATGCAAAATTTCTTTTTGGAAAAATTACAGAATTCGTCCTTTAAGTTTACCTCGTTATTTAATGAATACCCTTTCGCGTTTCTGATGTTGAGATTCATCCTTAACGATTTAAAATGTTATACCCACTGTCCTAAGGCACTAACCCAGTTAAAAATTTCAGTTAACTTTAGTCATGTGTCTTGCACATGAGGGTAAGTTGGTAATTTCAACCATCTCCACCACCACCACCCACTATTATACCCTTCCATCTTCTTCTCCAACCAACCCACGCACCCACCACCACCACCACTGCAACACCACCACCAACACCATTTCTACCGCCACCCTCCCTCCCCTCACCATCTCCTCTCTCCCATCATAATTAACATTTAACAAAGAGCACGTTGAAGTCGCAATAAGTTAATAACACCTCTAATAGTTGATAGAATTAGTAAATTGAGATTAAGTACACTTAATTAAGTGATTAACTGTGTTGATTTTTTGTAATTAATCTCATCTACATGTATACTAAAATTGAAACAATACAAACATGTTTTTTTAACAAAACGCAAATATAATTAAGAGTTTAGGATGAACAGGTGAACTAAAGTTAGTGAGATCGAGAGATCCAAAGATTTATTAATAAAACATGGAATAATAATATTAACAGTTGCAGATTAATAGTAAAAATAATGACCGGCAGATTGGAAGAGAGTGTAGAAGAAGGAATGATTAATGAACCGCGAGATACTAGGAATCATGTTGATGATTATTATGATCTGGATATGTTCATCAATTATTTTGCGTGTGAACCGAGTGATGACTGATGAAGGGTGGAGGATAGAGACGAGCGTGTCTGATGAATAGTGGTGGTGGTGGTGGGTGGGTGGGTTGGAGAAGAAGATAGAAGGGTATAATAGTGGATGGTAGTGGTGGTTGGTGGTGGTGGTGGAGATGGTTGAATTACCAACTTACCCTCATGTGCAAGGCACAAGACCAAAGTTAACTGAAATTTTTAACTGGGTTAGTGCCTTAGGACAGTGAGTGTAACATTTTAAATTGTTAAGGATGAATCTCAGCATCTGAAACGCGAAAGGGTATCCATTGAAAAACGAGGTAAACTTAAATGACGAATTCTGTAATTTTTCCTTACTTTTTTGTTTCCGGTATTTATAGGATTCACACAGATTAAATTTATTGTAGGATAAAGAATTTAACAAACAATTTTAACCAATTTATAAGCAAATATATCCATTCAGAATATCAGATTGTATTTCGTTTATAACGTTTCAGGACATGTAAAACACAATAGAAAAATAACAAATATAGGAAAATGTTTTTTTTTTTCTTATATATATTCTGGGATGCAAATTGAACAGTGAACTGGTGAGTTGATTTTACAAGAAAATGATTTGCAACAGAGAAAGAATTATGATTACAACTGAGAATCTTTCCCTCCAAGTGTCTGAATTATGGCTTCTAAAAGTTTAATCTCGTTATCCCGTTTCGCAATCTCGTCTTGCTTTGCTCGCAATTCTTCCATGTGCAGTTCAAACACTTCTGCATTCATGACCCATAAAAGAAATATTAATCGCGTCACTAAAAGAGTAGGTGTGTTTACTAATGAATGGTCACTATGGGTTGTATTTTAGCCCAAACGGGTCAAATAAAAAGGTTAAATAAAAGAGAAACGGGCAACGCGAGTTAAAAGTCATCCAAAGTTGATTTTAAATGGCATACAGTCTCTCAAAACTCTCTACTCGATGAATTAGATGGTTATTGTAATACCGTCTTTTGTAAGTATAAAATATCGCATTTGTTATAAGTAAAAAAAATAATGGGCAAAAATGTTTCAACCCAAAACTCTTTGGACCCGTCACCCAACCAATCCAGACCCATGCATTCAGTACATATAACTACAGAAAAGAAGTTTTAGGGTATGCATATACTTGTAGTGTTCTCCAGCTCCTTTGTGATTTCCTGAGCTCGTAACTCAGCAGCCTTTTGTCCTGCTTCGGCCTGCCTTTTTTCAGTTCGAGCACGGGCTGCAGCCGAAATGGCAGCATCCAGCTCCCTTTCTAAAGTCTCTACCCTTTGTTCAAGAACCTGCACCCAATAACACTCATTTCAAGCACGGTCTTACTTAGCGAGCATCAACTACAGTATATTAACATGACAGAGCAAATCATATTACTTTACCCTATGCCTAGTAGGCTAAATAAGTTTTTTTCCCACAAAATTGCTATTGAAGCAATCTAGCTGAACAAGGGGCGCCTCTTTTAAATGACTTTTATCATTTTTCTTTTTCTAACCGTGAGAACCCATTACAGGAAAATTCAGGGGCCCCAGCAATACTATGCTAACCAGAGAGTCTGCTCCTGAGACCTTTGCTAGAGGGACTTAAGCGCTTACCACTACACCACCCCTTGAAGGTTATCATATGTCAACCATCAGATCAAATGAATAGAGTAGATTCCTCAATATGCGAAAAGGTATATTGCTCGATGGAACTTACATTCAGTGTGAGATGTAAGAGTTCAAGTATGAAAAAAAAAATCGATAATCAATAATCCCTTTCAATTGATGCATTACACATCTAAAAAGGATTTTCTTTTTCCATTTGTGAATATCGAAATTCACTACAGTTTAGTATTTAACGTATGGGGCAGAGCCTAAAGAGGAAAGGCTAACTATAAACCATGAATTTGAAAGGCCAGCTACCCAGCACGTTGCGATTTACCAAACCTTGCTGGTTAGTAACTTAGCATGGCATTAGCGGGTGAGATTTCCGCTATTGGGTTCACATGGTTAATAAAAAAAACGCAAACCATAAAACTCTACCAACTGAATTTACTGTGGGCAACTGCAACTAGCTTTTGTTCACTGAACCACCAGTTACAGCTCTAAATATATCCCATACCTGAATAGTTTTATATATTTTGTTTAGCATAATTTGTTTTCCTAATCACAAGTTAAATATATATATATATATACAACAATCATATTGAACAATCCCTCCATTCCACCAGAAAAATAGATATATAATATGCAATAATTCTATTCATCTAAAAAAACACAACTTAACATATGAAAAGTTTACCATCTCAATCACTCTCATAAGTTCAATCAATAATATAATATGTTAAATATCTGTTTCCAACCCTAAATCAATAATATAACCGTCGTGGCTTTTAATGTGAAAATTTAATGTTATTTTCACGAAACTAGTTTTTTTTTTTAAGGTTATTTTCACGAAACTAGTAATATAACGTTAAAATTAGTGCAATTTCACTCCTCAGGCACCGCAAGCGGGGACATAATTGCCAATTACCAAAAAAAAAGGCAAATCGTTATAAGTTTTTTTTTTTGAAAGGTAAATTTCTTGCTCCTTGTGAGACTTGAACTCAAGATCTCACACTCTTGGTGTATTAAAAGGCTTTGCCTTGCCATTGGACCACCAACCCCAATGGTGCAAATCGTTATAAGTGCATCCTCGATTAATGCACTCAGATGCTATGTTTCAATTCTCGAATCTAGTATTGAGCGAAAGGTTATACCTATGGTTCGGTATTACAGGTCAATCACAATGAGTAAACCCTAAGTTAATCAAAAGCTCAAAGAGGTCAACTACAATCACATACAACAAATCCACAACAGAATTGTGGTCAATTAAGCTGAAATTCATCAAAAAACATAACAAGTGATAGAAATCGGAGGTAAAAAACATAATTTGTGATGCAGAAATTGAGAAAAAGAAAGATAAGATGTTAAAACCTTGATTGTACGGGCTTGATCGGAGGTTAAAGAAGCTTTGTTATATGATTCTTCATCGACGTATACAGCTTTCTTGTTGAGTAGATTCTGGAGAGAGTGAAGATCGTTTGATATCTCTGACAGATTGGCGATCGCACCGCTCCATCTCTCGTTTCCTCCTTTCTCCTCCTCCATTATTATTATTATTCTTCTCCTATGTCTTCTTCCACCATTATCGTTGCTTGCTTCATAATTAAATTATTTATTATTAATTAATACTAATACTTAGGGTTGTAAACAAAAATGTTCGGTGGGAAGTTCGTTTGTGTTCGTTCGTTTAATAAATGAACGAACACAAACAAGAAATTTTGTTCATTTAGTCAAACAAACAAGCATGAACAGAGGTCGCGTTCGTTCATTTATGTTCATGGATGTTCGGTAACGTGTTCGTTTATGTTTGTGTTCGATAGTTCATTTAGGTTTTTAACTTTTTTACTTTTAGTTTATGTACTTCAAATTTCCCATTAGTAGATTATTTAATATATATTGGTGTATCACATTATTTTAATTAACTATTATTTTTGGTGGATTAAATGAGTATTTCAAGTTTAATATGATAATTTTGTGTTTTCATGAGATATTATGTGATAAAAATTATGTCAAGTATATTTGGGTAATTAGATTAGTATATTTTGGGTGGACAATGTTCGTGATGAAATTTTCGGAATTTAATATGTATCAGTTTGTGCTCAGTTTTGTTCATTAATGCATGTTTGTGTTTGTTTATATTCATTGGAGTTTTTATATGTTTGGTTTTGTCCGATAACTAAATTTAACGAATAAAGACAAATTAACACGAACACGTTCATTTCTTTAACAAATGAACACAAACAAAAACCTCGTTCGGTAATTGTTCATGAACAATTCGTGAACACGTTATTTCCTAAACAAACAAACACGAACAAAAATTCCCGTTCGTTAATATAATATGAAAAAATTACCATCTCAATCACTCTCATAAGTTCAATCAATAATATAATATGTTAAATATCTGTTTCCAACCCTACATCATATTATGTTCATGAACAGTTCACGAACACGTTATTTCCTTAACAAACAAACACGAACAAGGCCATGTTCGTGTTCGTTTGGTTCGTTTACAGCCCTACTAATACTTGTAGATTAACAAAGCGCGACACCGTCACATGTGCATGGTTCGGTCAATTTGGTTATTATCTTCAATAAAAACCAAAAATAAAGTCATTGATTAGTCTATTTTATTAGCCAATCGGTTTTGGTTAATAAGTTCGGTTAATCTGGGGTAAACGAGAGTACAATAAAACAAATAGCCTATTTTTGTTTGCTAATTTGGTTTCAATAAATTCAGTTTTTGGTTGATTTTGGTCTGGTTTCGTACAACTAGGCTACAAGCCCTTCGCTTTATATACATAACTATGTGTTACTGTTTACATATGTTGCATGATTATAAGAACATGGTACATAACTTTTTCAGTTTGTTTTCGGTTAACGATCCAACTATTGCACAACCCTAGACACTGTTAGTGTTGTGGAAGGGCTTCACATCCTCCCTTCTATGCCCCACACCGTATAATCTAAGGGGTCGTTTGGTTTGTAGAATCCTTTGGAATTGAGATAAATTGGAATTAACTTCCTTGATATTTAATGTTTGGTTACAACATTATGAAATTGTAATTTGAATGTATTCCGCCATTTATTGAAATTTAAAATCCTTTTCTACCCCAATGTAATGTTAGCCACTTGGTTTAAAAAAGCGCGCCTCAGGCGCGCTTTAAGCGTTTGAGGCGCGAGGCTCCAAGAAAAACGCTTTTTTTGCCAAAAAGCGCTGAACTACATGAAGCGCCGCCTCGGGCGCTTGAGGCGCGCGCTACAGTAGCGCTACAGTAGCGCCTCAGCCAAAAAAACCTTTTAAAGTGCTTTATTTGGCCCGCTACAGTAGTGCCTCGTCGTTTTTATGTTTTGAATATGCTTTTTAAGTGTTCAAGTGTGTTTTATAATCATGTTTTTGTGCTCATGATTGATTAACATGTAGAAAATGTCATATTGACATATATAAATATTTTTTTATAATTTTTTTAATGCTATACGTGAAGCTCTCGCCTCGCGCTTTAAGCCCCGCGCTTCGGATTTTGGACCCAAAACGCCTCGGAGCGCCTCGCGCGTTTTTAAACCAAGGTTAGCCAATTACCAAAAATAACATATATTTTATCCATTCATCCTTTGATTCATCTTTTTTATTTTAACAATCAACTTCATTAAAACCATAGTTGTCAAAGCGCCTAGGCGCACTCAAGGCGCATAGGCCGAGCCCAGAGCCTAGGCGCATAAAAAACGACGGCTTTTTATAATTAAACGCATAGTATAAAATATATTTTTTAGGGATTCTAGAGATGTTTTTAGGCTTGTTTAGGGCTACTTTAGGATGTTTTAGGGTTGTTTAGAACTTGTTCATGACTCATTTAGGATGTTTTAGAGGTTTATGCAACTTTTAGCCTGAATTTGGCCGGAAATCAGCCCTGATAGTGCGCCTCAGTTCCTAGGCGCGCTCCTCACAGGGCGCAACGCACTTGGTGCGCCTCGAGCCTAGGCGCGCCTAGGCGCTCGCCTAGGCGTGCTTTTGACAACTATGATTAAAACACAAGGAACGGTCCACAAAACACAAACCGAGGCTACAACCGACTACAACGAGTACATTGGGTTTTTACACCATTCAATCCAATCAAGACTATTACAATCGATGTGACACCCGGCAAACTCATGGTAACATTTTTTAACATATAAGTCTACCTTAGTGAAAACATTCATTTAACATACTTAACGGGGTCAGTTAAGTGGGGTTACGTTATGTATTGTCTAGGTTTCAATGATTCGAAGGATCATTGGGGTCACCTTTTTGCACACACACGAGTCTTGAGTCCCGTTGTTGGTGAACTTACATAATTGGATAGGATGATAAACGTGAACCGCTTCGTATATGATAAGTAACGTGTGAATACGTGTTTAAGTGATGCTTATATGGTTCTACATGATTGTATATGCTTAAGATATATTAGGATTGCATGTTCATGTGTTAGGATGTGTTAAAACACGTTTAAACGACAAAACTGGAAATTTGGGAAAATGGGAAACCTAGTTCGACCCAGAGGAGATTCGAACCACGCATGGATGCTCTCATTCGACCTCTGTAAAGGGTCAAATGAAACTTAAGTATAAATACTACACTTTGCAACTTTTCATCATTTCACAAACCCTAGTCGCCTCTAAACACTCTCTCTCGACTCTAATCACTGAGGAAGGAGTTTCTGAACTTGTTTTGCATAATCTAACCTACAACCATCTTCTATATCACAAACAAGAGAAGATTCAAGGTGTGTTCTTGATCTAAAACCATTTTCATTCATTCTGATTCGTTTTTATCAAACCCTAAGTGTCCAGATCTGATTCAAACATGTTTTCATGGATAAAAACCTTTCTAACATCTTCCTAAACAAAACCTTTTCATTAACAATGAGTTTTCATGCAAAATACATGTGTTAACGATGTTAATTGATGTGTCATGAACTTGTATGGAATTGATTGATGATTTACTGCTGTGGAGATGTTATAACAATGATCTAGGACTGTTGTTGATGATGATTTATGATTTAGATGGGTTATAATTGATTATTGATGATGTTTTGCTCATTTTGGGGATTTTGTGTTAGATCTAGGACTTGTTCATGATGTTATTGATAATGATATGATTAGGGATTTTCTTGCACATGATAATCTGAGCATATTGAGCTAATTGATATGCGAATTTGATAAGTTTCCATATCGGGTAAAGATTGCATGCGTATGATGTGACGTTTCCATAATTTGCTATTTTGGGTAACTTGTTAAACGAACTGATTTCGAGGTAAAATTGGTAAGGATTTGTGGGGATAGATTAATGATAGTGGACTGCTGTGATTCGTGATGTTTCGTGACGTTTTCGGACTGTTTAGATGCGATTTGGTGCGTTTAGGAGGTTTTGCAGGGCAGAGGTCGAACCAGAAATTGATTCGACCTGTCGTGGGGATGAACCAGTAACTTTGAGGTCGAATGAACACTTTTTGAAGTCGAATGAACTTAGTTGAGGTAGAATGAAAACCTTAAAGGTCGAATGAACATGATTTAGGTCGAATTAACATGTGTTAGGTCGAATGAACTTGTATATTGGTCGAATAAACTTCACATGGGTCGAACCAAGGTTGTATGGGTCAAGCCAGGACCCATTAGGGTCGAACCAATACAGAAAACTCCTGATTCGACCTTACGACTTCATACATGTGATTTTTGATGCAAACTAAGTGTTTTATGCATGATTCTTGTGTGTTAACTATATGTACTTGATCAAATAGTGTAACGGGTCACCAACGGGATGTCGGGTCTGTCTGGTGTGTCGGGTTAACGGTAAAACACATTTTCAAACATACGTAGTCACGATCTGGACAATCGAGGGCTCGTTAACCTATGGGTTAATAGTCGAAACACTTACGCAAACATTATGATAGGTCGTCGGTAGTTGGGACTATCAGTTCGTGTCGGGATCTTTATTAACTTGAAGACGCAACCTAAGGTGAGTTTCACGGCCCCTCTTTCTGTGTTTACGTTTTCGGGGGAGAAACATGCTACGTACTCATTTTATGCTAATCTTGTTATGCTAGTGTTACTTTGTGTTCTTACTATACGATAGTTCAGTTTTCCGTTGGACGGCAGTTCAGTTAGCCGTGGTTCGGTAGTTCGGTTAGCTGGGCTCGGCCGTTCAGTTCACCGGGGGTTCGGTAGTTCAGTTATGCCTGGGTTGGCAGTTCGGTTGCACACAAGTGTCATGCACTTGGTATCGTATGAGTGGTTTCATATGCCTGGGTTGGAATCCTTTTAGCATAACGGTAACTTTTGGAAACCTGCGGTAACTTTTGGAGACTTTGGAAACTTTTGGAAACTCTTGAAAACTTAAGTAACATTTAGAAACTCTTGGAAACTTTTGGATGAAACCTTTAAACTGGTGGAAACCTTTGGGAAACTTTTGGAAACACTTTTGGAAACGATTTACTTAAAAACCTATGAACTCACCAGCATTTTGTGCTGAAGTTTTTAGCATGTTTTTTCAGGTCACTAAGGTAACAGCTATTGATAGGCGCACGATGTCACACGACGTCTAGGATTTCACTTGCATGGTTTTGAACATTATCAGACTCATAACTTTTACTTTTCGAGTTGTAAAGACGTTTTATGTTTCCGCTGTTGTGGTTACATTTTGAGAACTTAATGAATGGTTTACGTCGTTTTCATATCATATAGTTGTCGTTTATTGTGACTGTTGACTTGGATCCTGGTGTGTCACGCGCATCGCGGTAAAACCCCGCATGTGGAATTTGAGGGTGTGACAACCGAACCTATGTTTAAACCAAAAATATGCACTCGATTTTATTTTATAAACAATCTCCATATGTTTGAAGTTTCTCTGATTGAAGACTTTTTCGTTGCGAGCCGTCCAAATAGCCACAATGATAATCCCTGCACAATCCGTTTTCGTTGTTTCCCTCCGCCCGCTCTTTTGTAAAGAACGAGTAAGTCTCAAACATCGAATGCGTAGATAGGAGGAAGATTGCACCACGACCCAATTCTCGACCAAACTTCCATGACTAATGTGTAGGCTGTAAAGATATGGGTCACCGAATCAGCCCCTTTTTCGCATAAAATACAATCTATATTTTCAAATTGGACGTTTCTTTTCTCCAACTCGAATTTAGTTGAAAGTCGATGCATCTTCGCACGCCAGGCGTTTATATTACAAGGAACCCAATGAATCCTTTAATTCATCTAATTCCATTTATAAATGTACACACCAAACAAAATACAAATTTTGATTGGAATTAATTCCAATTCCATTAAAATCCAATTCCTTTTGAGATGCTAATCCCTTCTAATGTAATTCCATTAAAATCCAATTGCTTTAGTTCATCTAATTCCATTTATACATTTATGTCTAATAAAAATTAATATTGACGTATATAATGGAAAAACATATCAGACTCCCTTTATGGCCTTCATTAAGATCTCCACCAAACAATTTTACCATAACTAGAAGTGGTGAGGTTGTTAATGGGTCAATATGTGTAGATTTTGTTTCAAGTGTGCCGAACACTTTGCGTCAGCTTTTTTTTTTTAAACGGCAAAACGAAACTTTATTAAAAAGCTAGCAAGAGGCTAGAAAAAAAAGTCCGAGAAAACAAAGCCCGAAAGAAAAAACCAAACACAAAAATCCGAAAAACAATCTAAACAAGGCTATCCCATCTTCGCCGTATCAAACATGCACCAAGAGTCCCAAGTCATATCCGCAAATTTCCCACGATTTACGATCCACAAATAGCTCATCCCTTTTATTTCTTCCAAAAGTCTCCGTCCCGATACCTGTTTCTGATTAAAAATGAAGTCGTTTCTAGCACGCCATATACTCCAAAACGTCGTGTGAACAACGCCACATAAAGCCTTCCTTGGTCGCTTTCCTTCCTTGGCCGTTCGGTGAATTGATAGTAGATCCCGGACATGAAAGGCAAAAACATTAGGAACATTACACCGCGCAAAAACCGCCTGCCACACATCTAAAAACACTGGACATCCTGTAAACAAATGTTCGGTTGACTCTACAACCAGATCACAAAACCTGCAGAGCTGCGTATCCAACTGAATATGACATTTAGCTAAGGCTTCCGCATGGTGCAACACGTTGAACCATGAGATGAATTAACGTCCTCTAAAATTATCAATACAATAACTAGAAATGTGCTCACGCACTTCTAACATTTTAATATTTAATATATAACTAGAAATGTGCTCACGAATGGTGCAACACGTTTAACCATGAGATGAATTAACGTCCTTAAAAGTTATCAATACAATAAAGCAGTGTTGCAACACTGCTTTATTCTATTGATAACACACATTAAACCATGAGATGAATTAACACCCTCGAAAGTTATCAATTAAATAAAGCAATTAACGTCCTCAAAAGCTATTTATTTATTTTACATCTGTAATTATTTTAAAGGTATTAAAAATATTTTGGTTTTCTTCAAGATAATGATTTTAACAAGATGAACAGAAATAGCAAGAAATGTCAAGTGCTCAGGACTATTTTGGCATTTATAATACTCTAAAAAGCAAAGGCTTTGTGCAATGGTAAGTTGTAAGTTGTGCTTTAAGGGTTGCACATGCTTTGGTTTGTTGTGAATTATGCTATAAGGGTTGTATCTCTTTTTTATGGTATTCCCCAAACCCACGTGTTGGTTTTCTGATACCCACAAACCAAACCAAACCTTATCTACACTGCAGACTTGCAATCTCTCTCTCTCTCTCTAATCTCTCTCTTTCTCTCTGCGATCTCTCTCTCTCTCTCTCTCTCGCTTAAAACAACCCAACGGTTACACAAGTCGACCTTCTGAAGAGGCTTCGGCGAAGGCTTTGACGAGTTAGTAGAATAATAAGAGGGCTGTACTCCGGCGAAGTTCAGACGTCGGTCAATCCTTTAACGAAGCTCCGACCAAGTTTAGGTAAGCCCTCTTTAGCTTCATGTTTTGTTTTCACAAGGAATGGTAACTCATCCATTCTTTAACAAATTGTTATCATGTTATTTGCAGTCCCAAATTCCCAATCTACACATCAAAGCATCCTGATCCGCGGCTGTATACGTATAACATAGACCAGTTCATAGCCTCTTTTGGAGTCCCAATCTGGTGTGTTCTAAATAGTTTGACTACTTTTTTTTTCATTGTGAGATCAAGATGTAGCTGTACCTTCTCATATTATTATTGTTATTATTGTTGTTATTGTTGTTATTATTGTTGTTTTTGTTATTATTATTATTATTATTATTATTATTCCTATTCTTATTCTTATTATTGTTATTGTTGTTGTTGTTGTTATTAATATTATTTGTTGAAGTTATAAAAGCAGGTGTTAATATTATTCAGTGTCTGATGGTCTGTTACTTTGAGGTTGGTTTATGTGTATGGTTATTTAAAATTATTAAACTAAATGAATTTGCAGATGGAATTTGAAAAAGGAATACTACAGATTTCATAACCATGGCAGAGGAAGAAAATCAAGTTGAGTTGAAGGAGGAAGTTGCAGATGTAGGTGTTTTATTTCTCTTTGCTTGGTTGGTTTGTGTTTGATGGCATCGCGATTCGTGTGTATAACTGCCGCTTGACAGTGATTTAGTTTTTCTACATAAATGATGGTTATAAATGTTGGTTGGATGAGTTTGCTTATGCACTTTCTGGAAGTTGCAATTCGCGTGTATAACACACTACAACTTTAAAGAAAACTGTTCTTTAACAAGCTACGAATTGTTTTTCAATTAAGGTAACCAAGGTGTTCCTAGATAGTGTTTTTCCCCTGATTCAAATGAATCTTGATTTACTGATCTGACGTCGATGATATAAATGTGTTAGATGAGTTAGGGTTAGGGTTCGATCTTAGCGAGAAACATGGTGAATATGATCTATTGTTGCGAGGGGATTTTGGTGATGACTTCTTTCTTGATTGTCAAAAATTGAGCTTACTTGAGTGTGCTTGATTTATCTGGAAATTGTAGTCTATTATATTTAATTCATGTAGTGATCATGTTTTAATCGACCTAAAAGTCAAAACTCTTTATTTGAATTTCTGATTTTTTTTTTTGGATAGGGAAGGGAGTAAAAGAATCATGACTGTTGTTGAATCCGGAATATTTCCGCATCCACAATACAAAATTTCTTGAACTTTGCGTGAGGTAAAAGGTGCATAATTGCTAACTCGAATTGTTTGCCCTGTTAAAAAAATAGTTTAAAAACATATAATTTTGGTTCTTAATGTGACTGTTCTATGTGTAGTTTATAATGAATTTATTTGCATTTGATGATTTGAAGGCACTAGATGCGACGTTCAGCGGTTTGGAGGCAATTTTTAGCTTGAATACGCCTCCGTTGTTAGTTTCGCTTTTGAAGGCATGTTTCTTATTTTAGGTCAGTTTGAGGTTACTTTAGGGGCTGAGGGGAACTACTGAGAAGTAAGGGTGCGTGTTATTTTGTGTTATAGTTAGATGCATTGTTCTGCATGTCCATAGTGAACCGCCAATCACGCACCGCCATCGCACACAGCGGCGCGTCTTTGTGAAAGGGCACGTGCACTAACTCAGCCCCAAGATCGACGAGAGAGGAACACGATGGTGGTGTTGGTTTTCA
This sequence comes from Ambrosia x helenae, assembly GCA_030844895.1. Taxonomy (NCBI): domain Eukaryota; kingdom Viridiplantae; phylum Streptophyta; class Magnoliopsida; order Asterales; family Asteraceae; genus Ambrosia; species Ambrosia x helenae. The sequence continues at coordinate 140,978,537 of CM061231.1, forward strand.
CTTCAGGTCAGTGGACATCGGTGATGGTATCTGTAAAGATCAGGTATCAATAAGCAGAGGTGGGTCTGGGTTCTGATTAAGGTTTCTGTTGCGGCCTGAGTTAAGGGTTCACTAGGAGAAGAGTTGGTGGCTAATCAATGGTACGACGGTGGCGTTTTTACCGGATGCTGAGGATTCCGTCGGTTGTAACGGGTTTGATAAATGGGTGACGATGTACAAGTAAGACGGCGCCGGTGACGGAAGTTCACGTTAGGTTCCAGTGGGACTTACGCATGAACTTCGGCGACTAAGGTAACCCTGTGGCCTCCATAAATGAAATTAAGGAAGAACATTTGGTTTGAAAGCGAACACATGTTCAAAAATTTCTTATATTTTGCATTTACTCTTTCTGGGTTTTTTTTCCTGGTCTATTTATCAAACTGGTCGATGAAATCTTTGTTTGTAGTTGTTAGTTTTTTTCCCTGTTGTTTTTTTAACTGTTTTAAAACATGTTACCCTTTTGGGAGGGAATGCTTTGTTGATAATTGTCTAAGTTATGAGAATTTTAAGTAACTTATTGACTAAGTGATGAATTAGAGGCTTGCTATGTTTACTACTTATTTTTTTTTTCAAATAATAATATTATGCCATTCAGAATCTTGGTGATAACTAACCTCTATATGAAGGTTTTAAGTTCGTGATGTCCAATTAGTAGGCGACTATTTGTTTATGTATATTCCCAAGAATTTTTAAATTATGCCTGTTTTGGAGCTTTTATAATGTGCACACCCCCTAACTTCTTTGCTATTCCATTGTGTTTTTGGTTAGTAAGCCTAATGACCTTCAATATATCATGTTTTAGTGTTGTTGTCTTTAATGTTATTTGTATCACACACCATTGCTTAAAAAAATTGGCGTTAATAATTGCACATCAGTTGATGACGCTGTCAACGGTAGTGGTGGTTATTATCTGTGGTAATGGTATTGATGATGATTGATGAACTTTCAGATTGTTTTTGTATTTATGGGATGACAGAAGCTAAAGGATGGAACGATGATGGTGATTGTGGAATCAAGGCAGTGTCCGGTCAGGTAGTCAACGAAAGTCCAACTGATCAACGGACCGGTTTGACTCAGTCCACTCGAGGGATCCACAAGGTATGAACAAGAACCCAAGCAATCTTTGTATAAGTAGGATATAGCAATAATTTTTTCTACATCTTAATGATATATCACGTTTAAGATAAATTTAAACAGAAATCGGTAAGTCTCAAACAACAACTAACTTGCGGGTGATGTTGGCAATGGCGGAACCTGCAGTTGTTTTGTCTTTAAGTAGCAATCTTACTTGCTATGAGGTTGCCGTTGGTTGCCACTGCTGAAGGGATGCTTTCAGCAACGTTGCCATACAAAAACCAGTAATTTATATGATATATAGGTTCATTTTTTTACTTATAATGCTTTTTTACTGCCTTAATTGTTAACTTATGTATCTCTTAACAGATGCTGGGTGCACCTTTCCTCAAGATCTTTCAAGAAAATATACAAAGATCATTTAACACGTATATTACAACATGTCACACAAGATTTGAGTGACAGTTGCTGAGGATCACCATGGGGCTGTCAAGATTTGTGGTCATCAAAACTTTGGCTGATGGTTGGCTCAAAATACAGGTTTGTTACGTTTTACACGATAAAAGAATCTTTCGATCTTTGAGGTGGGGCTAATCTTGATTAATGAAGTTTATTGTATTTTACACAATTAAGATTCGACTTTTGAGCTGGGGTTGATGTTGATTAATAAAGTTTCTTGAAGTAGCAGATGATAGTATTGTTTAGTTTGCTAGCAGAGCTCTTTGAATCATGCCTTATGTTGTATTCAAATGTTAGAATCAAAGTTCATATTCATCTGTTAACGATACATTCATCTCTTGCTCAGGCCTATTAGTTTATATCTATATTAGTATCACAAAGACTTGCTTAACTACACATGCATGTGGTTTCTATATTTGTTTTGGTGGCACCAACCCATAACCCGTCTACGTTACTGATTTCAGTTCTGTTTGCTTTGCTTTCCAGCTCTTTTTGGATTTCACTGTAAGGTTTTCTAACACGTTTTATGTTTTAAATGCTCTGTGTGAGTTGGTTGTAACTTATGTATTTAGGTTCGTTATTCTATTATGTTTATAAAGTTGTGTTCAGACCAGTTGGTTTGGGTGTTTTAAAGCCTGCTTTGACGTTTTAATCAGATCAAATGTTTTTATATCTGTTTCTACACTTTTGTTTAGATGTACTCCATCTGCTTATTGTATGTAATTTTGAATGTGATGGCATTTGACAATGTGGAAATGTGACGACACTTTCAAAGGCATAACACATGACTATTGATGTATCAAAGCCTATCTCCCCCGCCGCAACGCGCGGGGGTCGTCATCTAGTTTTAATCTAAAAATAATAATTCATGAGGCCTTTTACATTCATAAATACTTCCTTTTTGGCGATATTTTATTTACTCTTCATATTTACACACCCTGACACATTCATATGAGGCGTATGGTATCACACATCCCATATAACTTTCACTTTATTGACTTTTGTGCCAGCAATCATTGGATGTCAGATCAACCAACCTATATGCCCCATATGACACTATACGACCCATATGTTATGTCTGGATTTTTTTTAGAAGAAACTATGGTTTTTCTTGGTTGGTATGTTACGAGTTATACTTTGTAAAAAAAAACGTTACAAATTACTTTTTAACGACATACAAGGTTGACTACATTTAATGTTAAGTTAAAGTAGCTTTCAGAGACGTGAGAATCGTTGTAGCTGTCGTCGATGTCGCCACTTTAAATTTGGTGATCAAAAGGTAAGTTTTCGGATGATATTTCTTGAGTTTGAATAAAACTTTGAAGAACAGACGGGTACTCATCAATGAAATACTACCACCATATGGGGCGTATGGCTACATACTCCACGTATGGGTACAATGTCACTTCCCAAGAAACACGGGTTTTTGTCGATGTAACAAGCCAAAAAGGGCCTATACGTCGCGTATGGTATCATAAGAGGCGTATACAGGTACGAGGTCACATATCTGACATAAAAAGTTGTGCCGATATGCCTCGTATGAGGTCATATGAGGCATATGACCTACATATGGGGCGTATGGTGTCACAAGAGGCGTATACAAGTACGAGGTGACATCTCTAACCTAAAAAGTTGTGCCTGGTACTTCTATATGCCTAGTATGAGGTCATATGAGGCATATGACCTACATATGGAGCGTATGGTGTCACAGAAGGCGTATACAGGTACGAGGTAACATATCTGACCTAAAAAGTTGTGCCTAGTACTTCTATATGCCTCGTATAAGGTCATATGAGACATATGACCTACATATAGGGCATATGGTGTCACAGGAGACATATACAGGTACAAAGTGAGATCTTTGACCTAAAAAGTTGTGCCTAGTACTTCTATATGCCTCATATGAGATCATATGAGGCGTATATAAAAGCATATAGGACGTATGGTATCATACGCCCCATATAGACCCTTTCTGACCACACAGATTCCAAGGTTGACTACATTTAATGCTAAGTTAAAGTATATGGGGCGTATGGTTCCATACGCCCCATATAGAGGGTGTGTAGATAAAAATGGGGGTTGTGTAGTTACCATGACCCATTTTATTTTACCGGAATTGACCAGCCCCTGACAAAATTTATTAGCGCTCACCTTGGTGTTCAAGTTTTAGAGGGGTTTGAGAACCAACCACCTCTACAGATACGGACCATTTTACAGATAATCTCATACCACCCACAACAAAGATCATTCTAATAAATCATATGTGTTCACCATCATCTGTTTTATGTTGCGATTATGGTTACACCATTAGAACGCTTGCATATCTATTTCTCTCATCGTTTTCTTCCCCATTCTAACCGGTTCTTTAACTTTTCTTTGTTTCGTTTCGTCTCTGTTCATTCAAACCCACTAAAATTTGTACCTAACCCAAAACAACCAATAAGCTTAAATTAAAAGTCCAAATAAACCCTTAAATTGGTCTCTTGGTCATTACTGCCCTTTCTACATCTCATTACCAGTGGTTGTACTCCATGTAAACATCAAAAGACCTGTAAAATTCTTCAAAAAATATTATCAACTTTTTAACAAAATGGCTTAGGAGGTTTTATGCACTAAAACACTTTAGGCAAGTTTCGAACCAACACGTGTGTGCTAGAACTTAAGATAAATACCGTAAACTGTGCGTCTAGAAACCCATGAGGGTTTGATTTAAGATTTGATTTACCTTTGGACGTTAGTTTCAGGAACCTAGCACGGTCCTAGAGCGAGCCAGCATCAGGTACCATCTATTTTATAATGCTGACTTTTTAAAGAAATCAACTTACTGGCCAGCATGCTGCCAGCATGTCAGTTTCAACCAGGCGGTCTCAATTAATCTACAGACTATACGCACAGCATCAACAGATCATCATCATCATCATCATCATCATACAGCCTCAGTCTACCTTTTCTCCATCATAACTATAAAAATCCAGCATTAAATGAACAGTAAGATGAATTCCAGTCAAAAGACGTGACCAACAAAACATCCACAAATCACCATATGAAATTACTGGCTTATACTAAGCAACCTACAAATTGCTAACTTCAAGAGATGTCTCTCAATAACATGCAAGATGGAAATATGTGAGATCACTTCAGAATCCATTCCAGCTCATGTGAAGGGCAGGCAGTCACTCCTGCACAAAATCAAGATAATGATAATTAAGCACTGGTATATAGATGATGAGATGGCTGGTTTGGGTAATAGTATCATGCGGTCCAGCTGAGCTGCAAAAGCTTTTGGTCCGTTTTCTAATCAACTTTTATAAATACCACAATAATATATGCTTCCAAGCATAATCATTTAGGAGGCCTGTGCATTAAAAATAGACCGTTAAGCAACTTTCAATCAGTTGGACCTATATATGATCATTTCCCCTTTTAACTAATTTTTTTAGTTTTGACTCCTTTCACCAGTTCAAAATAAAACGCAAAACAGATTGACCCACTCATATGTAAATGTGTAAATATTACCACTTTTACTTCGAAAAGCAGAATTATAAATTTCTTGGCTCAGAAACGCACCTCGTAAGGACTATGTGGTGATGGGCTGCGACTAGCGGGGCTTCTATCCCTGCGTGGTGATAAGCTTCTTCGAGGAACAGGACTGCGTGCCAACATAAAAGTAACTCATAACTCAGATTACTCTATGATGGGTCAAATATCACGTATCCAAGTACAACAGTGGCAATTTTGACTCTCATAAGTTATGATGTTCAATTCAGATTACTTTAATCTAAATGGGTTACTGGGACAAACATGTAAAGTTATAATACATTACTTTTTGAATAAAGTTCTGTAATCCAAATTGACACCAACTAGGCAACTGCCAACTAGTCATAAAATAATCAAAAAATTTGCACAGACAGCGTGTCAGGACTCAGGTAAACCCAAGCCCCTTTGGCCCGTACCATATAATACACCCCAAACCTGCCCATTTTGTCACCTCTACTTGGATAAATTGCAAACCTTTCAATGGACCGACTTCTCCTCCGACGCTCATCATCATAACGGGCCCTTCCATGGGCTCTATCATAATCTGGACTATAGCTACGACTCCTGCTTCGATGGCGATAACCTCGATCCCTGCCATACCTAGTCCTGCTCCTGCTGCGACTTCTCCTTCTATAACCACTGTCCCGATAATCATCACGATGTCTGGAGCTGAAAATTACATCAGAAGAAACTTTAAATCAAAGCATAGAAAATGCTAGCAAGTAAACAGAAAAAAAAATGAAACGTCTTTTCAGTTTGTGACTATTGAGATAACATGTCATTTAATAACTTGAACATGAAAGATTAAAAGAAGAAACCATGTTCCCATCTGTTCTGATAAAGCAAATATAACAAGATATGATGTAATACTAGTATACTACCGCAATAGCAGCATTAATATGACAAAAAAACATCCCTTGTGATTCTTTTCACATCGATGTTTTATGCAACATCACAAGGTAATGAGGTATAACCATCTGTGCCTAACGATGTTCTTCATATTAAAAAAAAAAGAGAGAACCTTCGTCGAGGACTACGACTTCTTGACCTGCCACTGTCCCTTGGTGACTTCTCAATGATCCTTCCTTTATGACTGCAAACATGTGGGCAACATTGCGAACAAAATCAAGACAAAAGTGCAACAGCTTTTAACCAAATGGTAATTACAATACAGTAGGCCTGTGTAGTTTATAGAGCAAACAAAGCTTGTACACTACACCAAAAAAAAAACCTACTTAAAAGTTCAAACTTACATTCTTTCTGCATTGGGTCCATATTTTGCAAACTGTACAGTAATTTCTCGACCATCCACTTCTCTTCCTGATAAGAATATCCACATAAGAAAACAAGCTACTTCAGTATATACCATAAAATGCATAAGACCAAATATAGAACATAATTATTACCATCCAGCCTATCCACTGCCTTCTGTGCTTCATCTTCATACTTGTAACGTGCAAATGCAAATCCGCGCGACTCACCAGTCCTGATGCAAATAAAACACGATCCAATGAGATAAGAAACACAAAATTAAATAGTTCTCTAAATAGGTACATATCCTATATCATATTCTAAGCTATCCGCATACTTACAGAAACAAACAACAACAACAAACACGATCCGCATACTTGTAACGCAAATCCGACCGAATCATCGGTCCTGATGCAAATAAACATGATCCAAAGAGAATGTAAAACACAAAACCTAAACAGTTCTCTAAATAGCTACATACACTAAATCATATTCCAAACTAGACGCAAATCCGACCGAATTACCAGTTCTAGTGCGCAAATAAGTCACGATCCAACAAGATGCAAAACACAAAAACTAAACAATTTCCCAAATCTACAACCAGGCAAGCTACATAACTAAATCATATTCCAAACTATCCGCATACTAGTAACGAACGAACAAACGCAATTCGACCCAAATCAACAGTCCTAATGCAAACAAATCATGATCTAACGATACATAAAGCACAAAACTAAACGATTCTCCAAATCTAAAACAAGGCAAGCTACATATAGTTTAAATACTAATACTAAATTGAACAGAAACTGTTATTAACAATTATCGTTACAGCTCTAGGGTTCGTTCGGACGCCAAATTTCGATCTACGTTATTATCATTCCATAAACAAAATTCACAGCAAAATCAACGAGATATAAACAACATAAACATAACAAACACACCTTCGATCCTTAGGAATAAAAATATCAATAACTTTTCCGTACTTATCAAATAAGGGATACAGATCATCCGCCGTCGTACCTACACATACAAAAACATATTAATATTATATAATATGTTAATATTAATATTATATAACCAATTTAAACGCCGATCAACTGTTTTTTTTATAAAAATATTAATAACTTACGGAAGCTGATATTGAGGATGAGGAGAGAGTAGGTGTCTGAAATGTCCGGTGGACCTGATCGGCCAAAGTGTGACATTGTTTCGATCGTAGAAGAATAATCTAGACGATATTTGTTTGGTTGATGAGATTATATGAAGTATTTGGAGGTTTATAGAGGACTAGGGTTCGTGAGGAATGTTTGTTGGAGATTATTATTATTATTCATGTCATTTTGGAAGAAGGCTCCGGAAGATCTCGTATCGAATTAAAATGGGAGTGTACATAAGTAACGCCAAGTGTATTTTTACCTGATTTTTTTTATTAACCTTAGACCATGTGTTACCGTAGTGGGGCGTTACTTGTCAAAAAAAAATTTAAAAATAGTGTCCCCACACCGAAATATGAGGGCGCTATATGTCAAAATTTGGGAAGGGCTTTATAAAAATAACGCCAAACAAATAATGCAACCCCCAATTACATTGTGACACGTGGCGTTGGCAGCAAAAAAACGGTCAAAAATTTTTGACCGTTGGTTTTTTATTTTTTGAATGGTAAACTTTGATTTTTTTGAAGTTTATATATATACACACACAATACACATACAACACAACACAACCACAAAATAACTAAAAACCACACTACACAAACACACTACAAACCAGCTATGGGTGGACGATTTTCTAATGATCTTGCCGAGTCGTCGAATCTCCTGCGATACGCTCGCCGGAGACGTCGTGCACCGGTGTTTTCTTCTCCTCACCCTCCTCCTCAACAAGTGTTTTTTTCTCCACCCACTCCTCCCCAACAACAGTTTTTTTCTCCTCCTCCTCCCCAACAACAATTTTTTTCTCCTCCTCCACGTGTTTCCAACCTCGTCCCCGTCATTCCTCCACTCCATGGATACACTCCCACACACCCTGATGCTGATTTCACTGCAAAGGAGATTGTGTGGGCCGTAGATTACGTTATGGCTGAGAGAGGATTGGGGCGTCTACAGTTTGTGGAGACCCAACCGAACCCCACCCCAACCCCTCCTGACCGGGAGGAGGACCAGGAAGCTTTAAGGGATGCGATAGAAGAGGAGCGAAACAATTTTTCCCATCCTCACGAGTACTGCTGCATCCCCTTGGATGTGAGGTCCGACGATCGCGATAGCGATTGTTCCGTGTCCCCGCCGTACTACACACTCATGGACTGGGACAATTACTCTCCATAAGGGAGAAAATTAAGATTAATTATTTAATGTTTAAATAAGTAATTTAAGATTATCTAGTGTTTAAATTAATATTAGTTGTAATTTTTTTTAATATTAGTTGTAATTTTTTTATATTTATTTTTCTTTTATTTTAATTATTTTGAGTTAAAAGATTAAAAAAATAATAAAAAAAAATCAACCAATCAGAAACATGGACTTTATAAATAAAGCCCCTACCACTACACCCCTTTTTCAGTTTCTCTCTCCATGCTGACTTAGCAGCCACGTGGACCAATCAGGAAGGGGGTTTTATAAATAAAGCCCCCCACTACACATGGTCTTACGGTTTGATATATTTTTTTTAATCGCATAAGTTTTTACTCACTTTTTTTTTCATGTTTGTGTATTATGGTTTACAAGTTTTTATATTTACTACTCAATAAAATATAAGAATTTTTTAAAAAAAAAACACATCTGATTGGTTGATGAGAATAGGGTCGCCATGGTGCGGTGTTTAACGTGGATGGCCAAATACACTAGAGAAAGTTTACGGTACAAAGTACAGTTTGGTACAAAGTGTAAGAAGCAATAATATTATGCCACGTGGATGACGGATTTTTTGGGAACCTTCCATCTAATTCTGCAGTCAAAGGGTATGTTGCTACAACAAATATAGGTCCAACGTTAGTACATAGCCAGAGGAATGATAAAAGGGTTGAAGGGTTTTGTTTTGCCTAACGCAGGTCGTGGTGTCCCTCTACGTTGCTAAATGTAGAAAGAGGTTCAAGAGTTTTATGTTTTGAGTGATACTCAAAGCCAGAATGTCGGTTGTAAGCTCAGGTGGGATGTTGTGTGATAGATAAAATCTTTCACACGTGAGTGTCAAAGAGAATAGAAGAGTGTGTAAGTGAGAATGTAAGATGTTGTGATCATATCACTGATGAAGTGATCTGATTTATAGGAAAAGCATCTTCTTCTTTGAGTAACCATAAACTCTTGATCCATGCAGCAACTTAGGGACTTGCCACTTTTAGCCGATGAGGGCTTTGGACCTGCGGCCCGTGTGTTGCAGTGTCTCCACATGCAGAGTGTGGACAGCTGGGGACTTTGACCGAGAAATGTGATGACAAGACAGGTCATCTGTTTTTGTTCTTTATGCTCAGTGCTTTGTCAGTTTTGGAACCTTTTTACCTTTCAACCTTTCAAGCAGGATTGTGCAATGTTATTGATTTATTTTGCTTTAGGCTACCCACGTCATCAGGGTATTATAGACTTTTTTTCACATCTCTGTAATCACGTTGCAATCGTTTTATCAAAAATAGTTGCATGATCACTTTCAAATTTAAAAACTGACTACTACGTTTAATCATTATGCGAAGTCAAAAATACATATTACACTTCGTAATTCTGCATTAATAATTGAATATTCATCTAACATGTTTGGTAAATAACATTTGCGTTATTGTTCTTCTGTTGATCACTATCATATTGTTGTTATATTGAACTTAATTATATCTAATTTTGCAGATCTTAATGAAATCCAGATGTTAATGTCAATGTAGATGGAGATTTTGAATGTAACGTTAATTTTATGTATTCGACTATGTCGAATTGTTGATATATGATTCACTGTTGTATTGGTTTTAGATATTGTTCCTGAGGATCCAAATCATGAAGGCGATTTGAATTCGAACAGTGATTTTAACTTCATCGAAGAACACAGAAAACTTCAAGATTAGTTATACAGTGATCTGACTACGTATATAAACATACAATTTGCGTTTTTAAATCATTTTGAAATCTCAATGGAGGCACAAAGGTTTAACCATAGGAAGAACGATCATGATTCTAGGCACATTACCCCTTATCTTTGGTCTAGGAATCCACTTGAGGAGCAAGCAGCCATGATTTTCACACGTACCATATTTTTTGACATTAAAGAAGAGACAGATGCTACCAATGATTTGATATCTGACAAAACAAAGAAACATGGTGATTTTTTGAAGATTTTTGTTGAAGATCCTAAGGCGTATGGAAAAGGGTTTTACAGGTAATTTTTTCAGTATTTGCGTCAAAATCTATAAGTTGCGTATTAACAGACAATGTTTGCGTTTTAACAAAACACGGGTTCGTTCAAGATGTATGTTAATGACTGTGAAGGGGCAATCGGTACGTGCACTTGCAAAACATTTTCTTTGTATTCAAGTCGTATCACAAAATACTTGCGCACATGTTATCTGAGAAAATACTAAGAACTCATCCATGTTGGCTGTCGACTTTGTTTATTCTAGGATTGATTATGAGTGTTCTTTGTATTTCTATCTTTTAGGTTTATTTTTTAATTTTAATTTGTAATTTTTAGGTTTTTTAATGTACCTTTTTTAAAATTTAATGAAAATGCATTTTTTCTTTATTTAAATTTCATATTTAATTTTATAAAAAAAAACTTGGTTTTTGTTTAATTTTATATTTAATAAAAAAATAGACGGTAATGATTTACTGATAAACGTGGTTTAGTGATTTAGTGATGGTGCTGCTAGTGATTTAGTAATTGTATGATGAAATGTGAAGAAATGACATGGTTATTTGTTATTGAGATTTAGTGATGGGTGTGATGGCTCCCAACCACCTTTAGAATCAAGGAGGAATGAGGCACATTCGGGTATCTCAAATCGTGTATGTACCTAAATCGGTAATACCCCTTCTACCATATATGGGTATCTCAAATCGAGTAGCGAGTCCGGGTGGTAGATACCGATAAGTAAGATGTGTAGGTAGGAGAGGTAGAGAGAAAGCAATCTAAAAGGGCGGAGTCGATGGTTCAATGTAGTATTGCCACATATTAAGTTGTTTTAGGTTAGTTTAGGTAAAAGCGAGTCGACAATACATGGTTGGTGGAATTTAAGATAGTTTGGGGTTGCACCCCTTCCTCCCTTACAAGGTTAATACATATCCTCATATTAAGGGGGACAGGGTGTTCTCAGGTATGGCAATCGAGTACCCAGTACCTGATCAATAACACTGCCACCGACGATTCTGGTAGGGGTACTCGAGTAGGGGTCGCGGGTGGTTGTTGCCAGTAAGTATGTATGTGTAACGGCTACATTTTATAATATAAAATCCAATTAAACAAAAAAAAAATAGCAAGCCATGTCTGAATAATAATACCAACGGTGATCATTTCATATTATTTGTCAGTACAGTATGCGAGTAAATAGTATTCCATATTCCGCATGGTACTCTTGAAAGGCCTCGTTAATCGCTACTAACTCGATTACGTCATCACCACATTGCATCACATTGTTGAACAATTAGCTAAAGATGGCAAAGCACATTGTCGGATCCGTCCACTTCGACATAATTTTGTTGGCCTTGCGATTCATTTTACCGGCAGCCTGACACGTTGTCAGAAGTCATTAATCACTGCCCACCAAAATGGCACGTTCTCTTTTTTTAATTTTTAATTACGTTTTCATGTTTCTCAACGCTCATTTCTACAACAACATAACACTTTTATGATTTTCATTACACTATCACAAAAGTACTTTTATTTACATTTCGATGCTCACAACCGTGCTGACACAACTAGGGCTACAAATGAACCGAACGAACACGAACAAGGCCTTGTTCGTGTTCGTGTTCGTTTGTTAAGAAAATTATGTGTTCACGAACAATTCATGAACACTTACCGAACGAGATTTTCTGTTCGTGTTCGTTTGTTAAGAAAACACTCATGTTCGTGTTCGTTTGTTAATTTTGTTCATGAACGCACACAAACACAAACAGACATTAATGAACACAAACAATTGTTCATGAACGGAAACAAACACAAATGGACATATATTACTTTTGAATAACATCGAATTTACATACATTAAGACATTAGCTAAATCCACCCAAAATATAACCTAATTGTCCAAACATACTTGGTACTAGAGATGGGTATTGGAGGTAGTCGTGTACAAAGCAGTTTTTTTCCCAACCCGGACCGGTTTTAAAACCGATTCGTTTTTTTAGCCAGCAAAACCGGTTTTTTTGAAAAACCGATCCGGTTTTCAAACCGGTTTTTATTGTCGAGGGGGCACCATCTATCCAGACCGATTAGAACCGGGTCTTGGACCGGTTTGAAAAAAAAAACCGATTTTAAAAAACCTGTATAAAACCCGGAAAAAAAAACCGGTCCGGGTTGTTGAGAAGGTAGATGAATAATGCAAGATTATTAGAGATTAGAGAGTGATTTGTGAGAAAGTAGATGAATAATGCAAGATTAGAGAGTGTTTTTGATGGTGTGATTGATCCTAAACATTAAAGGGTATTTATACTATGGTTGTGGGTCAAAAAATACCAAAAAACAAAAAAAAAACAAAAAAAACGGCTCCTTTGGCTCTCCCAACGGTCATATGACCGTTCCTTAACGTTCGAAAACCGGTTTTTAAACCGGGTTGTAAACCGGTTTTTTTTATCGGGTTATGCAAGAACCGGTTTTGAAATCGGTTTTTTATCCCACCGGTTTTTTAATCGGTTTCAAATCGTTTTTTTCTTTTAAACCGGTTGCCCACCCGGTCTAATACCCAAAGACCCAAATCTATACAAAACCGGTGATGTGGGTCAGTTTGGAACCGGTTTGTAAAAAAACCGGTTTTTGCCTAACCGGTTTTCCGGTTTGAATTTCGGATCGAGTCTAGAAACCGGATTTTTGCCCATGCCTAATTGGAGGTGGAGGGCATTAACACTGAAAGGTGGAAACATATATTGGATACAAAAGGTAGGTTTATTGATCTCATATAGTCATATATTTACCTCATGAATATTATTTATTTTGGTAAAATAAATAAAAATAAAAGAATATAAAAAATGTATAAAAATTAAAAACCTTAATAAACTATTGAACACAAACGAACACGTTAACGAACGTTCACGAACATAAACGAACGAACGTGACCTCTGTTCATGTTCGTTCATTTATTAAACAAACGAACACAAATGAACTTACCGTCAAACGGTTCATGAGCCGTTCGTCGAAAGTTTAGTTCGTTTGTAGCCCTAGACATAACACTTGAGGTATATCGTACTAGTAGTCTAGTACTCTAGTATAAAGCACAAGCCAACATTCACCTCGTCCAAAATCCAAAGTAGTTACTAGTCAGTGGGTTGGTTGTAAACTTGACCCATTTGGTCGGGTCAAAAACCAATCCTTATCATCCAAAAGTTATTTTATTTTCAGTCAACATTGTGTTGTATCACTCATTCTCTATGTAATCTGCCCAATTCAACATCTCCACCAACATTATCATCACATCATCATCTGGGTAACTCACCCTAATTCTCTACAATATTTGTTTCAATTTTCAGTTTTTTTTGGTCCTATTATTTATCTTATCCTGATTAATTATTGTATCAGTTAAAGATTATTTTGTGGTATATACGGATCTGATAATATTATTGTGTAACTTAGGTTCATGTTGACAATTTATACTAATTTCTCGACCCCCAAGACCCGTAGCTTTGTCTTTTAGTAGAATTTGGTTTGCTGTTCAAAAGGGTTGCGGCACAGCTTGTTTCCTGTTTACGTGCGGCTTGTTTTTAATTGATTGTTTTGGCATTAAATTAAGAAATTATGATTATGGGTTTTAAAAATAAATGTATGGATGAATTGTGTGTTATTATTATTATTATTATTATTATTATTATTATTTTAATTTGAATTTTGTACAGAAATTATTGTTGTTTTGTAGAAAGAAATTGTGATTGTGGTAGCAGTTTGTAAAGTGAGTACATTTTAGTGTATTGATTTTGTATTTTAGAATATTATGGGCACAAGAAGGTATGGGACTAAAGTAATGAACTTGAACACATCGTGTTGTTTTCTGCTAATTACGATACCTTGTGGAAGGAAATGGATTTTCGAGGAATGATATTGTTGTTATCCGAATCCGTCGGAGCGTGTGTGTATGTTATTGTTCATGATGGGTGAGACTTGATTAGGTGATGTATATAGTGTTTGTTTTATCTCAAATCAACCTTTTCTTTATACGTCAAACAGGATAAGAATAAAATGATGTTTATTGACTGAACTTGTTCGCATTTAGATGGAATTAGGTTACTTGTTGTGCTGGTAACATGTTGCTGCGGATGGTTAAGTTCATTAGGTTTGGGAATCTTAGTGCCAGATGTTTGTTTTAAGGTCACATGCAAGGAAATGTTCTTCGGTTTGATGTGGTAGAAGAATCTGAATTGTTATATAATTCTTTAAATAATGCGCTTAGGGCTGATACACTTGTGGCTTTGTGGGTGATAGAACTTATACCAATCCTTGTACAAGGGCTTCCAACAGAAAGTTAAATTCCTTTCTTTTATGCGGTCATTACTTTATGAAAGAAAAGGCTATTGGACAAGGATAGTATGTAATAATAATGATAATCTAGTGTTCATTTCTTATATGTTATCTACCGTTATCCCATTTTGGGAAGTAAATTGGGAAGGAAATTGCGCAAATATTATATTTTCTGAAACGCTTGGAGAAGGGAATTTGACTTTGCCTATCATTTCTGTCATATTGGACCACTCCTGTCTTATTCAAGAACAAAGATACATGATCATGGCTCATTCTAGATCACTTTCATCTTTCTGCTAACTATTTTGTAGCATTAGATGATTCAGATCCCCATTTTTTCTTCTTTCTGTCAAATATTCCTTTAGATCTTCTCTTGATAAAGCTTCTCGCCTGTGGGTTCCGTATACTTTATTTAGAAATTGGCAAGGTGAATAGAGTATGCTATATATGTTAGCTGGTACTTAGCTCTAATCATTTGATAATCCTTCGTTAGGCATAGAAATGTCGCCCTCGTTAGTCTTTTCATGTTCTTGAACCATAGATACTTCAAGCTTAAACCTTGCCGGGCCTCTTCTTCACCTTCTGTTGGGTATTTGAGATTTTGAGTATTTCCTGAGTTCGAGTGAATAATTAAAATGATAATAATGTGGTCTTATTCTACTTCTAATTATGTGTGATAGCGGTATTAGGCATATATGTGTTACTCTTTATCACTTATGTAAAGGAGATGCGTGGAACATTAGATAACCAGCAAAGTGCTTTAGTAATAATTGTCAAGTTGTTATAGGAATCTTTCGGACAAGTACAAAACACCTTCCTTTTCATTATATATATCGGATATATGCCTGTTTGCAAAACATTACAAACTAACATATCGCAGAACAATAGGTAACGCTGAGCTTTCCATTCAACAGCTTCTCTCTTACTTGTGTCATATGCGTTAACTTAATTTGGTCCAATTTAGTTTTTAAACAACCAGTTCTTGGAACGAGAAGTTTTTAAGAATCAGCTCAGTCTATTCCGATGAACGATTTAATTCTAGAATTTTATTTTTTATAAACTTGAACGATGCCATTACGTGTGTAAATCTTTTCCAAGCTTTAAACCCTAAGTTTGCATTCAGTTTACAGTCTGGTTTAGGACCAAGCTGCTTCTTGACAGGACCCGGACTTGTACCTGACCCGTTTAGATTAGTCATTTTTATTTTATTTTGTTATTTCGTGTCGCCTGTAATCGATATCCTTATACTGTGTTACATATAATATATTCTAATCATGTTTCCTCTATAATTGATATCCTTGTTCTGTGAATGCAGAAGACAGCTGATTTTTGTGTTTAAGATTTTGTGGAATACCCGTCAGGCCGTCACCAGTGAGAAGCAATGTCGAGTGGCGGCAATACACATTGGTGCTATCAATGCCAGCGGCCAGTCCGGCTACGGGGTCATAATCCTGTGTGTCCATACTGTTCTGGGGGATTTGTGCAAGAACTAAGTGAGGTGGTCGAGTCTGGACAACAAGACATCGGGCCTATTCATGCACCCATGCCTTATGATTATGGGTACATGGAACCGTTCCCAAACCCGAGAAACAGAATGATGGACGTTTTTGCCGAGTTAGTAAGGCAAAGAATGGGTGGAAGAACCCCGAACTTTGAATTCAGAAGGAGATCTGGACTCGTCCCTGAACATGGAGTGGTTCCATGGTTCATATTTGATGGTCAAGCCCCGGCCCGGATGTCCGCCAATGACGGATTTGAGTTTTTCTTCAACGATGAACCACCAGGTCCAAGCCGGTCTAATGTCAGCAATATCTTTATGGGCCCCGGGTTACAGGAACTAATCGAACAACTTACATTGAACGAGGGTAGACACGGCCCACCACCAGCATCCCGATCAGCAATTGATTCTATGCCCACTATTAAGATTACAAACAGACATCTGAACTCTGATTCTCACTGCCCGGTCTGTCAAGATAAGTTCGAGTTGGGGTCTGAGGCTAGACAAATGCCGTGCAACCATATCTACCATTCGGGTTGCATTGAGCCGTGGTTGGTACAGCATAATTCTTGCCCCGTGTGTCGGGTGGAGCTGCCAGCTGATGGTACAAGTAGGGGAAGCAGCAGTAGCAGTGGGGGTGGTGAAGAGGATGGTGGAAATAGTCGGGGAAGGCGGAACGCGCTATCGTTTTTGTGGCCTTTTCACTAGTGAACGGAAACAAGCAATGAGTATTGTTTCTGTTGGTAAATTTTATATCTTTGTTGCCCCTATCATTGAAAATTGAATTCTGGAAGTTGGTTTGGGTTTGGGTTTGGATATCTGTATGTTGCTATATATAAAATGTTGATTACATACATGTAAATCGATAGCGTTTTTGCTATAGTCGCGTTACTTGATGATGGATACTGCCCTGTATTAAGAACATTGAGCCATGGGCACGAGCGTTCATAAACCGCTCAAACCAAAGCAAGTTGGCTGGTTTGAAATGTATACGGTCCGGTTTGGAAGTTGGAACAGGCCGTGTAAACTGAACCTGCACTTTTAACATTTGTTAGCTAGTTTTTTCTTCTAGATATATATAAAGTATATATTATATTCATGAACAATTATTGTCATTTAAAAAATTAGTAGAGACTTATGATTATGAACTTCTTTTGGGTTCAAAGCCGAACCGTCAAAATGCGCAAAACGGACAGTTTGGCCAATTCAACCAACTCAGCCGGTTTGCTTTGTCTTTTTTCAATACTGTGCTTAACGGTCCCAAAAACTCTCTCTCTCTCTCTCCCTCTCTCCCTCTCTCCCTCTCTCTCTCTCTCTCTCTCTCTCTCTCTCTCCCTCTCTCTCTCCCTCCCTCCCTCCCTCTCTCTCTCCCTCTCTCCCTCTCTCTCTCTCTCTCTCTCTCTCCCTCTCTCTCTCTCTCAAAATCGACCATACGAAGATGTACTCATTGGGGAAATCCGAATCGATTAGAAAACCACTAAGACCATTAGGTGTGTGGCACGGCATTGGGCCCGCTTTGCCATGCCGCCCCGGGCTACACCGGCCCCCAGGGCCGGCAACGGCATAAGCGGCATCCAAATGCCTCTCTTGCCGGGCCATTCACATGCATTGGGATTGATTATTTGAACGTTGGCAACGGGTATATGAACGTTGGGACCATTTAAAAAAAAAAAAAGGTTTTTTCAAACAATATATAAACCAAACAATCCAACCTTCTTCACCACAATTTTTATAAACTCTCTACCACTTTTATAAAATCTCTCAAACACTCGCTATATTTATAAAATACAAACCCTCAAACAACCATGTCGTTATCATCTTCTTCGTCGTCTTCGTCTTCTTCGGGTTCATCATCTACAAACGAAGCCGTAAATTTTGTTATAAACGTCGTGGCGCAAGCGGCGCAGATTATTGCCGAGGAGCAAGGAGATGAAGTCGATTCGGCACCTCGAACTAGGAAAGCGGCTATAAATAGAGACCGAGAGGGTAAGTTTTATAATTTTTTTAAACATTTATTATTGTGTATTATATTTATTTTTTCAAACATTTTGGATTTTTATTTTGTTTATATTTTTGTAAATATATTGTAGATTTTTATTGTGTTTATATTTTTGTAAATATGTGTAGGTGCCCATGATAGATTGGTGGCCGATTATTTTGCCGACGAACCCTTATACTCGGCGGAATTATTTAGGTGTCGGTTCCGAATGAGTAGAAGATTGTTCTCACGTATAGCCGATGATATGGCTAACTTCGAGCCATTTTTTACTTTACGATACGATGCTAGAGGCAAAAGGGGGTTCACCACCCTACAAAAATGCACTGCGGCACTTCGGCAACTAGCGTACGGGACCACGGCGGATGCGTGGGACGAGTATTTACAAATGTCGGAAAGAACTGCACGAGAATGTCTGTACAAGTTTAGCAAGTGTGTGGTGAAGCTTTACAGCAAGAAATATTTGCGAAAACCAAACTCCAGTGAGGTCCAACAATTGTATCAGTTTCACCACCAACAACATGGTTTTCCAGGAATGCTCGGAAGCATTGATTGCTACCATTGGCCTTGGAAAAACTGCCCGGTAGCATGGCGCGGAATGTTCAAACGAGGCGATCAAGAATATCCTTCAATAATCTTGGAGGCGGTGTGTTCACAAGATCTATGGGTTTGACATGCTTTCTTTGGCGTTCCTGGTTCGAACAACGACATTAATGTTATTAACCAGTCGGAGATTTTTGACGATGTCATAAAAGGAACCGGTCCGGAAACCAGCTTTACAGTGTCGGGGGTGGAGTATAGGCCCGGTTATTATCTTGCTGATGGAATCTACCCATCTTACTCGACGATCGTTAAAAGTATTCACCACCCGTTCGATGAAAAAAGAAAGAAATTTGCCAAGTATCAAGAGGCGGCAAGAAAGGACATTGAACGATTATTTGGAGTTCTACAAGTAAGATGGCACATCATTTCACACCCGGCACGTATGTTCACCCCTAAAAAATTGCGTTACTGTATGTATGCTTGTATCTTGTTGCATAACATGATACTCGAAGACGAAGGCGCCGCCATTTGTGTGTATGACGAGAATGCCCCGCCGGAGAATACGGTGCCTGTCAACCCACATCAACAAGATTTAAACGAGTTCTCGTTACATAACGAGTTCACACATCGCAATCTTCAAACGGACTTGGTTGAATATATTTGGAACAACGGGCAAGAGTAGATTATTTGTATTTTTTTTATGTCGAGTAGGTTACTTTAATTTTAGTTTTTTTTAATTATTTGTAATGGTTTTAATGTAATATTTACTTTTTAATATTAATATTAGAATATTAACTTTTTTATTGTAACATTAATATGATAATATTATTTAATTAAAAAAAAATATTAAATGGTGATGGGCCTCCTCCACACCCCTAGGACCATCATCTCATGGATGCTCCTACCCCACGCTGACGTGGCAGCTGAGGTGGAGGCAAGGCATGGAAGATGGGCCTCCTCCACACCTAATGGTCTAAAAGATTACAAAAATAAAAAGAATTAAGTAGAAAAATTTGAAATTTCTGTACCTTAGTAAATGTCGTATGTTTAGATTTTTCCATGTTTAGATCTTTGATTTTTCTGTGTCAAAACAACTGCATCACCTTCAATAATCTTGTCAAGCCTCAAGTAGGGTTGGCATATCGTGTCATACACGACCTGTTAAGAGTTAAGACACGAACACGAAACTGTTTATGACATGTTAACACGATAAAACAAGAACTTGTTTATAAACATTAACCCTATAAACGTATCCACAAAACAATGGATGAGAGACTGAGCGGCGCCGGGTTGAGAAGGAGGACGGGTGATGACGGATGGGTGACAGCAGTCGGGCACGGTGGACAGGTACGAGGACGATGGAGTTGAGAAGGAAGAGGAGAGATGATTGAGCGGTGTATATGTCCGTACTCCGTGATTTGAAAATTGGAAAGTATGGTTCCTTGATTTTAATCCGCATATGTATAAAGTATACCCACACCCCATATATAACTTTTTTAAATAAAATTATTAACGGGTGCTTAACATGTTAATAGGTCTTCAACCTATTAAGACCTTATTATGTCGACCTGTTTAAGCCACGAATCCTATTAAGGTCAAACATGAAACATGTTAAGGTCGTGTAGGTTCGTGTCGTGTTATCGTGTTCATATCTGAAATTGCCATCCCTAGCCTCAAGGCATCAAAAACTTTAGGGGTATTGGATTTTAACTTTCAATGTATTAGCCGGCAACAATCTGTACTTCAAAAATTCCCAACAACGATCCTAAGTTTCAATGTATTAGCCAACAATGAGCCTTTGTTAATTGAGAACTAATTCAGTCAGTGGATGCTGATGTGGCATGCTCATGCTGACGTTAATGATGATGTGGCATGCCAACGCTGGCATGGATGATGACATGGACGTTGACATGGCATGCCATGCCAGCGTCCACCAACTTGGTTAGTTAGGGCTGTAAACAAACCAAACGAACACGAACAAGGCTTTGTTCATGTTGGTTTGTTAAGGTTTCTTGGATAAACGAACTGTTCACGAACACACTAACGAACATAATTCTATGTTTGTGTTTGTTTGTTAAGAAATTCAGTTGTTTGCGAACTGTTCGTGAACACGGTTGAAAAAAGTAAAACAAACAAAAACAAACATTTAATATGCAGCTAACTAAAAAAACATTGTTAATATTAACCGTTAGACAAAGTATATCCACTAAACGATAAGTCAAATTGTACTAACTTAGACATAATTATCTAAAATTACTTAGGCATGAATACATGATATTCCTAATTCAAAAGTTCATAATTATCCTAAAAATTGTCTAGATTCGTCAATATCAAAATTTCCTAAACTCTACACATTCTTCGATTTCTTATGACCATATAAAACAAATATTAATTAGACAATGATACATAAACTTGCGTTATAACTATGCAGTCAAAAGTAGTAGTATCTTTAATTATCCACTAAGGAATCATAACAAAAGGTTGACATTTTTCATTAGTATAGTAAGACCAACAACTAAAAAAATTGATGTTTTGTTAATGCGAGAATGATCAAAACATTACTTAAATATTTAATGTATAAGGGGGAAAAAGTTTAGCAGGGAAATAAAAGTTAGGAAAGAAACTGAAAGACCATGAACTTTTAAATTTTAACTAGTGATCGAACATAAACAAGCATACACGAATAGATATAAACAAACGAACGTAAACAAACACATTGTCGAACGTTCACGAACGCAATCGAACGAACGATTCATTCGTTCATGTTTGTTTGTTTAGTTAATCGAACGGAACTTTTTGTTCGTGTTCGTTCATTTATTAAACAAACGGACACAAACGAACTTGCCGTCGAACGGTTACGAACTGTTCACCAAACGTTTGGTTTGTTTACAGCCCTATGGTTAGTCATCAGTTAAAAAAGTCTTACCAGAGGAAAAATGTGTAAAAGCTAGGATCATTGTTGGGAATTTTTGAAATACATATTATTACCGGCCAGGCGGCCAATAGGTGAAAGTTTCGATTATACGCAAAACTTTAAACCTAGTAAGATCACTTGCCAACATGATTTATATGGGTTAAAACTAAATGCTAAGTTTTTTTTTTACTAAATATATTTAAAGGTAAGTGCTTTAAAATTTCTAATATTAATAGTATTAAAAACTTTAAAGATGGTTATTGAAAATGGAGTTGTATTCAAAATATAATATATTGTTTTATCATAAATTAGATTAAAGCCCGTGTGGGACACACGGGAAGTCTAAATCATTTTTTAAGTTCTGTTTACTAAACACCAAATAATCAAGAAGTCAATCATCTGTTGCAAGCAAAGTCTGTTTACTAAGGTCTGCTTCAGAGCAGTTGGTCTGTTAAGAAAATTTGTCTAGAACAGTTATTGCTTCAAACAGCTGAACATCTATTTAAGACATATCTCCTTAACAGACCCACTGCTTTGGAACAGACCTTAGTAAACAAACTTTCCTTGCAAATAGATGATTGACTTCTTAATTTAGTGTTTAGTAAACAAACCTTAGTAAAGTCTATTCATGTTCTCTATAATTGCGAACTAATTGTCTTAAAAAATGATATAGACTTCCCGCGTTTTCACATGGGATTGCACCTAGTATATATTAAAAGAGAGTTCTCACGGTATGCTGGAATATACATGTTATTCAAATATCACTAAATATTTCATTATACACCACATTTTTTGTTTTAGTTTTGACATTCCCATCACTATCTAGTATAAATTTAAAATAACATTATTCTAAATGTTTTAACTTTAATATAATTTAAAATTAAATGTGCATACTTGATAGTTGAAACATTGACATATGAATAACAAATTCAAGATTATAACAAACTCACCGCTCTTCTCATTTGAAATCATATCCTGAAAACAAAACATACAATATTTTTAGATAATATGTAACAACGAATCACTTCATTATAAATTTAATTGCATCTAGTATAGATACAGATAAAACCTTGACTTTTGAGCAGCGAGCTGGCCCAGCCATTGCAAGACTGCTGAGATGTACAAGCGGGCCGAACCTTAATTTAATTCAATACAAAAAAAGAAAAGAAAAAAAGAGCTCCAAATACTCTTGCAGTGATTGAACAATATGTTGTACAATAACTATCAGTAACACACTCATAAATATTCCTTCCAAAAAACTCACCAGAATTATCGAATAACAGTTGATTAGCGAAAATATTTACAGTTAGTACCCCAAGGATTGATGCAACCGGCTACAAACACATGTCAATGGCCATATGACTTCAAACATAATTTCCTTCATACTTAAAAGAACACTAATCATTTATTGATTCGCTATAACTAATAACTTACCTTGTTTGATTTAAACTAATGATAGGAAAATATGAACTTAAAGATACGGTATCACAGATGGGGTTCGGAGTGCATCGTGCAACAAGTCGACGCGAGTGGCGCCCACCATGGCGCGTAGTAGAGACCGCAACAAATGCCGTCGGACGAGTCGAATGGTGACCACCATGGTGGCCCATGAAGATCACCCTATATGTTGTTGTCCGACTCGAATGGCACCCTCCGTGGTACATAGTTGAGGACAAGGATTCTTTAAGGGGTAGGGAATGATACGTGCCTTGTCCCCATGCACACTACTCCATGCTTCCTTCTTTAGTGCAAGTGCTACCCATTACCCCATGTTTTCCTTTATTAGTGCAACTGCTATATTTTGTATTTTCTTAGTTATGTTATTTGTTGTTTAAATTAGATTAGTGGGTTTAGTGGTCCTTCCATGTTTTCCTTTATTACTTCCAGTAAGCCTATAAATGGCTATATGTGTTTTGAGTATGACAGGAATGAAAATTTTTAGAAAGCTTTTGGCTTGATCCCTCTTTATCTTGATTTCTTGGAAGTTTTGTAGGTTTTTCTTTGTAAAATCTATCAATTGGTGCTTTCATTGAGCCTTAGCCTCCATGGCTTTGGAAGAACTCGATGACCCTATAATCACCGATCTTCTCCGGCAACTTATTGCCCAACAAGAAACCTACCTCCAAACCTTAATCGAACAAACCCGCACCCTTCACACCTTATTCGATCGACAAGCTACCATTGTCACCTCTATTTCCGACAAATTTCACAATGAACCACAACCTGTTCCGTCACCTCCTTCACTCACACCGTGAACCGTTGTTGCCACACCACCACAAACTCTACCACCCGTTTATACCACGGAACCGTTTGCACACCCGCCATCAAAATCTACCAAGTCTCCGAAACAGTTTGTGCAACCTTCACCTCCACCACAAACCTATCCCGCAACCCCGTCAAATCCACAATCTGCGGCGACAATAACATCAGAAATGTCCCTCCTACCATTAGCAAAGTCTCAGTCCTTCCATCCCAAAATCCACAGGAAACGAGGCATACATTCTAATGCTAACCAATCAAGGGATGTCTTATTATGGGACTTTCTATCATATTCATTTGCTCTTGGACATAAATGGAACGAGATATCAAACAATACAGACGAGACCAAAGGCGAGCGACGTGAATGGCGACCGCCATGGAGACCATCGAGGAGCCCAATCAAGACAGAACCAAACGCCACTGGAAGCTGTGAATGGCAGCCGCCTTGGTGTGTTTCGTTAAAAGAGACCAAAACAAATTTAAGATCCAAAACCACCCATTAATATCAAAGCTTTTGAATTTATTGGGATATCACCAAGCTTGGAGCATTGTTTGTCCTTTGAGAAAAAGAGTGTGTTTAAAACAAGTGATAATATTTACTTTCACATATGCTTCACTGCTGTTGCTTCAAACCTTAAAGATACGGTATCACAGATGGGGTTCGGAGTGCATCGTGCAACAAGTCGACGCGAGTGGCGCCCACCATGGCGCGTAGTAGAGACCGCAACAAATGCCGTCGGACGAGTCGAATGGTGACCATCATGGTGGCCTATGAAGATCACCCTATATGTTGTTGTCCGACTCGAATGGCACCCTCCGTGGTACATAGTTGAGGACAAGGATTCTTTAAGGGGTAGGGAATGATACGTGCCTTGTCCCCATGCACACTACTCCATGCTTCCTTCTATAGTGCAAGTGCTACCCATTACCCCATGTTTTCCTTTATTAGTGCAACTGCTATATTTTGTATTTTCTTAGTTATGTTATTTGTTGTTTAAATTAGATTAGTGGGTTTAGTGGTCCTTCCATGTTTTCCTTTATTACTTCCAGTAAGCCTATAAATGGCTATATGTGTTTTGAGTATGACAGGAATGAAAATTTTTAGAAAGCTTTTGGCTTGATCCCTCTTTATCTTGATTTCTTGGAAGTTTTGTAGGTTTTTCTTTGTAAAACCTATCAATTGGTGCTTTCATTGAGCCTTAGCCTCCATGGCTTTGGAAGAACTCGATGACCCTATAATCCACGATCTTCTCCGGCAACTTATTGCCCAACAAGAAACCTACCTCCAAACCTTAATCGAACAAACCCGAACCCTTCACACCTTATTCGATCGACAAGCTACCATTGTCACCTCTATTTCCGACAAATTTCACAATGAACCACAACCTGTTCCGTCACCTCCTTCACTCACACCGTGAACCGTTGTTGCCACACCACCACAAACTCTACCACCCGTTTATACCACGGAACCGTTTGCACACCCGCCATCAAAATCTACCAAGTCTCCGAAACAGTTTGTGCAACCTTCACCTCCACCACAAACCTATCCCGCAACCCCGTCAAATCCACAATCTGCGGCGACAATAACATCAGAAATGTCCCTCCTACCATTAGCAAAGTCTCAGTCCTTCCATCCCAAAATCCACAGGAAACGAGGCATACATTCTAATGCTAACCAATCAAGGGATGTCTTATTATGGGACTTTCTATCATATTCATTTGCTCTTGGACATAAATGGAACGAGATATCAAACAATACAGACGAGACCAAAGGCGAGCGACGTGAATGGCGACCGCCATGGAGACCATCGAGGAGCCCAATCAAGACAGAACCAAACGCCACTGGAAGCTGTGAATGGCAGCCGCCTTGGTGTGTTTCGTTAAAAGAGACCAAAACAAATTTAAGATCCAAAACCACCCATTAATATCAAAGCTTTTGAATTTATTGGGATATCACCAAGCTTGGAGCATTGTTTGTCCTTTGAGAAAAAGAGTGTGTTTAAAACAAGTGATAATATTTACTTTCACATATGCTTCACTACTGTTGCTTCAAACCTTAAAGATACGGTATCACAGATGGGGTTCGGAGTGCATCGTGCAACAAGTCGACGCGAGTGGCGCCCACCATGGCGCGTAGTAGAGACCGCAACAAATGCCGTCGGACGAGTCGAATGGTGACCACCATGGTGGCCCATGAAGATCACCCTATATGTTGTTGTCCGACTCGAATGGCACCCTCCGTGGTACATAGTTGAGGACAAGGATTCTTTAAGGGGTAGGGAATGATACGTGCCTTTTCCCCATGCACACTACTCCATGCTTCCTTCTTTAGTGCAAGTGCTACCCATTACCCCATGTTTTCCTTTATTAGTGCAACTGCTATATTTTGTATTTTCTTAGTTATGTTATTTGTTGTTTAAATTAGATTAGTGGGTTTAGTGGTCCTTCCATGTTTTCCTTTATTACTTCCAGTAAGCCTATAAATGGCTATATGTGTTTTGAGTATGACAGGAATGAAAATTTTTAGAAAGCTTTTGGCTTGATCCCTCTTTATCTTGATTTCTTGGAAGTTTTGTAGGTTTTTCTTTGTAAAACCTATCAATTGCTGCTTTCATTGAGCCTTAGCCTCCATGGCTTTGGAAGAACTCGATGACCCTATAATCCACGATCTTCTCCGGCAACTTATTGCCCAACAAGAAACCTACCTCCAAACCTTAATCGAACAAACCCGCACCCTTCACACCTTATTCGATCGACAAGCTACCATTGTCACCTCTATTTCCGACAAATTTCACAATGAACCACAACCTGTTCCGTCACCTCCTTCACTCACACCGTGAACCGTTGTTGCCACACCACCACAAACTCTACCACCCGTTTATACCACGGAACCGTTTGCACACCCGCCATCAAAATCTACCAAGTCTCCGAAACAGTTTGTGCAACCTTCACCTCCACCACAAACCTATCCCGCAACCCCGTCAAATCCACAATCTGCGGCGACAATAACATCAGAAATGTCCCTCCTACCATTAGCAAAGTCTCAGTCCATCCATCCCAAAATCCACAGGAAACGAGGCATACATTCTAATGCTAACCAATCAAGGGATGTCTTATTATGGGACTTTCTATCATATTCATTTGCTCTTGGACATAAATGGAACGAGATATCAAACAATACAGACGAGACCAAAGGCGAGCGACGTGAATGGCGACCGCCATGGAGACCATCGAGGAGCCCAATCAAGACAGAACCAAACGCCACTGGAAGCTGTGAATGGCAGCCGCCTTGGTGTGTTTCGTTAAAAGAGACCAAAACAAATTTAAGATCCAAAACCACCCATTAATATCAAAGCTTTTGAATTTATTGGGATATCACCAAGCTTGGAGCATTGTTTGTCCTTTGAGAAAAAGAGTGTGTTTAAAACAAGTGATAATATTTACTTTCACATATGCTTCACTACTGTTGCTTCAAACCTTAAAGATACGGTATCACAGATGGGGTTCGGAGTGCATCGTGCAACAAGTCGACGCGAGTGGCGCCCACCATGGCGCGTAGTAGAGACCGCAACAAATGCCGTCGGACGAGTCGAATGGTGACCACCATGGTGGCCCATGAAGATCACCCTATATGTTGTTGTCCGACTCGAATGGCACCCTCCGTGGTACATAGTTGAGGACAAGGATTCTTTAAGGGGTAGGGAATGATACGTGCCTTTTCCCCATGCACACTACTCCATGCTTCCTTCTTTAGTGCAAGTGCTACCCATTACCCCATGTTTTCCTTTATTAGTGCAACTGCTATATTTTGTATTTTCTTAGTTATGTTATTTGTTGTTTAAATTAGATTAGTGGGTTTAGTGGTCCTTCCATGTTTTCCTTTATTACTTCCAGTAAGCCTATAAATGGCTATATGTGTTTTGAGTATGACAGGAATGAAAATTTTTAGAAAGCTTTTGGCTTGATCCCTCTTTATCTTGATTTCTTGGAAGTTTTGTAGGTTTTTCTTTGTAAAACCTATCAATTGGTGCTTTCATTGAGCCTTAGCCTCCATGGCTTTGGAAGAACTCGATGACCCTATAATCCACGATCTTCCCGGCAACTTATTGCCCAACAAGAAACCTACCTCCAAACCTTAATCGAACAAACCCGCACCCTTCACACCTTATTCGATCGACAAGCTACCATTGTCACCTCTATTTCCGACAAATTTCACAATGAACCACAACCTGTTCCGTCACCTCCTTCACTCACACCGTGAACCGTTGTTGCCACACCACCACAAACTCTACCACCCGTTTATACCACGGAACCGTTTGCACACCCGCCATCAAAATCTACCAAGTCTCCGAAACAGTTTGTGCAACCTTCACCTCCACCACAAACCTATCCCGCAACCCCGTCAAATCCACAATCTGCGGCGACAATAACATCAGAAATGTCCCTCCTACCATTAGCAAAGTCTCAGTCCATCCATCCCAAAATCCACAGGAAACGAGGCATACATTCTAATGCTAACCAATCAAGGGATGTCTTATTATGGGACTTTCTATCATATTCATTTGCTCTTGGACATAAATGGAACGAGATATCAAACAATACAGACGAGACCAAAGGCGAGCGACGTGAATGGCGACCGCCATGGAGACCATCGAGGAGCCCAATCAAGACAGAACCAAACGCCACTGGAAGCTGTGAATGGCAGCCGCCTTGGTGTGTTTCGTTAAAAGAGACCAAAACAAATTTAAGATCCAAAACCACCCATTAATATCAAAGCTTTTGAATTTATTGGGATATCACCAAGCTTGGAGCATTGTTTGTCCTTTGAGAAAAAGAGTGTGTTTAAAACAAGTGATAATATTTACTTTCACATATGCTTCACTACTGTTGCTTCAAACCTTAAAGATACGGTATCACAGATGGGGTTCGGAGTGCATCGTGCAACAAGTCGACGCGAGTGGCGCCCACCATGGCGCGTAGTAGAGACCGCAACAAATGCCGTCGGACGAGTCGAATGGTGACCACCATGGTGGCCCATGAAGATCACCCTATATGTTGTTGTCCGACTCGAATGGCACCCTCCGTGGTACATAGTTGAGGACAAGGATACTTTAAGGGGTAGGGAATGATACGTGCCTTTTCCCCATGCACACTACTCCATGCTTCCTTCTTTAGTGCAAGTGCTACCCATTACCCCATGTTTTCCTTTATTAGTGCAACTGCTATATTTTGTATTTTCTTAGTTATGTTATTTGTTGTTTAAATTAGATTAGTGGGTTTAGTGGTCCTTCCATGTTTTCCTTTATTACTTCCAGTAAGCCTATAAATGGCTATATGTGTTTTGAGTATGACAGGAATGAAAATTTTTAGAAAGCTTTTGGCTTGATCCCTCTTTATCTTGATTTCTTGGAAGTTTTGTAGGTTTTTCTTTGTAAAACCTATCAATTGCTGCTTTCATTGAGCCTTAGCCTCCATGGCTTTGGAAGAACTCGATGACCCTATAATCCACGATCTTCTCCGGCAACTTATTGCCCAACAAGAAACCTACCTCCAAACCTTAATCGAACAAACCCGCACCCTTCACACCTTATTCGATCGACAAGCTACCATTGTCACCTCTATTTCCGACAAATTTCACAATGAACCACAACCTGTTCCGTCACCTCCTTCACTCACACCGTGAACCGTTGTTGCCACACCACCACAAACTCTACCACCCGTTTATACCACGGAACCGTTTGCACACCCGCCATCAAAATCTACCAAGTCTCCGAAACAGTTTGTGCAACCTTCACCTCCACCACAAACCTATCCCGCAACCCCGTCAAATCCACAATCTGCGGCGACAATAACATCAGAAATGTCCCTCCTACCATTAGCAAAGTCTCAGTCCATCCATCCCAAAATCCACAGGAAACGAGGCATACATTCTAATGCTAACCAATCAAGGGATGTCTTATTATGGGACTTTCTATCATATTCATTTGCTCTTGGACATAAATGGAACGAGATATCAAACAATACAGACGAGACCAAAGGCGAGCGACGTGAATGGCGACCGCCATGGAGACCATCGAGGAGCCCAATCAAGACAGAACCAAACGCCACTGGAAGCTGTGAATGGCAGCCGCCTTGGTGTGTTTCGTTAAAAGAGACCAAAACAAATTTAAGATCCAAAACCACCCATTAATATCAAAGCTTTTGAATTTATTGGGATATCACCAAGCTTGGAGCATTGTTTGTCCTTTGAGAAAAAGAGTGTGTTTAAAACAAGTGATAATATTTACTTTCACATATGCTTCACTACTGTTGCTTCAAACCTTAAAGATACGGTATCACAGATGGGGTTCGGAGTGCATCGTGCAACAAGTCGACGCGAGTGGCGCCCACCATGGCGCGTAGTAGAGACCGCAACAAATGCCGTCGGACGAGTCGAATGGTGACCACCATGGTGGCCCATGAAGATCACCCTATATGTTGTTGTCCGACTCGAATGGCACCCTCCGTGGTACATAGTTGAGGACAAGGATTCTTTAAGGGGTAGGGAATGATACGTGCCTTTTCCCCATGCACACTACTCCATGCTTCCTTCTTTAGTGCAAGTGCTACCCATTACCCCATGTTTTCCTTTATTAGTGCAACTGCTATATTTTGTATTTTCTTAGTTATGTTATTTGTTGTTTAAATTAGATTAGTGGGTTTAGTGGTCCTTCCATGTTTTCCTTTATTACTTCCAGTAAGCCTATAAATGGCTATATGTGTTTTGAGTATGACAGGAATGAAAATTTTTAGAAAGCTTTTGGCTTGATCCCTCTTTATCTTGATTTCTTGGAAGTTTTGTAGGTTTTTCTTTGTAAAACCTATCAATTGGTGCTTTCATTGAGCCTTAGCCTCCATGGCTTTGGAAGAACTCGATGACCCTATAATCCACGATCTTCTCCGGCAACTTATTGCCCAACAAGAAACCTACCTCCAAACCTTAATCGAACAAACCCGCACCCTTCACACCTTATTCGATCGACAAGCTACCATTGTCACCTCTATTTCCGACAAATTTCACAATGAACCACAACCTGTTCCGTCACCTCCTTCACTCACACCGTGAACCGTTGTTGCCACACCACCACAAACTCTACCACCCGTTTATACCACGGAACCGTTTGCACACCCGCCATCAAAATCTACCAAGTCTCCGAAACAGTTTGTGCAACCTTCACCTCCACCACAAACCTATCCCGCAACCCCGTCAAATCCACAATCTGCGGCGACAATAACATCAGAAATGTCCCTCCTACCATTAGCAAAGTCTCAGTCCATCCATCCCAAAATCCACAGGAAACGAGGCATACATTCTAATGCTAACCAATCAAGGGATGTCTTATTATGGGACTTTCTATCATATTCATTTGCTCTTGGACATAAATGGAACGAGATATCAAACAATACAGACGAGACCAAAGGCGAGCGACGTGAATGGCGACCGCCATGGAGACCATCGAGGAGCCCAATCAAGACAGAACCAAACGCCACTGGAAGCTGTGAATGGCAGCCGCCTTGGTGTGTTTCGTTAAAAGAGACCAAAACAAATTTAAGATCCAAAACCACCCATTAATATCAAAGCTTTTGAATTTATTGGGATATCACCAAGCTTGGAGCATTGTTTGTCCTTTGAGAAAAAGAGTGTGTTTAAAACAAGTGATAATATTTACTTTCACATATGCTTCACTACTGTTGCTTCAAACCTTAAAGATACGGTATCACAGATGGGGTTCGGAGTGCATCGTGCAACAAGTCGACGCGAGTGGCGCCCACCATGGCGCGTAGTAGAGACCGCAACAAATGCCGTCGGACGAGTCGAATGGTGACCACCATGGTGGCCCATGAAGATCACCCTATATGTTGTTGTCCGACTCGAATGGCACCCTCCGTGGTACATAGTTGAGGACAAGGATACTTTAAGGGGTAGGGAATGATACGTGCCTTTTCCCCATGCACACTACTCCATGCTTCCTTCTTTAGTGCAAGTGCTACCCATTACCCCATGTTTTCCTTTATTAGTGCAACTGCTATATTTTGTATTTTCTTAGTTATGTTATTTGTTGTTTAAATTAGATTAGTGGGTTTAGTGGTCCTTCCATGTTTTCCTTTATTACTTCCAGTAAGCCTATAAATGGCTATATGTGTTTTGAGTATGACAGGAATGAAAATTTTTAGAAAGCTTTTGGCTTGATCCCTCTTTATCTTGATTTCTTGGAAGTTTTGTAGGTTTTTCTTTGTAAAACCTATCAATTGGTGCTTTCATTGAGCCTTAGCCTCCATGGCTTTGGAAGAACTCGATGACCCTATAATCCACGATCTTCTCCGGCAACTTATTGCCCAACAAGAAACCTACCTCCAAACCTTAATCGAACAAACCCGCACCCTTCACACCTTATTCGATCGACAAGCTACCATTGTCACCTCTATTTCCGACAAATTTCACAATGAACCACAACCTGTTCCGTCACCTCCTTCACTCACACCGTGAACCGTTGTTGCCACACCACCACAAACTCTACCACCCGTTTATACCACGGAACCGTTTGCACACCCGCCATCAAAATCTACCAAGTCTCCGAAACAGTTTGTGCAACCTTCACCTCCACCACAAACCTATCCCGCAACCCCGTCAAATCCACAATCTGCGGCGACAATAACATCAGAAATGTCCCTCCTACCATTAGCAAAGTCTCAGTCCATCCATCCCAAAATCCACAGGAAACGAGGCATACATTCTAATGCTAACCAATCAAGGGATGTCTTATTATGGGACTTTCTATCATATTCATTTGCTCTTGGACATAAATGGAACGAGATATCAAACAATACAGACGAGACCAAAGGCGAGCGACGTGAATGGCGACCGCCATGGAGACCATCGAGGAGCCCAATCAAGACAGAACCAAACGCCACTGGAAGCTGTGAATGGCAGCCGCCTTGGTGTGTTTCGTTAAAAGAGACCAAAACAAATTTAAGATCCAAAACCACCCATTAATATCAAAGCTTTTGAATTTATTGGGATATCACCAAGCTTGGAGCATTGTTTGTCCTTTGAGAAAAAGAGTGTGTTTAAAACAAGTGATAATATTTACTTTCACATATGCTTCACTACTGTTGCTTCAAACCTTAAAGATACGGTATCACAGATGGGGTTCGGAGTGCATCGTGCAACAAGTCGACGCGAGTGGCGCCCACCATGGCGCGTAGTAGAGACCGCAACAAATGCCGTCGGACGAGTCGAATGGTGACCACCATGGTGGCCCATGAAGATCACCCTATATGTTGTTGTCCGACTCGAATGGCACCCTCCGTGGTACATAGTTGAGGACAAGGATACTTTAAGGGGTAGGGAATGATACGTGCCTTTTCCCCATGCACACTACTCCATGCTTCCTTCTTTAGTGCAAGTGCTACCCATTACCCCATGTTTTCCTTTATTAGTGCAACTGCTATATTTTGTATTTTCTTAGTTATGTTATTTGTTGTTTAAATTAGATTAGTGGGTTTAGTGGTCCTTCCATGTTTTCCTTTATTACTTCCAGTAAGCCTATAAATGGCTATATGTGTTTTGAGTATGACAGGAATGAAAATTTTTAGAAAGCTTTTGGCTTGATCCCTCTTTATCTTGATTTCTTGGAAGTTTTGTAGGTTTTTCTTTGTAAAACCTATCAATTGGTGCTTTCATTGAGCCTTAGCCTCCATGGCTTTGGAAGAACTCGATGACCCTATAATCCACGATCTTCTCCGGCAACTTATTGCCCAACAAGAAACCTACCTCCAAACCTTAATCGAACAAACCCGCACCCTTCACACCTTATTCGATCGACAAGCTACCATTGTCACCTCTATTTCCGACAAATTTCACAATGAACCACAACCTGTTCCGTCACCTCCTTCACTCACACCGTGAACCGTTGTTGCCACACCACCACAAACTCTACCACCCGTTTATACCACGGAACCGTTTGCACACCCGCCATCAAAATCTACCAAGTCTCCGAAACAGTTTGTGCAACCTTCACCTCCACCACAAACCTATCCCGCAACCCCGTCAAATCCACAATCTGCGGCGACAATAACATCAGAAATGTCCCTCCTACCATTAGCAAAGTCTCAGTCCATCCATCCCAAAATCCACAGGAAACGAGGCATACATTCTAATGCTAACCAATCAAGGGATGTCTTATTATGGGACTTTCTATCATATTCATTTGCTCTTGGACATAAATGGAACGAGATATCAAACAATACAGACGAGACCAAAGGCGAGCGACGTGAATGGCGACCGCCATGGAGACCATCGAGGAGCCCAATCAAGACAGAACCAAACGCCACTGGAAGCTGTGAATGGCAGCCGCCTTGGTGTGTTTCGTTAAAAGAGACCAAAACAAATTTAAGATCCAAAACCACCCATTAATATCAAAGCTTTTGAATTTATTGGGATATCACCAAGCTTGGAGCATTGTTTGTCCTTTGAGAAAAAGAGTGTGTTTAAAACAAGTGATAATATTTACTTTCACATATGCTTCACTACTGTTGCTTCAAACCTTAAAGATACGGTATCACAGATGGGGTTCGGAGTGCATCGTGCAACAAGTCGACGCGAGTGGCGCCCACCATGGCGCGTAGTAGAGACCGCAACAAATGCCGTCGGACGAGTCGAATGGTGACCACCATGGTGGCCCATGAAGATCACCCTATATGTTGTTGTCCGACTCGAATGGCACCCTCCGTGGTACATAGTTGAGGACAAGGATTCTTTAAGGGGTAGGGAATGATACGTGCCTTTTCCCCATGCACACTACTCCATGCTTCCTTCTTTAGTGCAAGTGCTACCCATTACCCCATGTTTTCCTTTATTAGTGCAACTGCTATATTTTGTATTTTCTTAGTTATGTTATTTGTTGTTTAAATTAGATTAGTGGGTTTAGTGGTCCTTCCATGTTTTCCTTTATTACTTCCAGTAAGCCTATAAATGGCTATATGTGTTTTGAGTATGACAGGAATGAAAATTTTTAGAAAGCTTTTGGCTTGATCCCTCTTTATCTTGATTTCTTGGAAGTTTTGTAGGTTTTTCTTTGTAAAACCTATCAATTGGTGCTTTCATTGAGCCTTAGCCTCCATGGCTTTGGAAGAACTCGATGACCCTATAATCCACGATCTTCTCCGGCAACTTATTGCCCAACAAGAAACCTACCTCCAAACCTTAATCGAACAAACCCGCACCCTTCACACCTTATTCGATCGACAAGCTACCATTGTCACCTCTATTTCCGACAAATTTCACAATGAACCACAACCTGTTCCGTCACCTCCTTCACTCACACCGTGAACCGTTGTTGCCACACCACCACAAACTCTACCACCCGTTTATACCACGGAACCGTTTGCACACCCGCCATCAAAATCTACCAAGTCTCCGAAACAGTTTGTGCAACCTTCACCTCCACCACAAACCTATCCCGCAACCCCGTCAAATCCACAATCTGCGGCGACAATAACATCAGAAATGTCCCTCCTACCATTAGCAAAGTCTCAGTCCATCCATCCCAAAATCCACAGGAAACGAGGCATACATTCTAATGCTAACCAATCAAGGGATGTCTTATTATGGGACTTTCTATCATATTCATTTGCTCTTGGACATAAATGGAACGAGATATCAAACAATACAGACGAGACCAAAGGCGAGCGACGTGAATGGCGACCGCCATGGAGACCATCGAGGAGCCCAATCAAGACAGAACCAAACGCCACTGGAAGCTGTGAATGGCAGCCGCCTTGGTGTGTTTCGTTAAAAGAGACCAAAACAAATTTAAGATCCAAAACCACCCATTAATATCAAAGCTTTTGAATTTATTGGGATATCACCAAGCTTGGAGCATTGTTTGTCCTTTGAGAAAAAGAGTGTGTTTAAAACAAGTGATAATATTTACTTTCACATATGCTTCACTACTGTTGCTTCAAACCTTAAAGATACGGTATCACAGATGGGGTTCGGAGTGCATCGTGCAACAAGTCGACGCGAGTGGCGCCCACCATGGCGCGTAGTAGAGATCGCAACAAATGCCGTCGGACGAGTCGAATGGTGACCACCATGGTGGCCCATGAAGATCACCCTATATGTTGTTGTCCGACTCGAATGGCACCCTCCGTGGTACATAGTTGAGGACAAGGATTCTTTAAGGGGTAGGGAATGATACGTGCCTTTTCCCCATGCACACTACTCCATGCTTCCTTCTTTAGTGCAAGTGCTACCCATTACCCCATGTTTTCCTTTATTAGTGCAACTGCTATATTTTGTATTTTCTTAGTTATGTTATTTGTTGTTTAAATTAGATTAGTGGGTTTAGTGGTCCTTCCATGTTTTCCTTTATTACTTCCAGTAAGCCTATAAATGGCTATATGTGTTTTGAGTATGACAGGAATGAAAATTTTTAGAAAGCTTTTGGCTTGATCCCTCTTTATCTTGATTTCTTGGAAGTTTTGTAGGTTTTTCTTTGTAAAACCTATCAATTGGTGCTTTCATTGAGCCTTAGCCTCCATGGCTTTGGAAGAACTCGATGACCCTATAATCCACGATCTTCTCCGGCAACTTATTGCCCAACAAGAAACCTACCTCCAAACCTTAATCGAACAAACCCGCACCCTTCACACCTTATTCGATCGACAAGCTACCATTGTCACCTCTATTTCCGACAAATTTCACAATGAACCACAACCTGTTCCGTCACCTCCTTCACTCACACCGTGAACCGTTGTTGCCACACCACCACAAACTCTACCACCCGTTTATACCACGGAACCGTTTGCACACCCGCCATCAAAATCTACCAAGTCTCCGAAACAGTTTGTGCAACCTTCACCTCCACCACAAACCTATCCCGCAACCCCGTCAAATCCACAATCTGCGGCGACAATAACATCAGAAATGTCCCTCCTACCATTAGCAAAGTCTCAGTCCATCCATCCCAAAATCCACAGGAAACGAGGCATACATTCTAATGCTAACCAATCAAGGGATGTCTTATTATGGGACTTTCTATCATATTCATTTGCTCTTGGACATAAATGGAACGAGATATCAAACAATACAGACGAGACCAAAGGCGAGCGACGTGAATGGCGACCGCCATGGAGACCATCGAGGAGCCCAATCAAGACAGAACCAAACGCCACTGGAAGCTGTGAATGGCAGCCGCCTTGGTGTGTTTCGTTAAAAGAGACCAAAACAAATTTAAGATCCAAAACCACCCATTAATATCAAAGCTTTTGAATTTATTGGGATATCACCAAGCTTGGAGCATTGTTTGTCCTTTGAGAAAAAGAGTGTGTTTAAAACAAGTGATAATATTTACTTTCACATATGCTTCACTACTGTTGCTTCAAACCTTAAAGATACGGTATCACAGATGGGGTTCGGAGTGCATCGTGCAACAAGTCGACGCGAGTGGCGCCCACCATGGCGCGTAGTAGAGATCGCAACAAATGCCGTCGGACGAGTCGAATGGTGACCACCATGGTGGCCCATGAAGATCACCCTATATGTTGTTGTCCGACTCGAATGGCACCCTCCGTGGTACATAGTTGAGGACAAGGATTCTTTAAGGGGTAGGGAATGATACGTGCCTTTTCCCCATGCACACTACTCCATGCTTCCTTCTTTAGTGCAAGTGCTACCCATTACCCCATGTTTTCCTTTATTAGTGCAACTGCTATATTTTGTATTTTCTTAGTTATGTTATTTGTTGTTTAAATTAGATTAGTGGGTTTAGTGGTCCTTCCATGTTTTCCTTTATTACTTCCAGTAAGCCTATAAATGGCTATATGTGTTTTGAGTATGACAGGAATGAAAATTTTTAGAAAGCTTTTGGCTTGATCCCTCTTTATCTTGATTTCTTGGAAGTTTTGTAGGTTTTTCTTTGTAAAACCTATCAATTGGTGCTTTCATTGAGCCTTAGCCTCCATGGCTTTGGAAGAACTCGATGACCCTATAATCCACGATCTTCTCCGGCAACTTATTGCCCAACAAGAAACCTACCTCCAAACCTTAATCGAACAAACCCGCACCCTTCACACCTTATTCGATCGACAAGCTACCATTGTCACCTCTATTTCCGACAAATTTCACAATGAACCACAACCTGTTCCGTCACCTCCTTCACTCACACCGTGAACCGTTGTTGCCACACCACCACAAACTCTACCACCCGTTTATACCACGGAACCGTTTGCACACCCGCCATCAAAATCTACCAAGTCTCCGAAACAGTTTGTGCAACCTTCACCTCCACCACAAACCTATCCCGCAACCCCGTCAAATCCACAATCTGCGGCGACAATAATATCAGAAATGTCCCTCCTACCATTAGCAAAGTCTCAGTCCATCCATCCCAAAATCCACAGGAAACGAGGCATACATTCTAATGCTAACCAATCAAGGGATGTCTTATTATGGGACTTTCTATCATATTCATTTGCTCTTGGACATAAATGGAACGAGATATCAAACAATACAGACGAGACCAAAGGCGAGCGACGTGAATGGCGACCGCCATGGAGACCATCGAGGAGCCCAATCAAGACAGAACCAAACGCCACTGGAAGCTGTGAATGGCAGCCGCCTTGGTGTGTTTCGTTAAAAGAGACCAAAACAAATTTAAGATCCAAAACCACCCATTAATATCAAAGCTTTTGAATTTATTGGGATATCACCAAGCTTGGAGCATTGTTTGTCCTTTGAGAAAAAGAGTGTGTTTAAAACAAGTGATAATATTTACTTTCACATATGCTTCACTACTGTTGCTTCAAACCTTAAAGATACGGTATCACAGATGGGGTTCGGAGTGCATCGTGCAACAAGTCGACGCGAGTGGCGCCCACCATGGCGCGTAGTAGAGACCGCAACAAATGTCGTCGGACGAGTCGAATGGTGACCACCATGGTGGCCCATGAAGATCACCCTATATGTTGTTGTCCGACTCGAATGGCACCCTCCGTGGTACATAGTTGAGGACAAGGATTCTTTAAGGGGTAGGGAATGATACGTGCCTTTTCCCCATGCACACTACTCCATGCTTCCTTCTTTAGTGCAAGTGCTACCCATTACCCCATGTTTTCCTTTATTAGTGCAACTGCTATATTTTGTATTTTCTTAGTTATGTTATTTGTTGTTTAAATTAGATTAGTGGGTTTAGTGGTCCTTCCATGTTTTCCTTTATTACTTCCAGTAAGCCTATAAATGGCTATATGTGTTTTGAGTATGACAGGAATGAAAATTTTTAGAAAGCTTTTGGCTTGATCCCTCTTTATCTTGATTTCTTGGAAGTTTTGTAGGTTTTTCTTTGTAAAACCTATCAATTGGTGCTTTCATTGAGCCTTAGCCTCCATGGCTTTGGAAGAACTCGATGACCCTATAATCCACGATCTTCTCCGGCAACTTATTGCCCAACAAGAAACCTACCTCCAAACCTTAATCGAACAAACCCGCACCCTTCACACCTTATTCGATCGACAAGCTACCATTGTCACCTCTATTTCCGACAAATTTCACAATGAACCACAACCTGTTCCGTCACCTCCTTCACTCACACCGTGAACCGTTGTTGCCACACCACCACAAACTCTACCACCCGTTTATACCACGGAACCGTTTGCACACCCGCCATCAAAATCTACCAAGTCTCCGAAACAGTTTGTGCAACCTTCACCTCCACCACAAACCTATCCCGCAACCCCGTCAAATCCACAATCTGCGGCGACAATAACATCAGAAATGTCCCTCCTACCATTAGCAAAGTCTCAGTCCATCCATCCCAAAATCCACAGGAAACGAGGCATACATTCTAATGCTAACCAATCAAGGGATGTCTTATTATGGGACTTTCTATCATATTCATTTGCTCTTGGACATAAATGGAACGAGATATCAAACAATACAGACGAGACCAAAGGCGAGCGACGTGAATGGCGACCGCCATGGAGACCATCGAGGAGCCCAATCAAGACAGAACCAAACGCCACTGGAAGCTGTGAATGGCAGCCGCCTTGGTGTGTTTCGTTAAAAGAGACCAAAACAAATTTAAGATCCAAAACCACCCATTAATATCAAAGCTTTTGAATTTATTGGGATATCACCAAGCTTGGAGCATTGTTTGTCCTTTGAGAAAAAGAGTGTGTTTAAAACAAGTGATAATATTTACTTTCACATATGCTTCACTACTGTTGCTTCAAACCTTAAAGATACGGTATCACAGATGGGGTTCGGAGTGCATCGTGCAACAAGTCGACGCGAGTGGCGCCCACCATGGCGCGTAGTAGAGACCGCAACAAATGCCGTCGGACGAGTCGAATGGTGACCACCATGGTGGCCCATGAAGATCACCCTATATGTTGTTGTCCGACTCGAATGGCACCCTCCGTGGTACATAGTTGAGGACAAGGATTCTTTAAGGGGTAGGGAATGATACGTGCCTTTTCCCCATGCACACTACTCCATGCTTCCTTCTTTAGTGCAAGTGCTACCCATTACCCCATGTTTTCCTTTATTAGTGCAACTGCTATATTTTGTATTTTCTTAGTTATGTTATTTGTTGTTTAAATTAGATTAGTGGGTTTAGTGGTCCTTCCATGTTTTCCTTTATTACTTCCAGTAAGCCTATAAATGGCTATATGTGTTTTGAGTATGACAGGAATGAAAATTTTTAGAAAGCTTTTGGCTTGATCCCTCTTTATCTTGATTTCTTGGAAGTTTTGTAGGTTTTTCTTTGTAAAACCTATCAATTGGTGCTTTCATTGAGCCTTAGCCTCCATGGCTTTGGAAGAACTCGATGACCCTATAATCCACGATCTTCTCCGGCAACTTATTGCCCAACAAGAAACCTACCTCCAAACCTTAATCGAACAAACCCGCACCCTTCACACCTTATTCGATCGACAAGCTACCATTGTCACCTCTATTTCCGAAAAATTTCACAATGAACCACAACCTGTTCCGTCACCTCCTTCACTCACACCGTGAACCGTTGTTGCCACACCACTACAAACTCTACCACCCGTTTATACCACGGAACCGTTTGCACACCCGCCATCAAAATCTACCAAGTCTCCGAAACAGTTTGTGCAACCTTCACCTCCACCACAAACCTATCCCGCAACCCCGTCAAATCCACAATCTGCGGCGACAATAACATCAGAAATGTCCCTCCTACCATTAGCAAAGTCTCAGTCCATCCATCCCAAAATCCACAGGAAACGAGGCATACATTCTAATGCTAACCAATCAAGGGATGTCTTATTATGGGACTTTCTATCATATTCATTTGCTCTTGGACATAAATGGAACGAGATATCAAACAATACAGACGAGACCAAAGGCGAGCGACGTGAATGGCGACCGCCATGGAGACCATCGAGGAGCCCAATCAAGACAGAACCAAACGCCACTGGAAGCTGTGAATGGCAGCCGCCTTGGTGTGTTTCGTTAAAAGAGACCAAAACAAATTTAAGATCCAAAACCACCCATTAATATCAAAGCTTTTGAATTTATTGGGATATCACCAAGCTTGGAGCATTGTTTGTCCTTTGAGAAAAAGAGTGTGTTTAAAACAAGTGATAATATTTACTTTCACATATGCTTCACTACTGTTGCTTCAAACCTTAAAGATACGGTATCACAGATGGGGTTCGGAGTGCATCGTGCAACAAGTCGACGCGAGTGGCGCCCACCATGGCGCGTAGTAGAGACCGTAACAAATGCCGTCGGACGAGTCGAATGGTGACCACCATGGTGGCCCATGAAGATCACCCTATATGTTGTTGTCCGACTAGAATGGCACCCTCCGTGGTACATAGTTGAGGACAAGGATTCTTTAAGGGGTAGGGAATGATACGTGCCTTTTCCCCATGCACACTACTCCATGCTTCCTTCTTTAGTGCAAGTGCTACCCATTACCCCATGTTTTCCTTTATTAGTGCAACTGCTATATTTTGTATTTTCTTAGTTATGTTATTTGTTGTTTAAATTAGATTAGTGGGTTTAGTGGTCCTTCCATGTTTTCCTTTATTACTTCCAGTAAGCCTATAAATGGCTATATGTGTTTTGAGTATGACAGGAATGAAAATTTTTAGAAAGCTTTTGGCTTGATCCCTCTTTATCTTGATTTCTTGGAAGTTTTGTAGGTTTTTTCTTTGTAAAACCTATCAATTGGTGCTTTCATTGAGCCTTAGCCTCCATGGCTTTGGAAGAACTCGATGACCCTATAATCCACGATCTTCTCCGGCAACTTATTGCCCAACTAGAAACCTACCTCCAAACCTTAATCGAACAAACCCGCACCCTTCACACCTTATTCGATCGACAAGCTACCATTGTCACCTCTATTTCCGACAAATTTCACAATGAACCACAACCTGTTCCGTCACCTCCTTCACTCACACCGTGAACCGTTGTTGCCACACCACTACAAACTCTACCACCCGTTTATACCACGGAACCGTTTGCACACCCGCCATCAAAATCTACCAAGTCTCCGAAACAGTTTGTGCAACCTTCACCTCCACCACAAACCTATCCCGCAACCCCGTCAAATCCACAATCTGCGGCGACAATAACATCAGAAATGTCCCTCCTACCATTAGCAAAGT
The DNA here is from genome assembly GCA_030844895.1 of Ambrosia x helenae. NCBI lineage: Eukaryota > Viridiplantae > Streptophyta > Magnoliopsida > Asterales > Asteraceae > Ambrosia > Ambrosia x helenae. The sequence continues at coordinate 141,021,428 of CM061231.1, forward strand.
CTCAGTCCATCCATCCCAAAATCCACAGGAAACGAGGCATACATTCTAATGCTAACCAATCAAGGGATGTCTTATTATGGGACTTTCTATCATATTCATTTGCTCTTGGACATAAATGGAACGAGATATCAAACAATACAGACGAGACCAAAGGCGAGCGACGTGAATGGCGACCGCCATGGAGACCATCGAGGAGCCCAATCAAGACAGAACCAAACGCCACTGGAAGCTGTGAATGGCAGCCGCCTTGGTGTGTTTCGTTAAAAGAGACCAAAACAAATTTAAGATCCAAAACCACCCATTAATATCAAAGCTTTTGAATTTATTGGGATATCACCAAGCTTGGAGCATTGTTTGTCCTTTGAGAAAAAGAGTGTGTTTAAAACAAGTGATAATATTTACTTTCACATATGCTTCACTACTGTTGCTTCAAACCTTAAAGATACGGTATCACAGATGGGGTTCGGAGTGCATCGTGCAACAAGTCGACGCGAGTGGCGCCCACCATGGCGCGTAGTAGAGACCGCAACAAATGCCGTCGGACGAGTCGAATGGTGACCACCATGGTGGCCCATGAAGATCACCCTATATGTTGTTGTCCGACTCGAATGGCACCCTCCGTGGTACATAGTTGAGGACAAGGATTCTTTAAGGGGTAGGGAATGATACATGCCTTGTCCCCATGCACACTACTCCATGCTTCCTTTTTTAGTGCAAGTGCTACCCATTACCCCATGTTTTCCTTTATTAGTGCAACTGCTATATTTTGTATTTTCTTAGTTATGTTATTTGTTGTTTAAATTAGATTAGTGGGTTTAGTGGTCCTTCCATGTTTTCCTTTATTACTTCCAGTAAGCCTATAAATGGCTATATGTGTTTTGAGTATGACAGGAATGAATAATTTTAGAAAGCTTTTGGCTTGATCCCTCTTTATCTTGATTTCTTGGAAGTTTTATAGGTTTTTCTGTGTAAAACCTATCATAAATATTAGTAACAAATGTGGCCTACGTATTATTTGATTGGTAAATATTAGTAACAGATGTGGCTCACAGACTTTTTAAAGTTCAACAGACTTTTTAAGTGACCCACATATTGTGCAAGTGACATCATTTAATTACTTTATATGAGTGACCCACACATTATTATTTAATTCTTCCACAACAGATTTTTGGAGGTCACATAATTAATTAATGAGTGGCCCATATATTATCTCTATGACATGTGTCTTAATAAGACTATAGGGTATGGTGCGGGAAAGGAACTCGGGGAGCTGACCTGGATGGCTTCCCGAAGGGGAACACCCCCCCCCCCCCCCCCCCCCCGTTTTGCTTTCGGTGAGCTCGGGGTGATTCTCCCGTTCTCCCCATCCCAAAATCCAAGAAAAAAAGAGACGTTGGGGTGGATCTGGGTAACGACTTTAAAAAAAAAAGAAAAAAAATTAATTAGCTGTGTGTGGATCTGGTAGAGAGAGAGATCAGATAGAGAGAAAGAGTTGTTTTAGAGAGAGAGAGATAGAGAGAGAGGGTGGGGGGTTTTAGAGAGAGAGTTGGGGGGGGGGGTGATATTTGGAGCTTTGGAGAAGAAGATGGTTTTGGAGAAGATGAGTTTTTGAAGAAGATGGTTTCAGGAAGATGGTGGTGTGTGGGTGTTTATATGGTTTTTGGAGAAGATGGGTTTTTGGGTAAATTTATCATCCTATTTGTTTTTCTTTTTCTGCATTTAAATAAAAAAAGATTAAATAATATAAAAAATAATAATTAAATAATGGAAGGGGAAGGGGGAACCATTTCCCTTAGAAGGGGGAGGGGAAAGAGGGAAATGACGTGGCGCTGATGTGGACAGGGGGGAGAAAAGGGGGAAGGGAAGCATACCCCATAGTCTAAGAGCTTGAATAAAATTGAACATGCTTTAATCAATTGACAAGTGTCCACAATAAGAGGATGCATAAAATTGAAGTTGCTTTAATCAATTGACAAGCGTCCAAAATGAGTTTATTTATTAGGAAGTATAGATTAGGGATAATCATTTTTTATCGACTGCCTATACCATACTGAACTTATTTCAACCGAACAACATGGGTATTGTTGTAAACATTCATTTATATAGTTTTCGGTTTCTGTACGAGTTGATTTCAGTATTTTGCACTACCAGTAATGTACAATGCGTGAGGAAAACCTTCTGTTGGTAATATATCTGATTAACAAATTTATAAAATCTTCACCGCATCACATGGGACAACCCACCAGTTTTATTAACAATTTTACACCTCAAGACTATGGACAATGTTTTGTGGCCCATCCACTTGAGTAAGCCGGCCTTTGTATGGGCCATAGTTAATGAATGGTATTCTCACAAACATAACTAAAATTGCTAAACATATGTTTGATAGACCTTACACATGATGAACATGGTGTTTATGTTGAGCTTGCTAGACACCATATGGACTAATTTTACGTTCTTGACAGGCCATCTTTGTCTCAGTAGAGTCTTTCAGTGGCATGTTTCGGTCCTCTTCCCCATTACTTAGAAAAAATGAGCCACCGGTTCAGGTACAATATACTATCTATCATTACCGCATGGACAATTAGACATCCAACCTGAAATCGCAATGACCCAATTGCAAGAGCGGAGCTCTATCAAATGAGCTATATCCCCGAGCCAAGTGGAGCATAATTTGAGTTAATTTGAAGACATAAAAGTAAAATAAAATCGTCTAATGTAAAATGTGGACACATCTGATTATGTATAACATGCGAGAGAGACAGCTATACATTTACATACTCTACCCAAAATCAGTTCAACACAATCACCTTTCATCACAACATCACAACAAAATCCAGGTTTCCGGCTTCATATGAACAAGACACAACACCATTACAGCTTTGTTATTCCAAATACGACCACAACACAACAAACGTTAGATAACGACACAAATCAAGAAACAAGATGAATTAACATTTCTCAACCCGTCAAGGGACTTATCATCGTTATCTTTGATGATGGTATTAGTGTTTAAAGCGACACATTCGCTATCATCCACATATGTATCTTTATTGTTACAACTAAAAACAGATGAAACCAAATAGTTATAGCAGCATCAACTGTACATCAAATCCATCTCAACTTTTTCTCATCTAATAACCACAAATTCCCCTATATGATGGATGATACCACAAAAACACAAAATACCTTTTAATGACCGCTGTTGGTAGCAAGGCTCTCGTAGAACAGGATGTACCCATGATCGGTGTTGCTTGCATACTCTTGGGCTGACCCGAACGAGGTTTGAACAGCAGACTCATCAATCATTTCTACATTTTCATCGTCAAAGAACAGCCAGTGGTTGTGGCTTTTGACCAGACTTACATAATGGCCATGGTTTGGCCCACTGCCGACATGAACCACCACTGCAAATAACGAGTACTCACAGTCGGCATCTTCCATGGTGTTGGTCAGCTTCAGCTCCAGAGGAAACACGACACGATATGATAACTTTTTGTACCTGCCCAGCTGTTCCATGTACTTGAACCGCTTTAAGTGTATAACCAAGATGTGTGGCGGTTTCTTGATCTTCATCCTCTTTTGTGCTTCCTGCAAACTGGGTCATGAAAAACAAGCAATTAAAAGTGGCGGTAGACAGTAGACTCATTTAAGTTTAACGCATTAACTACTTAATTTTCAAGAAAAGCGAAGACCAAACAAAAGTGATTGTGGAACAGGCTGACCATACTTGTTTTGATTCATGCTGAAAATTTCCCATTTTGACCCATCAACGCGCCTAAATTTGCTACCTCTAGAAACAAGTGAACAACCAATATGCAACCTCCGAACAAAGTTGCATTCTTGGAAGTTATTCAAGATAATTCATGAACTCAACATACACAGATTTCTCCAAAAAAAACGGAGCATTTCAGGATTCGATTTTTAAAGCGATTCCAAGATCTCAACATGATTATTTCCCAACTTTACGAAGAGCAGGAAACATTTAATTCTTGAAAATGATTTAGAGCTAAATAGAGAACTCAAATAAGCAAATAATGAAATTGTGGAGAAAGTAGCAACCTGCAGCATTTATCACAGAAAAACTTATCCTCGGCATTCAAGGTTTCAGTGGAGCTGAAGTTCTTTAAACAACTTGTAATTGAGCTGTTCTGCTCAATATCAAGGCTCAAATCTAAAAACGTCTCATCCCTTGCAGTCACAGTCTCACATCTTAAACACTTTGTTTCATTTGTAAGTATACCCTGGATTTAAAACCACGGCAACCAGTGAACAAAAGCAGCAACAACCTCAAGTCCTCATTTAAAAAAATACATAAATATAATATGTTACATCTAATTATCAGTTCTCAAACAAACCTGAAAATTTTTGTGAACCCAAGTAACCAAGGGCTCCTTCCGTACACCGTTGGCCTGAGGAACATGTATCCCATTGGGAATCTTTTCAGAAGGTGATGAATGCTCTTTTGAACCTTTTGATGCATTGGCTTCTTTCTCAAGTATGTCAACTAGTTCGTTTAACAAGAAATTCAAAAATTCATGTGCATCCTATACAATATTCATAAAATAACTTATGTTAGAAATAAATGTTTGCAGAAATAAAGTGGGCTTCGGAGTTCAGATATTCAATTAAAAAAATGTCTGGTATACGGTATACCTGATGCATGTAACCACGGAAAAGCTCGTTTTCTTTCTTCACTCTTTGTACAAAGCGTTTTGGAGCAATAACGCCTGTTTTCTTCTTTTGTGTACTAATCTAATACAATGTAACAGAAATCACATTAGCTACAGTAATGGGATATTAATAATTCATCAGTCCTCACCATGCTTTTAAGTTCATCTGGAGGTTATCTTGATCATTACAAATTATATCTACGATGAAATGTTAAAAAAAACAGATAACACAGAGAGTTGGTTTTACGAATCTTCATGGTAAACTTTTCAAGTTCTCTAAACAGTTTGTCATGAAAAAACGGTTTTGTCATTTCCTTTTGTCTTGATTGAGATTTGGGTTCCAAACCGTTCTAAAACATATTCTCTATCTTCCAAATAATACATCAATTTAGATAAAAGACTGGTCTTGCCATGTGCATGTACGTTCAGCAAAGAACACAAATTAGACCCTACTTAATACAAGCTATATAACTAAAAGAAGAAATGATGAATAAGAAGGCCACCCAACTACCCAAGTATTCAACCTTTTATCATTAAGGCGACCCCTCCAGCTCCATTCACACCAATTGGCTGCTAAAAATGCCCTTAAACTCTTAGAAACGTCTAAAAATACCGTTCAAGAAGTGTTACTGTTAGCTTATAGATTAATCTTGTATTTTCAAAAAAAGTCTTATAGCCATTTTTGTCATCTGGCATGTCAGTATGTCACATGCTTTTTTTTTTGCCAGGAATGCCACAAATGAAACTAGATGCATACTTGGTTAGTTGGGTGGCCTATAAAGCAGTTTCAATATATATGTCCTTAACGAAAAAAAATATACTTAGTGTGTGTGTCCTCTATATACATTATCACTTGAGAAAAGGAAAATGTAATGGTCGCAAAACGAGACCGTAATCTATAAATTTAATGTGAAATGTTAGTCATTAGCAAAACAACGCGAAGGTTATAGTCATTAGCAATGTTATTGGAAGCGAAAATGTAAACTGCGGATAACTACTATAGTAAGTACTATATATCAAAACAACGAGAAGGTTATAGTCATTAGCAATGATATTGGGAACCAAATTCAATGTTTTGCAATAGCAACTCCTTTTACAAACTTCTAAATTGCAATATATCACCGAACGCTTCAGCCCTAGATATAACATAATGAAGAAAGTAAGAAACGACATATGAACATATGTCAGGGCGATGTCAAGGAAAACATATACAATCCCATGCACGCAGAATACACTATTTAATAAACAACAAGCAAAAGAAACCAGTAAGCATGTATTCTAGTAACTGTTTACCTGCATAAACAGTTCTGCTAAACATGTAAGGAGATTTTCTTCTGTGTCGCCTGGATTTTTAATATTCCCGTAATATTCAAGTAGTTGTTCACGAAATGGAACACAAAAATATAGAGCCTGGAAAATAACAACAAAGCATATGTGTACATCAGTACATAGTTAGATCAAAACTGTAAAAGTTTGTTCAAAAAGTAATAAACCAAAACGTAACTGAGATTAAAATAACGAGGATCAATACCTTAAAAAGGCAAAAACCAAAAGCGTTATAATTTGCAAGAATGGTGATATTTAACATTTTTCCAAAACTGATCATTCTTGTTAAATGCAGTGATTTCTTGCACATTCACAAGAAAACGTGCGCCTCATGGGGCTCTGTTTTTTATGTGCGTTTTTTATGTTTTAGACTTCCTGTGGCAATTATTTTATTTTTTATAAGATATATAATTTTATACTCACTTTTTAGTTCCGCCTTAGGCTTACACCTCGGTCGTCAGGCGAAGGGAGACCACCCTGAGGCTCGATTACGTGCTTTTAAACCTTGCTAATATATAAACTAATTATGTCTATAAAGAGATGCCGGATACTTCAAATTAATGCCAACATCATGATCATTGGCAAAGGATAAGAAGGGCCAGGGGTGGCCCTGGCCCCCCTGTTTTCTGGCGCAGTGGTCTAAGCAGTTAATGTCGGAAAATATCGGTTATCGGTCGAGGACCGATATTTGATATATCAGTTTTCGCGGTGAGATATCAGTGGGATATCGGTAATTTTTATATCATGCAAAATCCATATATATAGAAGTTTAACACTAACAATTAAATATAATTTCCTATAATTATCAGATTGACCTCTTGCAACATGCAAAACAATAACAATTGTAGCAAGTGGGAACTTATTAAGACTTTAAACACTAATATTTAACACTGACAATAAACAATAAAGACTTAAAACACTAACAACATCAATAAGAAGCAAGACAAATAGAAAAACTAATAAGAAAGATACTGATATCGGGAATATCGATGATATATCGGTCAAATATCGGTAAGATATCGGCCAAATATCGGTCAATATCACCGATAATATCGGTACAAAATATCGGTCAAAATATCGGTATCAATATATCGGTTGATGACCGATAACCGATATATCGGACTGATATAGCGGATATATCGGCGATATTAACTGCTTAGGCAGTGGTATAAATTTGCGATTTTCATAGGTAAATTGAATCCGGGTTGAGTTCGGCCCCCACCGATTTGCCACTACCGATCGAAAAAAATTGAGTCCGGCCCCCACCGATTCCGAAACCAAGCTTTGCCACTGATCATGATTCATAACGGTTTACGCATTTACTAAGCTAATCTAAATCACGGCATTATACACATTATGTCCAAACCAAAACAAATAAAGCGCATTGTGGCCTTAACTAGAAAAAAAAAAGAAGCTAATTTCCACTTTTCATTGTCATAATCACAATTCACCAACAAAAATCCGAACGCGATCCAAATCGCCATCACAATTCCATCCGCAAAACGGCTAGTCATGCCATTTTGTTCCTCTAACTTCCTCCTTAACATAACAACTAAAAAGACCCACAAATAAGAAATAATCTTTATTCAACAACAACATAAACCCATCTTGAATCAACAACAACTAACAAGATTGCTTAAGCATTTACTAATTAAAAATCATGGCTTTATAAACATTAACTTGAAATTACATAAGACATAAAATAAGAAAAAAAAGGCATGTGAATTGTTGAAAAAATAAGAAAGAAACCTGCAAGACACTGTTACAATAGCAAGTGTTACCAAAGTTTTCAAGGCCAAAATAACGTTCGCCTTCAGGGAACTGGTCTCCTAAAGCCTTCTCAAGCTTTGAACCTGTTGCCCCCATCAGACCATCAACAAGATACCAAAACTCCTCTATTTCTTTATGTAAATCTTTCTTTTATTTAACTCCTGTAAATAAATAGAGCGATTAATATGAGATTTTGTAAAAAGGGGTTGTTATGTGTGTTCAAGAGTTGTTGTGGAAGAAATTATTATTATTATTATTATTATTAGGGTTTATATGATGTATATTTGGAAGAAGAAGAAGTGTGGGTTGATGCGTAAGGAAACAGTTTGATCGGGTTTTTATTGTTTTATCATACTTTGATTCTTTCAACTCTCTCTCTCTCTCTCTCTCTCTCTCTCTCATGTGTGTGATAAGTTTTTATTGCATGTTTCATTATTTTAATAATAATAATAATACTCTCGTTAGAAGATAAGTTTTTGAATGTATTGTTTGATTTTTTTTAACTACTAGGTGGTGGGGAAAGAGGAGGATGAAGCACCATGTGGTATTTGTGGGACTATTGTGTGGGGGTGGGGGGGGGGGGGGGGGGGGGGAAAATGTGGGGAGTGGAATGAGGGGGGAGTGACATGTGACATTTCTTTTTTCTTTTTTTTTTATAAAAAACTTTCATATATTAATAAAATAATAATAATAATTTAAACCGAAAATATATTAAATTAATAAAAAAAATAATTAATATTAAAAAATAATATAAAAAATTATATTTCTAACCCTATAAATTCCCCCCCCCCCAAACGTTTGAATTTCAATCCCCCCTAAGGCTGTAAACGAACCAAACGAACACGAACAAGGCTTTGTTCGTGTTTGTTTGTTAAGGTTTCTTGGACAAACGAACCGTTCACGAACACACTAACGAACATAATTCTATGTTTGTGTTTGTTTGTTAAGAAATTCAGTTGTTTGCGAACTGTTCGTAAACACAGGTCTTGAACACAAACAAAAACAAACATTTAATATGCAACTAACTAAAAAAAACATTGTTAATATTAACCGTTAGACAAAGTACATCTTCTAAACAATGTCGATAAGTCAAATTGTACTAACTTAGACATAATTATCTAAAATTACTTAGGCATAGGCATGAATACATGATATTCCTAACTCAAAAGTTCATAATTATCCTAAGTTTTAACTAGTGATCGAACATAAACAAACATACACGAACGGATATAAATAAACGAATGTAAACAAACACATTGCCGAACGTTCACGAACGCAATCGAACGAACGAGACATTTGTTCGTGTTTGTTTGTTTAGTTAATCAAACAGAATTTTTTGTTCGTGTTTGTTCATTTATTAAACAAACGGACACAAACTGTCACACCCCAACCGATGGCGGAAACATCGAGGTGAAACTTGTGATAGATTGTTCAAAGACTTCATAACACTAAATTGTGATAATAGATTAAAATAGATTTCATTCGTATCTAAGATTCAACAAGTATACAATTTGTTCATGAGAAAAAATACATTTAACTTAAACATGAAGTAAAATAAAGATTGTTTCGTTTGTTTCTAAGGCCGAATCCTAAGTGATGTTTCTTGTATCGTCTTTGCAAGCTTTTCCTGCAACATGTATAAAATATCCGTCAACACATAAAGTATTGGTGAGCATACTAGTTTTGGTTTACATACATAGTATTTTAGAATGGTTTACTCAAATCTCATACTATAACATTGCACATACATATCATACAAAAGACATAACTCAAACCCGCGAGTACCACAGCGTATACCTAACGTATTCATGTTAGGCCGTTTAAATCTTAACAATGACCCATCAAGGGGGCGGTGTGCTAGTCCTATAGCGCTATACATGTTAAGTGGGCTAATAATAGTTAATGATTTATGTCTAAGTATCTAAGAATCATAAGCATGGCAAGTAGCATATAAGTATGTTTAATAGATTGAGCATGTGTGTTTATGAAAGTATTAGTGTGTTTTGCATATGATACATGTTTACACCCCAAAAGTGATAAAGAGTAAAAAGGGGACAAGTATGAACTCACCTTCGCTTATCGAGTAAAATGCTAGCGTTGCGGGTGTATACGAGGCGAATCCCAAAGACTCAACCTAAAGTTTCAAGTATTCGAATTAAGTGTTTGAGCTTAAAAGAGTCTAAGTTTTCTAGGATTAGGCATTAGGGTTTCTAGACTAAATTGGGAAACTTGAGTTTTCGAAATTAGTTTAATTTGAAACCGATTATAAATGGATTTTTGAGTATTCCATAAATCATATGAATATAAACTAGTGTTAATGGTAATTGGTATTTCATATATCTGGTAATTAAATTCCATCAAGTGTTATTTGGATAACAATTTACTTATTAGTTTCTTTTGAAATTAATTAGATATAATGTATCCTAATATATAAATAAAATGGAATACATGATAATACGGATTAATAATACCTAAAATTAAGTTTTTGGAAGCAAAATATTCTAGAGTATTTATAGTAATTTTATAAAACTCCAAAATATTTATTTGGTATTTTTAAATGAATATAAGTGTCATAAATGTAATAATTTAAGTTTAATTAGTATAAAATTTATAAAAGTATAATTCTTTTATAGAAATATGTTGAACTGATGTATAATGCTGGAAAGTAATTTTATAAAGTATTTTCTATTTTTATTTTATAAAAACAGATTTATTTTCCTTAATAATGAATAACTTGATTAAAATACCAAAATAATATTAAAACGTAATTTTTTTCTGAATTAATAATTTTCCAGAGTCATGTAATGATAAAAGAATTTATATAAAATTTTTGGCTTTCGAATCACTCAAATCGGATTTATAATGAATTTATTATGAATTAAACAAGAAAATATATTAAATATACAAAATAATCTAATTTTCGAGATTAAAAATATAAATAATAATATTTGAGATATAAATGAGCTTCTGGAATATTTATAGAATTTTTGGAGTCCTAAAAGTATTTTAAATAAATAAAAGAAGGATTTAAGGAATATTTATGTAAATTAACACCTAAAACAAAAAAAAAAAAAAAAGAATGTGTGTGACAGGGGTCGAACCAAAGGCCTAAGACAGATCAGAGAACCAGCTGAGCTACATGGTATGTTTGTTTATAACTGATTCTAATATTTTAAAACATACAGTCCAAACGAACCAGATTCCCAATATAACTAAGAACCCTAACCCTAACCTAAATCAAATTAACGAATCTACAAGCAACGGCATGAAACGTTTTCATAGGGCTATTACAAAGTATTAAAAAACCGAACAAAACCATATGAAATAATTAGATTAACCTGTTCGATTCGACGTGTAATTGCTCGATAAGAAGGACGAAGACCCTTAGCTAAAACCGGCAATTGGAGGTTGATTAGCTTGTGTTTGATGGGGGGTTTTGGTACAGAAACAATAGAATATGGTCTGAGAATCGGATTCAGGCCTCAATCTATATAATAACATCCGAATTGAATGCGTTTGGAATTTATACCAGTGGGTTTTGTTTTTAACGCGAATGTTGGTCAAAATCCAGACAATTGCCGCGTGAATTCACCTTGGGAACGTGCACCTTGAGTCCAACAATGTCTGCCATGCTTGAATTAAGAATTGGTGAAGGTTCCAATGATCAATTACTCATTTTTTCTTCAAAGTGGGTTTGCTAAAGAATTTAAATCCGAAAATAAATCAACAATTCTTGCATTTAAACGCGTGATACAGCAGGTATAGGTGCGATTCATATCTACGATTACATGGGTATGTTCAGATATGTGTTCGGGTGTGATTCGGATATGCAAGATCCGCTTTTGATAACGCGGGTCGTGTTTGGTTTGGGTTTTTGACTCGTTTTTCGATCCGGTTTGACTCGGTTTTATCCGATATGAGATTTCGAAAAGTTTCGATATGGTTTCATGTTTTTCGTATTTCATTTGACGTGAAAGCGTTTAGTTTCGGTTATAAATACGCGTATGTTTATGCTAAAAATGAGATTTTATTTAAATTGATGTTTTTTTTAACAATCATGTCATGCTTAATAATATCGTTTTCCCAATTATTATTATTATTTTTTGTATAAAAATCTCTTATTTTGATTGTATAAAAATAGTTGTTATTACACAAACGAACTTCCCGCCGAACGGTATACGAACTGTTCACCGAACGTTTGGTTTGTTTACAGCCCTACCCCCCCCCCCCAACGTTTAAATTTCAAAGTTTAAATTTCAAACGTTTTCCCCCCAAACAGTCATATTTCTAACCCTATAAATACAACACCAAAACTGATTTTTCAGTCACACCTCCAATTCCTCATCCTCAAAACAATGAATAATATGGCCGGTTTTCAACCAGGAGCTGCCGGACCGTCTAATGTCCGGATGAGGAAATGGTCTGGGCCATGGATTATGTCTTGGCTTTTAGTGAAATGGACCGACTAATGTTGTCGGCCCCCACCCCCCGGACTGCTGCTGCTATCCCCCACCCCCACCACCAGACTGCTACTATCCCCACCCCCCACCCCCCACCACCAGACTGCTGATATCCCCACCCCCTACCACGAGACTACCCCAACTGAGGAGGACTTGGAAGCCCTCAGGGAAATTGAGGAGGAGGAACGCCTCTGGAGCCTTCCTACCCCTCCTCGTGAGTACTACTACTTCCCCTCGGATGCGAGATCCGATGGACGAGATAGCTCACGTTCCGTGTCCCCCGAGTACTACACACTCGAGGACTGGGACAACTACTCTCCATAGTGGAGAACATCATCTATTGTTTAAATAAGTAATTTATGAATTATCTAGTGTTTAAATAAGTAATTTAGGAATTAGGATTATGTATTGGTTGTTTAAGTAATTATGTAATGGTTATTTAAGTAATTTAATTATGTAATGTTTTTTTATTTATTTATTTTTTTATTTATTTATTTTATTTATTTTTTTTTTAAACTAATCGGCCAAAAAAATAAAAGTATAAGATTTTTTTTTATATATAAACTAATAATTATACCCTACCCAATCATACCATGCCACCTCACCCCCACCCCACGCCGGTCACCTCCCCCACGCCCGCCCCATTCCCGCCCCTCCCACGCCACCTTGCGGCAGTGTTCCCCCCCCCTTCCCGCCCCACTCCGACAGCCTTAACGGACAACGAAATTAATGTCCGACTATACGAGGATGCCCGCCCTTTAGGTGAAGGCTCCCTATACGCTTGGGTTTTACCAATAGCGTTAGGTAGCCTAAACTCGCAAGTTCCCGAATCAGGGAAAACCAGTCCACCAGAAGGCCCGTTGCGATGGAACCCGGGTGAGATCAGATTCGAACTTGAGACCTTTCAGCCCTAAGCTCTAACCCTCATTTACTATGTCACTCCACCACAAGGGTAGGGCGAATTTATTGTTTGATTAAAGGCTAGTATTTTGTTGGGAGGCGTTGTTTCATGAGCCTGTCAAACAGAAAAATAGATGAAAAAAGGTTAAACACCACACGCACTTTGTGATGTTTTAAATCGAAAAATTTAGAAAGAAGGAAAAAACTTGTGAAAGATAAAAAGTATAAGGACGGAAGTTGAAAGTAAAAAGGGGTTGTGGTTATAGTGCAGAAGATGATAAGTTTTGGATTAAAGTTGAAAAATAAAAGGGTTAAATTGCAAAAGATAAAATTTATTGAGTTTGAAGTGAAAAACAAAAATAATCAAAGACTTAAATGGCTAAAGATTAAAACTTTAAAGTTGTTAATTATGATGTTGATAATGATAAGTTTATAATTCTTAGCACGTATGATTATATGTTCTTGGTTCAAAATAACCCCTCTTCTTAATTTTTATTAAATTGAGGTTAAAATTGGATCTAAGCAGACTATTATTCACAAGCGAGTGAGAATCAAGAATAATGATGATATATGTTATGCATCATTGATTTCCAAATACATAAATAATAACTGTTCTTTTCGCATAGCATTGATCGGACTTCTACGATCGCTCTTGGCGGTTCTAGATCTTCTTGACGTGCATTGCCAAAGAACTTTTGTACCCTGACTGGACGGGACATGATGTTTTGGGTTTTCTTGAGAACAGAACCGTTTACTCTCTTTCTCATAATCGACAAACCCAAGACGTTTACACTATGTAGTCTTTCACCCACTCAATCATCCTCATTACCCACCGAAATTTTAAGCCAAGTATAAATATGCGGCCAAGCCACACCATACCTGCCACCGGGCATTGAATTAAGGCATGATCTGTTGTTCAACCTTTATACCGCACAATTTACATGTTGTTGACAAGAGTGCTAGTCCTCTTAGTCCAAAGCCGTCATAGTTGGTATTTTACAAAGTGCAAACCACATGAACCATCCGTGTACTTTTTGAAAGCTTGAAACTAAATCCAAAATTTGGGTTACTTTAAGTTATACGGATAAGAATGAAAATGAGACGTAAATGCTCTAATACTATCACGGGTCGGAAAAGAGTGCAATATCTAACATTCACAAGATGTGCCACATAAACCTAGATATCCTCAAAAACATGAAGAGCCTACCAATTGGTTTGTCATTTTTTGAAACCAACACAATGAACTTGGTTCCAACCAGTTTATGGCACTCTCACTTGGGCAAGAACCAACAACATACACCAAATGCATTACTCCATTGCTTGCGCCATTGACAAGATATCTGATCTGATGTGCGCAATTTATTCTCAAGAGAATAAACAAAGAACTACATTTACACCACATGACAAGGAAGGATATACAAGATGTGTGTGTATGTGTGTGTGTGTGTGTCACATTGGCCTTGACCGGCAAGGTCAAACAATGTTTGTTGAGATCATTTGATTGGATGGTATTGATCCGAAACTCGTCTTGGAGGCAGCTTCCGCAGGATGAAAAGCACAAGGGCAGACGGCAAAATTTCCACTATCTACATCAAAGGATAAAACAGCATTGGTGAAAGAAAACATAGCCCCGGTAGATGTAATAACCCCCAAACCCTGTAACTAGAATGTAGCAAAACGGGTGGGCCGGGTTGATCTGAAAAACCTTTTTGTCTATCTCATGAACTTTAAGAAATAACTGATGCATTAAATCAGATTTAAGAAAACAATAATAAACCGATACGTTTTATATTAAAAATAGTCCAAATTAACCGCTCATAAGTAAATGGGTCAAAATAGCTAGCCACCTTAACCAATAATCTTATGGTTCATATGTCTCACAGGACCCGTCCCCTGATATGCTCACCATCATGCTTGCAAGAAAAAAAAAGCATCTTACTATTTACTTTTCAGTGGTCAAGCAAAAGGGTTTAGCAATGTCAAATTGTAGACCTTATGATCTTAAAAAGAGTCCCAGAAGTGACAAACTTACCAAGTAGTACGCAAAATCGAGGATGGGGTGATTCAGGACATGCATATCAGCGTTCTTGTCAAAAGCAGCAACCGCAACCTATCGTGAAAATCAATCAATTTACGGCATACAGATAAGCAATGGAACTTAGACCACATAATGTCGGTTGTGTATGGTTTTGTGTTACTTTGAACTTACCATCACACATCTTATTATAAAACAAGTGCAGCAGATCCCAGTCACAAATCCCACCTGTCAAAAAGCAGCATACAGATATCCAAGATCCAAAATTATTCAATTTTCAACGCATGCAATAGAACAATGAGAAATTGCTTTGAAACTACTTCATGTTAGTCTCCAAATGTACACAAAGAAGTGTGGGAAAATAGAGATATAACCTCATGCAGCTTCTTTTGACGCCCTCTAGATTCGATTGGAAAGCGCCTAAGCATGACAAATAATCTATAGAAAGAAAAAGAAATTATTATAAACAACCAATATGGGGTGCTTTCAATACTGAACCAATTTTAAGTAGACAGCGACAGCCGCATAAACACAGGTAAGTTATGCATATCAAACATAGTAGGAGGGAGACAGGGAGACGGTTATGCGATTACATAACCACCTTAGGTAACACATTTAAAACATTAAGTACACGTGTTTATGAGGTTCTTGCAATTCTCTAGTTAAACTGGTCATGTATTGAACGGCCCTCCGCGAAGTGAAGTAAATATTACAACTACAAAGAATGGAATATCATATGTTTATGTTGTTCCTATGTTGCAATAAGCGATTACCTCCCACCATATACAACGAATCCAACAGCAGCAGCAAGTGAGATTACTGCACCACAAAAAGTGCACATAAAACACCTGATAATCACATAAAAAACAAGGCAGTAACCATATGCTCCTTAATATACTGGTTCTGAGTATTCTTACACGAAAAGAAGAGTTCTGCAAGTTCCATAGCAGCAGCGGTTTTGTTGAATATCATATAAGTCCAGATGCAAATCTACAGAACATTATGCAAGTTCACAAACAATTGGAACAGAGTTAAAATTTGATTAATCCATGTATCAAGCCCGGTTATTGTTAATTTCGGCACTACCTGAATGAAGTATACAATTCCATTTATAATAAAGTATGCAGGTCTGAGTTTATCAGTTGGAAGACTTCTTGCCTGAAATTTGGAAAAAAGAATTGCATGAGATCAACAATAAAAGACATTTGCTTATACCATACATACATTCCGATATTAACTTTCCTAAATCCATAAAACCAAATACCTGGTGGTATATTTCTGCCCAGAATAACACAAGTAAAGTGTATGTTGAAAAAAACAAAAGACCAGGAAGATCCAACAATATCATGTCTAAGACCTGTCAGTATCGTCAAGATAAAATCTTTACCATAATATTCATCAAAAAAAAAAAAAAAAAAAAAAGTTTGGAGACATATTAATGTAAAAGGTAGAACATGAGCTTACTTTTGGTTCTATGTGAAAAACTCTCCAGTACAATCCAAACTGAATAGCCCTTACTGAGAATTTACAATAATCAGATAGACCGTGAACCATAATCATTCAGAAATGTAAAAAATTAGTAGCAACCTTACATCCATTGACCACAAAATTCATCAAGTGGAAGACTTTTTGTGTTGTCCAGCCATATTCCGGTACTCTCATTTGAATACGAACAAGTTGTATCTGCATGTTCAGTGACAATCAGTTGGTGATAATCTTCTTTGTTTAGACTTGGAGCTAGAAATGTGTGATTTAAAATGACAAATGGGAGAGGCTAACCATAAATATAGTTACATATTTTCAAGTTGCTACTGGGTTTCGAATTCTAGTCATAAGTTTATGATCAGATTGTGATATAACCCCCTCTGGGTTTCTAAGGTCCCGTTTTGGTTTGCAGGAGTCAAGAATCGTTATAAATGTAAAAACGGTTATTATTACTTGAAAGCAGTGTTCATTATGCATTGGGTATAGGCATTATACTTAAAACTGATATTTGGTTTGTTATCGTTTTGCGTATGAGAATGCAATAAAGATTGTATACAAAGTTTCATAAACACTATATTAACATCTTAATCTATTTTATCATAAAAGAAGTTTAGAAAAGGCAAGGAAGATTGGGCAATGACATAAGCAAGAAATCTATAGATGCGCAACTGGTCCCGGCTGACACTGAAAAATTCAGGGAAATGCTAGGCACAGCCCTTACAGCTGGTTTTTTTGGCCAATGTACAATCAATTCAAGCATGGCTGGTTTACGACGGCGGTAAATGATAAGGAATTACCTCTTAACCGCCGATCTTAGGCCTATGTTTATTCCCTTAGTTATTTACAAATTCTATTTTTAAAATAATTTTACTTTCATAAACACAAAATCACTTCCCTTATTGAACACCAAAAATATTATTCTAAATAATACAACACTAAACACTGAATCAGCAATTTCTGAAGAAAAAGATTGCGCAGGCCGTGACAGCCCCATATCTGCCTGTTTTCAACACTAAGGATTGTGCCTAACAGTGACCAGGACTGGGCCTTGCTACGCCTAGGTTCCTGGAGAGTTACCAGACCATGGCTAGCCCAAGACCTGACTTTGTGCACCTCTATCAACAATAACATAACCTAGGAAGACACGATGGCAACAACGAAGATGTATCATCAATGAAGACAAATGGTTCAGGAATTGAGATGGGAATAGAAATGTAAAGAGTGATGAACCCCACTCCCTTCCTTAAGGCTAGGGGGCGCCACCCTGGACTACCCTGATCCCTTCAATCATGCACTACCACCTCACTACCATAATTCACTACCTTTGAAACACTTATTTGGAGGCAACACTACACTAAATCACTACCCTAAAAGACATAAATTAAAAATAAAAATACAACACCTACAACCACCGTCATACCTCCGCTAACCACCATCCTCCAACCACCACCACCACCGCGTTGGATCACCTGCAACCTTCAGACCACCACCCCAATCTTCCAACCACCACCTGCCACCAAACAACCTGAGTCGTGGCCTAGAATCAGTGCAACCTACCGGGAACCCCCTACCTGAGACACCGGTGGCGGTGTTCCTAGACAGGGGTGTCTTGCATTGGGGTGGTGCCCGGGTGCCCTATGTTTAGTCATTTTTCATCATTTTCAAGTTATGGAATTACATTTAAATCTTGACTATTTTGAAACTTTTGGTACTAATTAGATGATATTAAATGTTATATAATAGTTTTGTTTATTCTATTTGAAAAATACTATTATTTTTCAAATACATAATATTTATTTACTATTTCATTTAAGTGCGCTTTTTTTTTTTTTCCTCCGACACAATTTTTTTTTCTTTTTTTCCCCCTAGTGCCTTCAATACTATGGTACAAATCAGCCTTCACTCTCCACAACTAAACATTCATGTGATTTAATGAGCCCTAAATCTAAATCTAAATCTATTCGGGTGGTGTGATCGGGTAGAGCGCGGGTGATGGTTACCTAGAGTGGGTAAGAGAGTAAAGTGATGTGACAATACGTATTAACTAACGTGTTTTAGTATTAAAGTGATGTGACAATACGTGATTGGGTACGCTCCCTAATTCGGATTGCATAACCAATGATCCACATAAAAAAACAGTCTAACCCAAACAGCCTCAAACCATCATAACACAAAGGGAGATTTGTTTTCGTGAATCTAATTGAATATAATATCCGATCTAAAAGTGGAGTAAAAACAACAACATACGAGAGCAACGAGAGAAACAAGTGCATAGGCAACACAGAGAGCGTAGAACACGCCTTCCTGCCATCTCTGTGACTGCCCGACCTCATTCCACAATTGATTGAACAAGGTTATGGATCCAGTAAGGCTCTGAGCATCTGTTACATATGTAGGCCATATGGTGTTTGTAGACAAAGAAGACGTTGCCATTAATTAAAGGTTGTAATTGAATATCGATTAAGGATGCATAGAAGATGATGAAGAAGAAGAAGAAGAATAGCGAGCGAGCGAGCGAGGATACAGCCGAGAAGAGGGACAATTGAGGAAGAGTGAAGAAGACACGTTCAATATCTGATGTTTCAAGCTCACACGTGTCCAACTCAGGTTATACCACTTCACATATAACTACAAAACTAAAATATTAATAAAATAAATACATGTCATCAGTTTTATTATTATTACTCGTGCGTTCCTGCGGGACGGTTAAGATAAATATATTTTTTTAAACAATGTACAAGCGTAGTCGTGTTAGTCCACCAAGCTGTAGAAAAAATGTAAAAACGTAACTGTCTTTGAATGCAAAACGATGTATATGAAATTAATCCATTTCTCTTCATTGTTTAATCTTTGAAAAGAAACTATATTTTTTTTAGATCAAACATATATGTTACT
Source organism: Ambrosia x helenae (assembly GCA_030844895.1). Classification (NCBI taxonomy): domain Eukaryota; kingdom Viridiplantae; phylum Streptophyta; class Magnoliopsida; order Asterales; family Asteraceae; genus Ambrosia; species Ambrosia x helenae. Next base: position 141,040,972 of record CM061231.1, read on the forward strand.
TTTCATGCCACACTGTCTAAATTGTCCAACCATATGTCCTTAACTTCCAACATCTAAGAGATGATGTGTACACATGACACCCAAGTATAAAAAAAGATTTCATTATATATGAAAATGAACTTCTTTGGCCATCAAAATTCAGTCATCAGTACTGTTCTCAAAACCAAATATGAGCATAAATAATTTTTATTCCCAAATCTTTCTATATAATTTTCCTCAAATTTAGACCAAACCACCATATGGATGCGTATTGTCAGACATGTACTCAAAACCAAATATGAGCACAGAAATCAAAACAGAGCAGATAAACCAAAACACAACCATTCGATATCAGTATAAACAAGTAAACAGAGAAGTAAAGAAGTATCAACAAGACATTTATTTTAATAAACAAATCAAGTTTAACCTGGAAGATGAATTTGCAGATACAGTCCACTTTCGGATTATGTCGACGTTTTGCCCGATTCGTTACAACATGATTACTCTTTTCAGCGTCCTCAGTCGCACCTTGTTGTTCTTATTAAATAATTAAAATAAAAAAAACCTTATCAACAGAAAATCAAAACGTACCGTACTACTTGGCGTTGTGTGTGCATCACTTCGTACCACCATTAATGCTCTGCAAAGTTGCTTCGTTTATCTTTCTGCGTGTTCTTCTAACCATCACAAGAAAAAAAAAGTAGCCGTACATGTCAATGGTTGGAATAAAAACCTTGTAAAGATAAGGAGTTATTTTTAATATAAGTGATTATCTTCTAGGGGCATTTAGGGAAGAAAAGTGGTAAAATTTAAAAAATTATAAAGAAACCCTTGGTATACCATCTTAACTTTGGATAATTTGAACATATTTGCCAATGTCTCCTCCTTTATAATGTAGTATAACTAGATATAGATATAGATTATTATTGTTATTATTATCCTATATATTAAAATTAGAACTTTCATGGATACTAAGTTAACGCTAAGTTGGACATGCTGAGCTCCATATATTGAAGGGTGTGGTGCAAGTTATTACCCTAAACCACAAGTCCAACCATTTTACACACACTACCCACTACCCTCTCTCTATAGCTCTCACCTACAAACACACACCCTCAATCGGTTATTATTATTATTATTATTATTATTATTATTATTTTTTGCCACCAATCAAGAATTCTAAGTGATAAGTGGAGATTATAATTTTTGACAGGACACAAACACTAAGAAAAACATGAATCTTGATTAAAAATAATTGTTTATGGTAGCTAGTGATCAACAAATATTCTTAGCTGAAACCATCTGTAATGGGTATGTCAACATTTACGAACGTAAGTTCGAAGGAGAGATGCTTGAGATGAAGAGAGTTGGTGACGAATTTCATGGAAAGTTCGTGTGCAAGGACATCCATGACGACTTATGTGAGAGGGGCGGGGAAAAAAGGGGAGGTCCTTGGCGATCCTTGGGTGTATGAAGCTTTGTTCAAAATCTGACGTGGTGGTCTTCGTTTTTCATTGTCAATCATGTTGGAATAAATATACGTTATGTCTTGTATATTTATCGGTGTAGCCATTATAATCATTTATATTATGTTTGATCAATTGCTAAATACTCTGAAGAAACAATAAGTATCACGGTGATTGGTTTATACTTACGTAACGTCAGGAATAATCCTTTACCCAAACCTCCAGGTTTAACCCGTGTAAGAATAAGGAGTGAGTGTGTGTTTGTGAGCTTAGTGAGTAACGACACAAGATGTAAGTGGTTCGGTCGAAGTTGACCTACGTCCACTGTAACTAGCCGGAATGTTATTAATGATCGAGTATTATAAGAGAGTAATATTAGGTTACAATGAATAATTTCGGATCCTTCTGCAAGGAGATGACTATCCTTATTTATAAGTGAACTCGTGGGCCTAATAGAGAAGCCCACGAGAAGTTATCCCCACTTGGGCCCGGTCAAAGCCCAAGTCCAGACTCTTTAGGAAAATGGCGGGAAAAGGCAGATCACTGTGGATGCCGTCAGGCTGCAGCATGATCGTTGCTCGAGGCGGACACGTGGCAGCCTCTGACTAGCGAACGACAACCTTATCCTGGCTACAGTTGTTGACCCTGCCACTGCCACCTGATTTGACGTCTGGCAGTAGCAGGGGATGTTGCTGGTCACTGTTGACGACGGCATGGTGGGAGCGTGGGCACAGTCATGTCGCCGTTCCTGTCAGTAGTGGTTGTACCACCCCTGCCACTTGTCGTCTTCTCGTTGGTGCGTACTCTGTCAGGGATCCTGCTGAATCTTCCTTTTGTGATCTCCTGTACCTCGTACCGAAAGTAGTAAGGGAAGATTCCGCGCGTGGGAGCACGCGCTTATCAACTGCTGTGTGTTACTTATCATTTGGCGACCTTGCGCGCTGGCTTGATCTTTGTCTCGCCAGCGCCGCGGAGGGAACATGGCGCCAGGATTCCGGTTTATGGGGATAGGGATGCCGCCTCCCTCTGGATTAGGCTCCTTATCCCTTCAAGTCCCCCTAGTCTAGGGCTTCTCCTGCTCTTTATGGGGAGCAGGTGGAGTGCTAGACTCAAAATGTCGTGTCACGGATGAAAGCTCATCTGCTTCTGGTTGCTCTGGAAATTTGTTGGCGTGGTCGTGTTCCGCCACGGCTTGTGTAGAAGTTGGGCGGGGAACGTCTTTTTTGCTTTTACGTCAAATTTGCGCTGGGGAAGACGTGTTCCGCCATGACCTGTGAAGGAGTTGGGCGGGGAACGTCTTTTTTGCTTTTACGTCAAATTTGCGCTGGGGAAGACGTGTTCCGCCATGACCTGTGAAGGAGTTGGGCGGGGAACGTCTTTTTTGCTTTTACGTCAAATTTGCGCTGGGGAAGACGTGTTCCGCCATGACATGTGAAGGAGTTGGGCGGGAACGTCTTTTCTGCCTTTACGTCAAATTTGCGCTGTTGAATTGAATGCTCTTGAGTGATTGACGTGGGTCTGAAGTTGCAATAAATTTGGAATCATTAGCAATCAATTTGTCTCTCATAAATTGGAGTTAATGCGCCTGGAATTCGAATGATCAGTTTCTTCAGAGGGAAGTTTAAGGGTTGCTGACGTGCCAGGTTGTTGTCTGTTGTGCTGACTGGTGTGTGTCACATCATCAGGGTGCAGTTACCAACCTTTCGTCTGGTGTCAGGCGTGTGTGCCGTCACGCGCTCCACTTGGCTTCCTTGTGGTTGAGATTGTGCCACGTGTCATGAGGCACGTGTATTTTGTCAGGCGCGTGAGCGTCCACGCGCTTGACGTTTCGAAAACGTGACATCTGCTGACACGTGTCGTTCATCCGACGGAGTGACAGTCTGGAGCGGTTCCCAGTGTTGATCTGGGCCGTCTGTTGGCGCATGTGACACGTGGCGTCATCTGGGCTCTTTAATTTGAAAGGAGTGTGACGATTTGTTTATCCTTTGTGGGTCCCACCGTCATTAATGCAGTGGGTATATAAGTCTCACTGAGACTTCATGAACGGTTACGCTCTCATATTCCCTTCGTACTCCTTTCTTCTTCTTCTTCTTCTCTTCTCCGGTGAACATTTGAAGTTTCCGTTTAATCTTCAAAGATTTCCATAATCTTGAAGATTTATTGTTGAAACTTCTCATTTGGTCATCTTCTTGTCATTGTTCTTGTTGTCTTACCACCCTTCCTCAGATTTTCTTTCAAAGTTTTGGTTAACCCTCAAGTTTCCGTTGAAGATTCCGGTGAATCTTCAAGTTTTCCGGCCAACTTTCCAGTTTCCGATATCTTTCTTTATTTTTTTTTACAAAATGTCTGACTTATCTGTAAGTTAGTCACCTTCTGGTGATGCCTTGGGTAAGGGACCGGTGGTGGAGGAGGTTGAGGAGGAGGTGACGGTGGAACAGGGGAAGATCAAAGAGAGGAAGCTGATGACCAACACTTACTGTGTTTTGGAGTCAGACTTCCTTTGATGAGTTTTGCAAAATCTATGAGATCTTATCGGAATGGGAACCGCATTGCCGTCTCCGGCTGACACCATATTATCTGCTAACAGTGGGCAAATTGCCTTATATGAGGCCCACTTTACTAAGTGTGGGTTCCGCCTACCTTGCACCCGCTTCCAGATAGATACGCTGGTGGCTTATGGTGTTGGGCCCACACAACTGACTGCCTTTGGGATGTTAAGGCTAGTCCATTCTGAGGCTTCTTGCCGCGCGCTAGGGGTTGAACCGACCGTGGAGCGGTTCAACGTGTTTTACTTTCTCGCGCGGGACGAGATGTGGTTTTCCTTTAAGCCCCGCCCGAAGGTGCCGCCGATGGCCACCCACAACCCCAAGTCTCTGCACTGGGAAAATGAGAGGTTCTTCTTCGTTAAGAGGGGTGTTATCCCTGTGGGGCTGCCATGGAAGGTGATTGCTGACGGGCAACGTGTGGCGGATATGGCGGTGTTGAGGGATTACAAGGCGCAGCCTTGGTTTGTCACTCTTACCTCCAACGCAACGAAGTTGGATATCAAGGGCCTGACGGAGGGCATCTTCCTTTTGCTAGGTTTGATCCGCGTTGGCATTCGGGCGGGCAAGGAGCCCTATATTGCTCAGGAGGGTAAGTGACTTCCTTTACATATGTTTGTTTCTTTTATGAAGTCTTACTAACTGTTTGCAACTGCAGGTGTGAGCAAGTTTCAGTTTTATGCCGCCCGCGAGAAGGGCATCAAATGGAGGGCGTTGGCTGAGGGCCAGGCATCTTGTCTGGAGGAGTTTGTTGATCGCTTCTACTACCCGAACCTCAACAGCGCGCCCAAGCCTTATTGCACCACTAGTGAGTTTTGTGATCCCTTGCTCACTAGCCTTTTTGGCGATGACTCTACTGATTCTTCAGTAGAGGTTGTTCAGCCTGTGAAGGCATCTGTGGGGCGTGGTCGTTGGAAACACGCTCCGCGGAGACATACATATGCAATGAGGCCTGTTTCCGGTTCTGATTCGGGGTCTTCCGCTTTAGTAGGGGAATTTATCAAGGGGCGCCGTCGAAGGCGAGATGGGCCTCCTTCTGATGATGAGGATGAAGATGATTCCTCTAAGTTGCAGAAGAAAAAGAGGAAGCCTTCAGCCAGCGCCATTGCTGGCAGCGCTGCTACCTCAAAGGAGGCATCCCCTGTGCCTACTGGCGGTGAGGGGGGTGAGGGTGTTACACAAGCCCCTGAAGCAGTTACTGCCCCCAAGGCTACGCTTGGAGATGCTGGTAAGCAGAAGTCCACCTCCCCTTGTGGTGGAGCGCAAGGGGGGGTTGCGCCTTTGTTCTCTGTAGGCATTGGCGCTGCCCCTACCCATCAGCCTCTGTTCCAGAAGCTGATTAAGAAGAAAGCGCGTGGTAAGTTTTGTTTCATTATGTTTCAAGTCTTTTCCTTTGTTCCGTTTTCAGTATATTTGTTTTTCTTTGTTGCAGTTGCACCCAAGATTGTCCCTACTCCTTCTCCTGCGTCTCCGTCCGCGGAGGCGGCTAAGGTAGAAGAGGAGAGGCTTTGGAGGGAGAAAGAGGAAGCGCAAAAGCAGGAGGCGGCCAATGAAGCCCTTCGGAGGGCCGAGGCCGAGAAGATTGTTGCCGCCGATGAAGCTAGGAAAAAGGCTGAGGCGGAGAAACAAGCTGAGGCGGAGCGCCTGCGTCTCCAAGAGCAACAGTTCTTGGAGGAAAAAGCCCGCCTCTTGAAGGAGAGGGAGGCCAAAGAGCGCTCTGATGTTGAGGCTCAAGGGATGGCCCATGAAGGTGATGGCTTCGAAAGGGCGGCCTTGGAGACGGTGGTGGGAGTGCCGGGCAGGGCTCGCGCTAGGCTAGGCGCGAGCCTTCTGGGGCTGGCGGCAGGGAACCAGCTTGTGATGGTTCTTGCTGGACAGGCGGTGATGCCATTTGGCGTCCTCGCTGGGCAGTCAGGGAGAATTGTAACACCCCAATCGATGGCGGAAACATCGAGGTGTCACGTAGTGACGATTGCTCAATAGCTCATGGAACTAAAGTGTAAATTTGAATACATTGAATTAAATAGTTTATTACATTGAAATGAGATACAACGATTCTAAATGTCAACTAAACTGAAATGCAATGAATCCAAAATCTAAGTAAAATTCCAAAAGCTTAAAAGTCATCTCATAAATAACCTGAAACATGTACGAAAATAGTATATGTCAATACAAAATGTATTGTGAGCATACCCTGTTTGTATACATATAGTAGAAAAGTGTTTCGCAATTCATGTGTTGTATACTGTTTGCAATTATGTAATAAGTAATATCCATTCAAAATCAACCCTAAGAATCAAGTATCAAGAATCAAGAATCAAAACATTTTTTAGTATAATGAATCACAAAACAATGACCAAGGTCTCTCAACAGAGTCACAAGGGGTATATACCATAGTACTATTCACTGAAATGCCAGGCCCTCAAAGGTTAATGATTTTGACAAGTCATAGACACACAAATTAACATAACGCAAACACACATGAGAATTGCATTTACTGAAAGAATAACATTTGATAATTGTGTACATGAATAGCCCCAAAAGTGTAAATCATGAAAAGGGGAAAGATATACTCACCGTTTGCGAAAGCGATTAAAATCCACTTAAGCGGTCGTGAGTTAAGTAATGGGAATTCCGAGGAATCCAACCTATAACGTAATAGAATACTAATAAGGAAAAGTCTAAAGTCTAAAGTATCTAGGGTCTAAGGCATTAGGGTTTACTAAGTTGATTTGGGGGAATTAGAGTTTTTATGATAAGTCGAATTAATATAAAAGTTGTATATTAAAAATAATATACCAAAGTTTGTAAATGTAGTTTAGGTAATACAATTATTATCAATTGAATATTTGGATAAAAATGTGTTTGAATAATTAAGACAAGATAATTTAACTAATTATTGTAAATAATTATAATAATCATAATTATTGAAACAATTAATTATAAGTTACTCAATGACCCACAAATAATAATAAAGACTTTCAAACATAAGATTATTTCCATTTTATAATAAAATATTTATAAAATAGATGTTAAATGGTACAAATAAATAAATGTTTAATTATGTCTAATTAAACATAAATAAAGCTAATATTACAAGACATGATCCAAAAATGCTATTTTTATGAAAAATGGATGATTTCTCATGTAAATTAATGAAAATAATTTTCCCATAATTTTTATAAACTGATTTATATTTAAAACTGATTTAATGGTATTAAATCATGTCTAAATGATTAAAAAATAGGAAAATTAATAAAAATAAGTGTTTTCTGGTCCATTAATTTTTATTTCAGTTCTTAATGATTAGAAATAATTTATGACAAATTTTGAGACAAAAACCATTAGAAATGAATTTTTAATCAATTAAATACGATTAAAACGAATTAAATAATAAAAAATTACGAAAATAAAATATTTTTCTGAAATAAAAAATATGATAATTTTCTATGAGATGTCAAGAAGCTACACCTAAATTTTCATAATTTTTGGATCAAAAATGAATTTATTATGAATATTCTAAGATATCAAAGTATTTATATATTAATATAAATTAATATATAAATAAACAACTAAAAAAATGACAAAACCGGGGTTCAGGAGAATTGAACCCAGGTCTGCCCTGGTAAACAACATGTTCCCCACCACTCCAACATCTCCTATTTTGTTTAATAATCTGAGAAAAATATATTTAAGACATAACACAACTTCATCTTCTTCCCCATTTCTTCTTATGAAACCCTAACCCTAAGTTAACATTCAATAACCCAATACAGACGCGATGTTTGATCTGTAATAGAGGGCTTTCAATCCCTAGATGTGATCAAGCAAAACGGCATAAACAAAATAAACTTACACGGTGAATATAGCCCGATAAAGGAGCTTCAAGAACCGGGAAAAAACGAGAGTTGGATATGATTTCTGGATGATTTACGAAGTTTTCTTTATGCGTTTTGGATGTTTAACGGTGCAGGAAGGGAATGGTATAAACGTTTTAAACTGATTTTCGATTAAAGACAAGTTAATTGGCGATATAAATTCCGGTCGGTTACTCATCCTTCGGTTCGATTAAAACACAATTAAACAAGTTATTTACACGCTTTAAATCATTGTCATTTATCAAGACTTGATGGAGACGTGACGTGGAATCAGAAAAAAACGCTCAAGAGGTATAAAAGAGGCATTTAGAGCTACGCCGGAAATTGGCCGGAAAACTGGCCGAAAAAGGAAAGGGGCGGGACTTGTCTGATCTTATTTTTTTTAGTTTCCATGTTTGGCACAAATGGTCCCTATACTTTAACTAAGTTAGTTTCTAGGTGTTTTTGGTTAACTTTTCTTTATAAAAACTTAACCAAATTAGTTAACTAACTATAGAACTTTTAAACTAAGCTTTTTAAATCAAAAAAATAGAACTTGCATAAGATAATATGATGATTGTAGTACGTTTTATATGCCAACACGTGCGTATACAAAATGTATACGTACTCCGTTTTAAAGAGATATTTAATTTAAACAAAAGTAGTAGTAATAATAATAATAATAATAATAATAATAATAATAATAATAATAATAATATTTGAAGAGTACTAGAGGTGAAGCTTCAAAATAGACACGGGACTAAAACTGACAACCTACTAAAAGACGAGGGTGTCGGATGTCACAAGAATACATTATTTTCCAACTCTCTGGCTGCCGAAGAGTTCGTTCGTGAGTTGGTGCCTCCCTATGAGCGCACTCACCAGGATATGTTAAGTCGTCTTGACTTGATTTCCGCTTTATGTGTGAATCAGGCGACTCAACTGTCTATGATGGACTCGTTGCGCCGTCGTGATGCGGCGGTGCAGCGAGACATTGAGCGCCTGGAGTCGGAGAAGGCGGGCCTCACTGAAAGGGAGGCTGCCTTTAAGGCGGAAATCACTAAGTATCGTCGCCGTGCCCATGAAGCTGAAGATAAGGTAGCTAAGCTTGAAGGGGATGCGGCGGCGGAGAGGCGGGGGGTGGTCGGAGGCCTGCAAGCGCACCAATGAAAAAACTATGCGCTTGAAGGAGCTCCTGGCTGAGGCTCAAGAGGTAAGGCGGGCTGAGACCCGGAAGCTTGAGGAGAAATGCAAGGCTCTCTCTGAAAGAACTACCAAGTATGTGGCGAAGCGCCTGGAGCTCGAGTCTAAAGATGCCCAACTTGTTGAAGCTACTGAGCGCGTCTCCTTTTTGGAACAGGAGAGGGTCCAGATCCTGCATGCAAAGGAGGATCTGGAGCAAGATCTTGACTCCTCTGAGCAAGCTCGCGCCGCCGCCGTCAAGGAATGTGAGGCCACAAGGCAGCTCCTAGAGGAGGCGGTCGCTGCTCAGGATCGGATGCAGGATTCCATCCGCTGGCTGATGACTGATGGGATTAATGGGGTAAGCATCCTTAGTTTCCTTCTTTTTTGCCTTGTCTTTTGTTTGTCATTGCTAACTGTTTGTTTTCTTCCAGATATTCAAGCGTTTTTGGCAGGAGCCCAAATTGGGCGACCAAGTTGCTGCCATAGCTGCCACCGCCCAAGCTTATGGGTACGGGGAGGGTTATGAAGATGGTTTCTTGGCGGCTCAGAATGATGGGTGCCTTGAAGACGCGGAGCATTACGGGAAGCCTTTGAAGGATGAGTATGAAGCGGAGTTAGTCAAGTTTGAGAAGGTTGACTTCCCTATCCTTCAATTGGTTGCTGACTGTAATCGCAACGCGGACCCTCCTGCTGCCCTTAAGTATTTTATAGAAAAATCTGATGAGCTGGCGCGGGAAGCGGAGCGGAAGCGTCAGGAAGAGGCGTGTCAGAAGGCTTCTGGCGAGGGTACCTCTGCCTTGAATGATGAATAGGCGCCTTTGTTTTTGATGACTTGTAATTACTTGTAAATATTAAAGGGTTTTTAATTCCCTTAGATTAATGAAAGATTTGTGGTTTGTTATATCATGTGACTTTCTCACTCTAACTTCTGTGTTCTTATTTAACCAAGTCGTCACCCGGTGTGTAAGTAGAAGTTAGGGCGCGCGCCTGGCTAGACAGTCCGACGTCTAAGTGTTGATACTTTTGCCTTGAAGACTGTAGCGGGGCGCGACTTGTGCCGTAGAGTCCGAGTTTGGCGCATGAGAGCCTTGCCTAGAAGACCATTGACTTCGCTTTTGTGTAGTAGGCGTTCCTCTTGTCCGACCTAAGTTTAACAAGTCTAGAAGACAAGGGTTTTCCATGTACACGTGTTCTGCGCGTCAGTTAGGTCCGGCAAGTAAACTTGTCTTGAAGACCATAGTGTGCCGTGTTTTATGCAAGTTGTGCAAGTCCGACGTGCTCAAGGCGCGTCTTGAAGACTTGTGTTGCTTTAACAGCCGGCAGTGTTGGTCCGACATAGGTTTCGCCCAAGTCTTGAAGACCCTGGCGCGGTTTAAAAACAAGTAGAAATACAGATATAGGAAACCATTTTTCATTGATAGGAGGGCATGTGTAGCCGAATTACAAGTATGTTACAAATAGCAGCGTCGCAGTTGCGCGCCATTCCATGATCGTGGGATGAGTGTGCCATCCAGTCTTTCTAGCGCGTAGGCGCCCTTGCCTAATACTTCTTGTATTTTGTATGGACCTTCCCAAGTAGGAGTGAGTTTTCCAGCCTTTTCGGCGTTGGAAGCCTCATTGTTGCGGAGAACGTAGTCCCCGATCTTAAACGCGGATTCTTTGACGCGCTTGTTGTAATAGCGCTCCAGTTGTGTCTTGTATTTGGCCTCTTTGATGGCAGCAAGATCGCGGCGTTCTTCTAGTAGGTTAAGGTTTAAGCGGAGTTCTTTATCGTTGTCTCTTGTTTCGGCCATTAATACTCTTGCAGAAGGGCAGGCAATTTCTGCGGGAATGACCGTTTCGGAACCATATGTTAGGCTAAACGGCGTTTCGCCGTTGCTGGTTTTTGTGAGGGTGCGGTAAGCCCATAATACGTGGGGGCAGTTCGTCTACCCACCCTGTTTTCTTGGTTCCAAGGCGTGCTTTGATGCCCTATACTATTGTGCGATTGGCCCTTTCAACTTGACCGTTGCCTTGCGGGTGTGCAACTGACGTAAATATTTGGTGAACGCCCATTTGGGCCAACCATTCTTGTAGGGCTTGGTCCTCAAATTGCGTGCTGTTGTCGCTTACCAGTTGCATTGGCAGGCCAAATCTACAGATAATGAATTCCCATATGAATTTCTTGATATGTGCGCCGTCGATCTTAGCTAGAGGTTTTGCCTCGACCCTTTTTGTAAAGTAGTCAATGGCGACAATTAGATACTTTACGTTGCCTGGTGCTGTTAGGAAAGGGCCTACTAGATCGATGGCCCATTTCTGGAATAGCCATGCCGCCGTGACAGGCACCAGGTTGTTTTTGGGGTGCAGGGTGTTTGGGGCATGGCGTTGGCAGCTGTCACATTTGCACAACTCATTGACCGCGTCTACGTGCATGCCCGGCCAATAATACCCTGCGTTCATCAACTTTGCTACTACCATCCTTGGACCCGCGTGCAACCCGCATGTTCCTTCGTGTATATCTCTGATCAGGAAGGAGGCGTCTGCGGAATCTACACAATACAGCAGTGGCCCTAGGTAGGAACGGGGATATAAGGTATCTTCTACAAGTTGATAGTGTAGAGCCTTGTGTTTGGTCTTCCGGGCTTCTGACTTGTCATCAGGCAAGTTGTCGGTGGATAGGAAAACCTTGATTGGGGTCATCCAAGACGCGTTGCCTGTTTGGATGACGTTCACTTGTCGGGGTGGAACAGATGGTTTATCCATAACCTCGATTTGGACTTCGTTGGCCATATGTTCGAAGACCGTGGATGCCATTTTACTGAGTGCATCAGCCGGTTTGTTTTCGCTGCGCCGGATATGTTCAATCGTGCAGGAGTCAAATCGGCGCATGAGTTGTTTGGCTTGTTCCAGGTACAAGGCCATGGTGTTGTCTTTTGAATCATAGGATCCGTTAATCTGTCGCGCGACAAGTAGCGAGTCCACGTGTGCCTCCACGTGCCTGACCCCCATTTTTTCCGCAATGCGGAGGCCTGCCAGCAACGCTTCGTATTCCGCCTCATTATTCATGCTCTTGAAGTCGAGGCGGATGGCGTATGTGAACTCGTGTTTATCTGGGCTGATGAGGCGCAACCCTGCGCCGGTGCCGTCGTCGTTGGAGGCCCCGTCTGTGTAGAGGGACCACTTTTGCGACGGGTCATGTACCGGCGCGGGTGATTCTGCTGCTTGGCATTCTTTGACTTTATCATCGGGTATTTCCGTGGCGAAGTCCGCGAGGACTTGGCCTTTAATTGCGGGCCGAGGCTTGTAATTGATTGTATGTTCCCCCAGCTCGATGGCCCACTTCGCCAAGCGGCCCGATAGCTCGGGTTTGGCGAGTATGTCGTTTATCCGATAGTCCGTGAGAACGTTTATCGGATGGCCTTGGAAATACCTGCACAGTCTTCGAGATGCATGGATGAGAGCGAGGACCAGCTTTTCAATGATTGTGTACCTTGTTTCCACATCTAACAGCGTGCGGCTGATTTAATAGATCAGTGTTTGCACGTCCTTGCGATCAACCATTAGGACCGCGCCTATTGCCCGCTCGGTGACGGTTCTTTGGGAAGAGGCGCTGTTAGCGTCGGAAGGTTCATTAGGCACTGTTTCATTGCTTGGAATGCTGATTCCGCCTCTGGGGTCCAACGGGAGTTGCTCTTTTTCAAACAGTTATTCAAAGTGTCCACGAACGTGAACGACTTTGAAGCATAATTGGACAGGAATCGGTTGAGGGCAACGAGGCAGCCCATCAGTGTTTGTACTTCTTTGACGGCGGCGGGTGATGGCATTCTTTCGATGGCTTGCACCTTTTCCGGGTTGGCGCGGAAACCATCCCGTGTCACTATGACGCCCAGGAACTTGCCCTCTTCCATCCCAAATGAACATTTCTCGGGTTCAATTTCATGCGCAATTTACGCAGCTGATTGAACGTTTGTTGAATATCCCAGAGCATGTCACCTTCCTCTTTGCTTTTGATTACAAGGTCATCGACATACACTTCAAGCCGTACGCCGATTTCATTGATAAAGACCGTGTCCATTAGGCGTTGGTATGTGGCTCCCGCATTTTTCAAGCCGAAGGGCATCTTAGTGTAGTAGAAGATGCCCGCGTCAGTGCGGAACGCTGTTTTGTCTTTGTCTTCTTTGGCCATCTGGATCTGGTGATACCCTTTATATGCGTCCAAGAAACACTGGAACCGATAAGGGGCGAGAGAATCCACTTTTAGATCAATTTCCGGCAAAGGATAACAATCCTTAGGACACGCCTTGTTGATATCCTTGTAATCGACGCACATGCGCCACCCTCCATTAGCTTTTGCGACCATGATGGGGTTGGCCACCCAAGTTTGGTATCTGATGGGGCGGAGAATGCCCGCGTTGAGCAGCTCGGTGACTTGTTCGTTCATGGCCTTTGTTTTCTCCGGGCCCATACTGCGCTTCTTTTGTACTATTGGCTCTATGGAGCGGTAGACGTTGAGTCTGTGTTCCGCTATTTCGCGGGGGACACCGACCATGTCTGCCGGTTGCCATGCGAAGACATCCATGTTGCTGATTAGGAGCTGCTTCAGATGATTGCGTATGGTCTCGGAGATTTCATGGCCAATGACCACCGTTTGCTCTGGAAATTTAGGGTTGAGTGCCAATTTTTCAGGCTCAGTACGGGCGTTCATCTTGACCATTTTCGGGGCTTGGCGGTTTCTGCCACATGGCAGTCTTTGTTACCCCGAATGAAAGCAATGCTTGTCCTGGTTGGGAAGCCCACCATCGCGTGCGCCGTGGAAGCATTGGCATTATAGCACGCGATGCCTTCCCGACCCAAGAGTATATCATGATTGGAGGTGGCTAGCAGGACCATTAAGTCGCATACCACCGTGCGCTCATAGGTGCCGTCAGACCATGTGACTGGCATGGAGAGCATGCCCCGTGGCATGATGGTCTCATGAATGAAACCGAAGATGGGTTCATTGACTGGTACGAGCTTCGCTTTGTCTTCCTCATCCAGCTGTTGAAAACACTGGTCATACATAATGTCAGTGTTGTTGCCGCCGTCCAGGAACATGTACCGCGTGCGGTAATGTCCGAAGACTGCGGTTATGACAAGTGGGGCGGTGCAGGCAGCGCCGCCCCTAACTTTTGGCATGAGGACATCGGCCTCTTTCCATGACTCGTCAAGCGGTTGTACGCGGGTGCGCTTCCCGTGCTGAGTGTTTTTGCCACGCCTTGTCATGTTGCAGTGATGACGAGGGATGAGCGTGGCGGCATGAGTGTTGAGATCCCGGATTTTCTTTCGTGACCCCTCACCTTGGTTTTCGTCACCTGTCTGACCTTTGCCAGCGCGGTGAACGTTCTTTACTAAATGACCGAGCTGACCAGACTTCAGCGCGGCCTCGATCTCCATCTTCAAGCTGTAACAGTTGTCTGTGAGATGACCGAAGTCATTGTGATACTCACAGAACTTGCTTCTGTCTACGTTCCTTCTTTTCCCGAGGGGATTGGGCTCCTTCAACGTGACCTGCTCGGTTTTCAGAACCTGGGATGGTGTCTTTGTTAGCGGGGTCCAATCGTGGTTTTTCTTGGAGTGTCCACGCTGGTCCTGCGATTGTTTCGGACTGATGAGTTGGCGGGCATCGCCAGCGGGGGAGTACTTTCCCTCGTCAGCGGTGCCTGAGATGCGGCTCCAAACATATTTGTTTTTGTGTTTATTACTATTATTATTATGGTGTTGCGGTTGGAAGCCGTACATCTGGTTGAAGGATTTCTCGGAGGAGGCGTATATTTTGGCGGAGTGGATGAGTTCGTCCCAGGACTCTGGAATGCCATCTTTGCCTGTAAGGCACTTCATGAGCTCCGGGCTGCGCACGGTATGTATGAACGCTGCCCGCGTGAGTTCCTCCCCATAGCCTATTTGCAAGGCCTCTTTGTTGAACCGGACGATGAAATCCTCGATTGACTCGTGATCATATCGGCGGCATAACAGAATACGCGCCTTATCTTTTTTGTGCTTGCGCAAGTGTGAGAAATGACTGCTGAATTTATCGGTGAGGTCATCGAAATCCTTAACGCTCCCTGCGGGGAGGTTATCGAACCAGACCCTAGCTGCGCCCGTCAAGGTTTGGGCGAATAAGTGGCACCAGACCTAGACGGGCCAGTCGACTGACATTCCCGCGCATTCAAAATCATGAACATGATCATCAGGGTCACGCAGGCCATCGTATCTACCGATGCTGCTAGGAAGCTTAGCTTCCTTGGGATTTTGGATGTCGCTATGCGAGCGACGAATTTTGATTTTTCAGCGAAGGATTTTGGCCTGAATGGCTTGACTAACTCATCGTCCTCGTCGTTGTGACGTGCACGGTGAGTATGTTTCTTTCCTCTGTGGCTGGAGTCGCTGCTAGACGACTCGTAGCCATCAAAATCGTCACGTGACTTTGCGTAGCCCCAAGCTCTGGCGTCTCCGCCGAGCACCCTGCTACGACCATCACCGTGAGCGACCGAGTCTTTCTTTATATAACCCTTTTTTGACGGCGTATCATAAGTGAGGGATTTGCCCTTCTTTTTAGCTTGTTGTAAGAGTTTTCGCTGGTAGATCGCAACACTCTTGGCATTCTGACGGAGGAGCCACTGGTCTGGGTCCTCCTCTGAACTGGCACCGCTGTTATCATCAGAGTCCAAGTCACGGACTTCGAGATCTGGCTGCTCGAGTCGTGAAGTGGGCTGTTTGACGACAGTGTGCGGTGTGGTTTGGTTCTCCGGGGGTTGAGTGTCAACCTCCCCGGCTCGGTTAATGACAGAAGTGTTAGGGTTGGGTTCAGCCATGGGTGGGTTTAAAAGATGAAGAAAAGAGCTGTTCTAACCGTTGGATGGCGCCAATGAAGAAACAATAAGTATCACGGTGATTATCACTAATCTCCGTGTGGTTTATACTTACATAACGTCAGGAATAATCCTTTACCCAAACCTTTAGGTTTAACCCGTGTAAGAATAAGGAGTGAGTGTGTGTGTGAACTTAGTGAGTAACGACACAAGATGTAAGTGGTTCGGTCGAAGTTGACCTACGTCCACTGTAACTAGCCGGAATGTTATTAATGATCGAGTATTACAAGAGAGTAATATTAGGTTACAATGAATAATTTCGGATCCTTCTGCAAGGAGATGACTATCCTTATTTATAGGTGAACTCGTGGGCCTAATAGAGAAGCCCATGAGAAGTTATCCCCACTTGGGCCAGGTCAAAGCCCAAGTCCATACTCTTCAGGAAAATGGCGGGAAAAGGCAGATCACTGTGGATGACGTCAGGCTGCAGCATGATCTTTGCTCGAGGCGGACACGTGGCAGCCTCTAACTGGCGAACGGCGGCCTTATCCTGGCTACAGTTGTTGACCCTGCCACTGCCACCTGATTTGACATCTGGCAGTAGCAGGGGATGTTGCTGGTCACTGTTGACGACGGCATGGTGGGAGCGTAGGCACAGTCATGTCGCCGTTCCTGTCAGTAGTGGTTGTACCACCCCTGCCACTTGTCGTCTTCTCGTTGGTGCGTACTCTGTCAGGGATCCTGCTGAATCTTCCTTTTGTGATCTCCTGTACCTCGTACCGAAAGTAGTAAAAGAAGATTCCGCGCGTGGGAGCACGCGCTTATCAACTACTGTGTGTTACTTATCATTTGGCGACCTTGCGCTCTAGCTTGCTCTTTGTCTCGCCAGCGCCGCGGAGGGAACATGGCGCCAGGATTCCGGTTTATAGGGATAGGGATGCCGCCTCCCTCTGGATTAGGCTCCCTATCCCTTCATACTCTAAGCCCATAACTGATTAGTCTTTGATGGACGGACTTATCATTAGTTGGGCCTAACTAGGGTGTCCCCTGGGTATGCATAAATAGGAAGAGATTACTAGGGTTGAGGGACAACACAACATTATCAACATAACACCATAAAAATTTCGTCCCTCTCCTCTCTCTCCCATAACCGATTCTGCAAAGGATCATTAGCCATCATAACTGCATACCCTAAAGGGAACTCGATGAGACTGACAGTTATGTCGACCTCGTCGCTTTTAGCATCAGTAGCAGGTCTCACGAATCTCTCGGGTATATGTTTATTTGTTTTCCATTACATACTAACAAAATCGATTCAACAAATCAAGGAACCCAACGACAAACGATTGACATTTCAAATAAAGAAACTAAATTTTGACAACATACGTATTCCATTAGACTAACCAGTGTGGAGACGCCCACCTCCCCCGTCCTCCATTTTTTGCAATGTCTTGGACACCAACACCACCCCCTCCTCCCGTCCCATGTCCTACCGTCCCTCATGTCCTCTCCGAGACATTGAGACGGACCAATATCATGCTTTCTTTATTTTTTAAACCTTTCCAACGGACCAATGGCATGCTTTCTTATTTAGAAAATAATAATAATAATAATAATAATAATAAATGCTTGAGACATGAGGTGTTGGTGTCTCCACACCCCACTCATGTCTCAAGAAGTTTGAGACACCAAGAATTCAATGTGGCATCCTACATGGCATGGAGACATGACCTTTCTCATATCTCCACACCCCATAGCCTTATGCTGTCACACCCTCAAATTCCACATGGGGGGTTTTACCATGAGGCGCGTGACATACCATGATCCCAGTCAACGATCACAATAAACAAACGACAAACATGCATACATATATATATTAAAAACCAAAACATCATGCTCTAAGCCGTAAACCGCAGCGGGAGCATTTCTTGTTTACAACCAAAAGGCATATTATAGTTTACAAAACATTGTTTAATATGCATCAAAATTCTAGATGCTGTGCAAGACTCCGTGCGCCTAGTCCATTAACTACTACCTTAGCGACCTAAGAAAACATGCCAAAAATGTCAACATATAATGCTGGGGAGTTCACAGGTTTTCTTTTATAAAAGTGTTGTTATAAGTTTGAAAAGATCATTCCCGTTACTACTATGTTATAACGAACGTTAGCTAGACGTTAAGTGTGATTACTACTACGAGTGGGAAACCATTACTGACACGTTCTCCTGTTTTTGCCCAGCCGCGAGCCACCGTCATCACGGTGACCCTGGTAGTAGAGACAATATGCACCCGCCCGGCCCCCAGCCGCCGGGTGGGGTTTGCCCGTCCCAATAGATCTATCCATATTTCCCCGATATGTGTTCCTACATACTCATGGTTTCCCCCTGGGACTCCCTGATGAAATGCCCGTATAGTAAATATCCATAACCATAGTATAACATGATCTTTAAAGCGTAAGTATGTAGCATGTTTCTCCCCCGAAAGCAAAACAGTAAAAGTGGGGCTGTGACACTCATCTTAGATTGCGTTACCTGAAAACAGTTAAGTAATTATGCTATGATAGCCCCAAATAGCGGCGACCTATCATATGATGTGTATAAGAATCCGGACTAATAACCCGCAGGTTAACTAGTCCCCGAATGTCCAGACCATAACCATAACATTTGAAAACACCTTTGACTGTTAAACCGACCGTACCTGACAAGACCCGACATCCCATTGGTGACCCGACATCCCACGTGTTAGCCGAATATAAGACATCATGCAACATATGCAATTAGACACTTAATACGGGCAAGAGTTCACCTAGTCTAGCATAATGCTCAATTAACGCATAAACAAGTCCGAACACGTGTTACCAAGTCATTGGACGTATCCCGGGGTTCCTATCATGTTCCTAGGTGTCAAATCATGTTCCGAGATGTCAAAATACGCTTACGACAGCAGTACACGCGATTAGGAAACTAACATGCAATTAGGAAAAGTCAACTGGTGATTGGGAGTGGTCAACAGGCGAATGGGGTGCTAATCGCCTGATACATCAGGCGATTAGACTGTAATCGCCTAATACATCAGGAAATTAGAGTCCTATTCGCCTCCTGTATTGCTGTCGCGCATTTTCGCGCGTTAAACCCTCTAGATCAGATCCGAAACATGTAAAAACACCCAACATCAAACCTAAACTATTAATCAACCCATTC
This sequence comes from Ambrosia x helenae, assembly GCA_030844895.1. NCBI lineage: Eukaryota > Viridiplantae > Streptophyta > Magnoliopsida > Asterales > Asteraceae > Ambrosia > Ambrosia x helenae. Next base: position 141,060,032 of record CM061231.1, read on the forward strand.
CAAGCAAAACCCCCCAATTTATCTCTTCTCTAACGGACTCGGTGCGATTATTTCCAAAAACGGCAAAGTACTAGGTTTCATTAACTATGAAATCTTTCCTTAAATGGTGAAGACCAGATTACACCTCCTACAACTTGCAAATCATTATCTCTTTGTTATAATATCATTCTAGTGTGATTCCTAACAACAAACAAGCAATGAATCATATAATAACATCCTAATTCTTCAAGAATCATCCAAATGGGTCAAAATGCATACTATTATCAAAACACTATAACAATAGCTCAAATCCTTAGATAATCATCCTAAGAATTCCTACACAGCAGAAGTACATCAATTTCATAGAAACATTCATGTTATAATCACCAAAAATCATTATATGCATAAATACTTCACATATAGCAAGTATTATGGTGTAGACTTGTTTTAGAACTCATTTCAAAGGTTTTTAAAGACATATACTTGCAAACCAAGGTCTGGACTTTTGGGGAACCAAAACAATAACATTACAAAGGTTTGGGATGAAGAACCACCTTGCATTTTATCAAAGAGAGGTGTGTTAGCTTGGAAATGGTGAGTTTTGAAGCAAAACAAGTTCCAGAAGTGTTTTGAGGTGTGTGGGAGGCTTAGGATCTGTTAGGGTTGCACTAAGGGTGTTTGGGGAGTCAAGGGTTGTATTTATAAGTGTTTTGACTCGTGCATAACAGATCAGGCGAGTAGGGGAGCTGATTAGGCGATTAGGAGTCCTAATCGCCTATATACTGGCGATTAGGAGCTCCAATCGCCCCTAATCCCTCCCAATCGCCTATAATACTGGCGATTAGGCAACCCTCTGGTTCCTAATCGCCTATAGCATTCCGGGCTCGGTTTTTGGCGCGTTAAACACAATTTTAACATATATAACACGTATTCACATACCGACAAGTCACATAATGATTACAAACACATAATGCACGATAACTAACACGTTTACATCCGTTCACCAATTCCCGGGACTCGAGACTTGCGTGTGTGCGTTAAACCCGGTGATTCCACGAATCACCAATCCTTGTACACATGGTTATGGACCGACTCCCGATGATTCCCCGAACCATTGTAATGACTCATCTAACCCCGTTAAGTACGTAATATGCATGACTCGCTAAGGTAGACTTACTAGTTTAGTCAATGTTACTAACCTGAGTTTGCCGGGTGTTACATCATCCCCCTGTTGAAAGAATTTTCGTCCCGAAAATTGCCCAAGGCCAAAAAGGAAGAGACGAAAGACAAGAAAAATTTTCCGGTTGGCACATCATCCCCCTGTTGAAGGGAATCTCGACCCAAGATTCATTCAGCTTCAGCAGAGACATGTCTTGATTCTAACGCACGCTTAGGAAATAAATGAGGATACTTAGCTTTCATCTGATCCTCCCGTTTCCACGTGAACTCCGGTCCACGATTTGTGTTCCAACAAACTTTAACAATGCGGATTTTACTCCGGCGAAGGCTGCGGATCTTATAATCGAGAATCTCAACCGGTTCTTCCACGATGCGCAGACGATCATCCACCTTGATCTCTTCGAGAGGAACAACCAAAGATTCATCCGCCAGACACTTCTTGAGGTTAGAGACATGGAAGACATCAAGAACATTACTGAGTTCGGCTGGCAGATCAAGCATGTATGCTACTGGTCCAATCCGTTCCAGAATTGCGAACGGTCCCACATACCGAGGATTCAATTTGCCACGCTTCCCAAAACGTATAACGCCCTTCCACGGAGATACCTTCAATAAGACCCTGTCGCCAACCTCAAACTCTACAGGCTTGCGACGACGATCGGCATAACTCTTTTGACGATCCCGAGCTGCTTCCATGCGGTTATGAATTTATACGATCTTCTCGGAAGTCTCGTACACAAGTTCAGGGCCAGTGAGTTGGCTCTCACCCACCTCAGCCCAACAAAGAGGAGACCGGCATTTCCGCCCGTAAAGAACCTCGAACGGAGCTGCCTTGATACTAGAATGGTAGCTATTGTTGTAGGAGAATTCCACCAGTGGTAGATGACTCTCCGACCCCTTGCCAAAGTCGATCACACATGCCCGAAGAATGTCTTCTAGTGTTTGAATCGTCCGCTCATTTTGACCGTCAGTTTGCGGATGATAAGGTGTGCTCATATCTAGCTGAGTACCCAGAGCCTTATGCAAGGATTTCCAGAAATTAGAGGCGAACCGAGGGTCACGGTCAGAAATAATAGAGACAGGCACCCCGTGCCGAGAAACCACTTCCTTAAGATACAAACGAGCCAAACGCTCGAGGCCATCAGTTTCCTTGATAGCGAGGAAGTGCGCAGACTTTGTCAACCTAACGACAATCACCCAGATCATGTCACAACCACTGGGCGACTTCGGGTGTTTGGTCACAAAGTCCATTGTAATCTGCTCCCACTTCCACTCGGGAATTTCAGGCTGTTGCAGAAGGCCAGACGGCTTTTGATATTCAACCTTGACCTTGGCACAGGTCAAGCACTTGCTTACATATGAAGCTACATCCGCCTTCATATTCGGCCACCAATAAAGTATCTTTAAGTCTTGATACATCTTATCGGAGCCAGGGTGAATAGAGTACCGGGACTTGTGAGCTTCGTCAAGAATGAGCTCCCGCAAGCCCTCGAATAAAGGGACCCAAATACGTTCCGCGAAATAATGTAGGCCATCAGACCTGAGTTCAAGGTGGCCATCAGCACCATGCATGGTTTCAGCTTTAAGGTTTTCCTCCTTCAAAGTTTCTTGTTGCGCCGAACGGATTCAGTCAGGTAAACCGGAATGGATAGTTAGCTGAAGAGCTCGAACACGACGAGGTTTAGCGGATTCCTTTCTGCTTAAGGCGTCTACGACAACATTCGCCTTGCCAGGATGGTATTTTATAGCACACTCGTAATCATTAAGAAGCTCGACCCAGCGACGCTGCCGTATGTTCAACACCTTCCGATCAAAGATATGTTGGAGGCTCTTGTGATCGGTATAAATGGTGCACTTGGTACCGTACAAGTAATGCCTCCAGATCTTTAAAGCAAAGGCTACTGCACCCAACTCTAGATCATGGGTGGGGTAGTTTTTCTCATGGACCTTGAGCTGACAAGAAGCATAGGCAATGACCTTCTCGTGCTGCATTAACACACAACCGAGACCCCGGATAGAAGCGTCACAATAAACCACAAAATCGTCTGTGCCTTCCGGCAAGGACAAGATAGGAGCAGAACAGAGTTTGGCCTTTAGCATCTGAAAGGCTGACTCTTGCGAATCACCCTAGTCGAACTTCTTGTCCTTCTGGGTAAGTGAGGTGAGCGGTTGAGCGATCTTCGAAAATCCCTCGATGAAACGACGATAATAACCCGCAAGACCCAGGAATTGCTGCACCTCAGATGGCATCTTCGGTGCTTCCTAGTCTTTGATGGCTTCTATCTTAGCTGGATCAACATGAATTCCTTTTTCATTAACTACATGACCAAGGAATTGGACTTCACGCAACCAGAAGCTACACTTAGAAAACTTGGCGTACAACTGCTCCCGCCTCAAGAGTTCCCAGACAAGACGCAAGTGTTCCCGCTGGTCCACTTCGTTCTTAGAATAGACTAGAATATCATCAATGAATACAATCATGAATTTATCAAGGTAGGGCTTACAAACACGGTTCATCAAATCCATGAATATGGCGGGCGCATTGGTGATACCAAAAGGCCTGACCAAGAATTCAAAATGGCCATAACGAGTTCGAAAAGCGGTCTTCGGAATATCAGCTTCTTGGACCCTCAACTGATGGTACCCCGATCTCAAATCAATCTTCGAATAGAAACTAGAACCGTGGAGTTGATCAAATAAATCATCGATGCGAGGAAGGGGATAACGATTCTTGATGGTAACCTTGTTCAATTCACGGTAATCGATACACATACGCAGGCTTCCGTCTTTCTTCTTGACAAAAAGAATAGGGGCTCCCCACGGGGAGGAACTAGGTCGGATGAAACCCTTTTCCAACAGCTCCTGCAACTGGTTAGACAACTCCTACATCTCGGGAGGTGCAAGACGATATGGGGCTCGGGCAATAGGGGCCGCACCTGGAGCAAGTTCAATACCGAATTCGACCTGGCGATAAGGCGGAAGGCCAGGTAAATCTTCAGGAAATACGTCGGGAAAATCACAAACGACAGGAATATCTTCAATCTTCTTCTCTTCCTCTGACGAAACCGAAACAAGTTCCAGAATGGCAGAATACCCCTTTCGAAGATACTTATAAGCTTTCATACACGAAATGATACTCAAAGGGACCCCGCTCTTCTCACCATGCACCAACAGAATTTCTCCATCAGGGAGAGGAAGTCAGATGACTTTATCAAAACAAACGATCTCAGCATGATACAAAGATAACCAATCCATACCCACAACAACATCAAAACTACCTAAGGACACCAGCATAAGGTCAATAGGAAAAGAATAACCTGACAATTCAAGGCGACACTCCCTAAGGACGTGCGTCGCTTCAACTTTCTTACCATCAGCCAATTCTATCAAGTACTTAGCCTCTAAAGGTGTAGGTACCCTATCAAGCAATTGACTAAATCCAAGAGATACAAAACTCTTATCGGCACCAGAATCGAATAAAACCGAAGCATAGCGATTATCAAGAAGAAACGTACCGGTAACAGTGTCAGGATCCTGTCGAGCCCCGCTCGAACCAATCACAAAGGCGCGAGCATTCCTGCCTCAGCCCCCGTTGTTTCCATTACCCGATCCATTCTTCCCAGCCTCGCCCTGCCTCAACTTGGGGCATTCACGCTTGTAGTGACCAAGCTCACCACAGTTACAACACCCCTGTTTTCCCTGGTTTCCATGGGAAGTAGCAACCTGAGGAGCCGGGGTAGGTGTAGCAGGTGGGTTCTGGTTACCCTGAAGGTTAACCCTGCAATCCTTGCTGTGTTGCCCCAACTTGTGGCACCGAAGACAACGGTTCTTGTCACAAAGGCCAGTATGGTGGTATCCACACCGATCACACTTCGGCAACTTCCCAGAATAACCCCCAGACTTCTGCTCAGACGCTGATCCCCCAAAATCAGACTTCTTCACCTGCTGAGGCTGAGCTGAACTCGAGCCTTTACCCACACCTTCCCACTTTCGCTTGTTGCTCTCGGGAGCCTTCACAGTAGCGCCTCGGGGAGGCAAGACTCCTTCATCTACCTTCATATTGGTCAGCCTATGAGCCGACCGAACCACCTCAGAATAAACAGTAAGATTACCTGCAGCTACCAATCCCGCGACCTCCGGCACCAAACTAGAAATATAGTGCTCAATCCTCCTGTATTCCGGTGTGTGCAAATCCGGGCACAACACCGCCAGCTCATTATGTCTTGCTGTGTACGCTTCAATCTCGGACCCCACCATCTTGTGATTCCAGACTTCATGCTCGAGCTTCTGGATCTCATCTCTCGGGCAGTACTCGCTTTTCAAAAGTTGCACGAATTCTGCCCAGGTCATAACATGGGCTTCCCCAATACCCATGGTCTGGGTAGTGGAGTTCCACCAAGTCAAGGCTTGACCCTCAAGGGTCGTAGAAGCATACTTTACGCGGTTGCCCGCCGGGCAACTGCACATGGAGAACACTGATTCAACCTTTTCCAGCCATCGGAGCAGTCCCACTGCCCCTTCAGTTCTACTAAAGTTGTGGGGCTTGCAATCCATGAATTTCTTGTAAGAGCACTAGGGTGGAGGGGGATTGACAGCACCACCTGGGACATACACACAGGTAAATAACGAGAAAAGGTACAGTACCCTGAAACAAGGTAGGATAGGTGGAAATCGACTTACCACCCATAGCATTGTGAGCAGCTTGGAATGCAGCCAAGGCTATGTTCACGTGCTGCTGCATCAGATTGTCCAACTCCGCTTGGGTCATATTAACGTTTCCACGGCCACCGCCGCCACCATGGCCGCCAGCACGGCCGCCTCTGCGACCTCCACGAGCTCCTGACATCTTCTGTCACAACATGAAACAAAAGACTTAGGCTTGCCCGTGGTATAACCCATTAGGAATTTCAAGAAACTAGACCGGGCCCAGTTCGGGTCCATCCGTTCAAACGCAAAGTCCACTAGGGTTCCCATGCATCCCAGTTTATGATCTCGTGTGCACCCGACATGATAGACTGTTCTACATGGTCCTCCAGGCGTGCTTTAAGTTTGAAGTTCAAGTCACCTAACACTAGCACCCAATCATGGTATGATTATAAGTATAAGCATAAGCATAGGATAGTATGAATAAGGACGAGCGTGTCTATTGGGGGCATAGAAGGGAGATGTCCGAATCCCTGGACAGATCTCGAGAGTATGCCGAAGCTACCCCAATGTACACTGCCGCCAAGAAGGTTCAATAGTATATCGTTCGCCGTCGAATCATGGTAAGGATGGGTCAAGAAATAGAATGATAAAGAGTAAACAGATGATGTAGCGTAGAAGATGATGACACCGACACCCCGACAAGTTATATTGTTACCCACATGTTAAGACACACCGATCACAATAAACAAACGACAAACACCGATCACAATAAACAAACGACAAACATGCATACATACATATATATATATATATATATATATATATTTAAAACCAAAACATCATGCTTTAAGCCGTAAAACAGCAGAGGAAGCATTTCTTGTTTACAACCAAAAGGCATATTATAGTTTACAAAACATTGTTTAATATGCATCAAAATTCTAGACGCTGTGCAAGACTCCGTGCGCCTAGTCCATTAACTGCTACCTTAGCGACCTGAGAAAACATGCCAAAAATGTCAACATATAATGCTGGGGAGTTCACAGGTTTTCTTTTATAAAAGTGTCGGTATAAGTTTGAATAGATCATTCCCGTTACTACTATGTTATAACGAACGTTAGCTAGACGTTAAGTGTGATTACTACTACGAGTGGGAAACCATTACTGACACGTTCTCTTGTTTTTGCCCAGCCGCGAGCCACCGTCATCACGGTGACCCTGGTAGTAGAGACAATATGCACCCGCCCGGCTCCCAGCCGTCGGGTGGGGTTTGCCCGTCCCAATAGATCTATCCATATTTCCCCGATATGTGTTCCCACATACTCATGGTTTCCCCCTGGGACTCCCTGATGAAATGCCCGTATAGTAAATATCCATAACCATAGTATAACTATATCTTTAAAGCGTAAGTATGTAGCATGTTTCTCCCCCGAAAGCAAAACAGTAAAAGTGGGGCTGTGACACTCACCTTAGATTGCGTTACTTGAAAACAGTTAAGTAATTATGCTATGATAGCCCCAAATAGCGGCGACCTATCATATGATGTGTATAAGTATCCGGACTAATAACCCGCAGGTTAACTAGTCCCCGAATGTCCAGACCATAACCATAACGTTTGAAAACACCTTTGACTGTTAAACCGACCGTACCAGACAAGACCCGACATCCCATTGGTGACCCGACATCCCACGTGTTAGCCGAATATAAGACATCATGCAACATATGCAATTAGACACTTAATACGCGCAACAGTTCACCTAGTCTAGCATAATGCTCAATTAACGCATAAACAAGTCCGAACACGTGTTACCAAGTCATTGGACGTATCCCGGGTTCCTATCATGTTCCTAGGTGTCAAATCATGTTCCGGGATGTCAAAATACGCTTACGACAGCAGTACACGCGATTAGGAAACTAACATGCAATTAGGAAAAGTCAATTGGTGATTGGGAGTGGTCAACAGGCGAATGGGGTGCTAATCGCCTGATACATCAGGCGATTAGACTGTAATCGCCTAATACATCAGGCAATTAGAGTCCTATTCGCCTCCTGTATTGCTGTCGCACATTTTCGCGCGTTAAACCCTCCAAATCAGATCCGAAACATGTAAAAACACCCAACATCAAACCTAAACTATTAATCAACCCATTCCAAGCAAAACCCCCCAATTTATCTCTGCTCTAACGGCCTCGGTGCGATTATTTCCAAAAACGGCAAAGTACTAGGTTTCATTAACTATGAAATCTTTCCTTAAATGGTAAAGACCAGATTACACCTCCTAAAACTTGCAAATCATCATCTCTTTGTTATAATATCATTCTAGTGTGATTCCTAACAACAAACAAGCAATGAATCATATAATAACATCCTAATTCTTCAAGAATCATCCAAATGGGTCAAAATGCATACTTTTATCAAAACACTATAACAATAGCTCAAATCCTTAGATAATCATTCTAATAACTCCTACACATCATAAGTACATCAATTTCATAGAAACATTCATGTTATAATCACCAAAAATCATCATATGCATAAATACTTCACATATAGCAAGTATTATGGTGTAGACTTGTTTTAGAACTCATTTCAAAGGTTTTTAAAGACACATACTTAGCAAAACAAGGTCTGGACTTTTGGGGAACCAAAACAATAACATTACAAAGGTTTGGGATGAAGAACACACCTTGCATTTTATCAAAGAAAGGTGTGTTAGCTTGGAAATGGTGAGTTTTGAAGCAAAACAAGTTCCAGACGTGTTTTGAGGTGTGTAGGAGGCTTAGGATGTGACACCCGGCAACTTCCGATCTACACTGACGTGATTTTTATTATTAAAAATTAAATATTTATTTTAAATATTTCTAATTATTAAGTTTCGGAAGTTTACTGACTGTTTTTACGATCGAAATTGCGACCGGTTAAATTAACGCGATTTAAACGCGTGTTCTGAAAACACGCGTCGGACATTGAAAATATTTATATTTATACTCGGTTTTGTATTTTGAACAAAACCGACTACTTTTTATAGTTTATTATTGGGCCTAGAATAGGAACCGAGACGTTTCGCGAGATTACGGGTTCGATACGCGGTATCTACCTACTAAACCCTAACCCTAACTATAAAAGGAAGAGTACTCCTTCTTCTTCTTCATTTCCCGCAGCCATACCCCCCCCCCATTTCTCTGCAACCTCTCTCTCTCTCTACTCTCTCTCTACTCGCATCTCTCTCTCTCCCGCTCGTCCTTCTCTCTCTCTACCCTCTCACCTTCCTACCCTCCTCGCTCTCTATAGAAGGCCGGCCACCATGGTGGTGGCGGCGCTGGTATGAAACGGTCGGGGATGGGGTGGATCGAGGTGGAGAAGGTGGTTGATGGTGGCCCGGTTGTTTTGGGAGGGTGGCGTTGGACCAGGTGGTTTGGTCGGGTCCGGTTGGTGGTGGTTCAAGAGGACAGAGGCGGCAGCGGTACAGGGGGTCCGATGGGTTGGGTTGCTTTGGGTCAGAATCGGGTTTGGGTCTCGAGTTTAGATGGCGGCTGTTCGGGTGTCGGGTGTTGGTGGTTGGTTTGATTTGGGGTTGTTAGTAGTGGTTATCGGTGGATGAGGGTCAGGTTATGGTGGATGACGGCTGCTGTGGTCCCGGTGGTAGGGTACAGGTCTGGTGGTGGTTTTAGCAGCTGGGTGGTGGTCATGGCGGTGGTTTCGGGTCAGGTTTGGTTGTGCTCGGGTTTCGTGCCTCGGGTCATTTTGAGCTCGTTTTGGTTATTTTCGAGTCATGGCGCCCGGGTTAGGTCCGAATCGTGTTTGGGTTTAGTTCGGGTCAAAGTTTGGTGGTTTTGGTGTTCGGGTCAGATTCGGTACGAGATCGGGTTCGGTACGGGACTTGTTCGGGTCAGATCTGGATGGTCAAGCCTCGGTCAACGCGCGGTCAAAGCTGGTCAAACTTTGGTTCCGGTCTACACGCAGTTCGAGGCGGCTTCGGGTTACTCGCGTGTGATTCGGTATACTTGAATTCGTACATGTTTCATTATTTCATTTTATAAGCATTGTATTTTATAAAAATATAAATATATATATAAATAGTGTCTCGCGAACGAACCGACAATATTATTATTGATAAGTATATGAAGTGTGACTTGGTATTATTGGACCTCGGACTAGATTGGTTGGACTATAATATATATATATTGTCGTGTCTTCATATAAATAAGTATAGTTTTCATATAAAAGCGTCGAAACGTATAAGTCTCGTTTGAATTGGAATTGCGGATAAATGAATTGTAGTCTTGTGTTTTGAAGTTGATTTTGGGAATTTTTAGACAACTTGTGTTGTCTGGTTCGCACAAAAACAGAGGAAACTCTGCCGAAATTTTATAAAATTTATAAGCGTAAACGAAGGCGATGTTTCTTGTATATTTCATTATAAACAATCTTCAAGTATTTTGACAAATGTAGTTTCCTACAATATCGCGAAAAGGGTTTTTGATAAATGATTTCTTGCAACATTAAATACAAACGTCGAACAATGTTTCCAAAACAAATACATAATATCTACCGAGCGTCAATTGCGTCAACCTTTAAAGATTTTAGTAACTAAAACATTTCTATTTTAACGGTTTTGAATTACAAAACGCTCGGCGTATTAGAGGAAAGAATTATATAAAATTATGTTCGAAACCTTTAAAGATTGGAAAAGAAGCGATATTGTTATTAATCGATTTTAAACAACTATACTTACATTTTTATCAAAGGGCATTTTTCCTAAAATATAATTATAAGACGAGCTACGGCTCGGGATAAGTTATACGTTTCATAAAATAGTCCAACGTGGTGTGCACACGAATAGTGACAAGTGCGCAACTTGGGTACTATGTTGTGTGTTAACGCATAAGTAAGATAAGTCATGATCGGTTCGTCGAGTTAAAGCATATTAGTACTCGAGTTATACACACGAGTTAGATAGTTGGATAAACTATCTTTTAGCCGGATTATAGGCTAGGTTTATATGTGTTAGACTTTAAGGTGTCCTTTGTTGTAATAGGGCACAAGGAAGCCGGTCGAGGCTTGGACTTTATTTGCTAGCTTAGCATGGAAATTGAGGTGAGTTCATAACCCCACTTTTTACTGTTTTATAAATGTTTACGGGGTGGAAGACATGCTCCTTTTATGAAAACCTGAGGAATTCCAAACGAACAAGTTTTTGAAAAATGAAATGGGTGCGTGAGTGTCACGGCCCTGTTGTTACTGGTTTTACATTCGGGAAAGAAACATGAGTACTATTTACATCGGTTTAAAGATCATGTTATACTATGGGCACTTTATATTACTATACGGCTTTTATGGAAAGTCCCAGGGGGAAACCATGAATGTGCTGGCATGCACAACGAGGGAAATGTGGATAGATCTATTGGGCCTCACAAACCCCACTCGACGGCGGGGCCGGGCGGGTGCATATTGTCTCTACCTATCGGGTTACCGAGGCATCGGTAGCCCAGTCAATCTGGGCTGGTATCAACTTTTGGACACGTTTAGTAATGGGTTCCCAACCGTAGTAGTAAAAACACTTAACGTCTAGCTAACGTTCTCATGACATAGTATTAACGGGAATGATCTTTTCAGACTTATGGAAACTCTTTTATAAAAACTTGTGGAATTATTTATGCAAAACTTATGAACTCACCAGCTTTATGTTGACTTTTTAAGTATGTCTTTCAGGTTTAAACTTTGGTAACGGCACGGTTGGAGTAGTCGGCATATTGGGATCGGGGATCCTAGAGGGTTAGCAATGGCGTTCAGGATATAAGAGTCTTAGATGCATCTTTCCGCTGCGCTGGCAAAGGCACCAAACGTCGCAACCGACGAGGGAAAAGTCGGGGTGTGACAGTTTGGTATCAGAGCCATAGGTTTTAGCGAACTAGGTGTCTGGGTAGATATCTAGGCTTTAACCTGAGTTTGTTTTGAAGTTGGGACCAAAATTTTTAAGACATGATATTTAGTATGAACGCCTAGGAACTGGAATTCCAACCGTTGCCAAGTATGTTACGTGACTATTAGTGTATCACACTAGCTCAGCGTGCATTCCTTCGGCGCAAGGAACATCTATTTTTCTTATGTGAATAGGAAGTCGGTATTTTTTTTCTATAGTGGTATATAGAAAGGATAATAACACGTGGTGGTTAGGCGTACCTCACTGGTGACTGGCGAGTCATCGTTTTAGACTTCAGAGCGGTTATTCACATAGAGTTAGCTGAGTCATTGTTTCTTGGTATGTGAAACAACTTACTTGTTTATATACTGTGTGCATTACTTAAAATATATATAATACGTATCGCCAATGGTTGTCGACTCAAGCTTGGACGTATCTTCAACACTCACACGTGTCACGCTAGTTGGACGAGTTGGCTAAGGGATTTTTGTAGCATCTGCGGTTTCGCATCCCGGGTTCGGAGTATGCTGTGTCATCAAGGTCGGTTTGGGCCGAAGGCGTCTTGATGAGGCACCTCGTCTTGCCGATGATGCTGCGAAGCTGGAATGAGGACGGGAGGAGCACTCGGAAAAGTGGCGCACGCGACGAACATTATATTATGTTATACATACGTGTTATTATGTGAATGTGACGAGTGCTCGTGATATAACTTATGATGGAGGTTAATAGGATGATCTGGTGAGGTAAATTTTTGATAACGTAGACGTCACGTTATTGCAAATTTACAGGCACCTGATAGTTCTAAGAAATTCTATCATGAGGGTATCCTATGTGTTGTTGTATATATATTTATATATATAAATAATGGATAAGGGTGTTTCATTCTTTTGTTGTCACGCACGTGATTGTCGATTCTCCCTTGTTCGTGTCACTCGCGACCTTGCTTTTCTTAAACCAGTTTAAGATCTTGATGATCTTGTTTCTTGAACTTCTAAGGTTCATGTCGTAGAACCTAGTTATATCTTTTTGAGTACGATCTACATCTCTCTTCTTTTGTATTCGTGGCCTTCAACATTCAATCATAAAGGAATTTAATTTTTGTTAATTCCTTATTCTTTTCACCAAATTAGACACATATTTTTGTACATGTGTCAACTATCGTATGTTTGGATTCTTTAAATCTGTGAAGGTCCATTGTAGGGCTTCGCATCAAACAATTGTTTCATTAATGATTTGCTTTATCATTACGTTGCTCGTAATGTTTGTCTTCTAGTCTTGCTATGTCAGGCCATTGTGGGCAATGAATCCTTTGATACTTCGTCGACGAGTTTCTTTAAAGTCGACGTTTCAGTTGAACCGAATTGTTGGAATTTGATACAGCACCTTGCGGTGAATATTCAATCTACTTGGAATAATGAATGATTTTTATTGACATGTCTCACTTTCATCAACGTGTTTGTTACTGCCTTAAATGCAGACACACCTTGTGGTGTGTAATGAAAAGTTGGTGCACTAGTTGCTTCGTTTGAGGTGTGCCAATAGTATTTGTTGATGGAGTTATTGTTTACACTTTGCATTCAGTTGATTCTGAAACCTTATTTCGTGCCATTTGTACCGGCAAGTCCGTTGACTATTTTGTTGTACTACCATTGGTTCTTGGATGATATCCTACCTCAAATTTTGAGGACAAAATTTCTGTAACATGGGGAGGATGTGACACCCGGCAACTTCCGATCTACACCGACGTGATTTTTATTATTAAAAATTAAATATTTATTTTAAATATTTCTAATTATTAAGTTTCGGAAGTTTACTGACTGTTTTTACGATCGAAATTGCGACCGGTTAAATTAACGCGATTTAAACGCGTGTTCTGAAAACACGCGTCGGACATTGAAAATATTTATATTTATACTCGGTTTTGTATTTTGAACAAAACCGACTACTTTTTATAGTTTATTATTGGGCCTAGAATAGGAACCGAGACGTTTCGCGAGATTACGGGTTCGATACGCGGTATCTACCTACTAAACCCTAACCCTAACTATAAAAGGAAGAGTACTCCTTCTTCTTCTTCATTTCCCGCAGCCATACCCCCCCCCCATTTCTCTGCAACCTCTCTCTCTCTCTACTCTCTCTCTACTCGCATCTCTCTCTACACTCTCTCTCTCTCTCTCCCGCTCGTCCTTCTCTCTCTCTACCCTCTCACCTTCCTACCCTCCTCGCTCTCTATAGAAGGCCGGCCACCATGGTGGTGGCGGCGCTGGTATGAAACGGTCGGGGATGGGGTGGATCGAGGTGGAGAAGGTGGTTGATGGTGGCCCGGTTGTTTTGGGAGGGTGGCGTTGGACCAGGTGGTTTGGTCGGGTCCGGTTGGTGGTGGTTCAAGAGGACAGAGGCGGCAGCGGTACAGGGGGTCCGATGGGTTGGGTTGCTTTGGGTCAGAATCGGGTTTGGGTCTCGAGTTTAGATGGCGGCTGTTCGGGTGTCGGGTGTTGGTGGTTGGTTTGATTTGGGGTTGTTAGTAGTGGTTATCGGTGGATGAGGGTCAGGTTATGGTGGATGACGGCTGCTGTGGTCCCGGTGGTAGGGTACAGGTCTGGTGGTGGTTTTAGCAGCTGGGTGGTGGTCATGGCGGTGGTTTCGGGTCAGGTTTGGTTGTGCTCGGGTTTCGTGCCTCGGGTCATTTTGAGCTCGTTTTGGTTATTTTCGAGTCATGGCGCCCGGGTTAGGTCCGAATCGTGTTTGGGTTTAGTTCGGGTCAAAGTTTGGTGGTTTTGGTGTTCGGGTCAGATTCGGTACGAGATCGGGTTCGGTACGGGACTTGTTCGGGTCAGATCTGGATGGTCAAGCCTCGGTCAACGCGCGGTCAAAGCTGGTCAAACTTTGGTTCCGGTCTACACGCAGTTCGAGGCGGCTTCGGGTTACTCGCGTGTGATTCGGTATACTTGAATTCGTACATGTTTCATTATTTCATTTTTATAAGCATTGTATTTTATAAAAATATAAATATATATATAAATAGTGTCTCGCGAACGAACCGACAATATTATTATTGATAAGTATATGAAGTGTGACTTGGTATTATTGGACCTCGGACTAGATTGGTTGGACTATAATATATATATATTGTCGTGTCTTCATATAAATAAGTATAGTTTTCATATAAAAGCGTCGAAACGTATAAGTCTCGTTTGAATTGGAATTGCGGATAAATGAATTGTAGTCTTGTGTTTTGAAGTTGATTTTGGGAATTTTTAGACAACTTGTGTTGTCTGGTTCGCACAAAAACAGAGGAAACTCTGCCGAAATTTTATAAAATTTATAAGCGTAAACGAAGGCGATGTTTCTTGTATATTTCATTATAAACAATCTTCAAGTATTTTGACAAATGTAGTTTCCTACAATATCGCGAAAAGGGTTTTTGATAAATGATTTCTTGCAACATTAAATACAAACGTCGAACAATGTTTCCAAAACAAATACATAATATCTACCGAGCGTCAATTGCGTCAACCTTTAAAGATTTTAGTAACTAAAACATTTCTATTTTAACGGTTTTGAATTACAAAACGCTCGGCGTATTAGAGGAAAGAATTATATAAAATTATGTTCGAAACCTTTAAAGATTGGAAAAGAAGCGATATTGTTATTAATCGATTTTAAACAACTATACTTACATTTTTATCAAAGGGCATTTTTCCTAAAATATAATTATAAGACGAGCTACGGCTCGGGATAAGTTATACGTTTCATAAAATAGTCCAACGTGGTGTGCACACGAATAGTGACAAGTGCGCAACTTGGGTACTATGTCGTGTGTTAACGCATAAGTAAGATAAGTCACGATCGGTTCGTCGTGTTAAAGCATATTAGTACTCGAGTTATACACACGAGTTAGATAGTTGGATAAACTATCTTTTAGCCGGATTATAGGCTAGGTTTATATGTGTTAGACTTTAAGGTGTCCTTTGTTGTAATAGGGCACAAGGAAGCCGGTCGAGGCTTGGACTTTATTTGCTAGCTTAGCATGGAAATTGAGGTGAGTTCATAACCCCACTTTTTACTGTTTTATAAATGTTTACGGGGTGGAAGACATGCTCCTTTTATGAAAACCTGAGGAATTCCAAACGAACAAGTTTTTGAAAAATGAAATGGGTGCGTGAGTGTCACGGCCCTGTTGTTACTGGTTTTACATTCGGGAAAGAAACATGAGTACTATTTACATCGGTTTAAAGATCATGTTATACTATGGGCACTTTATATTACTATACGGCTTTTATGGAAAGTCCCAGGGGGAAACCATGAATGTGCTGGCATGCACAACGAGGGAAATGTGGATAGATCTATTGGGCCTCACAAACCCCACTCGACGGCGGGGCCGGGCGGGTGCATATTGTCTCTACCTATCGGGTTACCGAGGCATCGGTAGCCCAGTCAATCTGGGCTGGTATCAACTTTTGGACACGTTTAGTAATGGGTTCCCAACCGTAGTAGTAAAAACACTTAACGTCTAGCTAACGTTCTCATGACATAGTATTAACGGGAATGATCTTTTCAGACTTATGGAAACTCTTTTATAAAAACTTGTGGAATTATTTATGCAAAACTTATGAACTCACCAGCTTTATGTTGACTTTTTAAGTATGTCTTTCAGGTTTAAACTTTGGTAACGGCACGGTTGGAGTAGTCGGCATATTGGGATCGGGGATCCTAGAGGGTTAGCAATGGCGTTCAGGATATAAGAGTCTTAGATGCATCTTTCCGCTGCGCTGGCAAAGGCACCAAACGTCGCAACCGACGAGGGAAAAGTCGGGGTGTGACAGTTAGGGTTGCACTAAGGGTGTTTGGGGAGTCAAGGGTTGTATTTATAGGTGTTTTGACTCGTGCATAACAGATCAGGCGAGTAGGGGAGCTGATTAGGCGATTAGGAGCTCCAATCGCCCCTAATCCCTCCCATTCGCCTATAATACTGGCGATTAGGAAACCCTCTGGTTCCTAATCGCCTATAGCATTCCGGGTTGGGTTTTTGGCGCGTTAAACACTATTTTAACATATATAAACACGTATTCACATACCGACAAGTCACATAGTGATTACAAACACATAATGCACGATAACTAACACGTTTACATCCGTTCACCAATTCCCGGGACTCGAGACTTGCGTGTGTGCGTTAAACCCGGTGATTCCACGAATCACCAATCCTTGTACACATGGTTATGGACCGACTCCCGATGATTCCCCGAACCATCGTAATGACTCATCTAACCCCGTTAAGTACGTAATATGCATGACTTACTAAGGTAGACTTACTAGTTTAGTCAATGTTACTAACCTGAGTTTGCCGGGTATCACATATGCACTATTGTGTAATGAATACGCATGTCTAACATAACTCATATTTATTCAAATTCTTATCAATTGTGGAGTGCAAATTGAAAGTTGTCAAAGTTATAAGACTTATGACTAACCTATTGTTTTAATGTTCATAATAGGTTATTAATCTACTATCATTTGAAAATTTCTTAACTTGATTTCTTTTAGTTGCATATTTGATATAAGGTTTTAAATTCGCTGTACATATAGCAATTAGATGAGTGGGACTATTATGTATACTCGACGTAAGTTTATATATAAAAAGAGCCCAGAAGTTGTTTGCTGTTTTGGTTTAGACTTTAGAGTGCGCAAACCGCGCAAAAGTGATAAGTAATCAGCATAGGGATATAGTTTCATGTTAGCAAAACGCGCCTTGTATCTTGGAGGAGTTGTAAGCAAAAATTGACAACATCAACCATGATGGTTGAATATATATATATATATATATATATATAGGAAAAAGATCAAATAGGAACCAATACCCTAGTTAGGAACTTAGGAACCAATCTGAGCCATTCATCTTTGATCTTGATCTAGGGGGTAGTTATGTAATAAGACAATTGAATATTATCCTTTAATTTAATTAAAATTGTTATATATGGCAGTTATTTGACTTCATTAAAATTGTTATATATGACAGTTATTTGACTTCATTAAAATCTACTACTATATATAAATGAAAGTAAAGTTGGGACACATGTCACTATATGGGGGCATAGTTTCTATTTTTCCCGCTCATTTTATCGGGTCAATTAAATGGGTTATGGATACTCCATCTACTATTAAATTATTTTTTCTCTCTCATGTGCATAACACATGCATTTTCCCCCATGATTTTTAAACGTTAATAACTTTTTTAAATGACATTTTTTGAAAAAAAAAATTACACCAAATTAATGAGCGTTTTATTATCTTTCCAACGAATACCATAGTGCTATGCAAAAAAACGAAAAAAAAAACCGAGCATTTTATTATCTTTCCAAATCAAGAAGTAAAGCATATATTGCAAACAAAGTCTGTTTACTAAGGTCTATTTCAGAGCAGTGGGTCTGTTTAAGAGATTTGTCTGAAACAACTGTTGCTTCAAACAGATGATGCTTCAGCAGTTTGCTTGCAACAGCTGTTTGAAGCAACAACTGTTTCAGACAGATCTTCTTAACAGACCCACTGCTCTGGAACAGACATTAGTAAACAGACTTTGCTTGCAACAAATGCTTGACTTCTTGATTTGGTATTTAGAAAACAAACCGTAAAAAATGATATAGTCTTCCCGTGCATCGCACGGGATTTCACCTAGTTGTTATATATGGCAGTTATTTGATTTCATGATATATATATTATATATATATATGTAGAGAGAGAGAGAGAGAGAGACAGCGATGAAAAGATTTGTTGTTAGTTGTTATACACCAGTGTATAATTATACATCAGTGTATAATATATGTATTTAATACTATCATTCTTTACCAGTGTATAATTATACATCAGTGTATATTGATACATTTGATTAGCACTACTATTTATACACCAGTGTATAATTATACATCAGTGTATATTGATACATTTAACCTCGTTATCTTATTTAAGGTTTGATCGATTACCTTTTCCATATAACATACACCAACGTATATTATCCAAAACTATATAACATCATGTACTGCACATATTGATAAAGAATGATTACCATGGGGAAAAATAAATAATTTCCTAAAATAATGGAATTATAAAGGAAACTAATTAAACATGTATTATTTATAGTCAATATACAATTACCACATTGCCCTTTGATTTAATTAAATATTTAATTAATGTTTTACTTATTTACAATCATGCCATTAGAGATCAATGACTAAGATTGGTTCCTATTGTTCCTACTTAAGCTATGGTTCCTATTTGAACCCTACCCTATATATATATATATATATATATATATATATATATATATATATATATATATATATATATATATATATATATATAGGGGAAAGTTAATTTGAGAACACCTATATTTCGTGCGAACCGTGAGAACGACATCTAAAACCATTCAAATTCAAAATTTCTTTTTACACTTGTCTTTATTACTAAAATACAATCCCAAAAACACAATTTACGCGTAAAAATTCAAACGTATACGAAAATAAATTGTTTTTACACATGTGTAAATTTACTGTTTATACATGTGTAAACTGTTTCATTTACACATGTGTAAAAAGTTAATTTGAAAGTGTTTTTGCAAGAAAAGATGTATTATTTGGAAAGAAAACTCATTTATTAATGTTGTATTTTGATTATAATGAGGTTTGTATTAAAAAAATTGATTTTGATTGATTTTTTTTACTTGTTCTCACGGTTCTCACAATATTTAGCGTTCTCAAGATACCCTTCCCTATATATATAGGGTATGGATATTGTGAAAACCCTTTGTTATATAGTAAACCTTGGAAACCTAATCCTAACCATCCATTACCCTAGATCAATGGTTGAGATTAAAGCTGTGTACTTTGGGTGAGATATAATAGTATTATATTCTTTAAAGTTAGATGGAAGGGTAAAATAGGAAAGTAAAACACTTTCTTTTCCCCCTTTCTTGTCAGATTCATAATCCCAACACCATCATCCCTCTCTCCTCTCTCCTCCCTATCTTCTCCAACTCCATTCAACCCACTCTTCATCTTCTCCATGAGCAAACCTTGACCCAATCTATCATAATAACAATAAAACCAGTCACCGTCGTTTGTCCTCTAAATGATACATCACCATCATCATGTGTACAGATCTGAGCTAGAGAGAGAGAGAGAGAGAGAGACCGAGAATATGAGAAAGAAAGAGAGGTGTGAGAGAGGGAGAGGCGGCGGTCGTCCTTCAAGACGATAACGTCTAGGAGGCGGCGGTTGTTCAAGAGTCTGACGTCCACCGTTAGGGTTCCATATTTTTAACGATAACAAAACGTTCCAGTTCGTTGGTGTATTAGTTCAAAAACGACGAGGCATGCGGTTGTCCTTCAAGACGATAACGTCAGGTAGTCGGCGGCGGCGACGATTTCAGAGGTAATCGGTTGCATTTATCTATTCCGGTAGTTAATAGGGTTTTTTTTTTACAAGGAGGGGTTGTGTTATTATTATTATTATTGTTGTTGTTGTTGTTGTTGTTGGAATTATTGTTTTTTTTTTTGTTATATTTATTTGTTTTTGGGGTGGTTACAGGCCCCTTCATTGTTGTGTCTACTGTTTATATGTTTTGGGGGTGAACGTGAATATCGTACGTATAGTGTTAAAAAAAACGTTTTGGGAAGTGAAGTTTAAATGCTTTCTGTTGTGTGTTGTGCAACAGGAAGGCGCAAAGGTCAGTGGATCGTGTTACAGTTGGGTCTACGGCTGAAAACCCTAGTATTATAGTCATAAACGATAGCAATAACAAGGTTGGGAAGGTGAATGAAGATCCCATTGTTATTACCGAGGGGGAATCTGCAGCTGGTGGATATGGTCAGACACAAAGTGCGGGGGAGGGTCTTCATTAACAGCTGCAGAAAAAAATTGTTAACATGTGTTACTGACTAAACAATCTATCACTCTTACTAAGATGATCAGTTGTTGTCTGCTTTAACGCATGTTAATTCAAAAAATCTAAAGGTGTTGACTGTTACTGAAATCATCATATAGTTGGTGCTAAAAAACAAGAAATCGTAGTTGAGATATTAAAAGTGTTAACATGTGTTATCTAATGATGTTGACTGTGGCTCAAATCATCAGATTGTTTGTGTTAAAAACAAAACACCAAAGTTTGATATATTAAAAGTGTTAACATGTGTTAACATATCTTACCAGCCTTATTGAAAAAAAAAAAGAGAAAAACCTTAGTAGAGATATTAAACCTGTTAACATGTGTTAATTAACATATGTTACCAGCCTTTTCAAAACCTTAGTAAACCGCCTAGAAACAACCTTAATAATATTTTCTTAAACAAAAAGTAGGAGAGAGGAGAGAGATGGCTAACATGTGTTAATCTAATCTGATAAAAGTTAAACCTGTTGCCCCCATATACTCATGAGAAGATCTAACATTTGTTAGTATGTATGGTATGGTAACGTATGTTAAACCTGTTGCCCCCATATACCCCTATAGTTTTCACTTCTTAAGTTTACTGAGAAAATAAAGCACACAAACTATTAACACATGTTATTACAAAGTATCATTACAAACTATTGAATTGCATGGAAGGTTAACATGTGTTAGTTGGTCATAAAGG
The DNA here is from genome assembly GCA_030844895.1 of Ambrosia x helenae. Classification (NCBI taxonomy): domain Eukaryota; kingdom Viridiplantae; phylum Streptophyta; class Magnoliopsida; order Asterales; family Asteraceae; genus Ambrosia; species Ambrosia x helenae. Next base: position 141,081,382 of record CM061231.1, read on the forward strand.
GCTAACATATGTTAATCTAATCTGATAAAGAAAATATTATTATAATGGGTCATGTCACACCATCTCTCTCCTCTCTCCTACTTTTTGTTTAAGAAAATATTATTACAAAGTATCATTACAAACGATCACTACATCAAAAGAATTCACCACCATTTGCATTTTGTTCAAAGTAGTGATTGCATCTCCTATCCACCTACATAAATTTGGCCATGTTAACATGTGTTAGTTGGTCATAAAAGGCTAACATGTGTTATCTAATCTGATAAAGAAAATATTATTATAATGGGTCATGTCACACCATCTCTCTCCTCTATCCTACTTTTTGTTTAAGAAAATATTATTATAATGGGTCATGTCACACCCTCTCTCATACTTTTTGTTTTAAGAAAATATTATTATAATGGGACAAGTACAAATAATGTGTTAATGTTGCATACGAGGGTAACATGTGTTAGTTGGTCATAAAAAGGGATAACATGTGTTATCTAATCTGATAAAGTTAAACCTGTTGCCCCCATATACCTACCCATGAGAAGATCTAACATTTGTTAGTATGAGTGGTGTGGTAACATATGTTAAACCTGGATCATTTGTCAACCTTTTTGTCTTTCTTACCACTCTTGTTTTCACTTCATAAGTTTACAAAAGAGAAATAAGTAAACATAGCATACAACTATTAACACATATTAGACATTCAAATCATAAAGTTTACTGAGAAATAAAGAACACAAACTATTAACACAAGTTGTTACAAAGTATCATTACAAACTATTAACCACTATAACAAAATAAATCTAATAACTCTATACATTGAGTACAAAAAAGAAACCGTTGTTAAAAAGATTTTCTACATATTTTTCTCGGCTTCCTTCGACTTCGTTTGTTAACATATGTTAACCAGTGGGGGTCTTCATTATCAACTGCAAAACAATAGATGAGATATTAACCGATGTGACCAACTCATCATCTAACATACTAAACAGGAGTAATACATGTTAGTCGGGCCCGAATGCGAACTTGTGTTAACAAACACAATTGTTACGATCAAAACCTATCGTGTAAACTTTCTTCATGACTCAAACACTTGACCAATGCCGCCCTTCCTATCATTTGCCATGGTCAGATCTGACTTACTAAAAAAATCAAGGTCAGATCCTTTTCTAATTGGACCGCATAAATGACCAACATAGTTTAAGAGATAACAGCAGTACCAAATAAATATGTATAAGAACAAACTAAACACATAACCATCATATTTTTATAACACACACTCGTATACAGAGCAGAGAGAGAGAGAATTAAGCCCTCTCATCATCCAGCGACGTAGCAGGGCGGAGCTCCGGCTACACCCTTCCTCAACTTTGCTACTACTACACCGCACACCTCTTAACCATCTCACACGCAATCCTGTACAGATCTGAGTTAGAGAGAGGGAGATAAACCGAGAAGATGGGAAAGAAAGAGAGGTGTGAGAGAGAGAGAGAAAAAAAGGAGGACGAGTGGAGTTCTGACAAGGAGGACCGACAACCAAGGCGGTGGAGTTCCGACTAGGGTTTCTGTGTTGATTTGGGGTTTTTAAGGAAGATGGTGACCGGAGTTCGAGTGCAAAGTTGTTCAGAATCACACCACGTGGAGGAGATAAAATGGAGGAAACTTGTTTGAAGGTGAATCTTCAATGTTAGAATCCATGGAGGGGAAAGAAAATGATAAAAGGGTGAAGATGAAGATGAGTGGGTTGTATTTGTGGGTTGGTAAGAAAAGTGGGTTGGAAAGAAAAATAATCTTCCTTTTGTACAAATATGGGGAGACATGAAATAATCTTCCTTTTGTACTTCATCTTGATTTGGGAAAGAGATACCAAGTGTTAAATTACTTCAATACCCTTTTGTTAATAATAAATTGATTTTTGAAGGTGGTGAGGTGGCTTAATTCTAGCCACAAGTTGGGTTTTCATGGTTTACTATATAACTTAGGTTTTCTATAGACACTCATACTATATATATATATATATATATATATATATATATATATATATATATAGGGGTGGTTAAAATAAAAACCCACTCAAAATGAAGAAACCTTGTAAACCTTATGAGAGCCATTGATCTAAAGTGATCAATGGCCTAGATTCATTCCATATTATTTTAATAGATTTAATAAGGTAGATGACAAAATAAGGGCACAATGGTCAAATGTCATTTTTCTGAAAAGCACATATGACAAGTGGACCCCATACATGCCACATCATCTCTCTCATACTTTTGTGACCATGGTCCTAAATCTGTCAGCACGTCGTGTTACATATGTAACATATGCAGTGTTGCATACGTTAAAATTGCACAGACTCTGGTCTCATATGTGATTTTTTGTTGCATACGTTAAAACACATAGATTGTATATAATCAATTAAAAACTTTATAGATCAAAAAACATTCAAATGTACACAAGAATTGTTTCTTACAAAAGTGCTAAAATCAAACAAAACGGCCATTACAAATCAACAAATGATAAAAAAAAACTATCATAAATAAATAAAAATTGTCTACACTTCATTCTTGATAATCATCTTCATCTTTAATGCAAAAAATATGTTCACCTGCAAAAAAAAAAAAAAAAAAAAAACACAAAAAACAAAAAAAATTGTCTACACTTCATTCTTGATAATCATCTTCGTCTTAACGTATGTTAACCATCTGGATTACAAAAAAAAAAAAAAAAAAAAACGAAACTGATACAAACAAACATTGTTTTATCCATTTAGTTATCAAGATTATCAAACATACGAAACTAATAGCAACTTAGTTCTGCTGTTACATACGAAACAGACGTAAACATAGATTTGATCCCATGATTAGTGACTTTTGTTTTAATTAATATATGGTAAAAAATCAGAAGCTAATTTTATACCAACTCAGTTCTGCTATTACATACGAAAACAAACGCAACATAGATTTGATCCCATGTGTAACTGATGAAAGTCAAAAAATCAAAACTTTGTATCTGGTAAAAAAATCAGAAACTAATTTATACAAATTTAGTGGTGCTGTTACATACGAAACAGACGTAAACATAGATTTGATCCCATGATTAGTGACTTTTGTTTTAATTAATATATGGTAAAAAAACATATTAATAATAATAATAACATATAAAAAAGGTTTCTTAATATGTAAACCTACGTGTAAACATGATTAGTTATGGTGTTACATACGAAACAGATGCAAAAACATACATTTTCAAAACCATCACAAACAACTTCTTATTACCAAACACTAATTAGCTCAAATTCAAACTCTAACCATTAAATGTTTTCTAACCCTATATAATACCATATAAAAAATTAAAAAACTAAACGTATTACACTTAAAACTCTTGAAACTAATCAAACTAAATGAAATAAAGGAAAAATAATAGCAAACCTTTGAAACTGGTAAAAAAAATTAGAAACTAATTTATACCAGCTTAGTTCTGCTGTTACATACGAAACAGACGCAACATGGATTTGATCCCATGTGTAACTCATGAAACCGCCGCAACGTATTTAACAAAAAGAGATACCAATGTTACATATGAAACAACACCAGTTTGAGTTCTCAAATTATATAAACATATTATAACAAAAACATAAGGTTTTTTTTCAAAAAAAAAAAAAAAAAAAAATCAAACTCTAATGTAAGTAGCCTATAAAATTCCTAAAAAATAAAATAAATTAAAAAACCAAATCACATTGGACCTTCAAAAAGTGAAATATACCACAAAAACCTCAAGACAAATTTTAGTATATTTCTAAAAGTGAAATATACCACAAAACCTCAAGAAATGTAAAATAAATTAAATTAAAAAACCAAATCACATTGGACCTTCAATGTAAAAAATGTCCTTCACCTGAACCTCACCGGACCAACCGGTAACCGGTAACAGGAACCTTCCATTTATATATATTTAATTAATACACTATGCTCCATCTACAAACCTAATCTAGCATTATCTTCACAGAAAAGCTCACAAAAAAAACTATTAATTAGTTGCAGAAGTGAAAAACTTTAAAAAGTTTAATAAAAAACAAAACTCACATCTCATCGGATAGAAATTCGAGAAATCAACTTAGATATGCTCCATCTACAAACCATAAACCACCGTCTCCCTCTCTGTTATCCGATGATGAAACCACATGTAAAAAATCTTGATACAGAGGCTAGTGATGGTTGCATTAAAAACGACGGTGTACAGATGCTAGTGATGGTTTGTGGTACAATTAGAGGAGGAAAAGGGTGGTGTTATCGGAACTTCAGGTGGAAACCTCGTGAGGTGGTGGTGGTGGTGGTGGCGGTGGCGGTTGTGGCGGTGGCGGTGGTGGCAGTGGCGGTGGCGGTGGGGGTGGTGGTGGTGGGATTAATCTTGAAGATGGTGGAAGAGAGACGAAAGAGAGAGAGAGAGAGAGAGAGAGAGAGAGAGAGAGAGAGGGAGTTGTTTATATAGGAGGGGGGGAGAGAAAATTTAAATTAGAAAAGAGGGGGAAAGGTAAAAAATACTATTTTACCCTTATTAATTAAAATAATAGAGGGTGATGTGAAGCAATGTGGTCCACTAGTTGGGTTTTCGGGAGTTTCTTTGTTTTAGAGGGTTTCCATTATCCCTTTAGCCTATATATATATATATATATATATATATATATATATATGATTTACTAGAACACTTTTACACAAAGCTCCGAAGAAATAGGGGCGATCCAACGGAGATCTAGGGTTTCTTCATCCAACATGACGGCAAAGGGCAAATACAAAGTGGACCAGTGGTACGATGTACTGTTCAAAGACAGGAATAGGGATTCTCATCAGCAGGGCTAGTAGCAGTGGGGCGTCCGTCACGAAATTCTTCGTCTCCAATCTTCCTCCTCGGTGTTCTTCAGCGGATTTGGTACGTGTTTTTAAAGATTATGGAGAGATCCAAGGTACGTATATCGCTAGAAAATACGATAAATTGGGTAAAAGATTCGGTTTCGTTTCGTTTAAGAATGGAAGGAATATGGGTGATTTAGAAGAGTTGTTTAAGGATGTCTGGATTGGGACGTACAAGCTGTACGTCGTCTTGGCTAGATTTGTTGATGGGTTGATCTGAAACAAAGCACGGTGACTAAACAACAGCCGATAGCCAAAGAAGGTGCTGCGAGTGGTCCGGTGCATGAGAATGTTACGGTACATGCTACTGATTCAGCAATCAATAAGATGGATGCTAGCAATGATGGGGGTAGAACTTTCAGGATACTTTACTCAATAAGGAACCAGAAATCGGGCACTGTGATGTTGTTGTGCGTGATGATGTTCTAGCTTTTGATTATTGGTTCGACCGTGCTCTCTTGGGGAGGGTTTTTACGTTGAAAGACCTCATTGGTTTAAGGAAAGCTCTACAGAAGGTTGCCAAGACTGGTATTAACATCAAGTACGTTGGTGGTTTACATGTGCTGTTGGTTTTTGATAGTATAGACGAAGCGAAAGCGTTTTTGGATGAGAAAGAATCGTGGTATGAGATGTTTTTAGTACTGGAAGTATGGAAGGGGCAAGGGTACGAACATGAACGGATTGCTTGGTTAAAGTTTTATGGAGTTCCCTTGAGCGTATCTACTTCGGAGGTTTTCGATAACTTAGCTTCCAACTTTGGTTCGGTGATACAGTCTGCTGAATTTTCTGATAACGGAGAAGATCTTTCATATGCGTGTGGTGGTGTGCTTTGTAAATAGGTGGAGAGGATTCAGAAAGTTGTGAACCTACATTGGAATAGGAAGGTTTATCCAGTGTTGGTGGAGGAGGAGATTCGTCTTTGGGTACCGGATTGTTTAGTTGAAAATGACGAACCAAATGATGATATGGAAGACGAGCTAGAGACGGGTGGGGATGCTGACAAACAGGTTGAGTCTAATGAATCACACGGGTCGGAGATACATATGGAGAATGGAATAACTGTTGATAGCACTATAACACCTGTTGATAATGGATCGAATGATTATGAGGCTGCACCTACTACTTTCACTGAGGGGATTAAGAATAACGAGAACAGGAGGAAACGCGGGTCATTTGCGAGGAAAAAACGGATCGAAGCAAGTCAAACTCACCCACAGGATGTGAACGACCGAAGAAGAGAAGCCGGGATGATAACGACCCATATGATATTGATTGCTTCATCTTCAGTTTGGAGGGTCAGGATCCGGGTAATCTTCCATCTAACGTTTTGCCACAAGTTGTAGATGACAATGAGGTTGTTGATACGAGCATGCCCAAATAAATAATGTTCAAGCTGAAGTTGAGAAAACATTGAGCTTTGCCAACCTGGTGGGAGCTACTGATTTGGATAATTTTAGACAGGAAGTCGAAAAGCAAGTGGTTCAAGAAGGCTGTCAATCAGGTTTTAAATGAATGTTTTGTCCATAAACATTCGTGGGTTGGGATGTCACGAGAAAGGTACGTGGATTAGAGGTTTACGTATAGCTAATGAAGTGGGCTTTATCATGATCCAGGAAACTCAATTTACCTCTCTAGAGGGGGTGAATGTTGGAAATTTGTGGGGTAATGGTGCTTACGGATACGAGTGGGTTGGGGCCTCAGGGCGTTCAGGAGGCCTTCTTTCGGTATGGGATTCAAAGAACTTTGAGATGATTTCTGTCGAGAAACATAAGAATTTTTTGATGATACACGGCCTTCTTAAGGACTCTAGGAAGGAGATGGTTATGATAAACGTGTACGCACCTCAAAAGATAGTTGATAAAAGAGTCCTTTGGAATGAATTGGAACGGCGAATTATTAGCGATCATAGATTTTGGATTGTTGGGGGTGATTTCAACTGCGTTAGAGATCGTGATGAAAGACGGAATTCCAAATTTATACCATCGGTTAGTCACGAATTCAATGAGTTCATTGATAAAGTTGGGATTCATGAGTTCCAATTAAATGGGAGGAAATTTACGTTCGTCATGGGGAATAAATGTAGTCGTATTGATCGTATATTTGTTTCCTGGAATGGTTTGAATGAATGGACAAACACGGAGTATCGTGCTCTTGGAAGAGAGAAATCCGATCATAGTCCTTTGGTTTTGAAAGTCGAGGCGCGAAACTACGGTGCCAAACCCTTCAGGTTTTTTAATTCTTGGTTGAATATTAATGGGTTTGACGAGATGGTGGTTACTGTAGCCAAGGAATACTCAGGTTCGGGGCCGCCAGATGTGAAGCTAATGGGTAAGTTCAAAAAGATCCGGCAGGTTATTGTGGAGTGGCGGAAGAAATTTACGTTTACCGAACAAGAGGAGGAACTACAACTTAAGCAAGACCTGTTGGAATTGGATGCGATTATTGAGGAGAGGGACCTTACTGACGCCGAGCAATGGGTGTTAGATGAGGGTCATAACAAGCTGAATGAAATTGAAAACCGGAAAGCGAGAGACATCCGACAAAAATCTAGGGTGAAATGGGCAAAGGAGGGTGATGAAAACACGACATTTTTTCACGGTATGATTAATAAAAGGAAGACGTGTAACAATATCCCGGGGTTGATGATTGATAATACTTGGGTCTTTAAGCCATCGGAGGTGAAGAAACACACTTATCGGTTTTTCAAAGAGAAATTTGTTGAGGATTTGGATGTCCGGCCTCAACTGTGGTGCCACGGTCTCAAGTGTTTGAGCGAAGTTGACGCGGCGAATTTGGTTAAACCATTCGATGTTCAGGAAATTAAAGAAGCCGTTTTTGACTGTGGTAGTGATAAGGCCCCGGGTCCGGATGGGTTCAATTTTCGTTTTGTTAAACGATTTTGGGAGGTGTTTGCAGATGACTTTGTGGACGTTATGTCTTATTTTGCGGAGCACGGAATTATTAATAGAGGAGTTGGTTCGTCATTTGTAACTCTTATCCCGAAAGTTCAAGACCCAGTTAATCTTGGTGAGTATCGTCCTATAACACTTATTGGTGTGATCAGTAAGTTGATATCGAAGTTACTAGCTAATCGTATAAAGGTGGTGATGGGGAAAATTACTCATGAGACGCAATCGGCTTTTCTATCGGGAAGATATATCTTGGACGGACCATTGATTATTAGTGAGATATTTTCGTGGGCTAAAAGGCATGGTAAAGATCTATTTTTCTTCAAAATAGATTTTGAGAAAGCTTACGACAATGTCAATTGGGAGTTCCTTGTATCCATTATGCGACAAATGAAGTTCCCGGAATTGTGGTGCAAGTGGGTGAAAGGCATTTTAATGTCTGCTAGAACGTCTATTCTGGTGAACGGATCCCCTACATTTGAATTCAATTGTGAAAAAGGTATTCGCCAAGGGGATCCGCTCTCTCCGTTCTTGTTTATTATTGTCATGGAGGCCCTTTCGAGTATGATCCGGAAAGCTAATGATAGTGGGGCTTTTGATGGAGTGCGATTTCGAGATGGTCAGGTATCGATTTCTCATTTGTTATATGCTGACGATGCCATGGTGATGGGGGAATGGTCCGATTTTAATTTCAATACTCTAAAGAGAATTCTTCGGATTTTTCATCTTGTATCCGGCCTTCGAATCAACTTGCAAAAATCTATTCTATATGGTATTGGGAAAAGTTTAGAGGATGTTGATGGCCAAGCGCGTGGTCTAGGTTGTCGGGCGGGAGCCACTCCGTTTAAATACTTGGGTATTTTGGTTGGGGCAAATATGAACCGTATTGCAAACTGGGACGTTATTGTAGAGGTGTTTCGGAAACGCCTTTCGAGATGGAAAGCGTGTATTTTATCGATGGCAGGAAGGATTACTCTAATTACATCGGTTCTTGAAAGCCTCCCTTCATATTACTTCTCGTTATATAAGGCGCCTTTGGGTGTTATTAAAAAATTACAAGTGATTATGAAGCGATTTCTTTGGGGAGGTAATGAGGATAAACATAAGATCCATTGGGTGGCCTGGGAGGAGGTCACAAAGGCCAAGAAAAACGGAGGATTGGGGATCAATAGCCTAGAGGTTTGCAACAAAGCGTTGATTTTAAAGTGGTTGTGGCGTTATAGGGTTGAAACGAAAGCTTTGTGGCGTAAGGTGATAGATGCGATACATTGTTCCTCAAGAAGATGGGAGCCGTTCCCTTGTAATAAGAATGTGACGGGCACTTGGAGCAAGATCGTGACTCTCGGTTTCAGCACTAAGGTCCAAGGTAGACGTTTTTGTGATCTTATTCGAGGGGACATCGGACATGGTAGATCCGTCCAATTTTGGCTAGACCCTTGGGCTCAAGAAGGGAGCTTGAAGACCTTGTTTCCGGACCTTTACAGACTCGCACAAGACAAACGTTGTTTGGTTGCTAACAGGTTCACTCAGATTGGTAATAGATGGGTTGGTTCGTGGAATTGGACTCGCTATCCTGCTTCGGATGAAGAGCTACGTCAGCTTGTTAACTTACACAGATTGTGCGATGGCATTAAACTCTCGGAAAATGAAGATAGTTGGTCTTGGGCCGCAAATGGTAGCAATGAATTCTCTGTTAAGGAGGTCAGAAAGTGGTTGACATCGGACACTATCAATAACAACCGGTTTGATTATAGGTGGTCCAATTGGGTTCCTAATAAGTGCAATGTCTTTATGTGGCGTGCGGCTAGAGATTGTATTCCTACTTCCAATGCTCTTCGTAGAAGAGGTGTCTACGTGAGGGATGGCATGTGTACGTTTTGTGGAGAAGTAGAAGACACGGCGGACCATTTATTCACGGCTTGCAGGATTTCGATGGGAGTTTGGTCAAGGATTTCTTCTTGGTGTAAACTTCCGCCGATTTTTGCTTTTGCCGTTCAAGACATATTGAAGTACCCTGATTACATGCAGATTTCGAAGACTAAGGAACAGGTTGTGTACGGCATATTTATTATTACGTGTTGGTGTATTTAGAAGGCTAGGAACGAAAAGATTTTTTTCAAGTATAGCTACGGATGCGGCTAAGATCGTGTCGGATGTTAAATCCTTGGGCTTTCTGTGGTACAAGAGTAGGTTTAAAAAGGATACGATAGAATGGAAACGATGGTGTAATTTCAATTTCGATCCCTTGTAATTGTACTATTGTGGCGTATCTCTAGCTTAGAGATATTGCCGGTTTTTTGTTGAATGAAATTTGCCTTTCAAATATATAATATATATATATATATAATAGGGGGTGGTTAAAATAAAACCCACTCAAAACGAAGAAAAACCCGGGAAACTCTGACTTCCCGAACTTTTTATCATCTGAAAAAATTAGGGTATACAATATACATGATTTTAAGAGTTTTGAGCCAAAAAAATCAAAAAAGCGCCGAGTGGATATTTTAAAAAAAATAAATAAGTTTTTTGTGTTACATATGTAACATGTCTGTTTTTGTGTAACATACGTAACACAAAAAAAAACTTATTTATTTTTTTTTAAATATCCACTCGGCGCTTTTTTTGATTTTTCGGCTCAAAACTCTTAAAATCATGTCTATTACATACCCTAATTTTTTCAGATGATAAAAAGCTTGGGAAGTTAGAGTTTCCCGAGTTTCTTCGTTTTAAGAGGGTTTCCGGTATCCCTTTCCCTATATATATATATTATATATATATATATAATATATATATATATATATATATGGCATGTTATCATGGTATTTGCCAAACAATGTTACTAAAATTACTCTATAGGATGAAAATTATAACTCCCATCACAAGGCCATTATAGCTTTACAATACAATGTATCGTTTTGTGCAACGAAGAAAAAAGGGTTAGTTCATAAATGTTAGCAAACCTCTTATAATTGCGCTAGCATTAAACTAATAGAACAGACTACTAACAAATGATAATAGTTTGTGCTTAAGGGAAAATCAAAACTATTACACACTTAGACTATCGGAGTGGGGGAAGAGGGGCATGAAGTGTCATGTGGCACTTGTAGGACCCTTGGTGGGGGGGGGGGGGGGGGGAGGGGGGAATAATTGTGGGGAGTGGAGGGGGGGGGGGGGGGGGGAAGTGACATGTGGCATTTTTTTTTTTTTTTTTTATAAAAAACTTTCATATATTAAAAACATAATAATAATAATATAAACCGAAAAATATTAAAGTAATAAAAAATAATTAATATTAACAAAAAAAATATAAAAATTTTTCCCACCCAACGTTTTAAATTTGAAATTCCAACGGTTACTGCTCCAAACAGTACAAACATCAATTTTTCCCACCCAAACGTTTAAATTTGAAATTTTAAATTTGAAACTTTGAATTTCAAAAGTTTCCCCCCACTGCTTCATATTTCTAACCCTATAAATACAACACATAACCCAATTCTCAGTCACACCTATTCCTCCTCCTCAAAGCAATGAATAACATGGGTGACGGTTTTCAACCAGGAGCTGCCGGACCGTCTAATATCCGGCAGTACTCTCGCCGGGTCCGGGAGGGTTCGCCCCCGGAGACTACCATTCACCTCCTCTACTCCTCTACTGCTGCACAACCTCTCTTTCTCCTCCTCCTCCTCTCCTCCTCCTCCACAACATTGGTTATATCCCCCTCCTCCTGCTGCTGCACAACCAACCATTCCTCCTCCTGAAGCCGATGATGACTGGACGGATGAGGAAATGGTCTGGGCCATGGATTATGTCATGGCCCAGACAGAAATGGAGCGTCTAATGTTGTCGGCCCCTACCTCCGGACTGCTGCTATCCCCAACCCCAACCCCACCCCCACCCCCTACCATCAGACTACTCCATCCCCTACCACCAGACTACCCCCACCCCATGCCCTACCACCAGACTACCCCCACCCCTTCCCCAAACTGAGGGGGACTTGGAAGCCCTCAGAGAAATTGAGGAGGAAGAACGCCTCTGGAGCCTTCCTTCCCCTCCTCGTGAGTACTGCTATTTCCCCTCGGATGCGAGATCCGATGGACAGGATAGCTCACGTTCTGTGTCCCCCGAGTACTCCACACTCCGAGGACTGGGACAACTACTCTCCATAGTGGAGAAAATTAGGATTAAATAAGTAATTTAGGATTTATTTATGTTTAAATAAGTAATTTAGGTATTAGGATTATGTAATGGTTGTTTAAGTATGTAATGGTTATTAAGTAATTTAATTATGTAATGTTTTTTTATTTTTTTTATTTAATTTCTTTTTTTTATTAAAACCGGCCAAAACATGTATATTATTGTTTTTTTTATGCAAGGTCAAAACATCCCATCACAAAGTGACATGTGTCACAACCTCTTGCCCCATACCTCTTGCCCCATGCCAAGTGACTGCCCCCACCCCCCCCCCCCCCCTCCCGCCTTTCTCCACGCCATAGCGGCGGTGGTGTTCCCCCCCCCCCCCTTCCCGCCCCTCTCCCGCCCTCACTCCGGATTAGACTTAGACAAAAGAAAGGGTGTAGATATAGTATTGAGTTTATATTGAATATTGAATGATGTGCCTCTAGCTAAAATAGACAAACTTCTTTGGTCAAGTTGATGAATGTGACAAATTTGATTGGTGAATTTCACCATAATTCAATTGGTGGAATATTTAGATGGAGAACCTAAACGATCATACGCAAATTCATTCATGCCCTACATTCTCCTTCTTGTCTTCCTTATAACTCTTGAATTGGGCTGCTTGGTTGGGTCCATTGTAGTGTTATAGATGTTAGTTGGGCTTGGATCCATAGTATTCATAACACACCTTGAGCGTAGGAATGGGCTTGATAACCAATGGCAATACCGAAATTACTAATGCTAATTTTCGTTAAAACTTGGGTACCGATATTGATACCGAAAATATAGGGTTCGGTACCAGTACGGTATCGGTATTTTAAGGTAAAATACCGTCACCGAACCGAAAATACCGATACCGATTTTCGGCCAAAACTTGGTACCAAATTGGTATAGAAAATGACCACCGATACCGATTTTCGCCAAAACTTTATACTGAATTGGTGTCGAAAATGACCGGTATCAGTATTTTCGGTATCGGGATCGGTATTTTCGATATTTAATATCGAAATGCGCATTCCTACTTGAACGTATTATTATGAAGTTTTGATGTAGCAATGAAAATAACTCATTGGCAACTTATTTGTTATTAAAAATTGACTAAGACTGTCCGTTGTGGCTAGAGGTGAGCAATGTCTCTATCCTCTCATATTGCGTCATGTCAGCGCCCAGTTGGCAGGGTGATAAAGCTGCTGCTCACTCGCCTGATGCTGTTGTAGCTAGAGGTGAGCAGCAACTTTATCCAGGTTTTTTTTAGACTTTCTAAATTTGTCAAAATTATATTAATACAAAAATAAACTTAACTAAAATTAGATTAATGTTTACAATAAACTATAAAAAACTAATCTAATACAAGATCATCGGGACGTCGAGCCCACAATATGCTCGACTAATTTATGGCGGAGGTTTCCGTGTATCTCACGGTTCTTGAAATTCCTTATGTTGTCGAGTCTTTGGGTATTATCGATTGTCGACTCGGCACGTGGGATATCACTTTGGTAATTTTGACATATCGCCAAACCTTGGTCCTCCAATATCATGTTATGTAGAATAATACAAGTATAGACGACGTCCATGATCCTCTCTCATGTCCAAAACCTTATTGGGTTGGCAATCAACGCAAATCTTTTTTTAAGAACGTCGAACGCTCTTTCAATATCTTTTCTTGCCGACTCTTGTTTCTTTGTAAAGTACTTGCGTTTGTCTTCAAGTTGAGACGAGTAAGCTTGAACAAGTGTCGCCCATTCGTTGTAGATACCATCGACCAAGTAATAGCCGTACTTGAAATTTACATTATTAGCGTAAAAACAATTGGGTCGGCTCAACCACGTCGATAATGTCATCGAATATAGGTGATTGGTCGATAACATTTAGGTCGTTATTTGACCCAGCAACTCCAAAAAAAGCATGCCAAAACCAAAGATCATGCGAGGCCACCGCTTCAAGTATAACACTCGGTCCAGAATGATCACCCCGATGAAACTGACCTCGCCAGGCCGTAGGACACATAGCCCAACCAACATGCGTACAATCGAGACTATCAAGCATGCCGGGAAACCCATGTGTTTTTCACCATGAACCTCGTATATGCGTTGGATATCATACATGGTTGGTTTACGCAAATATCTTCGTGAGTAGATAGATATGATCCCTACGCAAATATATATATTAAACGACATTTGATAATAAAAGTGTAAAAAATATGTGAGTAAAACTATATATAGATGTATACCTTGACAAAAATAATGAAGAGAGTCGTGCACAACTTTTTCGGACATCGCAATATACTCGTCGATTGCGTCCGACGCAAGCCCGTAGGCTAGCTTCCGAATAGCGGCCGTACATTTTTGTACGGAGGTGAACCCTAGTCGGCCCCTTGCGTCTTCTCTTTGTTGAAAAAAGGATAACACTCACAAACAAATCATTTGATAGGCGCATGAATAATTGTCTGCTCATTTGAAAGCGTCGCCTAAAATGATCTTCAGTATACACGGGATCCGGGTTGAGGTAGTGCCGGTACAAAGTATCGTTTGCTCCCTCTCTATCACGGTCTAGCGCCGGTAGTCGGGTTAGTGCCGAAGTCCTTCGTCTTCGAGACCGGGCCATCAGGTATTCAATTGTTATCCTACCCACTTCCATAAACAACTCGTCTTCCATAAACAACTCATCTAGGGTCGAAGGTTGAATTCTAATTTTGAAGGTTGAAGTTTAGAGGTCTACCTTGCGATCAACACATATGGGGAAATATAACCGTAATATTGATGAATATAAACTAAACCTTTGATCAACACATATGGGGGAAATATAACCGTAATGTCATTGATTTGAATGATTGATTATGATTTTGATGTTATTTATTAAGATTTTTAATTGTTAAGTACTATATTTACACAGTTTAAATAATGACGTTTTTTTGGCGGCATTTTGTAACATGTCAAAAATTGCCTAAAGTGTGTGTACAATGGGTCCTTTTGGCTACATGTTGAAATGGGTCAGGGGTTGATTCTTTTGGTGTCTATTTTTTAATAAAATATAGGAAATTTATATTACAGCATGTGACATTGGACCCATTTTCTTATTAGTTATTTTTTAGCTATGTAATCGGTTTGAACCATTGGGGAGATAACATGTAAAATTTAAGCTACCCATTCAAGTAAGTGGTTAAGGATTGTTTTTTGATTTACTTATCACCGTATCCATATCTTTACAACAATTATATTTTATGTAGAACACAAATATGGAATACAATGGTAGAGGTTTTCATAAATTATTGAAAATGAGCTGCACTCCGAGGATCGTGATGACAATGATAACTTCGAAGGTGAAAAATCAGCTATTAATGAGCAAGACTTGGAAGATTTTGATTGAAGTAATGAAAATGGACCATTGATTGAAGTTCGTTAAGCCCCAACTAAATGATAAGTGTTCTACGCTTAAGCTTAGTTATGATTAGAATATAGATATTACCCAAATGATGTAATGTGTGATATTGGTTGAAGTTCGTTAAGCCTTAACTAAATGATAAGTGTTCTAAGCTTAAGCTTAGTTATGATTAGAATATACATGCTACCCAAATGATGTAATGTGTGATATTGTGATAGTATGCTATGTAGTTTGCAGTTGTCAAATTAAACTTTACTTACTCGATATATCCATCATTTCGTTACATTAAACTGTTAGATGACATTTTGCATTTAACATCAAAATTCATACATATTGAATTATCAAACATTTAGTAACCAAAACAAATTGCATAATATAATTCTTATTTTCCTACTTTTTTTTTTTCATTTTACTTTCGGGTGAACCGTGGGTCCCCACAGGATTCTAACCTAGTTCATTATAAAAAAAAAAAAAACCATTTGTTAAATAGTGTT
The DNA here is from genome assembly GCA_030844895.1 of Ambrosia x helenae. NCBI lineage: Eukaryota > Viridiplantae > Streptophyta > Magnoliopsida > Asterales > Asteraceae > Ambrosia > Ambrosia x helenae. Next base: position 141,097,240 of record CM061231.1, read on the forward strand.
TAAGAGAGTGAGCGCGAGATGGTTTCTATACACTTGAATTTGGTGTGAAGGCACTAAACTAACGAAAAGTGTATACAAATTGGGAGTATATTATAATAAGGATATTGCATCGTATTGTATCATATCGTATCTTATTGTACTATCCTATATTATATTATATTATGTTATGTTATTAAAGTAACCTTCGGAAAGAGTAAATGGTGTCACTTTAATATAATGAGATGTACGTTAGTCCTTTGATCATCTATATATTACTATTTACAATTAAGTTTTGTGTACAGCTTATAGTGAGACGTAGATAAAAATAAGTATTTTACAAAGTCATACTCGGAGTTTATAAAATATCATATTTAAAAAGTTGTAAGTGAATAAAAAAAATGTGCTCAAAGGTAATGGAAATAAAAAAATTAATAAAAATTACCAAAAATTGACACGCATGTTTGTGATCCAATCACTTTTCTATTACTATTTACTCGTTTTTGAGTAATTTCTTTTATCAAAATGTACAAAAATAAGTATGTCTCGATGACATACTCAATATTTTATAAAATATCATATTTTAAAAGTTGCAAGTAAAGCAAAATATGCTCAAAAGTAATTAAAAAATAATAATAAAACTAAACTTAAATCATTATAACAATAATAAAACTAAAATGAAATCATTGTTATTTTAGTTTTTCAAGTAGTGTGAATGAATTATACATACATACATGTATATATATTGAAGAATTTAAATGAGAAAAAATGTTTATAAGAAGAAAAAAAGAACTTTAAACCAATATGAATGCTCTAGTTAATAATTGTATTTAATGTTAAATAAATGATTAATTTATTGTAGCCCACCCGTAAATTAGTTAAATAAATGAATCTCATAATTCATTTCTTTAATATATTCTTTCAAAACAAAACTAGTTTATTGTGAATGATAAATTTCTATATATGTAGGATGAATTTGTGTATGTGTAGGATAAACTTATATTAATCTCAATATGTGTAAAACAAATTTTGATATATGTATGATAAAATGTTTATGACTAATTAATTAGATAGTGAATAATTAATGTGAGATGAGTTAAAGTATTTAATGTTTTACTTTTTTTAAAAGAATTTAATGTTTTACTATTATTTTATTTCTTTTTTCTCTTCTCACATTAAATTCTCCTCAAATAATCCTCTCATATATACACACGTAACTACTAAGACATTCAAGAGGTAATAAATTTTAGCATATAAGGCATGACAGGGTTATATTAAGGTCGAGTGTCCTTTATTAAATACTAGGTTAGAGCCCCGAGTGTATACCCGGTACATCTCCGAGTCAAATGAGAAAATTATTTTATAAAGATTGTAGTATGCAAGTTTTATTTATTGAAACTTACGTAAGACAACTCGTATGGATTTTTGTTGCGTAGAAAATATCATAAAAATGTTTAATGTTACTCAATAATAAATATATGAATCAACAAATGTTTGATTGGATGTGATTTAAAAACAAATAATGAAATGAACAATAACATATTTATTGTAACAAGATGCAAATGAACATTAAAATTCAAAGTAAATAAATATAGTTTAACAAAACATAGCTAAAAATTATTAAAAAAAATTAAACGATTTATACAAAATATGATTTGTTACACGTGTAGAACAAAAGAAAAATAAAAAGTGACAAAATATGTAAATAGAACAAAATAACTTCATCAGATTTAATTAGTACTTTAAACATATCATGAATCAAAATATCACATGACGAAGTAAACGATAATTATAAGGAAAAAGAAAGTAAAAAACATAATTCACTTCATAAAATATCTATAACTAACATCAAACGAAAACATTACAAACTCATTATTAATACAATTTGCAAAACCAACATAAACCATTACTTCAAAGGTATCAGGATTCAAACCAAACAAAAATTACAAAATAACTATCCATATTATACTCCAAACCAACTATACAAACAAAAAAAATGGCATACCCAACCATAACATGTCAGATTTGAAAATAATCTATAAATATTATAGAGATTTTTATTTTTATAAGTTATCCCTTTTACTATAACGCCATATTATGTTTTTAGGAAACGTAAATTATAGAAAATCCACCTACACATTAAATGTTAATATACCAATGTATTGTATAACCACAAACGTTTTGTAATAAATTAAATTTTATGTTTATTGAAGCTAAATTAATAAATTATATTTTATGTTTATTTAAATTTTAATGCAAATCAACATAAACATAAAATGAAACTTAAAATACAAATATAAATAATATTATATTACAGAGACATTCAAATAATAAATTTATTCATACGAAAATCACGTCATGATTCCTTTAATCGTGTAATTGACAACTGATTTTAGGAAAGTCGTAAAAATGGTAATATCAATAATCAATAAATTAGATTAAAATCTTAATAAATAACATCAAAATCATAATAAATAAATAAGATTAAAATTCTTAATAAGTTACCATAATAAATAAGATTAAAAATCGATTCAAACAATAAATTTATTCATACAAAAATCACGCCATGATTCCTTTAATCGTGTAATTGACAACTGATTTTAGGAAAGTCGTGAAACTTGGTATCATTCAAATCAATGACATTAAAACATCCGCGTTTCAAATTGTCTTACCAATTATCTACAAATTATTATTGACATCTTAAAATTAGCAAATTTATTGAAATGATTTTGATGATTATCGTTTAATGACAATTGATTAAAAGAAAGTCATAATATAAAAATTAAATTCGGTCAACAATAATAAACGTTAATGGATCAATACTAAAGTTTATTGTAAATGGTAACCTACCATTATTAGGTATGAAACGTTTTTGTGAATAATAATGAGTGCACTTTTATTTTGGTTTTAGTATAATTGAATGATTGATTGAATTTATTATTATTTTTGAGAAAAATATTTATTATTCTTAATAATAATAACGTTAATTGTAAAGTTGTATAGTAAGTTGGTAACTTACCATTCTTATTTTTAATCGATCGTATATTATCAATCAATCAATCAATTATGACTAACATTTAGAAATCTAATTTACTCCACAATTGATGACCAATCATGCCATACCTGTGTAAATTTCATTTGATTTTAGAAATCTAATTTCAAAACACCAATCCTTATTTCTCAAGTTACACTCTATAATTAGATAACTACAAATTTATAACAATTAGATAACTATACATTCATAACATATCTTTTAGAATAAAAGATTTATGTAATAAGTGTTAAAAAACTTTAGTTGTTAATCGATTCTACACATTGTATACATAGATAGATGTTTAAAATGCATGTTTACAATATTCATTGACTTACCATTTCTACTGGTAATCGATTCTATATTTTGAATAATATACAATTGAATGCTTTATTGAATTTATTAAATTTGTATAGTAAAATGGCTACTTACCATTCTATATTTAGTATTTTGGGAGATAAGATACATAAATATAACTTCTAAAAATAAGATTCGTTTACAATTGTTTATATTTGATGTTTTAAATTGACGTCAAGACTATATTTAGTAGGAAAAGTCAACATAGTTATTAATATGATTACGGAAAATTAGTGTGATTATATGGTATTAACAAAAAAAATTTAATGTTTTATAGAATCCACTTATATACATAAACGTCCATTACAATTATTTTTATATAATTAATATTACTCATTTATTTAATTTGTTAGTGCATTCACGTTTACATTGGGTAAAAAATTAATGAGATTAAATTATGGTAAACCTAATACGGGTTAAATTGATTCATATTACAGATTAAATTGATTCATAATCAGTCATACATAAATCTGGTCAATAAATTATGGTAAGTCTAAATTACGGGTTAAATTGATTCATAATCAATCACCCAGAATAAAAAAATGATTAAATTGATTCATAATTACGGATTAAATTGATTCATAATTACTAGCAATAATTTCGTATTAAACTTAATTTCGTCTCATTAAATTATGGTAAGCCTAAATTATGGGTTAAATTGATTCATAATCAATTTAATGAGACAAAAAAATCGTAATGAATTTAATTAGAGCTATTATAGTAAACCGAATTTAATAAAAACAAAAAATCGTAATAAATATTGTAAATTTCGGTCAATTATTATTAATGACAATAAATCATAATAAACAATCGTAATAAATATGATTAATTCTGGTCAATAGTAATATAATTTAATGTGATAAAAAATCGTAATAAATATGGTAAATTTCGGGCAATTATTATTAATGACAATAAATAATAATAAATAATCATAATAAATATGGTAAATTTCGGTCAATAGTAATATAATTTAATGAGACAAAAAAATCATAATAAATATGGTAAAATTAGGTCAATTATTATTAATGACAATAAATAATACTAAACAATTCTAATAAATATGACAAATTTTGGTCAATAGTAATATAATTTAATGATACAAAAAAATCGTAATAAATATGGTAAATTTAGGTCAATTATTATTAATGAAAATAAATAATACTAAAAAATCATATTAAATATGGTAAATTTCGGTCAATGGTAATATAATTTAATAAGACAGTAAATTTAGGTCAATTATTATTAATGACAATAAATAATACTAAACAATCACAATAAATATGGTAAATTTCGGTCAATAGTAATATAATTTAATGAGGCAAAAAAAACATAATAAATATGGTAAATTTAGGTCAATTATTATTAATGACAATATAATACTAAACAATCCTAATAAATATGGTAAATTTGGTCAATAGTAATATAATTTAATGAGACAAAAATTTGGTCAATAAATTATGGTAAGCCTAAATTACAGGTTAAATTGATTCATAAACAATAATTTATTAAAAAAATAAAACAAATGAGAGCAATTATGGTAAACCGAATTTCGTATTAATAGTAATATAAATTAATTAGTCAAAAAAAATTTGTAATAAATAACATTAAATTCGGTCAATTATTATTAATGACAATAAATAATAAATAACCTTAAAATCGTAATCAATAAAATTCTAATAAATTACATTAAGAACATAAAAAATCGTAATTTAAATTTCAAAATCAATGACTTCTTGTGCTGCAATCTTAGTAACAAACAACCTGTGCTGGATTGAACACCATTTGAAGACACAATATTCGCCAATGGAAATATCTTCTGATTGAAGCAAATCAGGCCATCCAATCACAGTAAACCTTTACAAAAAAAATGTATAGTAAATTTAGAATGTTTACATTATTAGACCAACCATTTGTAAAACAAAAAACATCATCGATCAATTCAAATCAGACCACCCAAGATTGTCCTTCGTATGTGGCAATTGTAACGTTACTGTTGTGTATGTTTTTAGACAACAAAAATTTGTTCATGGCATTCGGCACGGTGTGGATTGACACGTTAAAAACAACACTAAAATAAAGAATCATTTTTAAAAATTAATTAGGCATATGAACATGAAAATAAGAAACATACCAAGACTATTGACGCATGGTCATGCAAAACCTTGAAGAACTAAGAACCATTGTGATAGCCATAATAGCGTTTGTGTCTTCGGATCAAAACCTGATTTTCAAATACATATGTAATTTTGATTCAATATATATGTAAAAAAACGTTGATGACAATTATATGTATCTATTCATCATCCTAACGGACTTTTAAAAAAATATCAAATGACCCAAAGATTCAAATGAATAAAACTGAGCAAAACATTGATTACATAAATTCGTAATATTAACTGAATAAGTAAGTTTGAAAATAGTATATAACGGATTTCAGAAATCGTTTTATTAGTATACGTATTAGTCATCGTTATTTAGTGTTTAGGTTGAAAGAAAGTTAAATCCGTTTGAGTTCTTCTTAATAATGTTAAGAATAAAAGAGAAGTCAATATTATAATATTAGGAATCAACATTAGAAGAGTAGGATGGATGATTACCTTGAATCGGTTGTGGAGAATGAACAAAGGATGCAAGATGAAGAAGGAAGATTGAAAGCTTGGTTAGGAAGAAAAGGAGAGGTATGTTGTGGAGAATGAAAAAAAACAAAGAAAATGGTATTTATAGATAGATGCATGGAGCTCCATATAGCTAATTGGATCCTAGAGGCCCTCTCTAAGGCCTTGATTCAACCCAAGTGACCTCAATTATTATATAGATAGATAACTTTATAATTTAAAAATCTTTATATTTACACACTAAGTGTCATGTAAAAAAGTAAAACTATTTGAGATGAAGTGGCCTTGGTTTTCATCAAACTTTGACCTAAAAGTGACTTTTAAATGGTGCTAAGTTCATAAGGTTTGAAATTAGTAACCAAAAATATTGATACAAATACCAATTTATGATAATGACCTTAAACCTTGGAATGATTCATACAAGTCGCGAGCCATGTAAAGTGAAATTACAATCATGACTTTATTCATCATGAGTGTGAAACATGAATTTAAAACCCACAAGGTATGATCACTTGATTCACAATAATCGATAGAAATATCATAGTTGTGATAATGTTGGTCATACCACATGAATCATAAACCCTTTCGCATGAATAGCCCATGTACAATAGTGGGCTACTTATGTACTCATTCTCCTAACTAGTTGTAGTTCCATTGCACATAAGAAACCCGGTTTATCAATTTAACAAATTATGGACTATACTCCACATGCTTCAAACAAGAAAGGATAAGATAAAAGATATTACAATGAGGGTCTATTTTGTATAAGGTAATAAATGGATGAGGGAATGAAATGGATCATTACCATTCCATGTCTTGTTTGGTTAATATGAAGGAATGGAATGAATAACTATCTTTTGTTGTTTTGTAGGCAGAAAAGACGAAGGAATAAACTTGACAGTGAGTGGCAGTGGTGGTCGATGGCAGTGGCGGGTGGGTGGCGTTGATGGTGGGTGATGGTGGAGGTGGTGGTGGTGGAGGCAATGTTGGTTGGTGGGGGTGGTCAGGGTGGTGGTGGCAATGGTGGGTGGTGGCAACGGCAATGGTAGGTGGCGGTGGTGGTGTTGATGAAGGTAAGATGGAGTGGAATGGAAAAAAATCAGGAAGGTTGATGAAATGATTTTGGGTGTTTAGACGGAATCTAATTCATTGTGTAATGGATGATTCCATTTCATTGACCAACAAAACACTCTTTTCCTCATTCATTCACAATGGAGCATTCCGTTTTGCCTCTCATTTCTTACATACCAACACTACTTAAAGATAAGAAATAATTTAATCATCTGACGACATGTTGAACTTGCTTTGTATGTGCATAACGTTATTAAGAACCGACATACATATGACACCATATTGAAATAGTTAAACTTTGATCATGACATCATTAATGATTTTAAAAATTTATGAAAAAGAAGTTATCTGAAATTGATTATCACTTAACACTAATGACCCATAGCAACATAAAACCATGGTTACAGAAGTTGTTAGGCGCTCCTTGGTCGATTAGTTGGGGAGTTACGAGTACTTGGCCTAGATGGGGAGTGTTCACACATGGTACACTATAAAGAAATTAGATTTCGAGAAATTATATATGTCAAATTTTGTAAGTTTATTAATATTTATTACAATATACATGAATATCAATATAAATCTAAAGGATACATGTCCAAATACTAAAGTATTTCTGCAACGCACCAAATTTTCTTATTAAGCAATATTCCCCGCAATAATGAATAATGTGAGGTTTTAACCGAACAAGTCACAAGGAAATCTTAGCATTTCCAATTTGGTTTAATAACCCGGTCTTATCAATAAGAAAATTGGCCTAGACACCATGCAATGCTAAATCATCTAGTGAAAAACATTAAAAAGTTGCTTTATTAACTTTGAGGGCCAAAGCTGCCACTTTACAAACTTAAGTTCAAAAAATAATAAGAAGGGGAAACAGGAAACTCATTCCCTGGTTTTCCTCTTCACGCCAAAAACACACACACAAAAGCAAAATCTGATCTTTTGGCTAAATTCATCTAAGGCTTAGGATCATTTAGGTAACTTTTGATTTCATCCAATTTATCATGTTATTGGCCTATGTGGTGATGGTGGATTTCTAGGGTGTATGCTTTTGATAAATTGATAACTAGGTAAGGAATCTCTGGTATAAGAGAGCCTTAATATGAAATAATCTTGAGTAAATCATGCTAATACTAACTTAGATGGGGAAATCTTTGAAGTTCATATTATGAACTAGGTGGGTTTTATGGGTTGTAAGTAAAACCAATGATTCTTGACAAAGTAACTTGCATTAGGAAGTCCTTAATTGGGGAAAATTGATAAATCAATGTTGATTATACGATTTGAATGTTGGGGGCTCTATGGGTAGGATCCTCATGATCTAAATGGCCATTAAATAAAGCTTACAAAATCATCGCTTACCAAGTGTTTGATAAAATGCCACAATGAAGGCCGACTTCATTGAAAAGCTCATTGATATACTTAGCCTAGACATATTGTTGATAAACATGTATGGTTGTTCGAAATCGCGACTAACGACCAATGTCTACATGACTATGTAAACACATCTAGGTGTCAAGCAAGAAACATCGGGGTCAGCTCGGGCAACACGAATAAGGTAAGTCATACTATGAATTCTAAACTTACATAATGGTTATTTATGTTATGAGTTAGACGTACAAAAGGAATGTAGGTATGAAATCCCATTCATTGTGTTGGACATCCTAGTGAGGGATGCATTCCTAGTATTTAACATTCGGGCCGGGCGAATAAGACCAAGAGAAGTGGCACATGTGGCCATGGACACGAACATCGCCACAACGGTAGAATGTTAATGCTATACTACAAGCTCTTAGTCTAAATGCTTATAGTCAAGGAATGGTCCAATATGAAGAATGAGATTCGTAGTAGCTTTTGTTGAACTTGTCGAAATGCGCAAAATCCACCTAGTTGAAGGGAAGCATAGAAATTGATCTCCGTGACTATAGATGATATTTAGAACTAATGGAAATGATAATTATATTGTCCAAATTCCAAGAATAGAGACAACGTGATGATTATCGCAAGAATCTCCTTGGATTGCATCTTAACGGGTCAATTTGGGTGGAGGTTGTTGAGGTAGATGAGTTAGATTAATCAAAGAGTTCTTGAAAGGATATGTTGTGTTGTTAAACCTATAATGGGATTATAAAACCAAGCTTTTAATGACCCAAGGCCATTTTATTTGCTGCACATTAGATGGACCTATGTGTAGGGTAAATTGGGTTCAAAATTGGTTAAGTCCCAGCTAAAATCGTGTTCACAACAGCTATGAACCGTAGGATACGGTTTTCCCGCCGTAACCTACGGTTAAACAGCCAAATTCTTCTCAGCCTAAGTCAACCATAAGCTATGGCTTGTAGGCCGTAGCTTACGACGGTCGTCCCTCAATAACACAACAACAATAACAGTTAGCCGTAGGCTACGGTTGAGCGACCGTAGCCTACAGCGGGAATAGGATGGGTTGGGTTGGGTTGGGCTTGATTTTTCGTACTTACAACTTGCTAATCCTTATTCTATCCGTTTTCGCTCAAATTTACAAAGCACATGTTAGGACAAAGAGGATTGGTGAAACCACTTTTGGAAACCTTAGTCTAATTCACTTCTGTCATTTTGGCTAAGTATAGAAGTACTGAAGAGAAGACAAGAAACTGCTGAAGAGAAGATATGAGAAGTGCTGAAGAAGAAACTTCATCAGAAGTTCTGAAGTCCAAACCAGACAAGTTCACTTCAGAAGTACTGAAGACAAACTACTCATCAGTAGTTTGTCATTCATCAGCACTTAGCATCAGATATTTTCCACCGCCTTTTGTATCAGTAGTTTATTGTTTACTATTACTTTTAGCTGTATTTGTTAGTTTCAATGTTGCAACTTGTGCAACTTGTTTCTGATGTTTCTGTACTTGCTTTTTGGGCAAGATACATGTATGTAAACGTCTATAAATAGGAGGCTTCAACCTTCTATTTTAGACATTGATTTTTAATAGAAAAATCCTTCAAACACTTTCACTGTTCTATTCCATTTCAGTATTTATTGTGAATCTGTCTAAGTATCTAATTCTCATTTACTGCTTAGATTCATAATAAATACTTGTCATTATTAGTTTCAATCATCTAGGGGGAGTAATAACTCTTCTTAAGTATAAAAAGTGTTGCTTTAACTTATACATTCCGCTGTGCTTATAATCTGATATACAAGAGCTTGCTAAACACTTAAGTGTCAAAGATAGCAAGTTCTTACTTAAACAAAAGAGCAAACTGATCCAACAATTGGTATCAGAGCATTGGTTTATCTGATCACATATCAATCTAACAAATTGAGAATCAGACACAAAGCTCTTATTGATACTCAATAAAAAGATCAAAAGTTCACTTTTTATCAACATCCATCACTTAAAAGAGTCATCTGACAAATCAATACTCTTTAAAATGGATCCACATAATACTGGTTCTGCTACTAAACCTGCCATGCTTGTAAGAAACGAATACAACATATGGCAAAAGAGAATGGCACATACCTTGTCACAGACCAACACAGGTTGTTGGAGATCTGTGATATATGGTCCTCACAAACCAGTAAATGTCAATCTTGAAACTAATGTTGAGGTCCCTAAGGACCCAAAAGAATATACAGATGATGATTTCCTAAAACTTGAGCTAGATGCAAAAGCATTCTCTATGTTGGCAATGGCTCTTCCAAATGAGATATACTCTGGCCTTTTACATTGTGAAAGTGCCAAAGAACTCTGGGATTGTCTTAAAGAACAGTTTGGAGGAACTGAAGAGGTGATTGCCAACACCAGAGAGATTTTAGCTCAACAATATGAGACATTTGCTCGTATTAATGGGGAAACTTTAACTCAACAATTTGAAAGATTCTCCTCATTAATATCTGAGCTAAAGTTAAATGGTCAGACCTATACAACAGTATCTATGCTACATAGATTTTTAAGGTCTTTACCAGACAAATGGGAAACATACTCCATTGTTTTAAGATCCTCACCAGATTTCAGCTCCCTCACTCTTACAAAACTCTATGGGAGATTACTTACTTTTGAAAGAGAAATTGATCAAAAGAAGAAATTGCAATCATCTGGTAAAACTGCTGATGACTACCTACCAGGTAGTACAACACTGATGTGTTGCAAAACACATCTCTTTTCCTATGTATTTTTTATATTATTTGGTCATGTTTTTATTCGTTTCGTGTTGTTTTAATTATGTATTTATTTATTTTATTATTTTATAGGTGTTCGTGAGAAAGGATCTTAAAACAGTGAAAAATAATCAAGACGCGAGCGCTTGGTGTTCATGGACGTTGGAGCGTAAACGAGCAACTTTGGTTAAGCCAAGAACACCTAGAGCTTGGAGTATACTACTACTACTACTACTACTAATAATAATAATAATAATAATAATAATAATAATAATAATAATAATAATAATAATAATAATAATAATAATAAGAAAAAAACACATAAGTTGATATGGGCCCAAAAGTCAACATAAGAAAAATAAAATAAAAAAACCTACAGTAATATTATTAGGTGACAGAATATAAAGGCACAAGATATTATCTATCAAAACAGGAGGGGGAGCCGCAGAAAGGAATTGGAAGCAGCATATTATCATCTAATCGAAACACATATTATATTCCTTGAACGGCGTTTATTTATTTTTATTTTTTTTGAAGAAGAACAACATCTCGCCGCAGCGGCAAAAACAAGAATCGATCGACATCAAGCTTATTTGAAGGTTAGAGCTTAATTGAAGGCCAGGAAGGCACGGGTCAAGATTGAAGGCACGGGTTCGACTATAATAATTTTTGGCTTTATATTTATTTATTTCGTGTTTATAAATATTAAGACCATGACTATATATTATTGTGAACCTATGTTTTTATCTTTTTCCGTTGTTATGAATAGCTAAACACTTAGGCTACCTAGGTCGGTATGATGAACACTTAGCGTTTTTATGACTTTCGGATTCGTTTAATTATATAATTGGCTTATGTTTTGGTAAAGATTTAATTGTGTTTGGTTATAATGCTTTTGCGTATTTAAGTCTAATTTATTATCTTTGATAGTTCCACATGTGTCTTGTTGAATGTCTTTCAGTTATAGATGCATGTTAGGTTACCTGCTTTGTGCTTGTAACTAGTTTATGGTCTTTGACGTCTAATTCCATAGGAACTTGATTTGAGAGTTTAGAGGGCTTAGGTATTCTGCCATTCCTTGAGACCGGGAGGTGATAAGGTGTCGGGTTGTCTAGATCTTTAGGTATCGGGTAGAGGTGAGACCGGGAGGTGATCCTTGCCTAGTGTGTCTTTAGATTCTTGTAATTCCGAATTATTTCCAAGCCAATTAGATTACTCCTTCACATTTTTGGATGTGTTGTGACTAGCGAGACCGGGAGGTGAGCGAGTCTTTCGAGTACCTTAGCATTCTCTAGTGAGGTGAGACCGGGAGGTGATTCGAACTAGTAACCAGTGATTTACACGTCCCTTAGGATTTTCTGAGAGGTGTTAGTGAGACCGGGAGGTGATCTAGCATGCTTTAGGGGTTTCCTGGGTCGGGCGTATCTTTAGAAAACCTGGTAGCCAATCCATTATTCGATTCCGAGAGTTGTGAGTTTACGGGTAGGATTCTAGACCTAGGTAGTTGCCTTCCACATTATCTGAATTCGATCCAGTGTTCTTAGCTCCCTGTTTTCGTCTGTGTTATTTACTTTAATTGTTTTTATTTTATTTGCATTTAGTTTAAAATTAATTCTCAAAAATCCAAATTATTAGGCTAGGAGTCGACGAAGGTTTAGTACCGAGAGTCGCCATATTGTGTCCACGGTTCGATATTCCGGACTTACTTGCTCTGCTACACTACGACCGGTACACTTGCCGTTAGTGTGTGGTTTTGTAGGTTTTTCCATTTTTAAAACTTGACTGATTTATTTACTACACATTTCACACATCAAGTTTTTGGCGCCGTTGCCGGGGACACAGTGCGCTTTCGAGGACGACCCGAGTCGGGGATCTAGTCATTTTATTGCTTTCGTAGTTTGGTAGATTTTTATTTTTAATTTAAAAAAAAAGAAAAAAATTTTTATTTTTGTTTATTTGCTATTTGTTTTTCTTATTCTAGTATAGTTTTAGTCTCTCTGTGTACATAGGAAGTACTTCGTTGCAGTCATAGAACATTTTGCCCACTAGATAGATCACATAGAAATGGCTGCACGTAGGACTGTTGCTGAACACATCAACATTACACCCACTCACATCCGGTCCAGTATTACACTACCCACTGTTGAGTCGAACAACTGGACCATTGAACCCACTCTGATCAACACCATATCTCATTCAGTTCAGTTTCACGGCATGCGTGATGAAGACCCATATGGCCATTTAACTAGATTTAGTAGAGTCTGTAGCACCTTCCAGCTTAATGGTGCCACTGATGATGCCATTTGTTTGCGTCTATTCCCGTTCTCACTTACTGATCAGGCCCTCACATGGCTGGACTCCCTCCCACAAGGAGCCATCACCTCTTGGACTGATCTTCAGACGAAATTCCTGCAGAAGTATTTCCCCCCTGCTAAAACCGCTCGTCTTAAAAATCTAATCTATGCCTTTACTGAGCAGCGAGGGGAGTCCTTCTATGAGACATGGGATAGATTCAAGGCACTTTTGAATAAGTGCCCTCATCATGGTCTTGAGGACTGGAGAGTCGTGGAGAAATTCTACACTGGAGTTTCTGATGCGACCAAAAGACTTCTTGACTCTACAGCAGGCGGTAATATGATGAAATCCAAAACCGCTGCTGAATGCCTTGAGATGATAGAGGACCTAGCCACTAGCACGTACATTGAGCCTGGCTTTGGGGGCGTTACTGCTGCCCCTAAGGGTATCCCTTCTGTCGAGAGTAGCATTGCACTAGCCGCACAGGTAGAATCCTTAGCTAAGGTCATGAAGGATATTCAGGTTAAGATTATGTAACATCCCGGAAATCCATTTCGCTAAATTACACTAATAGGCGTGCATAAGAAATGACAAGATGAATTAAATAGTAGAATGAACCCTTACGGATAATAAAACGGGATGATAAGAATGTGGGCTATGTTCCAATATGAAAATAACCTTGTTAGTGTTATCTAAATATGTAAGTATATAACACTAGGAATTAACTTGGTTAGTTAAGTTTCATAATAAAATTGAAGAAGGGAAAACTTGAGGGACCATTAATGTAACTAGTTGGTCAACATAAGAAGGTGGAGAAGACCCATTTTGGGGTCATACGTATTCAGCCCCAAAGGGGCATCCATGAGCCAAAAACCAACCTAATAATCCCTCAATTGAAGAAGTTAATGCAAGATATTGAAGCAATGGATGAAGGGTGTGTTCTAGAAGGTTAATCTTCAAGGATTGAGCTTTGGTAAGAACCCTAACCCCCAAATTCGTGTAGGATTCGAACCCCACATGTGGGTTTTGAGAAAATGATGTTAAATTCATATTATTACTTGATTTTAAGTGATATTGATCATCTCTAATGGTCTAGAGGTGAGCTAATCACCAGAAGTTGCTTGTTTGCAAAAGATGATGATATTGGGTTTTCATTAGAGCTTTGATGTTGCTAAATGAGTGGTAAATCCATGTAGTTGTAGGAATAATGTGTAGTTGATGATATGCATGTGGAAATTGATGATGATTGAAAGAGGTATATGTGTTAATTGTATAGAAATTGAATGAATTGAAGGATATGTGTAGAGTTGAAAGTAGATGTTGCTATTAGTGTAACCCATGGTCATTCTTAGTTAAATGGGTGAATAGAGTAGAAAGAAAGTGAGGTTTTGTTATGTTTAATATTTATGGAATGAAGGGTAATTGATGTGGGTATGAAATGTGATGATTGATGGTATGAGCTATGGAAGTATGCATGAAATGCTTGTACATTGTGTTTTAAATGTTGTACGCACACCATGTGCTCGATGAAATGTGTAGATGAACTTGCGTGCAAGTAATTGATGAGAATGAATGGAATATGATGATTGTAGGAAATTAATATGAAGGATGTGTTTCTATGGAAACCATGTGTGAATTATAATGAATTGTATGTAAGTATGTATGTAAGCACATAAGTGATCTTATGGTTGTATGTGTGTTCTATAATGTATGAAATTGTATGCAAGACTCGACAAGTATGAAAGTAATGTGATAGTTAGTGCAATTGATGGTAGGTTAACATGGGGATTTCGTCTTAGAGAGAGATCATGTGGGAATTAGTTGATTGTATGATTTGGTAAGAAGTATGCATTAGTAGTGTGTACACTATGCTTAAATATTATGATGTACACGATGCGTTGATTGATTGGTGTGATGAATGATCTTGTATCTTAATGAGATGTGAATATGATGTTTATGGTGAATCTTATATGATCTAGTACATCAATATGGACATATGTTTCTAAGTAGGATGTTGGTATAGTTGGAAGTTGACTTTCTGGAAAGTCAACAATGTTAAAATAACATGGTTATGCTCCCAAACTTGATTGTGTGATTAGAAACACTATGTGACGCATAACATGTTAAAACTATGAGACATATATGATAATAAGTGGTATTACTATGTGAGAATAAATGTGGTTGTGAATGTATGTTGTAGATATGATAGAAGTTGACTAATGAAAGTCAATGTGATATTTGGTTGAGAATGATTGTTAGTATGTTATGATCATGTATGCTAACAATGATGTGAACATGATGATATGAAAGGATAGGAAGGAAGGACTCAACCATGGGAAGCTAATGGGTCAAGAGGAGGCAAATAAACAAGCATGAACTTGGAGGACTTGAGGTAAGTGATTCCCGAACTTAACTCGCATCTATGATATGGAATTATGTTCACATAGGATGGGAATCTTAAAGGAGTACATGGTTTTGGTTATGGGTCAAGGATTTACATGGTAGTTAACTTGGACTTTGTCCTTGTAAATGTAACTAGTGTAGACAAGGTTTGAGCGAATCAAGTATAGTAGGTGCTTGAACTCAAACTGGAAGCTCGTAGGGGCGTGCTTTCGATCCGAGAATTGATCAAGGTATGTGTGGAATGATGGGTGGGAGAATAGTAAATGAGTTTCTAGAATGTCGGAAATTGTAGGTAAGAATGGCATGAAAGATATTGGGCTGAAAAAGGAAAACATTGTGCAAGACCTGCAGTTGGCGTAGGATACGCCAGTTTTGGCGTAGGATACGCCAACCCTGGTTTTCCTACGCCAAATTCTGCTGCCCTACGCCACTCTGTCACCCCTTGCCTACGCAAGTGGCGTAGGCTACGCCACTTTTGGCGTATCCTACGCCAAATCCCCCTTCGGCCTTGGATGTTGATTTTTCAGCTTGTTTATGCTTCCGTACCTTGCCCGAGCAACTCCAAACCTCATTTATAGTACATATGTGTACTCATGCTCGGGTTTGAGGGAGAGCTTCATGAATGTAAGGGTTGGTAGTTATATGTAGATCGAGTAGAGGATTGGAAACGTCACATTGTCTTAGAGTTTGGCGAAGGAAGAGTAACATAACGGGTAAAGTAGGTTATAGGAGGGAATTGTATGCTTGTAAGTATTGTGGGGTTATACGCGGGAATTGTATGCTCGTAGGTAAAGTAGGTTATATGAGGGAATTGTATACTTGTGTGTATTGTGGGGTATTGAGGGAATTGTATATTTGTATGAATTGTGGGGTTATTAACCTTGTTATGTAAGTGGTAAGGAAGATGCAGGTATATAAGTGTGAATGCATGAGACTTGTAGGATCAGCTCGGGGTACCACACCCGAACTTCCAAAGAGGCGTTGGAACGAGATCATGGAGCATCTATGGATATTCTCTCCACATTTTGAATAGTATGTATTAAGTCACTAAGTGAACTAACGAAACGGTTATTTGGTGATCGCAGGTTGTCTTGTCTACCTAATAGAGTAAGGAAAGGATGGAGATCGAGCAAGGAGGCGGATTGTACGAGGACACGGCCCTATAACGTGATATAGATGGGTCATGTTTAATGTGATAGAATATATTTAAAAGATGTAATACCTAAAATGTTTAGTAGACTTGGGTTATAAATATCCAAGGTTGTTTTTAAAAGAAATAAAATTTTCGGTTGGTATTTCCGCTGCACGTTTTTCTGTAAATTGGTTTAGGGTGTCACAAGTTGGTATCAGAGCCCTGGTTTGAGTGAAATCTTGTACAAGGAAGTAAGTACTTGAACTCAAACTTGTGTGCTCCTGAATGCAGTGACCCGTACAATCCAAGACTCGATCAAGGCCCAAAGGTAGAATTTAATATTAACTCACATGACATGTTAAAAGCTAATTGTGGTGTTCATGTTAAGGTGAGCTTTTGTGGATAATGAAGAGGTCTCAAGGACACGATTCAAGATAGATCGCAGGAATTGTAGATAAGATGGAATAATCACAGGTACGCGATAGCTAACTATTGGTACCGGTGGGAGGAAATTCCTCAGGGATGGTAAAACATAGAAGGGAAAAAGCAACCATGTTGTTTAGGAACGAAATTGAAATGTAGCACGAAGCTGAAAACCAGTCTCTAGGCATAAGGTAATGATTACACGAAGGCACGTGGATAGCATGTGGACTGTGCGCCTGGCCAGTGCACAAGAAGCATGCGATGCACGTGAGACCGTGAGAATCATCACAGGTATGCCTGGTAAACTTGGAAAGTAAGTGGTCGTGTGGGTAAGTGGGTGGAATGAAAGGTTTAAGTCTGTAGATAAGTACAGATCAAACCTATATGAATGAAAGCCTGAAATGAAAGGTTTGAGTCCGTAAGCAAGTACGGATCAAATCAAAATTGTAGAAAACCCTTATGGGTCAAAATTGTAGAAAGCCCTTATGGGTCAAAATGGTGGAAAAGATCCTTATGGGTCACAATGGTTGGAAAGGCCTCAATGGGTCAAGAGGTTGGAAGGACCTTAACGGGTCATATGGTTGAAACCATGTAAAATAGGCTGGAAAGACCTTAGCGGGTCAAACGGTTGGGAAGACCATAAAGGGTCAAAAGGGGTGAAATTATAGAAATTGTGTAAATGACCTTGAACGGGTCAAATAGTGGAAATGTAAAAACATAGAATTACCCAAGTAATGGGTCAGATTTGTTGGAAAGTTGTAGAAATATAGAATAGTCTATGAAGTGAGTCAATTGGGTAGGAATGAAGGAGAGAATACACTATTCTCTCTAACCAAGATAAGCACAAGTTAGTAACTTAATTTAGATATGCTTGTTATGTGGCATGCAAAATGCATATATATGGGTAGTAGAAGGTGGTAAGGCATGGTATTAGTGTGAGTTATTTTGTAGAAACCTATAGAAAACGAATGAACGGTTGATCTTTTGAAAGACTCGTACCCCTATGTGCAGAAAATGAATGATGTGGTGAGATGCTAGAATGGGATGTAGGGATTATCATTAAAGTAGTAGGATATGACACATCTACCTTGAAAAGTCAAATTGTAGAAATTTTACAAGATAACGAATAAAACTTAAAGAGGTTGCGTAAGAAATGAAATAAGTAATGTAGTATAGCATGAGAATGGGAAATCAAGAAGGGAATTCTTGAATGGACCATTGAAGGTCAATGTCACGAACGAAAGGTATATGCCTAACCAATGATTTTGTAGATACGAATGGTCGAATTTATGAATATCACGAAATCTACAAGATAGGTGATATGAAGTTAGCGAGTTGGAATTCCTTGTGAACAAACTAAGGCAAGATAAGTATGGCATGGAATTATTAGGGAGAAAGTCAAGCCGACGGCTAGATGGTCGGTTAACGTTGTGAAAGGAAGGTTAGTGAATTCGGTTATTTTGTGATTGTTAAGTAGGAAATTGATATGTCGAATAGTACCCACGTATGAATGAATGATATCTTACGTATGTTGTAGCTCGGAAGGTTTGACTTTTAAAGGTCAAAAAGATGAATGAATCTTAGCTTAGACTTGGTGTTGTTAAGCGATGGACATATGTGTGTACAGTAAGTAGTGCTTGAAATGAGCTAACAAAGAAATTAGTGTGAATAGAATGGCTTTGAAATTTACCAAAAAGGGGTGGGTGTGTATATGGTAGATGTACCGATTCAGTAGTGCCTATGCAATTATGCCTAACTCTCAAGTTAAGCAAGAAGGAGTGGGGAATGAATGGCTAAGTAGGATTTATTGGTTGAATATGTAACTAATCGATTTATTATGTTTAATAAATGCGATAGGCCTCTTAAAATATAAGAGCGTAAGAACAAAACATGGAAATACGTTTTGCCATGAGTAAAGTTATTTTACAGCCTATATGTGGGCTTGCGATGTGGCATGAAACTTTGAATGAAGTGAATGAGTATATAGGTAAGTAGAGAATTCCTGGTATGGTAGTAATGAAAGAGGTTTCGGGGACGAAACCCTCTTTAAGGGGGGTAGACTTGTAACATCCCGGAAATCCATTTCGCTAAATTACACTAATAGGCGTGCATAAGAAATGACAAGATGAATTAAATAGTAGAATGAACCCTTACGGATAATAAAACGGGATGATAAGAATGTGGGCTATGTTCCAATATGAAAATAACCTTGTTAGTGTTATCTAAATATGTAAGTATATAACACTAGGAATTAACTTGGTTAGTTAAGTTTCATAATAAAATTGAAGAAGGGAAAACTTGAGGGACCATTAATGTAACTAGTTGGTCAACATAAGAAGGTGGAGAAGACCCATTTTGGGGTCATACGTATTCAGCCCCAAAGGGGCATCCATGAGCCAAAAACCAACCTAATAATCCCTCAATTGAAGAAGTTAATGCAAGATATTGAAGCAATGGATGAAGGGTGTGTTCTATAAGGTTAATCTTCAAGGATTGAGCTTTGGTAAGAACCCTAACCCCCAAATTCGTGTAGGATTCGAACCCCACATGTGGGTTTTGAGAAAATGATGTTAAATTCATATTATTACTTGATTTTAAGTGATATTGATCATCTCTAATGGTCTAGAGGTGAGCTAATCACCAGAAGTTGCTTGTTTGCAAAAGATGATGATATTGGGTTTTCATTAGAGCTTTGATGTTGCTAAATGAGTGGTAAATCCATGTAGTTGTAGGAATAATGTGTAGTTGATGATATGCATGTGGAAATTGATGATGATTGAAAGAGGTATATGTGTTAATTGTATAGAAATTGAATGAATTGAAGGATATGTGTAGAGTTGAAAGTAGATGTTGCTATTAGTGTAACCCATGGTCATTCTTAGTTAAATGGGTGAATAGAGTAGAAAGAAAGTGAGGTTTTGTTATGTTTAATATTTATGGAATGAAGGGTAATTGATGTGGGTATGAAATGTGATGATTGATGGTATGAGCTATGGAAGTATGCATGAAATGCTTGTACATTGTGTTTTAAATGTTGTACGCACACCATGTGCTCGATGAAATGTGTAGATGAACTTGCGTGCAAGTAATTGATGAGAATGAATGGAATATGATGATTGTAGGAAATTAATATGAAGGATGTGTTTCTATGGAAACCATGTGTGAATTATAATGAATTGTATGTAAGTATGTATGTAAGTATGTATGTAAGCACATAAGTGATCTTATGGTTGTATGTGTGTTCTATAATGTATGAAATTGTATGCAAGACTCGACAAGTATGAAAGTAATGTGATAGTTAGTGCAATTGATGGTAGGTTAACATGGGGATTTCGTCTTAGAGAGAGATCATGTGGGAATTAGTTGATTGTATGATTTGGTAAGAAGTATGCATTAGTAGTGTGTACACTATGCTTAAATATTATGATGTACACGATGCGTTGATTGATTGGTGTGATGAATGATCTTGTATCTTAATGAGATGTGAATATGATGTTTATGGTGAATCTTATATGATCTAGTACATCAATATGGACATATGTTTCTAAGTAGGATGTTGGTATAGTTGGAAGTTGACTTTCTGGAAAGTCAACAATGTTAAAATAACATGGTTATGCTCCCAAACTTGATTGTGTGATTAGAAACACTATGTGACGCATAACATGTTAAAACTATGAGACATATATGATAATAAGTGGTATTACTATGTGAGAATAAATGTGGTTGTGAATGTATGTTGTAGATATGATAGAAGTTGACTAATGAAAGTCAATGTGATATTTGGTTGAGAATGATTGTTAGTATGTTATGATCATGTATGCTAACAATGATGTGAACATGATGATATGAAAGGATAGGAAGGAAGGACTCAACCATGGGAAGCTAATGGGTCAAGAGGAGGCAAATAAACAAGCATGAACTTGGAGGACTTGAGGTAAGTGATTCCCGAACTTAACTCGCATCTATGATATGGAATTATGTTCACATAGGATGGGAATCTTAAAGGAGTACATGGTTTTGGTTATGGGTCAAGGATTTACATGGTAGTTAACTTGGACTTTGTCCTTGTAAATGTAACTAGTGTAGACAAGGTTTGAGCGAATCAAGTATAGTAGGTGCTTGAACTCAAACTGGAAGCTCGTAGGGGCGTGCTTTCGATCCGAGAATTGATCAAGGTATGTGTGGAATGATGGGTGGGAGAATAGTAAATGAGTTGCTAGAATGTCGGAAATTGTAGGTAAGAATGGCATGAAAGATATTGGGCTGAAAAAGGAAAACATTGTGCAAGACCTGCAGTTGGCGTAGGATACGCCAGTTTTGGCGTAGGATACGCCAACCCTGGTTTTCCTACGCCAAATTCTGCTGCCCTACGCCACTCTGTCACCCCTTGCCTACGCAAGTGGCGTAGGCTACGCCAAATCCCCCTTCGGCCTTGGATGTTGATTTTTCAGCTTGTTTATGCTTCCGTACCTTGCCCGAGCAACTCCAAACCTCATTTATAGTACATATGTGTACTCATGCTCGGGTTTGAGGGAGAGCTTCATGAATGTAAGGGTTGGTAGTTATATGTAGATCGAGTAGAGGATTGGAAACGTCACATTGTCTTAGAGTTTGGCGAAGGAAGAGTAACATAACGGGTAAAGTAGGTTATAGGAGGGAATTGTATGCTTGTAAGTATTGTGGGGTTATACGCGGGAATTGTATGCTCGTAGGTAAAGTAGGTTATATGAGGGAATTGTATACTTGTGTGTATTGTGGGGTATTGAGGGAATTGTATATTTGTATGAATTGTGGGGTTATTAACCTTGTTATGTAAGTGGTAAGGAAGATGCAGGTATATAAGTGTGAATGCATGAGACTTGTAGGATCAGCTCGGGGTACCACACCCGAACTTCCAAAGAGGCGTTGGAACGAGATCATGGAGCATCTATGGATATTCTCTCCACATTTTGAATAGTATGTATTAAGTCACTAAGTGAACTAACGAAACGGTTATTTGGTGATCGCAGGTTGTCTTGTCTACCTAATAGAGTAAGGAAAGGATGGAGATCGAGCAAGGAGGCGGATTGTACGAGGACACGGCCCTATAACGTGATATAGATGGGTCATGTTTAATGTGATAGAATATATTTAAAAGATGTAATACCTAAAATGTTTAGTAGACTTGGGTTATAAATATCCAAGGTTGTTTTTAAAAGAAATAAATTTTTCGGTTGGTATTTCCGCTGCACGTTTTTCTGTAAATTGGTTTAGGGTGTCACAGATTAGTGCTAAGTGTGAGATTTGTAGAGGGGGTCATGAGACCATAGATTGCCACGTAGGTCCTAGTGAAGAGTTGAACTATGTCCAAAGTTACAACTCTGGATGGCAGAGTATAGGAGATCCTAAGTCTGAGATTAGTGAGTTAATAAAGAAAAATCAGGAGAATCAGGCTAGGACAAATAAGCTCTTAGAGACCATAATGATGCAGCGTGAGACCCGTTATCAGGAGCAAGAAAAGAAAAATCAGGAATTTGAGCTACTATTTAGGAATCAGGGGTCCACGCTCCAGAGTTTAGAGAGGGTCATGGGAGAGTTAGTTGGTAAGATGACCAGGAATTGGACAGATGTTCAGGTGAATGCGGTGTTTACCGAAAGTGGGAAGAGCATGGGAGTTGATCACCCGGTGTCGAGAGAGAGTGAGGTAGTTGAGGAGGAGAGTGTCGATGAGGAGATTAGGGTAGAGTCTCCGGGCAAGGTGCACCCTACTAGGCTAGACCCAGCAAGTACCGCACAGCCCAAAAGTAGGTTGAAGGAGAAACAGTCTGAGGGGGATCCCAAAAAGGTTTATGTTCCACCTGCCCCTTATGAACCATTACCGCCCTATCCTGGTAGGTTGAATAAGAGTGAGAACTTAGAGCAATATAGGCCATTCATTGATGTTCGTAGAGATATGCCTAAGTATGGGAAGTTCTTGAGGGAGATGTTGTCCCGTAAGGAGAAGTTGAAAGAGCTTTCCCAGGTCACCCTGAGTGAGGAGTGTTCGGCTGTCGTTCTTAATAAACTACCGGAGAAGATGACCGATCCTGGGAGTTTCACTATCCCTTGTCAGATAGGTGGTTTGACAGTTAAGAACGCCCTCGCTGATTTAGGTGCTAGCATTAATCTCATGCCCTATTCTATGTTTAAGAGATTAGATCTTGGGGAGTTGAATCCAACTAGGATGTGCTTACAGTTGGCTGATAAATCTGTTAAGTACCCTATGGGTATTCTAGAGAATTTGCTAGTTAGGGTGGAGAGCTTCGTGTTTCCCGTTGATTTTGTCGTACTTGATATACGGGAGGACGAGCATGTGCCGTTGATCTTAGGACGACCCTTCTTACGCACTGCAAGGGCATTGATAGATGTCTCGGACGGTCGGATTACACTGCGTGTAGGGGATGACTATATCACCTTTGGTGTTAATAGGTCTAGGGAGAGTACGAGTAGTCAGGTCGAATCTGCGTGCTTTCTTGGCACTTTCATGTCACATGTCGACCGGTGCATTGACTACATCTGTGGAGCAGACTTATTAGATAGGCGGCACCAGGCAGAGGAGAGGCAGGAGGTAGAGATAGAGACTGTAGTTCCTGTGGAGCATGATCCGGGCTGTGGAGCCGGTGAGCCTCCCGATAGATTAGAGGTAGTTAGGTTTGTAGAGAGTACCGAGGGGGTGGTTGAGAAACCCTCAGTTCATATTTTGCTATCCTCCGAGTGTGTGAGTGAGCACCAGATAGATGAGGAGAATAAGACACTGTTTAAATCTAGTCTTGAGGTAGTGAATAAATCTAAGTGTTGGGATAGGATCCTGATTCACCACTCGCATTTAAGAATATTTTCTGGTGATTATAGATTTAGGTGCATAAGGTCGTGCCTAGGAAGAGATAACATAAGTGACACGATTGATTTACGTGAGGATGATGCAGATATCCTCGTTGATCCAGGTTAGAGTGCTTGATAAGAATAGGATCAGACGGGTTATAACCCAAATTTATATTGTTTGTATATATTTATTTTTTGTGTTTGTTTTGTCTATTTTCATTTGGTCGAATCTTGTGGGATTGCCATGGCCTTTTCATTGCTGGATCTCCCTTGACCGTACTCAATCTCCATTCGGGTGGAGGTCGATCTTAAAATTATTTTTGTAAACAAGCATCTCACTTGTCATTGAGTCATTTTACTTTCACTTTCTTTTTAGTTTATTTTTGCAGGATTCTGACTATGGCCGCGAAGGAAATGCTATACGGCTGTAGATGATGGACGGACGGAACACTTTCTGCGAGTTATCGCAATATATTCCAGGGGAGTTCGTTCCATTTATTTTGTTGTTGTTATATATTTAGTTTGTTTCTACTTTATTTTTGCATTTTTATTTTTAGTTTACGTTGTATCCTGGAGCACATTGAGGACATTGTGCCTTTCTAAGTGTGGGGATGGGAGACTTCGTCTTTATTTTGCTTAGTTGTAGGTTGAGTCAAAAAGAAGAAATTGCAATCATCTGGTAAAACTGCTGATGACTATGGGAGATTACTTACTTAACAATTTGAAAACAATATGAGACATTTGCTCATATTAATGGGGAAACTTTAACTCTACAATTTGAAAGATTCTCCTCATTAATATCTGAGCTAAAGTTAAATGGTCAGACCTATACAACAGTGTCTATGCTACATAGATTTTTAAGGTCTTTACCAGACAAATGGGAAACATACTCCATTGTTTTAAGATCCTCACCAGATTTCAGCTCCCTCACTCTTACAAAACTCTATGGGAGATTACTTACTTTTGAAAGAGAAATTGATCAAAAGAAGAAATTGCAATCATCTGGTAAAACTGCTGATGACTACCTACCAGGTAGCACAACACTTTTGGGACAAGACTCACAAACTTGTTCCTATGGATCTTATGACAACATTGACATAACAACTGGGATCTCATCAGAAAGATCTTTCCCAGGTTATGACAATGATGACCAAAGTCAAACTGCTGATAATCTATGTTTCATCATGGATGATTTCAAAAACTTTAGCAGTGATGACTTAGAAGAAATGGACATTTTACACCAACTGGCCATGCTAAGCATTAAAACTAACAAGTTTTATAAAAGGCCAGGAAGGAAATTTCCAGGATTGACCAGTAATACAAAAATTGGTTTTGACAAATCTAAACTGAGATGTCACAAGTGTCAGAAGTTGGGACACTTTGCTAGAGAGTGTAGAAACTCTAGCTTTAACCAATCACAATCTGGAAATAACTATAACCCCAATTATAATAGGAATAATGGAACTCAAGGGAGTGCTCATTTTGTACAGGCACAAGCTCCTCAACAGCAATACATGCCACAAGTACAATATGTTCAAATGCCTGCTCAACAGATGCAGAGCCAACAATCAATCCCTCCCTTTCCAGCTGCTCAACATCCTCCACAGCCTCAACAACCCTCTCAACAAAGTCTTTTCACCTCAGGGTATGTTGATTGGAGCAGTCTCCCTTTTGACACCACAGAGTGCAATCCTGATGCAGACAACAAGGTGTTTGACATCAACTGGGGAGAACCAGACAATGGCAGAAAGAACTTTGCCTTAATGGCATTTGAAGGCTGTACTTCAAAATCTGCATTGTCACAGGTATCAAAAGAATCTTTGACAAAACTTTTCTCAAATTCTTGCAAAGAAACTTTTGCTCTCATAAGAGAGACAAATGTGCACTTACAAGGAAAAGCCAATGATTTAGAAAGAAAATACACACAGATGAAATGTGATTTAGAAAGAAAACTGTGTGCTAAAACAAAAGAAGTTTCTAAATTAACTGACTCGGCTATTGAAACCCAAGCACAAATTAAAATCATGCTAAATGACCTGGGAGATGTCAGACAAGAGCTTGCTGACACCAGGATCACATGTGAAAAATGGGTGGAATCTTGTAAGGGGTACCAATTATTGCTAAACAAACAAAGTGCTTCAAATGTTAAGTTTGGCATAGGGTACCATCATGTTGAAACACCAACAGATTTCTCTCCCAAAACTACTGAGGATGGGAGAAAACTTGTTTCAAATGAAACTTCTGAAGGGAAAGACTGCACATCTTTCCATGAAAACTTTCTAAACAGAAATCCTGGTATTTTCAAAGAAAGTACTTCAGAAGTATTTACAAAGTCTGACAACAAGCCATCAATAGTTTCATCTACATTAGGAGTTGAGATCCTGAAAACTACTGATGAGCAAAATCTTTACACTAATGTCAGAAATTTGCCTTTAGATCAAAAACAAAAGGCAAAAGAGTGTGAAATTTGTGGTCTGTTCAACCACAAAACTGAATTTTGTAGATACAGAAAAGGAATTCAGTTCAATCAAAAAATTAAACAACAGGTTGTGGGAAATCAAATCAGAAATGATTATGAAAGAATCTTTAAACCCAAGAAACAACAACCTGAAAACACCTTTTCTCAGAAAAAGATAAAATCTCAACTAAAATATTTTTCTCAAAATTCTTTGTCAGTAGTTAGACCTGAATCATCAGCAGTTTCACAAACTGCTGAGATACAAAATCTAATGAACATGGTACAACTACTGATGACCAAGGTTGATGGTGGTCCTAGAAGGGATACCACCATGGCTCTTAATGAAAAATCCATTGCCAAAAAGACATGGATTTCTCAACCTGGTCTAGAACAAACTGTAACTGTTCTCAAGAGCAAACCCAAAGCCAAACAAGCTTGGGTTCCTAAATCTAACTAATTTGCTTTTATGTGCAGAGAGTTTCCAGGGGCTTAAACAGCATATGGTATGTTGATAGTGGAGGCTCTATGCACATGACTGGATGCAGATACCTGATAAACAACTTTATCAGCCAAAGAGAAGGATCTGTATCCTTTGGGAACAATGCTAAGGGATATGTGCTAGGACATGGCAATGTCTCCTCTGGCAAAATACAGTTTGACAAGGTCAATCTGGTGGGAAACCTTGAATACAACTTGCTGAGTGTGTCACAAATGTGTGATAAAGGATATTCTTCCTTTTTCAGAAAGACAGCATGCAAGATCATCTCACCAGAAGGCCAGAAGTTGATAGAGAAGATCATTGAAGATCATACTTTGATGATTGCCAAAAGATGTGGCAATGTCTATGCAGTGGACATTGAGAAAGACAAAGTATTGAACAACACTGCCTGTTTCTTCTCAAGGGCATCAACTTCAGAAACTGATCTCTGGCACAGGAGACTTGGCCATGTGAACTTTAAAACCATAAATAAAGTCACAAAAATGGGCTTGGTCAGAGGTCTACCTTTGAAAGTATACCAGTGTCAAGAACACTGTGTATCCTGTTTAAAGGGAAAATAGCATAAGTCCTCCTATAAGTCCATTGAAGAATCAAAAACAACTGCATGTCTTCAACTACTCCATATGGACTTATTTGGACCTGTCAAGATTATGAGCCTTGGTAAGAAGAAGTACTGCTTAGTCATCATTGATGACTACTCAAGATTCACATGGGTATTCTTCTTATTCTCCAAGGATGAGGCTGCTGAAATCATCAAGTTCTTCATTCTACAAGTAGAGAAACAATATTCTCTACCTGTCAAAACCATTAGAAGTGATAATGGGACAGAGTTCAGGAACAAAACTGTGGATGAATTCTGTTTGTCTAAAGGGATTATTAGACAATACAGTGTTCCCAGAATAGAGTTCTTGTGGTCAAGAGACATTCCAAGACTGCCTATGAAGTTCTTCATGGCATGAAGCCCCTTATCTCCTTTTTCAGGGCTTTTGGGTGTCAATGTTTCATCTTGAACATAAAAGAATCTATTTCAAAGTTTGCTGCCAAAGTTGACTCAGGTTACTTTCTTGGTTACTCTTCAACTAGAAAAGCCTACAAGGTTTTTAATTCTCACACCAGGATAGTAGAAGAAACATTGAATGTCAAGTTCAATGAGTCAAAACACACTCTTATTCCAGCACATCCTGCTGAACTTTTTGACCTTGACAACTTCCACTTTGGACCTGAAAAGACTGTCACTTCTTCCAAACCTACTTATTATGGTGATCAAAGGTTTGATGATGAGGATCCTACACCATGGACTCCTCAAACAGTCATTAAGTCAACTTCAAGACCATCAGAAGTTTCACAAACTTCTGATTCAACAAATACTGAAGGCCAAACTCAAACATCTGCTTCAGCACCTGCAACTACTGAAGACACTAAAACTGCTGAACCAGATATTATAGACCTCAGTAGTTTGTTTGAAGAACATGAGCCACCTACACCTGTCAGTGGTTTACAACAACTAATTAAACACAGAGATCATCCACTTGATCAAATCATGGGTGATATAGCTTCAGGTGTTCTTACCAGAAACCAGCTCTCCAACTTTTGCCTATTTTCAGCCTTTATCTCACAGTTGGAACCAAAGAAGTACCAGGAAGCCCTCAAAGACAATAATTGGGTGCAAGCTATGCAAGATGAATTGCTTCAGTTCAACAAGCAACAGGTCTGGGAAATCTGTCCTTTACCTCCAAACAAGCAACCAATTGGCACAAGATGGGTTTTCAGGAACAAACAAGATGAAGCTGGTATGATAATCAAGAACAAGGCAAGACTGGTAGTTCAAGGGTACTCTCAAGAAGAGGGAATTGACTATGATGAAACCTTTGCTCCAGTTTCAAGGCTTGAGGCCATCAGGTTATTTCTGGCCTATGCCATTTCCAACAAAATTAAAGTTTATCAAATGGATGTAAAGAGTGCATTTTTGTATGGAAAAATAAAAGAGGAGGTGTATGTCTATCAGCCACCTGGGTTTGAGGATCCTTCTCATCCTGAGTGGGTATACAGACTGGACAAAGCTCTTTATGGGCTCAAACAGGCTCCAAGAGCCTGGTATGATACACTCTCCACCTTTTTACTCAAAAATAACTTTACAAGAGGTGCCATTGATAAAACTCTTTTCATTAAACATGTTGGAAATCATGTCCTACTTGTTCAAATTTATGTTGATGATATCATTTTTGGTTCAACAAACACAAAACTGTGTGATGATTTTAAGAAACTCATGCAATCAAAATTTGAGATGAGTACCATGGGAGAACTGCAGTACTTTCTGGGACTGCAGATCAAGCAACAAACAAATGGAACTTTTATACATCAATCAAAATATGTTAAAGAATTATTAAACAAATTTTCTTTAAAAGACTGTAAATCATGTTCCACTCCCATGACACCAATCACACAAGTTGAACCTGAGGATCAAGGAAAACAGGTTGATCAAACCATGTACAGATGCATGATAGGTTCCCTTTTATATCTAACTGCTTCTAGACCAGATATTATGTTTTCAACATGTGTCTGTGCTAGATATCAATCAGCACCAAGGGAATCACACCTTATAGCAGTCAAAAGAATTTTCAGATATCTGAAAGGAACTCCAACACTTGGAATTTGGTATCCTGCTTCAAGCAATACCAAGTTATCAGCTTTTTCAGATAGTGACTATGCAGGGTGTAAGATGACAAGAAAGTCACCATCTGGTGGTTGTCAATTCTTGGTTAACTGTCTAGTGTCATGGCAATCAAAGAAGCAAACATCTGTTGCAACTTCAACTGCTGAAGCCGAATACATTGCAGCTGCAAGTTGTACATCACAGATACAATGGCTCCAATATCAACTTCTTGATTATGGAATCAAAGAAACCAAGACACCTTTGTTTGTAGACAGTAAATCTGCCATTAGCATCATTCAAAATCCAGTACAGTTCTCAAAAACCAAACATATTGAGATCAGGTACCATTTCATAAGAGATTGCTATGAAAAAGACAAGATTGAGGTGAAACATGTAGCAACAGCTAATCAAATAGCTAACATCTTCACAAAACCCCTTGACACATCAACATTTCAGAAGTTAGTATCCATGCTTGGGATGCTAAATTTGTAAGTGTTTATTTTATTCTGCACATATTTTTCATTTTTCACTTACAAAAGGACAAAAAGTCTGAAACAAAACTTCTGAAAAGAGATAAACTACTGATAAACAAAACATCAGTATGGGGATAATTTCTGAAAAGTGTATAACTTCTGATAAAATAACCTTCAGAAGTTATGAATAAAAGTATTTATAAAACATTTCTTATCAGCTTTTAAAACTACTGAAGAGGAAATGGGAACTACTGATGAAATAATCCTTCATCAGCAGTTTAGTAAAAAAAAAGGGCAAATATGACTTTTCCCATCATCAGAAGTTTTAACCTAGTCGGTTTAAAAACTTCTGATAAAGATATTTTTAACCGAGGCGGTTTAAAAACTTCTAATAAAGAAGATTCAAGCGGTTAAAAACTTCTGATAAATACCTTTTTTCAACACTTATCATTTCAAACTCAAAAATATCCCTCTTTCTCTCTCAAAAACTCTCTCAATAACCTAAACCTGCAAATCAATTGTTCGATCAAAACCCAAACCACATGGCTCTCGTTCTAAAACAGGGACACAATCAAAGGGCCTTTCTTGAAAAACAAGAAGCCTGGTCCCAATACGATGAGATCATTGATCTTGTCGTAAAATCCCAATATTTTACTGCTCTCACAATAAACCCACCAATTCATACTGAAACTCTAAATGAGTTCTGGGCAAATGCTGAGACGGTGACGGCTGATGATGAAGTCATTTCCCTCAACTCAAGAATAAAAGGGAAACCATTGACCATCACACCGGCCACACTAGCAACAAGACTGGGTCTGGATGATGTAGCTGCCCCTGATCAAATTGCAAATTCTGGTATTCATTTAACCATGACAGAGTGTGGTTATCAAGGTATTCTCTCCCATGCTACTATCTTCAAAAAAATATTTTGAACCAAAATACAAGCTTATGTTTCATTATATTATTATGTGTTTGAGTCCAAAAACAGGGTCATATGACCAGATGCCCTCTACTTTTCAACCAATATTTCATTCCATAGTGAATAAAACCAAATTCAGGGCATCAAAATTATTTTTCAATGAGTTGGTGTTACATCATAATAATACCAAGAAAAAGTTTTTGTTGTACCCAAGGTTCATTATGCAATGCATAATAGGGGAACTGGGTAATGAGGTGCTTGTGGGAAAAGTTTCAACTTTAAATCCATTAACCTCACAAGCATACTCTAGGCATAACAAACCGGCTACCTGGCCAGAAGATGATCAGGGAGAACAACAACAAGTCCCCCTGAAGCCCACATCTTCCAAACTCACACCACCAAAAGCCAAAAAGCCCAAGCCAACAAAGACAAAAACCCACCAACCCAAAAGAAAAGCTGTTCAGGAGGTTGAGATGCCTGAACATGCTCATGAGCAGTCTGCTCTTCAAATAGGTGAGACTGAAACACCCTCTCAGTCTCATCCATCTCAAACCCCACCAAGAGCACCCATAACTATCTTATTCAAAAGAAAAAGACTTAGAAAAACTATTGCTCCTCACTCTTCTTTTGAAACTGCTGACCAGCCTATTTCACCTATTGCCCAAACTACTGAACCAACCCCTCAAATTTCTGAACCAGAGGCAATAGAGATTGCCAAACTTCTCTCTGGGCTAAAAGAGAAAGTCCCATCTGATTATGTCAGTCCCCTACAACCACAACAAACAGGGGACATAACCACAACATCAGACATGGATGTGGACATCACTAGCCCTAACCCAAGAGATGAGGGTGGACCAGAGTCTTTAAGCCCAATTTTAGAGACTCTTGGGGAATCTGAGGCTGCTACTACTCAGTTACCACCCAGTGGTGGATCTGAGGATAGAAGTAAAACAGCTAAGACCTCAGATGTGGCAACTACTGATGAAGGCTTAATGCCTGAAGTAGGAAATCCTCAGAACCAAGAACAAGAGGTTCATGAGAGAACTGAGTTGGGCTCAGCTCATGATTTAACTGAGACAGTCCTCAATGAGGACAACATCAGGGATTCAGATGATTCCATTAACTTGGATGATGTTTCAAAAACTAAAACTACTGAATTGACGGCACTTTATGAAGGTCCTGTTTCAGGGGTATCCAAGCTCAAGAAGCTAGTCACCCCTGCACAGGTTAAAGTCCACTCAATCCCTAAAACCCCTAGAGTGGCATCCTCTGTACAACATGAGGATCTCCCAAAAACACACCCTTCACAACAAATGCCTACCCAATTCCCTGGGCAAACAAGCATAGACTTGAACCAGCTATGCAGCCCAGAGGGTCCCCTGTACCACATGATGAACACTCTCATCAAGAATCACTTCCAAACATACACAGCTAACTTGGAGCTGTCTATCAAGAATCAATTTGGAGTGATCAAGACAAAGATGAATGATCTGTCCAACAAGATAGAATTCAACAGCAAACAGATTGCTCATCTTCAAGGTCAATTCTCCCAACCCTCAACCTCTAAACTTAAACTTGATGAATCCAAAAAGGGGGAGAAAATCAGGGAACCTAAGGAGTCATTCCAAGCCAGGATAAGGGCAAGAGTGGCCATCCTTGAAAGAGATCAGAAGGATCAAGCCAGAAAAGAAAAACTGGCCAAACAGTTTGGTGTCTCAGTAGAAGAAATTGAAGCCACAGAAAAAGAAGATGAGACCTAAACCTCTGAAGAATCCCTAAGGCATAATGAAGAAACTTCTGATGGCAAAAGTTCTGATGAAGAATCAGAAAGTACTGAAGACAATCCTTCAGTAGTTGACAAACCATCAGCAGTTGTCAACCCATCAGAGGTTAACACTTCCAAACCTCAAACTGCTGACCCTTCCAGAACAACTGCTCCCATTCAACCAACATCTGATCCTATCAGGCCTACTACAACAGTTACAACAATGACTGTACTAAACCCTTCTCCAATCTCTCAATCAGCTGAATTACTAGAGAAGAGTTTAGTTGTAGCCAACAAGAAGGCCAGAGAAGATCTGATCTGGAAAACTCTGGAAGAAAGGGATGATCTAGACTTAAGCCATGAAAAAAAACTTCAGGCCTATGAAGCTGAACTACAAAGGCAGGCTAGCCTTGATGAGATTGCTGAACAAGACAAAAGACAACAACTGATGTCTTACATCACAAAGAACAGCAAGACTAAAGCCTACACACTCAAGGGACTCTCTATGCAAGAGCTAACAAGAAGAGCACAAATCATTGCAGACAAACTGGCCACAAGTAAAGAAGGAAAGGCCAAGAGAGCCCAGATGATAGATGAATTAGTAGCAGAGGGCTATGGTTCAAAAGCCTCAGTATCCAGATGGAAAGAAGAACGACTGATGGATACTTATCGAAAATACAAGGCTGCCAAGGCTGCAAATCCAGAGAAGTTTCAAACTGCTGATCCTTCAAGATCAGTAGTTAGAACTTCTGGTATATCAACAAAAAGGCCTGCTACTCAAAGAAAGAAAGCAGAGGACAATGTCAAAACTGATTTCAAAATGGTACTACTTGAAGGAAGTTCAATAGTCCATTCAGATTTTGACATTGAGGAGAAACCTCTGTTAACACAATTCAGGGATCCTTCCACTTTTGCCTACCAAATCCAAAAGACCATCAAAGAAAAGATGCATACCAAGCTAGTGACTGAACACCATCTCCCAACTGTTCAGATGCCTGATATGCAACAACAACAACAAGGAAGAGACTCCCACCTGAGGTTAACTGAAACAGAAAGCATCCAACACTCAGGATCATCAACCCAAGGGACAAGTCTGGTTCCCTACTCCTCTGACTTTAACAAGTCAAAGGTACCTATCATCAGATGGTCACTTACTGATAACAACTCAGTATTGTTGACAAGAAGAGACCTTTCAAGCAGGGCTTACAAGAAGATCAGTGATCTAAAGAAACTGTCAACACAAGACCTACTCACAATTCAACATCTGGAACCACAGAGAGGATCTCTATCTGATGGACAGTTAAACCAGCTCAAGAACACCATGTACAAAGAGATATGGAAGATTGTTCAAGACAGAAGAAAAACATAAGGAATTAGTAAGGTTTTGGCTTCATCAATCCAGGGGGAGATTGTTAGGACAAAGAGGATTGGTGAAACCACTTTTGGAAACCTTAGTCTAATTCACTTCTGTCATTTTGGCTAAGTATAGAAGTACTGAAGAGAAGACAAGAAACTGCTGAAGAGAAGATATGAGAAGTGCTGAAGAAGAAACTTCATCAGAAGTTCTGAAGTCCAAACCAGACAAGTTCACTTCAGAAGTACTGAAGACAAACTACTCATCAGTAGTTTGTCATTCATCAGCACTTAGCATCAGATATTTTCCACCGCCTTTTGTATCAGTAGTTTATTGTTTACTATTACTTTTAGCTGTATTTGTTAGTTTCAATGTTGCAACTTGTGCAACTTGTTTCTGATGTTTCTGTACTTGCTTTTTGGGCAAGATACATGTATGTAAACGTCTATAAATAGGAGGCTTCAACCTTCTATTTTAGACATTGATTTTTAATAGAAAAATCCTTCAAACACTTTCACTGTTCTATTCCATTTCAGTATTTATTGTGAATCTGTCTAAGTATCTAATTCTCATTTACTGCTTAGATTCATAATAAATACTTGTCATTATTAGTTTCAATCATCTAGGGGGAGTAATAACTCTTCTTAAGTATAAAAAGTGTTGCTTTAACTTATACATTCCGCTGTGCTTATAATCTGATATACAAGAGCTTGCTAAACACTTAAGTGTCAAAGATAGCAAGTTCTTACTTAAGCAAAAGAGCAAACTGATCCAACAGCACACTAATCATATTTTGATGGATATTGTGTGTATAAACCTTAGGTACAAAGAATGGAAAGCCGGGGGTGATCGTGAAGGACTCAAGAACCGAATGCATTAATTGTTGAACACTTCAGCCAACCTTTTTGTTTGAAACTAAACCATTTCTCCGTTATTTTGGAATTGTAAAACACCTATGTCGTGTGATAACTTAACTTGTGCTATGTTTTGATGTTACAACCTTGATTTTT
Organism: Ambrosia x helenae; assembly: GCA_030844895.1. Lineage (NCBI taxonomy): Eukaryota > Viridiplantae > Streptophyta > Magnoliopsida > Asterales > Asteraceae > Ambrosia > Ambrosia x helenae. Next base: position 141,132,649 of record CM061231.1, read on the forward strand.
GATAAACTCCTAGTTTCAAATCCTCTTGTATTAGAATCAGTGACCCGATTTTCCTGTGTAAATGTGTTAATTATTACAAATTTGTCTAAAGTGAATGACGTGGTGTTACAATTTCAAAAGTTAATATTCATTATTTAGTATCATATACATAGTATCATTTGATCCTCGTCTTCCAAGGTATCTCAGTGGAAACAATAAGAATTGGTGGAAAAAATCAAAAAAAACGGTAAAAACAACAAAAAACCCAACTTAACCTAGTTGGCCGACTTCGCAGATTGAACCAAGTTTTGATCGACTTTGGCCGCTTCCGCCTAGGTTTGGACAACAAGGTGGGGTTCCAAGAACTGACTAGGTTTCGAGTACTTGGCTGCCTAGGTTGAGTTTTGTAACATTGCTTAAAGTTGAGAATCACGACCAATTTCATGCAACCTTCCATCAACCATGCAAATTCAAAGAAACTTCTAATAAATTTTCAATAAGGTAAAATAACTGTTTCCACGCTAAACAAAGACCCCCTGGAACAAGTGATACCATTGTCTTTAGAGGGCTTCACCACCGAATTTGAAGGTGACATGAGTTACAATAGTGTCAAATAAATGTATACTCTGCAATTCTTAACTTGTAACAATGTTTATAATGATTTCACTTGGGTCTTAAGTAAATTAAGCTAAATTAAAATGGCTTGGTGACAATAAAATTACCAATAATATATTTGTGACTATTTGCAATTTAGAATTTGGATGTGTAATTGATGGCATGGTTTCTATAATTGATATGTATATGTTTTTGTAACTTGTATAAATGGATAAGTAAGGTATCTGTCATTTATTGATTTGATGGTTTCACTAGTGGGGCCTTTTTAATTCGTATTTGGAATTGTTTGTAATGGTGAAGAGTATGTTGCTTTGGAGCAATCAATTGCTTCCTGGTGCTATCATGATATTCTACTCAAACAATGTCATGAAATGGTAAACTCATGAGGTCCAAATAGATTTCATCATTCTAAACTTTTTGTAACTCATGGATAGCAAGGTGATACATGTGGTTACAATAAGCAACTCCAGTTTTATCTTATTGTAGTCCTCATAAGATATTTCTTTACATGTTTTAATGGTTTGTATGTGTTATTTGAAGAACAAGGCAACTCATAACGTATGGGTGTACTACCTAGGGCAAGGTAATCACGCTAAGTGAATGAACGTATTCAAAATGATAGATATTCTTATTTTATTAAAAAGGAAGTCTTGATATGCATACATTATCGTACATGTTTTAGCTATGTTAAATGAATATTAGGGTAGGTTAGGGAAAGTCCTGGGGTGTTGATGCATTGCATACGTGTGATCTTCTCTAGACCATACGTGTGCATGCCATTATTAGTAAATATCGATTGATTTTTGATTCAATACAAACACCTACATATCACATTTTAATATAATAGTTTGGTTTTTATTATATATTTATTTTTTTTCCAATAAAGATAAATATTGACTCGGTGAATGGAGTAAACCATCCCAGTTTTCACGATTGTTGATGTATTGTCGGTTCGGATTAAATATAGAAGGTCTTGGTTGTGATTAACATTTCTTCATTAAGGTCAATCATCTCAACGCTCCACGACTTTCTTCTCACCCTACTTGCTTCCTATATATAAACACATTTTTTTTGCATTCTCTTAGTTACCTAGATAATAGCACCTCTGATATGGTGCATTCATTCATGTTTATCAACTTGATTAGTTAGCTAAAGACCAAGATTTTTCTTCATTTAAAGAGAAGATATGATCTCTTACACTAATTCAACCACAAGTTCAAATTTAGAATTTGGAGTCTAGGGTCGAAGGTTGAATTATGAGTTTGAAGGTTGAAGTTTAGAGGTCTACCTTGCGATCAACACATATGGGGAAATATAACCATAATATTGATGAATATAAACTAAACCTAGTTTATGAAAATTTCCAAGAAGAGAAAGTTGCTCCATTAATCCAGTAACTTTTTATTAGTTTGTTATTTGTTGTTTGAAGTACAAGGCAATATCTTCAAGTTTTATACATTTACTAAGGCATGGGCATGCTATCCAAAGCAGTGTCATAGAAAGCTTAGGGAAAGAATGCATTCCTAAAGAGAGATTCACTTGTTATATTAATAAAATTAGGTCATCTAGTATGCTTTTGCAAAGTTAGATGAAACCTAGGGTCAACCATATACCCTTTAGGAGTTCTCCTAGGTTGTGTAACGTATACATTTGACCTTTTTTAGACATTTGTTTTTGTAGGCTTTTCAACTAGAACTAACCATTAATAGATAATAGTAGATTCTTGATTTAACACAAATGACTGTATATTGAAAATATTTGAATTATTGTCTAATAAAGATAAATAATGTCTTGAAAAATGGAGGAACCACCTTGATTTTCACAGGCATTGACGTATTTTGTCGGTTCATGTTAAATATAGTACGTCTTGGTTGAGATTATTATGTTTTCATTTAAGTTGATCATCTAATGCCTCATGGATTTCTTATCACATTAATTATTTTCTATACATACAAATATTCTCTTTGCAAGCTTCTTTTTACCACTTAGTAACACTCTAATATGGCACGATCCTTGCCTATTTTATCAGCATGAAATATAGGCTAATAACAAAACTATTATTCTTTCATAAAGAATTTAAACTTTTGTACTGACTAAACCAAAAGTTCAGATTTCAAAGTTTAAAGAACGAATGGCTACATTATAATCAACATGACGCAAGTAATATTGATGAATATCAACTAAACCTAATTGATGCAAAATATGTAATTTGTATGCTTTTGCAAAGTTAGATGAAACCTAGGGTCAACCCCATACCCTTTAGGAGTTCTCCTAGGTTGTGTATATTACGTATACGTTTGATCTTCTTTAGACATTTGTTTTCCAATACTTTTCAACTAGAACTAAGCATGCATACCACCATCTATATATGTGTATGTCATTACTATTAGATATTAGTATATTCTTGATTTAACACGTAACTATATAGTGAAAATATTTAATTTATTGTCTAATAAAGATAAATAATGTCTTGAAAAATGGAGGAACCATCCAAATTTTCACAAGCATTGACATATTTTGTTAGTTCATTTTAAATGCAGTAGGTCTTGGTTGAGATTATTGTGTCTTCGTTTAATTAAGCTAACGCCTCATGGATTTCTTATCGCACTAATTATTTCCTATACATACAAAAATTCTCTTTGCATGCTTCTTTTTACCACATAATAACACCTCTAATATGGCACGATCCTTCCCCACTTTTATCGGCATAAATTATAGGCTAATGACAAACTATTATTCTTTCAGAAGAATATATAAAGTTTTGTACTGACTAAACCACAAGCTCATATTTTAGAGTTTAAAGGTAAAAGTTCGAAGGTCTACAACATGAGGAACATGATGCGGGTAATATTGATGAATATCAACCAAACCTAATTGATGTAAAATTTCTAATAAGAGGAAATTGCTATGTATGAACTTTTTATTGGTTTTATGATTTTTCTATTTGAAGCATAAGGAAAGAAATCTAGTGTTTAGACATTTTCATAACGCATGGGCATGCTACTCAGGGTAGGGTTACAAATGCTTAGGGAAAGAATTGATTTGTGAGAAGATATCCACTTTTTGTATTAACAAGGAAAGCTTGATACACATAGGTTATCTTGATACACATAGGTAAAAGACACTTAGTGTTAGTCACACACCTTTTAAGAATGCTCCTAGGTTGTGTAGCGTTACATATACTCGTGATCATCTTTAACCCTAATCTGTTTTCCTATGATTTTCAAGGAAAACTGAGCATGCTTACCATCATTCATATATGCGTATGTCCATAGTAATAAATATTGATATATTATTGATTTAACATAATATCTAATGGTTCGACTATATATTAAATTTCTATCAGAGTAGAACCCTAAGTAAATTAAAGTGTCAATACCTAAAAACACATAAACTTTTAATATAACATGAATAATCACACACATCAAGAATACGAAACCTAGTTCATAATACTCACCTCAGTTGTCGAATCGGTTGGAGTCAAGGGGTACGATCCGATCCAAAGCTTCAGGGTTCGTCAACGGAATCAACATGTACTCGCTGGAATCATGCGAGTACACCTTCTTTCTTGCCGGTTGAAAATAACAAAGAAGGCGACTTCCAATCGGCACCCTGACACAATAAATCGAAGGATATTTGATTACATAGACAGATGTGAGATTAAAGAAAGATGAATGAAGCTATGAAAGAGAAAAATGGGTTTAACAACCCGAAAAGAAGATACATGGAGGAGGAGTCCCACCGGAAGACAGGGTCGGCTCCCTTTTCTCTCTCTTGCGTCTCTCTCTCATCGTTATCCTACCCACTTCCATAAGGAAGAACACTATATACAAAATATCTCCATCATAAGTTAGGAAATTAAACGAGATTAGAGAGTAGCCTCTTATGTTTCAATGAATCTTGTTTAATGTTGAAATTAATCAACACTTACCATTTGATGTTAACAAGGTACCACTAACAAGGGACTTCCCATTTCACATCCGCTTGTTGATACATCAGTTTTATACACCGATGCAGACTGGGCTAACTAGCTAACAACTATCGTTATACATTGGACTATTGTGTTTTTTTTTTAATAGTGATCATCTTTTTTTCTTGGTCTTCCTAGCGTTGAAGCTGAATACAAGGTATTGCCGATGCAATTGATCTTACATCACAATCTTCTTGCCGAACGACCATACCCTATATCATATGTCACCCTCATTTATTAGTCTACTAACTTGGTACAACACCAACCTACCAAACATATTAAAATCGATATACATTTTGTTCGAGAAAAGGTTAACCGTCAAAAATTCTAAGTTATAAAGTTAGGTTATTATTTATGTGCCTCTATATGTATTATATTAATATTGTAGTAACACAAATTTAAATATACTCTAAAATTGATAATAAGAAAGTTTTGTAGTTTTATATACACGCCCCATAACTCCAAGGTACTTTATATAACTATCCCTTAGATTACAAGAAACCAACCAAAACCAAAAGTAATATAAATCTAGCAGTTCATGATATTTAAAAAAAAAAAAAAAAAAGAAAAAAGAAAAGAAAAACATAACCCCACATTTTGATATTCTTAACGGTAACAAACATAATTACACCTTATACTACCCATACTCTTCCTAAAACCTTCTTTTATGTGGGTTGGGCTTCAGTTACTACGGCTTCATCACTTGAATCGCACAACGATGCAAGAGATGTCATCCTTACTGTCTCGGGTCAGTGCTTCAACGGCAAGTTGCTTGGCTGCCTTTTTTGGGTCCTTGATCTTTATCGCGATGTCCACTGCCTCTTGGTTAGTCATCACCTGGAACAACGCCGCAAAAGTCAAAGTCAAAGACATGTATGGTTAAGATTGTTGAATTCATAAAGTCAAAGTTATGATTTTTACCTTCCACAGACCGTCACTTGCGAGAATGAGGATCTCAGTGTTTGCATCGATATCTGAGTTTGCTATATCTGGATCACAGCGGAGATGACTCTTGAGATTTTTGTCACCAAAAGCACGCGAAACAGCTAGTTGTCCATTCACTCTTGCCACATCTCCTATAGATCATTAAACAAATTAAGGAATTATTTACAATCAACTAAATGAAAAATAGGTCGAACGGGTCAACTGGGTCGGAAGATGTTAATGCATACAACCTTATAAATCAATTTATTTAAAAGGTAAGATTATTATTGTGAAAATATATTTTTAGTAGCCCTATTAAATACACAAATAATTTTTATTTTTTTTTAGAAAAGGTAGTAAGTGTTTTAAGTTAACCGGACCCGCCAATATTGGCATCTCTACTCCATTAAAGCTCGAGTTTGACTAAAATAGTCAAACAAGTCTCCACGGCTCGTGTTTAAGGATCTAAAAAGATCACCTGGCATGTTTGAGACAAAACCTCCTCGATTTTCAATACTGCCCCTCTCGTTATTGGGCTCATGATCAGTACTCATCTGGATTGCCTGTCCTCTCTTTGAAAGAACTGCACGAGAATCTCCAACATTTGCTACCCATAACCTACGAGCGTCGATGAGGATAGCAGTAACTGCAGTGGATCCACCTCTTCCAAGGTCAGGATTATGAGAAAGAATCGCTTGGTCGGTTCTTTCATAGGCTTTTGAAATTGACCTGTGTGGATCCCTCAGAAACTCACCCTGCAATGTCATAAATTAAAATCAAATAAAAGGACACTCGTAATATTTATTAAACACACTATTATTATAAAAGGACAAGATTTGCAGTCAGATTAGGTTGTTTTGAGTATTATAAGTCTCACCTCCTTGAGGATATTAGTGAATAAATTCTTTTGAAGATACGCCGGCACCTCATCCCCTAGATGCCCATCATAGATAGCAAAAAGCCCGAGCTCACGTCCACGATGAGAGACGAATTTGGACACATGGTAGTCTTCCATCGGATGATTAGCCTTCCCTTTGACCAGGCTGAAACCATATTTCACCGAACCATGTTGGCCTCGCCCCTTGCCTGACCCTTCCGTCGCTTGAACTCCCGAAAGCTGCAGTCAACAACAAAAAATACTTAATTTAATTCATCAATAATTGTAAATTTAAAAATTTCAAAGTTGTTGCATATAGTAGCGCATATGGCATATACATGCAAGTAAACATGAAAGAGTCAATACATGAACATGCAAGACACGCGCTTAGATCATTACTTGATTACATACCACATATAAAATCGCCTTTATGTTTCTAAATGCAGCAAATCATGAAATGAAGATTACATTAAAAAGTTGAACTTTGAATTCCACATCAAGAAAAGGTTCTCTTTGACCATGATGGTTAAACAACATTAATGACGGTCGCAAAAAGAAAAAAAACCAGCTAACAAATTTGCTAAAAATAAAAAAATTAGAACTGTTCACATGAAAAGCCAGCAACCAAATTGGCAAAGCACAATTAATTCACTTATGAATTAAGTTCAGATGAAAAATCATTAACTTTGTGTTCTAAATGTATCAGAAATCCGAATACTCGAATAATAAAAACCATAAATTTGACCACGACACGACGGACCATGACCGCAAAACGACAACACGAATGATCTCATTTCATACAAAACCCGCCGGAATTGCGGCTCAACGATCAAGTTTACCAACCAGCGAATCTATAACGACATTCTAACGTCCGAAAAAAACAAAATTTTGAACAACTCATAACTTAAAGAGGTTTTAACATGTGTTCAAAATCCCACAATGCCATATACATCCAACAAACTTCACTTAAAAATTTAAATCTCAAAAAATTAATCAAAACTGAAGTATATAGTATAAGAGTATAAAGTAGTTGTTCATATGAAAATATAATAACACACACACACACACACACACAAAAAAAAAAGGTTTAAAATTGAGAGAGTGGAAAACCCCTTTACATAAAGATGATAATAAATTTCAACTCACTCAGTCAATTTACTTCAGTTTAATTTCAAACAAATCATTAAAATTCAAACAAACATGAAATCAAATGCATACACAAAAAAAAAGGGATGAACAATCCTCACCTTGGAAAGAGAATTGGAGAACAAATTACCCATTTTTATCCTCAATTTCACAGCCTGCAAAAAAGTCACAAACAAAAAAATACCAAATAAGCATATAAATTATTCTTTTTTAAAAAAAGACAGCAACTTTGTTAATCATCAACCAAACCCATCATCCAAATCAACAAACCCACCAAACCCATCAAGAAAAACACAATCTTTAAAACATTTCTTGAAAAAAAAAATTAAAAAAAAATTGGTATTGTGTATATGAACTGACCGATGGTTAAACATGACAAACAGAGAGTATACTTTGTGGGTAATGATTCATGAGTGTGCTGTGGGTATTTATAACCGCTAAAGATTTGCTCTTCAATTTTTTGCAAAGGGCTTCTTCATCTTAGCTGACGATCCCCCTTATTTTGACTTTTTCTTACTAAATTTATGACTTTAGAGAGAGAGAGAGAGAGAGAGAGAGAGAGAGAGAGTCCAGCTGTATTTATATAATTTTTTTTATCATTCTTTAACTGCATTTTTATGTGCTTTTGTAAGACTTACAAAAGTAAATGATAATAAACTTGATTAAGGTCACCTGTTGTCTGAGGAACCTCCTAAAAGTTTTTCTCTTTTTAATGATTTTTTTAAGGTCATGTTAAATAACAACTTTTAAAATGGATTTTACTAAAGATGCATTGCATCTCTCTTTGTTATAACACTTATTTCATCGAATATATGAGTGTATGGTATTGGTGTAATATACTGATGTATGACTGATATATTTATACGAGCATACACGGGTTTGTATCCCTAATATACTAGTGTATGACTTTGATATACTAGTATATGCCGCTTTTATATGAGCATGTAATACTCGGAACAATTGTTAATAAATAAATAGGTCCGCCAGTGTCGGGCTAGCCCACTTGATAGAGACATATGTCTTTTAAAGGGAGGTCATAAGTTCAATCCTAGGCAAAAAGAGTTTATTGTGTAATATTTGGTGTAAAATGGGATTTGATAACATTTTCAGTTAAAAAATAAATAAATAGGTCAAGATTCTCTAATTACTTTTTAATCATTTATGGTACATTTATATTGTCATTATCATTTTAATTATTTTAGATTTTAACTAAAATAAAATGTATAAGTTTTTTATACAAACTTTGAAATCAATAAACCCAAAAGATGAATATTGATATTGTTTCTAACTATAACACCAACTAAAGCCACCTGGGGCGCCACCTGATTTGCAATCGGGCACCCCACTATTTGTGCAGGAACATTCTTGTCAGTGTTTCAGGTAGTGGGTTTCAAGTACCCCTTTCGGGTGATAGGTAATAGATACAATTTGATTGATAGGTAGTTTCAAATGGTCAATTGGAAAAAAAATTACAAAATTTCAACCAATTAACTTCTTTATTTAAACCATTTCACCAACTCGAGGGGGGGGGGCTTCATGCCGTCGTTGATCATCAGGTCGATGTGCAAACCCACTGCCTTCAAACCTAAGAAGTCCCAAGTAGGGTAGAAGGGTACAAAATTGATGGTGGGACAGATTACGTACTAAGGTTGGATGAAGAAATGGTCAATCCATCATCCAAAAGCTCTGGTTATCAATATGAGAGGTTGGACGAGCATGATAGTGATGATGCCAGCTCAATTCTTTCCTAAGGAAGTAATAAGGGCGATAAGAGAAACACAATGCATTAGATTTTCAACTTAAATGAAGACATAATAATCTCAACAAAGACCTATCATATTTAACTGGAACTGACAAAATACAATAACGCATTCGTAAACAATATGGTTTACTCCAATCTCTGAATTGTGAACTCTTAATCTCTGATCTACAATCTCTATCTCCAAACTATGAACTTGTGGTTCGATTAGTACAACCGATTATATATTCTTCTTAGGACAAATAGTCTTGCTATCTAGCCAACCAATCATTCGATAAAATATCATCCGATAAAATAGGAACGTAATGAAGACATACTAATCTCAACAAAGAATATGTATATATACAGGAAGCAATAATGGCGATAAGAAATACACAAGGCGTTAGATTTTCAACTTAAATGAAGACATAATAATCTCAACAAAGACATATCATATTTAACTGGAATTGACAAAATACAACAACGCATTCGTAAATCAATATGGTTTACTCCATTCTTTCAGACATTATTAAACATGATTAGAGAGTAATCTTAAATATATAATTTATAGTCAAACCATTACATTAAAATATTACAACGAGATATTTGCATTAGATCAAAGATATATCAAAATCAACTAGTAATGACTATATCCATATATGGATGATGGTACCATTCAAAAAATATATGGATGATGGTAAGGATGCTTAATTCTATTTGAAAAGCTTAGGAAAACAAAGGTCTAAAAAGATCACAAGTATGCAACTACTATACAACCGGGAGCATTCCTGCAGGGTTTATGGCTGACACTAGGTTTCTTTTAACCTAGATAAAGCATGACAATTATGTATAGACTTCTTTGTTAAATAACAAGTGGAACTCCCCTTATGCATGTATTATTTCCGTAAGTGTTTGAGACCATGCTTTGAGTAGCATATCCATTCCTTGTGAAAATGTCTAAACATTGATGATCTTGCCTTGCGTTTTAAATACTATATAGAGAAAACTGATAAAAAATCCATGGATGAATGAAGAACTTTTCTCTTTTTGGAATTTTACATTAACTAGGTTTAGTTTGTATTCATCGTTATTACAATGAAAGATTTCCTACATGAAGTTAGTCACAACTTTGACCTCTGAACTATGAACTCTTAATCTCTGATCTACAATCTCTATACTCCGAAGTATGAACTTGTGGTTCAATTAGTACAAAAGATTATATATTCTTTTTAGGATAAAATAGTCTTGCTATCTAGCCGACCAATCATTCGATAAAATGGGAACGTAAAGTACCATATTAAAGGTGTTAATATCCAATTATGTAGGAACATGCAAAAAGAATGTTTGTGTATTTAGAAACAATAATGAATATCCAAATAGTGTTGTTGAATATCAAAATGGTTTAATTCCTCTATTCTTCAATACATTATTTTATTTGTATTAGACAATAACTTTGAATATTATATATATATATATATATATATATATATATATATATATATATATTAATACATCCGATCAAATGAATAGTTCGTTGACGGCGTCATCCTATCACACATTAAAATTAATGGTTCTTCTTCTTTTTCCTCTTTTCAATCATCATCTCTGCCACATACCACCCCATCTTCTTCCTCTATTTCTCTTTCAGCACCTGCTCCTCCTCTCTACGGTTCCTCTTTGTGGTGACAAAAAGTTCATATCAACTTTATACAATCACAGCCACCTACTGAATCGTACACAACGATGAGAGAGATATGCAAGGGAGAGAAAAGGGAGCCGACCATGTCTTCCGGTGGGACTCCTCCATGTATCTTCATTTCGGGTTGTTAAACCCATTTTTCTCTTTCTAGCTTCATTCATCTTTCTTTAATCTCACATCTGTCTATGTAATAAAAGATCCTTTGATTTATTGTGTCAGGGTGCCGATTGGAAGTCGCCTTCTTAGTTATTTTCAACCGGCAAGAAAGAAGGTGTACTCGCATGATTCCAGCGAGTACATGTTGATTCCGTTGACGAACCCTGAAGCTTTGGATCGGACCGTACCCCTTGACTCCAACAGATTCGACAACTGAGGTGAGTATTGTGAACTAGGTTTCGTATTCTTGATGTGTGTGATGATTCATGTTATATTAGAAGTTTATGTGTTTTGATGTATTGACACTTTAATTTACTTAGGGTTCTACTCTACTAGAAATTTAATATATAGTCAAACCATTAGATATTATGTTAAATCAATAATATATCAATATTTATTACTACGTACATACACATATATGAATGATGGTAAACATGCTCAGTTTTCCTTGAAAATCATAGGAAAACAAATTAGGGTTAAAGATGATCACGAGTATATGTAACGCTACACAACCTAGGAGCATTCTTAAAAGGTGTGTGACTAAAACTAAGTGTCTTTTACCTATGTGTATAGCTTTCCTTGTTAATACAAAAAGTGGATATCTTCTCACAAATGAATTCTTTCCCTAAGCATCTGTGACCCTGCCCTGGGTAGCATGCCCATGCGTAATGAAAATGTCTAAACACTAAAAAATTTCTTGTGCTTCAAATAGCAACTCATAAAACCAATAAAAAGTTCATACATAGCAATTTCCTCTTATTAGAAAATTTACATCAATTAGGTTTGGTTGATATTCATCAATATTACCCGCATCATGTTGATCATGTTGTAGACCTTCGAACTTTTACCTTTAAACTCTAAAATATGAGCTTGTGGTTTAATCAGTACAAAACTTTATATATTCTTCTGAAAGAACAATAGTTTGTCATTAGCCTATAATTCATGCCGATAAAAGTGGGAAGGATCCTGCCATATTAGAGGTGTTACTATGTGGTAAAAAAGAAGCATGCAAAGAGAATTTTTGTATGTATAGGAATTAACTAGTGTGATAAAAAATCCATGAGGCGTTAGCTTAATTAAACGAAGACACAATAATCTCAACCAAGACCTACTGTATTTAAAATGAACTAACAAAATATGCCAATGCTTGTGAAAATCTAGATGGTTCCTCCATTTTTTGAAGACATTATTTATCTTTATTAGACAATAAATTAAATATTTTCAATACATAGTTACGTGTTAAATCAAGAATATACTAACATCTAATAGTAATGACATACACACATAGATGGTGGTATGCATGCTTAATTCTAGTTGAAAAGTCTTGGAAAACAAATGTTTAAAGAAGATCAAACGTATACGTAATATACACAACCTAGGAGAACTCCTAAAGGGTATGGGGTTGACCCTAGGTTTCATCTAACTTTGCAAAAGCATACAAATTACATATTTTTGCATCAATTAGGTTTAGTTGATATTCATCAATATTACTTGCGTCATGTTGATTATAATGTAGCCATTCGTTCTTTAAACTTTGAAATCTGAACTTGTGGTTTAGTCAGTACAAAAGTTTAAATTCTTTATGAAAGAATAATAGTTTTGTTATTGGCCTATATTTCATGCCAATAAAATAGGCAAGGATCGTGCCATATTAGAGTGTTACTAAGTGGTAAAAAGAAGCTTCCAAAGAGAATATTTGTATGTATAGGAAATAATTAGTGTGATAAGAAACCCACGAGGCATTAGATGATCAACTTAAATGAAGACATAATAATCTCAACCAATACCTACTATATTTAAGATGAACCGACAAAATACGTCAATGCCTGTGAAAATCAAGGCGGTTCCTCCAAGTTTCAAGACATTATTTATCTTTATTAGACAATAATTCAAATATTTTCAATATACAGTCATTTGTGTTAAATCAAGAATCTACTAAAATCTATTAATGGTTAGTTCTAGTTGAAAAGTCTACGAAAACAAATGTCTAAAAAATGTTCAAACGTATATGTTACACAACCTAGGATAACTCCTAAAGGGTATATGGTTGACCCTAGGTTTCATCTAACTTTGCAAAAGCATACTAGAAGACCTAGTTTTATTAATATAACAAGTGAATCTCTTCTTAGGAATACATTCTTTCCTTAAGCTTTCTATGACACAGCTTTGGGTAGCATGCCCATGCCTTAGTAAATGTATAAAACTTGAAGATATTGTCTTGTACTTCAAACTACAAATAACAAACCAATAAAAAGTTACTCTGGATTAATGGAGCAACTTTCTCTTCTTGGAAATTTTCATAAACTAGGTTTAGTTTATATTCATCAATATTACGGTTATATTTCCCCCATATGCGTTGATCGCAAGGTAGCCCTCAAAACTTCAACCTTCAAACTCAGAATTCAACCTCCGACCCTAGACTTCAAATTCTAAATTTGAACTTGTGGTTGAATTAGTGTAAGAGATCATATCTTCTCTTTAAATGAAGAAAAATCTTGGTCTTTTGCTAACTAATCAAGTTGATAAAACATGAATGAATGCACCATATTAGAGGTGCTATTATCTAGGTAACTAAGAGAATGCAAAAAAGAATGTACTTATATATAGGAAGCAAGTAGGGTGAGAAGAAAGTCGTGGAGCGTTGAGATGATCGACTTTAATGAAGAAATGTTAATCACAACCAAAACCTTCTATATTTAATCCGAACCGACAACACGTCAACAATCGTGAAAACTGGGATGGTTTACTCCATTCACCAAGTCAATATTTATCTTTATAGGACCAAAAAATTAAATATATAATAAAAATCAAACTATTATATTAAAATGCAATATGTAGGTGTTTGTATTGAATCAAAAAGCAATCGATATTTACTAATAATGACATGCACACGTATGGTCTAGAGAAGATCACACGTATACAATGCATCAACACCCCAATACTTTCCCTGACCTACCCTAATATTCATTTAACATAGCTAAAACATGTGCGTTAATCTATGCATATCAAGACTTCCTTTTTAATATAATAAGAATATCTATCATTTTGAATACATTCATTCACTTAGCGTGGTTACCCTGGCCTATGTAGTACACCCATGCGTTATGAGGATTTTAAAACTTGAAGATATTGCCTTGTTCGTCAAATAACACATACAAACCATTAAAGCATGTAAAGAAATATCTTATTAGGACTACAATAGGATAAAACTGGTGTTGCTTATTGTAACCACATGTATCACCTTGCTATCCATGAGTTCCAAAAAGTTTAGAATGGTGAAATCTATTTGGACCTCATGAGTTTACCATTTCATGACATTGTTTGAGTAGAATATCATGATAGCACCTAAAGCAATTGATTGCTCCAAAGCAACATACTCTTCACCATTACAAACAATTCCAAATAAGAATTAAAAGGTCCCACTAGTGAAACCATCAAATCAATAAATGACAGATACCTTACTTATCCATTTAAACAAGTTACAAAAACATATGCATATCAATTATAGAAACCATGCCATCAATTACACATCCAAATTCTAAATTGCAAATAGTCACAAATATATTACTGGTGATTTAATTGTCACCAAGCCATTTTAATTTAGCTTAATTTACTTAAGACCCAAGTGAAATCACTAAAAACATTGTTACAAGTTAAGAGTTGCAGAGTATACATTTGTTCGACACTATTGTAACTCATGTCACCTTCGAACTCGGTGGTGAATCCCCCTAAAGACAACGGTATCACTCGTTCTAGGGGTTCTTTGTTTAGCGTGGAAAAAATATTTTACCTTATTGAAAATTTACTAGAAGTTTCTTTGAATTTGCATGGTTGATGGAAGGTTGCATGAAATTGGTCGTGATTCTCAACTTTAAGCAATATTACAAAACTCAACCTAGACAGCCAAGTACTCGACACCTAGTCAGTTCTTGGAACCCCACCTTGTTGTCCAAACCTAGGCGGAAGCCGCCAAAGTCGATCAAAACTTGGTTCAATCGACGAAGTCGGGCAACTAGGTTAAGTTGGGTTTTTTGTTGTTTTTACCGTTTTTGCAATTTTTTTCCACCGATTCTTATTGTTTCCACTGAGATACCTTGGAAGACGAGAATCAAATGATACTATGTATATGATACTAAATAATGCATATTAACTTTTGAAATTATAACACCCCGTCATTCACTTTAGACAAATTTGTAATAATTAACACCTTTACACGTGAAAATCGGGTCACTGATTCTAATAGAAGAGGATTTGACACTAGGAGTTTATCAAAAATCAAGGTTGTAACATCAAAACATAGCACAAGTTAAATGATCACACGACATAGGTGTTTTACAATTCCAAAATAACGAAGAAATAGTTTAGTTTCAAATAAAAAGGTTGGTAGAAGCATTCAACACTTAATGCATTCAGTTCTTGAGTCCTTCACGATCACCCCCGGCTTTCTATTCTTTGTACCTAAGGTTTAAACACACAATATCCATCAAAACATGATTAGTGTGCTTTGTAAATTTGAGCGAAAACGGATAGAACAAGGATTAGCAAGTTGTAAGTATGAAAAAGAAGCCCAACCCAACCCATCCTATCCCCGCTGTAGGCTACGGTTGCCCAATCGTAGCATACGACTAACTTTTATTGTTGTTATGTTATTGAGGGACGGCCGCCGTAAGCTACGGCCTACATAGGCTGTAGCTTACGGTTGACTTCGACTGAGAATAATTTGGCCGTTTAACCGTAGGTTACTGCCCAAAACCGTAGCCTACGGTTCATAGCTGTTGTGAACACGATTTTGGCCGGGACTTAACCAATTTTGAACCCAATTTACCCTACACATAGGTCCATCTAATGTGCAGCAAATAAAATGGCCTTGGGTCCTTAAAAATCTTGGTTTTATAATCCCATTATAGGTTTAACAACACAACTTATCCTTTCAAGAACTCTTTGATTAATCTAACTCATCTACCTCAACAACCTCCACCCAAATTGACCCGTTAAGATGCAATCCAAGGAGATTCTTGCGATAATCATCACATTGCCTCTAGTTCTAAATATCATCTATAGTCAAGGAGATTAATTTATATGCTTCCATTCGACTAGGTGGATTTTGCGCATTTCGACAAGTTCAACAAAAGCTACTACGAATCTTATTCTTCATATTGGACCATTCCTTGACTATAAGCATTTTGACCAAGCGCTTGTAGTATAGCCTTAACATTCTACCGCTATGGCGATGTCCCGTGTCTATGGCCACATGTGCCACTTCTCTCGGTCTTATTCGCCCGACCCGAATGTTAAATACTAGGAATTCATCCCCACTAGGATGTCTAATACAACGAATGGGATTCATACCTAGATTCCTTTTGTACGTCTAAATCATAACATAAATAACCATTATGTAAGTTTAGAAGTCATAGTATGATTTACCTTATTCGTGTTGCCGGAGCTAACCCCGATGTTTCTTGATTGACGCCTAGATGTGTTCACATAGTCATGTAGACATTGGTCATTAGTCACGATTTCGAACAACTATATATGTTTATCAACAATATGTCTAGACTAAGTATATAAATGTGCTTTTCAATGAAGTCGGGCTTCATTGTGGCGTTTTATCAAACACTTGGTAGGCGATGATTTTGTAAGCTTTATTTAATGACCATTTAGACCATGAGGATCCTACCCATAGAGCCCCCAACATTCAAATCGTATAATCAACATTGATTTCTCAATTTTACCCAATTAAGGACTTCCTAATGCAAGTTACTTTGTCAAGAATCGTTGGTTTTACTTACAACCCATAACTTCAAAGATTTCCCCATCTAAGTTAGTATTAGCATGATTTACTCAAGATTATTTCATATTAAGGCTCTCTTATACCAGAGATGCCTTCCCTGGTTATCAATTTATCAAAAGCATACACCCTAGAAATCCACCATCACCACATAGGCCAATAACATTATAAATTGGATGAAATAAAAAGTTACCTAAATGATCTTTAGGCCTTAGATGACCAAAGATTCGTGCATGTAAGGCTTCACACCTTGATTGGTGTATGAATTTAGCCAAAAGATCAGATTTTGCTTGTGTGTGTGTTTTTGGCATGAAGAGGGAAACCAAGGAATGAGTTTCCTGTTTCCCCTTCTTGTTATTTCTTGAACTCAAGTTTGTAAAGCGGCAGCTTTGGCCCCTCGAAGTTAATAAATCAACTTTTTAATGTTTTTCACTAAATGATTTAGCATTGCATGGTGTCTAGGCCAATTTTCGTATTGATAAGACCGGGTTATTAAACCAAAGTGGAAATGTTAAGATTTCCTTGTCACTTGTTCGGTTTAAACCTCACATTATTCGTTATTACGGGGAATATTGCTTAATAAGAAAATTTGGGGCGTTACAGAAATACTTTAGTCTTTGGACATGTATCCTTTGGATTTATATTAATATTCATGTATATTGTATTAAATATTAATAAACTTACAAAATTTGACATATATAATTTCTCAAAATCTAATTTCTTTATAGTGTACCATGTGTGAAGACTCTCCATCTAGGCCAAGTACTCGCAACTCCCCAGCTGAACGACCAAGAAGCGCCTAGCAACTTCTGTAACCATGGTTTTATGTTGCTATGGGTCATTAGTGTTAAGTGATAATCAATTTCAGATAATTTATTTTTCATAATTTTTTTAAATCATTAATGATGTCATGATCAAAGTTTAACTATTTCAATATGGTGTCATATGTATGTCGGTCTTAATAACGTTATGCACATACGAAGCAAGTTCAACATGTCGTCAGATGGTTAAATTATTTCTTATCTTTAAGTAGTGTTGGTATGCAAGAAATGAGAGGCAAAACGGAATGCTACATTGTGAAGGAATGAGGAAAAGAGTGTTTTGGTGGTCAATGAAATGGAATTATCCATTACATAATGAATCAGATTCCGTATAAACACCCAAAATCATTTCATCAACCTTCCTAATATTTTTCCATTCCACTCCATCTTACCTTCATCAACACCACCACCGCCACCTACCATTGTCGTTGTCACCACCACCCTGACCACCCCCACCAACCAACATTACCTCCACCGCCACCTCCACCATCACCCACCATCAACGCCACCCACCCACCACTGCCACTCATTGTCAAGTTTACTCCTTTGTCTTTTCTGCCTACAAAACAACATTAGATAGTTATTCATTCCATTCCCTCATATTATCCACACAAGACATGGAATGGTAATGATCCATTTCATTCCTTTGTCCATTGCATTTCATTCCCCCATCTATCTATTACCTCATACAAAATAGACCCTCATTGTAATATCTTTTATCTTACCCTTTCTTGTTTGAAGCATGTGGAGTATAGTCCATAGTTTGTTAAATTGATAAACCGGGTTTCTTATGTGCAATGGAACTACAACTAGTTAGGAGAATGAGTACATAAGTAGCCCACGGTTTTTTATTACAACAAGGCTCACTCCTAAACTTAATGGTATTATTTCATTATGAGTATGCAATTAACATAAGTCTTTCTAACATGTAATTGTACATTAATCAATCATATTGCTTATCACAGTCACACAAGACACAAGATGGTTCACGTCATATATTATTTGTACATCTTATTTGTCCTGAGCATTCTAGATTACTTAAATAATATTTACATCTATACCTCATAATGAGTAAAACCCCAAAGCCTAATCTTACATGGTAGTTCATTCCCATGAAAAAAGGATAGCATCTCATCTTTAATATATAGAGTATACATGTGTTTTAGGATATCTGGAAAACAAGCAATATTTATAAAAAGTATGCTTTGATACGTACTTGACTTTCGTAAACTTTGCACTTACCTTGGTTGGTGCTCCGATTCTCTAGTAACACGAGTTATAAAAGTAGCATAATGTAAAAAACAAAACCTTAATCATGGCAATGGTAACTCACAAATGTAATGCTGGAGGTCAACCCATGACTTTGATACCATAGTCGCCCCAAGTATGGTATGCCATGCTCATGATAGGTGCAAACATTCAGACATTATGGGTCATGTCGAGTCACAAACTTGAGTTAGGATGTTACATTTGTGATAATGAGTTCATGGGCTATTCATGCGAAAGGGTTTATGATTCATATGGTATGACCAACACTATCACAACTATGATATTTCCATCGATTATTGTGAATCAAGTGATCATACCTTGTGGGTTTTTAAATTCATGTTTCACACTCATGATGAATAAAGGCATGATCGTAATTTCACTTTACATGGCTCGCGACTTGTATGAATCATTCCAAGGTTTTAAGGTTATTATCATAAATTTATTTATTAATATTTTTTTTTACTAATTTCAAACTTATGAACTTAGCACCATTTAAAAGTCACTTTTGGGTCAAAGTTTGATGAAAACCAAGGCCACTTCATCTCATGTAGTTTTACTTTCTTACATGATACTTAGTTTTTTATGCGTAAATATAACGATTTTTAAATTATAAAGTTATATTTAATAGAGGACATCCAACTCGACCTTAATATAACCCTATCATGCCTTATATGCTAAAATTTATTACCTCTTGAATGTCTTAGTAGTTAGGTGTGTGTATATATGAGAGGATTATTTGACAAGAATTTAATGTGAGAAGAGAAAAAAGAAATGAAATAATTGTAAAACATTAAATACTTTATCATTGTGGTCATGGGTTCGACTCTTGATTCCTTCAGGTTTTACCGGTTCGCTGCCGTCGTGCCTTCGGGCGGGTATGCGGACCGGGTTTTCCCTGGAACAGGAGACGAGTGAGCTAGAGGGCTCCGTGCGTGCAGATTGGGCCGCTACAAGATACGTCTTGTGGGCTACCTTTAGCCATTGGGGGCCGCGTACGGAGTACCCGGCAATACTTTAGTTGGTCATTCAAAAAAAACTATCTAATTAATTAGTCATAAACATTTTATCCTACATATATCAAAATTTGTTTCACACATATTGAGATTAATATAAGTTTATCCTACGCATATACAAATTCATCCTACATTTATCATACATATATTGAAATTTATCATTCACAGTAAATTAGTTTTGTTTTGAAAGAATGTATTAAAGAAATGAATTATGAGATTCATTTATCTAACTAATTTACGGGGTGGGTTACAATAAATTAATCGTTTATTTAACATTAAATACAATTATTAACTAGAGCATAAGACACTTTTTTTTCTCTTATAAGACACTTTTTTTTCTCATTTAAATTCTTTAATATATATATATATATATACACACACATGTAGCTATGTATAATTCATTTACACTACTTAAAAAACTGAAATGAACAATGATTTCATTTTAGTTTTATTATTGTTATAATGATTTTAATTTTAGTTTTATTATTATTTTTAATTACTTTTGAGCATATTTTGCTTTATTTACGACTTTTAAAATATGATATTTTATAAAATATTGAGTATGTTATCGAGACATACTTATTTTATGTACATTTTGATAAAAGAAATTACTCAAAAACGAGTAAATAGTAATAGAAAAGTGATTGGATCACAAATATACATGTCATTTTTAGGTAATTTTAATTAATTTTTTATTTCCATTACTTTTGAGCACATTTTTTTATTCACTTGTAACTTTTTTAAATATGATATTTTATAAACTCCGAGTATGACTTTGTAAAATATTTATTTTTATCTACGTCTCACTATAAATTGTACACAAAACTTAGTTGTAAATAGTAATATATAGATGATCAAAGGATAAACGTACATCTCATCATATTAAAGTGGCACCATTTGCTCTTTCCGAACGTTACTTTAATAACATAATATAACATAACATAATATAATATAATATAGGATAGTACAATAAGATACGATACGATGCAATACGATACAATACGATGCAATACAATGCAATATCCTTATTATAATATACTCCCATTTTGTATACACTTTTCGTTAGTTTGGTGCCTTCACACCAAATTCAAGTGTATAGAAACCATCTCGCTCTCACTCTCTTAAACACTATTTGAACAAATGCTTTTTTATAATGAATAACTACACTATCAGATAAAAATGCCTTTTTTATAAAGTTTTTCCTTTTTTTGTTTACATTTAGGTTTTAGCTAGCCATGTACTAAAATCATTTTTACAAATATGTAATTCATAAGGTCATGTGTAGTGTGGGTTTGATGGGGGCTTGATGGAATAAAATATTAATAAAGTGAGATGCGGGGTTTGATGGGGACTTTATGTAAAGTAGGTGTGTAGTGAATGAGGAACTTGATAAGGATTAAAATATTATTGTTTGATTGGGTGTAGAAGGAGTGTAGAAAATATTATTATAAAATAGTTTTTTTTTTTAAATCAATGGGCACGGCATGACATCCATTAAGCTCTCCCCAATTTTTTTGTTCATCAAGTCCCTCGGGGTTTGTAGATGGCTCCATGGGGGCGCTATAATTCTCCTTCAAGCCCTCACCGCCCCACTACATATACTCTAATCTCTCTCTCTCTCTCTCTCTCTCTCTCTCTCTCTCTATATATATATATATATATATATATATATTAAAACATGAAATCCTACATGACACTCAAAGAGACCATCCTTCTCCTTGAGTGTACCATGTGACATCCTTCTTATTTCCATCAAAAGTCTCTTCTCTCCCATATTTCCCCCACAATTTTAAAACGTTAATTTTGTACGATACATGTACTTTATAAAAATGCGTACACGTGTCTATATTATGATGATAAGATTTACATAATAAAAAGTTCCTAGTTGTTTAAAAATAGATCCTATGTCATTTAGTCACTTCAAGAGCAAGAAGTTTCATTCAAATGTCGCACCTCCAACTTTAAATAGTATGATTATTTTCATTTGAAAATTTACGACCTCTTGAACCTTAATATAGTATATTTTGATTATTTTCATTTGCTTATTGTCATGTTCCATAAAAAAGTTTCAAAAAGGCTCACGTCTTTCTATTATAGTATTATTGGAGTAGAAACACCAAAACCCAAGAAAATCACAAAACATTAAGTATTTTATATAGAAAAAAACACACACATACGCATAGGGGAGAGTTATCTTGAGAACGCTAAATATCGTGAGAACAAATGAGAAAACCAATCAAAATCAATTTATTTCAATACAAACATCATTATAATTAAAATACAACATTAAAAATGAATTTTCTTTCCAAATAATTCATCTTTTCTTATAAAAACACTCTAAAATTAACGTTTTACACATGCGTAAATGAAACAGTTTACACGTGTATAAATAACAAATTTACACATGTGTAAAAACAATTTATTTTCGTATACGTTCAAATTTTTACGCGTAAATTGTATTTTTGAGGTTGTATTTTAATAATAAAGCTAAGTGTAAAATTGTTTTTTGAATTTGAATGGTTTTAGATAGCGTTCTCGCGGTTCGCACAAAATATATGTGTTCTCAAATTAACTTTCCCCTATACGCATATATATATATATATATAGGATTCAAATCAAATGAGAACTAGATCGAGTTGTGAGAACTGTGAGAACTCTAACGTAAAATGTGAATTTAATTTTTTTTACACGCTGATGTGGTTCGAAAATAATGGGAGGTGGTGCGATATGGGGTTGGGGTTTCAGTTGGGGGTGGATAACGATGGGAGGTGGTACGATGGGGGTTGGGTGGTATGGTCGCAGGGGCGATTGTGATGTGGTTGGCGGTGGAGAGTGATGGTTAGTGGTGGTTATCTATACGGTGGTCGGTGCTGGTTGTATGTCGTGATGGTGGTTGTAGTGACGGTGGAAAATCGGGTCTTCTTCAGATTCTTGGCTGAGGTTAATGTTAGCGACCCATTTGGTAACCGGTCACCATATTATTTTCACCACCATCAGCATCTTTGATGGTTGGAAGTGATGGCTAGTGAGTGTGATGGTGGGGGTTAGGGTTCATGTTCAGATGGTGAGGGTGGAGATAGGTGGTGGTCGTACTAACGGGTAGTGGTGGTCTTGGGTTGATGGTGACGGCAGGTTGTGGTGATGAGTGGGAGTAAGAGATAGGTAAGGAGAGGTGGGTGAGAAAAAGGGGGAAATATTTATTATCATTTAATAATAATAATAATAATAATAATAATAATAATAATAATAATAATAATAAAAGTTTTGTAATCTATTAGTTTCAATCCAGATGCATTTTTGTCTTTTCACAAAAAGTTAACAGGGAAATAGACGATTGTTAGAGTGGTGGACTAAAACTAAACGAGCTTAGCAAACTAATAGGCCATAAATGTAATTTTTAAAGTCGCTCGAAAATTAAGGTTTACTCTATCTTAAAATATATTACATAAAAAGTACTTGATGATGAAAATAGTAATATTTTTTTACTGTGTTTTTATAAATAAAATAAACATAAAAGAGTGACACATCACTAGCTAGGTTATGGACACGTAATAATACTGAGCATTCTATTTTTGTAATGACAATCATCATGAAACACACATTCAAGACCGAAGTTGAAGATTTAAAGACGAAAATTTTGACCAAACATTTTTTTAAACGGTTACTTGATCTATTTATGGGAATAAATAGGTCACATCCGGCTCTTGGCAGGCCTGCCGTCTCACATCCAACCAGACATGTTGTCTTAATCGAGTCTACGTTGGTATCAGTGTGGGGTTTAACGTTTCACGAGAACCTTATCACATCTATTCTACCGTACTAGACGGGATGACAACCGTTGTGTCCCCACAAGAACTATGTTCTCTGATGTAACATTGGAGGATAAAACTCGTGTTGATTCGGATTCAAATTTTCAATCACAAGAATCTAGTTTTTGTCTTCATTGCTCTAACCAGTTCATCTAAGAAACGGTCTTAAAATTTTGACCAAAATTACTTTGGTTTGTTGGTGGTAGACGATCGATCAAGCATTAAATACCACTCATACGATACATTCATGATCTACCCATCCGTACATCGTAATCTGTACAATTACCATGGAAAACATAAAGAACATTTTAATATTATATTAATCGAAGACACGTGAATAATCACATTCTTTAAAGTAAGGGAGAGGGGCTCTCAAGTCTCAACTTAAACTTTATTCACTTCACTAATTTTAACTAATTATACACTTCACTAATTTTAACTAATTATACACTGTTAAATTACGTCATTGATTTACTATTTTTTTTAAGGTAACACTCTACTGATTCTTTTCTTTTTTGTTTTCATTTAAATACAAATTTAGACTTTTTTTTTTTAAATTTTACTATCAAACGGTTAGCACACAAGATTTAATTTCTCATAAACCGTCCCACCCAATACGGTCAAAAATATTTATTTGCAATACAACCGGTCTCATCTAACCATCATAAAACTTGAATTTTACATGCAATACGGTTGATATTTTTTTTTTGTATATAAACCAACATACCACGGTGGTGAAAACACACTTCAACATCAACAACACCCACACCCTTCAAAATGATGCGCTGAACCGAAAATGAAGAAATGACTCTGGTTATGTACGTTAAAGACGCACAAAACGACCCATCCTTGCAACGTCAACGCCGCCAAGGCTCAGAGGGCAGGGACACACGGTTCTGGGACCGTGTTTTTGGGCAACTTCAACCAACAAGTCGGCCAAAATGGCCGCACAATCGAAAGCCTGCAGAGGAAATGGACTGATGTCAACAACAAATGTGATCTGTGGACCACCATGAGCTGGCACCCGGGCATTGTGCCGGAGTTGGCTGTGGAGATGACCCAGGTGACCTATGCGGCTCGTTATCCCGGCATGTTTGACCATGTCCAGGCATGGCAACTCATGCACTAACTTTAAGCTTTATTTTTCTGTGTTTTGATGTATTTTTATTATGTTTAATATTAATGAATTATGTTTATGTTTTTTTATTGAATTTTGTTTTAATTTATTTTTATTATGTTTACAACACACGGTTTACATTTAAAAAAAAACATAATAACAAAAATGTGGTTTGACTAATAAAACTAATGGCTATAATAAAAAAAATTGAATTATATTAACTCAAAAATAAAAAATTCATGGTTACCAGCCCGTTTGATAGAACCAGGAAATGGTTCACGGGACTACTACCAGCATGAATGGTGGCGGTGTTACCGTGTTGGTAGTAGGATACCTATGACCAATTCAGGTGATGTCCCATACCCCGTGAGACTTGAACTTTAGAGTGTCTTAAAACATCATATGAAATCGCATGCAGATTAATAAGTCATTACATCACCTATAATGGTTAGTGGATTGGGCGTGGAAGGGACAATTCACGCCCTACAACGTTTGTATGCAACGCCCCCGTGGGCATTTTGGGTTGGTTTTGGTTGATGGCATTATGTATATAACGCTTTAATGAAGTTGAAATTGGCCAATCAAATGCATTCAACGGTCACATAACGGCTACAATGATTTTTTTATTACTTTAAGCAAACACCAAATGCGAGAGGCACGCTTGGATTTACCGATATTCAAAAGGGTACTTCACCACTACGCATACTTGTGTACGGAAACACGACCGACATCAACGACGTGTATTTAAAGCTGGCTGAGAATAAAACACGCGATACCTTGAAGCATTTTTGTCACGGTACGCTACCTTTTCTTAAAAATTATATTCATTCACATTTATTTTTTAGTTAGTTTAATATTATATATATTTGCTTAATTTAAGGAATAATACATTTGTACGGTGTGCGTTACCTGAGAAAGCCCACTTGATACGATCTAAAAAAAAATTAACGAGGTGTATTCAAATGAACATGGTTTACCAGGAATGCTTGAGAGCTTAGATTGTTGTCATTAGCCGTGGTATAATTGTCCAACCGTATGACGAGGTCAACACACACTAGATGACCAAAAAGACCAACGGTTATTCTTCAAGCAGTGGCTTCACACCACTTTTGAGTTTTGTCAGGTTACTTTGGTTCAATCCTTTTGATTAACCCTTTTAATATATATTATTAATTAACATATAGAATATAATTTTTCATTACCAAAACAAAATAAGTTACATAGAATTTATGATATTCTATACTATATTATAATGCATGAGGGAGTGGTATTTTAAGATACCCAAAAGTTAAGAACTTTATTTTCACTAATAACCCTAAAATGAGGATAAAATAGTCATTCACATTATTTACACTTTAATACCCTATCTTATTTACATTTTAATTCCTTAATTTTTAGTTAGTAATTACATTTTCCTCTCCTCTCCTACAAAATTATAATTATTTTTATTTAATTATATCATAACTTTAAAACTACTATATTTTAAAAACATTCGAATATACCATGACGACCGGCTCATTTTTGTTGACGTGTCGGTGTTTGTCGTAGTCAATACCGATGTGTGGATTGAAATGTACAAGAAAGAATGCCTTATGTACAAGTTATTATTGCATTTTATGTTTTAAATACTAACTAGATGAAATATAATATGGATTTATTGTTAATATGGATGTTAAATCATAACACCATTTCATGTTGAAGTAAAACTCAAAATTGTAAAATTGAATTTGGTGTTAAATACTGTTCCGCCCAATAATGAAAAATTCACATAAATCAAATACAACGATTAAAAAAACCAAATAGGGCACTCGAAATCTACATATCAGCTTTGGTGATTCTTAAAATATGATAATGTTATTAAACATTATGGTTCGTCCTTGCTTTGACAGACAAATAATTTGTCACACGGTAACAAAATTGCAACACAAGACTGGGCTCTAAGAATGCTTTATCACGTTTGTTACTAATAGCTTCTGTAACAACCGGCAAAAATGAGGTAATTTCGTACTAATTAACTATACGCGATTAACGTAATTAAATGCAATTATGTGTTGATTATTTAACTGAGGCCTTAGAAAGATAGCAATTCCCAAATAATGCATAGGAATGCATATGTTTAATGACAAAACATGATAGGATCATGTGCAAGTAAATCTATCCGGTATGGACACTGGCGATTACCCGGTAAAAATTAAATAAGCGAAAAGGATCCCGGACACCCGGGATATAAAATAAAGAGTAATTTCACAAAATATAATGGGTTTTGGAACTCCAAATCCATACGTGAGAGCTTGTTATACAAATCTCCCGGTAACGAATAAAGTGCGCGTACCGCACCCGATACGCGCATAACTTATAATTTCACCCGGCAAAAGCCTAAATAACTTATCAACGCTTAAACTGGACTATGTTTAAGGGTTATTAAAGGTATTTTTAATATCCGGATAACACGCGGTTAAAACCCGAAAAATACCCGGACGACACCCGAACGAGAGGGAATTAAACATAACAAATAATGGGTAATATTTAGTAAAGTGGACCCCACCCAAACACCCCAAAGGGGCCGGCCTAGGGCCCTTTCCAAATGATTAATATCTTTTTTTTGTTATCTAATTAACCCACAAAGATTACTAGTAATCATGAGGATAATATGCATGGATTAACATTGGCCAAAAATCACCAAATCTCCTCCATTCTCTCTCTAAAATCCACGGCTAAACACCCTCTTAATATGATCTCCAAAGATTTTTATTATCTCTCAT
This sequence comes from Ambrosia x helenae, assembly GCA_030844895.1. Classification (NCBI taxonomy): domain Eukaryota; kingdom Viridiplantae; phylum Streptophyta; class Magnoliopsida; order Asterales; family Asteraceae; genus Ambrosia; species Ambrosia x helenae. The sequence continues at coordinate 141,160,332 of CM061231.1, forward strand.
AATCTTACTAAGATATTACACAATCTAGATAAGATACAACTAATCTTTGAGAGATATGGAGAAGATCATATAAGGATACATACATGCATACTTGAATCAAAAAGCCAAAAATCTTCTTCTTCTCTTCCCTTTGGCCGTAACATATGCCCATCCCATATACATCTTCTTTTCAAATTTAACACTTCCAAATCACCTCTAAATCTTCATCTTTCAAAACCCCATTGTGTGTTTCAAGATCTTGGAGCTTAATCACTTGGAAGAACACACTAAACCCCACTCAAATCCAAGGTTTTTGTCTTCCCTAGCCTTGAGCTAGTAGTAAGTTTTTAACCTTGCTTTGATTATTAATGTTCATGTTATGTGTTCTTAAGAGCAAGTTGTACATTAATGGGTAAAATGTGGTTTTTGAAACATAAGTCTTAATATGTTTTACAAGAGTAAAATGGAAGAGTAATAATATGTAGATGGATCATGGATTTGATACTAGTAATGTGGTATTTCAAGAAAATATAAAAACATGTACATACACTTAGGAAGGATGATGATTTGGGCATGATTTATGAAAGAAACTTGAATATGTTAAAAGATAGTTTTAATCATCATAAAATGACTATCTAAAGTATAAAATAAGATGGAATATGTTAGAAAAGCATAAATGAAGAAGTTACAAAATTAAAGTCTACTCACTTAGATGAGTGAAATTTGGATATGAAGGACAAATACACCAAACACACATATTAGTAGCCTTATTTATGAAATATAAGACTATTAAAAGTGGAATAATGTAAAAATAACGAAACATGAAGAAGATGATTCTTTAAAGTCCACTAGTTTGGAAGAAAGATGCTAACTTTGGAAGTTAGGATGGAAAACGCAACATTTATAAGTTAAGGGACTAATGTTGTAACTTTGAAAGTTGATGGACTAAAATAGATATTTTAGAAACTTAGGTCCAAAAATGCATTAACGGAAAGTTTGGTGTCAAAAGCATAAATAATGATTTCTCCAAGTATAGTTTTGGTAAACACTAGTAACCTACTTGTGTATTTTATGAAAAGTGTATTTTTATAAAAATGGAAGTTTATAAAAATATGGAATTCATATTAACATAAGGATTTTATAAAAATAAAGGTTCTTATAAAATATTGGACAAAAGTAGAAACTTGAGAAAACTTGTACAAAAATGGATACTTTTATATAAATGGGAATATAAAAGTGTCGGAAACATTTTTGGAATATAAGTTAACAAGTTGGACTAAAAATACAAAAGTATGTCTTCCAAGTAATATGTGTTTGGAAATTAGAAGTATAAATAATATTTCTATAGAACGCATATTGGAAGAAACTTGGAAAAATTTAATTATCGGACTTAGTTACACAAACTAACTATAGCGAATAAACGGACAAACAAGAGAAAAATGTCATTGCGGAAAAACGTGAAAATATATATATTTTAAGAAGTAAAATATATATAACATGGGTGAAAATTATATAACACTTTCCTAAGTGTTAGAGAAAATATTCGTGGGAGAAAGCATAACGTAAAGAATTAAAAACGTTAAACAACGTATGGACTTAACAAGGAAAATTCACACGTTGATATATGTATATATATATATGTGCTCGTCTCGACGAAATTCTAGTATATCTATTTGAATGGGAAAGTAGATATGCGAGAAGGAAAACCGAGACGAGTAGGCAAAATATACCTATATATATGTGAATACCGACAAGATCCTAGTATATTTATTTAAATGGGAAAATAAATGTACGGCATGGTAAGTCGAGTCGGGCGTTAAGAATATGCTACCGAACGACAAGACCTTAGCATATTTATTTAAATGGGAAAATAAATATGCGGCAAAGTGAGTCGGGTCGGGTATTAAGAATACATTATATCGAACGATACGATCCTAAGTATAATTATTTAAATGGGAAAATAATTATACGTTAGGTAGAGTCGTGTCGAGAATAATAGTATACAAGTTACAAAGAGTATTAACGAGAATAATACATAACTCGTAAGAAAGGGGTAATCCATCGCCAATGAACCTAGGATACGCGTCTAATTAAACGGGAATTGGAACAACACGTGGTCGGGGAGTTGGTTGTACAACTTGCCAAGGCACATACACTATAGGTGTAGTGACTTATACGCCTAGGACATTTGTAGGTGCGAGACCACAAAATTGCTATCTTCCTTTTTGAGCCAAGCACAGTTTCAGGTGAGTCTCACGGCCCCATTTTAAACTATTTTATGTTTTTCGGGGGAAAGATATGTTAGGGAAATGTTTGACGGGTTAAGTACTTGAGTTGTGATCGCCACTCGGGGTTGAGACCTCTCTACTATAATCATTAATTCAGGGAAATGAAACCGAAGGAATATTTGAATAGTACTATTGGTGCCTGACAAGGCCCACCCCTAATCGATAGCGTCGATTATGTGGGGTGCACGTATTCTGAAATCAAGTCGTAGGATACCGAGTAACGACTTGGAGCGGGGCATTATTATTATTTGTCTTGGTTTGATTATAGGCTCAAGTAGAATTGTAGGAACTTGCAACTCCTATAAATTGTCATAACATGGAAATTCCCAAGAGATAAAGTTTTGATAAACTAAAACCTGTGAACTCACCAATATTTATATATTGACGACTTTTTAAACATATCTTTCAGGTAATTGATAGATGATGGACAACGTGGCAAGCTGGGTCGGGGAATCTCTCATATGGGCGTCGGGTGTTTCGAAAGGGTTTCATCTTTATTTCCCTAGGATTTGGGATATATTTGAGAAGCCTCCTTAATGTATTAAAAACAATTTTTGTTTATGTGTGAACATCAAACATGGTTTTTGACGTCTTAAATAAATGACTCATTTTCTTAATTACTTACGATTTGCGTTAACCTTGACTTTATGCTCTTGAACCGTCGCGCCACGTGTTTCCGCCATTGGCGTGGTGTGACAGCTTCAATTGTAGTACCCTATTTAAATAATCAACATTAGCAATATGTGCATATGTATATGGGTATGCATGCATATACTAATAGGTATACACATAAATATAATTAACTAAAAGAAATCTCATTAAACTTTTAAATATACATAATTAGCTAAATATATAAAACCTTAAAATAAATAAGTTTAGAAAAAATATAAAAATGCATTGTAGATATTAATTGTAGGTAAATTTCTTTTTAAAAACCTCAGCTGCATCAATTTGGTAGAAAACACATGATGCATATTATATATCTATGTGATATGAACATATATGTTAATAACAACAAAACTCCCTAATTTGAAAGGGTTCTTTTTAACAAAGTTTTTTTAAAAAAAAAAAGATAAATGCTCTGAATTTGGTATTCACAGAAAACACAATAATTTTTAAAACTTTAGTGAAACATAAACAAAATTTCCTAATTTAAAGGGGTGGGAAAATCATCAATTTCAAAATTTAAACCATGTGTTAACCTACTAAAGTTTAATAAAATTTCATAATTTAAAGGGGTGGGAAAATCATGAATTTGAAAATTAAACCATGTGCTAACCTACTAAAGTTTATTTTATAAATACATACTAATGCACACCTATTTCACTTGCTAAAATATGTAGGCATGAATACTGAATTCAAAAGCTTCTAATGTTGGTTATTTGTTAGTTTATGGTTTTCATTCGTCCCATTTTACTAATTATACCTTTTTATACATATCTTAATCATTTAAGTTTTAACTTCTTGATTTTGCAAATTCGTTTAGATGAAAAACATATGGAGATGAACAAACCAATAGCCATACAAGCGTCTAATGTAGCGTTTAAGGTTGTATTTATTAATGTTTAATTTTTTAATATTAACATTGCTGTTATTTTATGTTGTATATTGTATGTGTTTTATTGTAGAATAATGGTAATAATAGTGTTGAGATTATTTGCTATGGTGCAATGTTTAGTCCTTACAAATCTGATCTTCAACATGAATTTAGTGAACATGTAATATCAACATTTATTTCATCTTCTATTAACTTGTGTATTAAATATTTTTAATTTATTTTAAGGATCAGATGCATGAAATTAATAGGAAGAGATCCAAGAGGCTCTCTTAATGGAAATGGAGTTAAGTTATTGATCTAGACAGTTTTGATGAAAATGACAAAGAAGACATATTTGATGACACTTTAGATATGAGAAAATGGAGGAAACTTATCCTCACCAAAAGATGTAATAATCAAACATGGAGATATACAAGAAATTTCAGTGATCGTTCTTGGTGACGAATGATGGGCAGACAATATAGATGAGATCATGCAGACTTGGAACCTGTGTGACTAAATTGATCTCATGATTCAAGTACTTCACTAGCTTTTATTTTTATCAATTTTATGTTTATTAATACTTATTTTTCCTTTCGTATGTTACTTTATTTTATCAAATGTTTCCTAAAAGTACTTTACAATTTAAATGTTAAATCTTTTTAGTTACTAGACATGTGTAACACTTATGACGTATATCCACCGCAATGATGCTACAACAAATACTATACGAATTTGAAATAAGTACTGAAATAAAAAGTGTCACTCCCGCCGAATCGCGCGGGTTTCCTACTAGTACTAAAATAAGCAAACATTATATTATATGGTTATTTAATCACTTTAGTTGTTTGGTTAAATGTAAAATAGACAAGAAAGCTCGGATTTAAAACAAATAAGATTAAATTCGACGTCCTATAGGTTAACTTTAAAGCTTTTTCTCAAAGTTTTATGAATTAACTGCTCACTTTGAATTTTTTTTTTTAAATCACTTATTGACTTTAATGTTTTACAAATTAACAAATATAAGATTATTCAATTATTTAATAACTAAAAAGGTATACTTTTACCAAAAATTAAAATTAAGTTACAAAGTCTTCGATTATTTAACTGTTTAATCACTTTTAAAAGCCTAATTATTTATTATTAACGATTTACAAAACTTAACTTTTATACATTATATATAGATACTTCTTACGCCCCGCTCGCGGCTGTACGCATATAATGTATATATGTGTGGTCCTTGGGGAGCAAAAGTAAAGTTGCACTAATTTTAACGTTATTTTACTAATTTCGTGAAAATAACGTTACAAATAACGGATGGTTAATCATGCATCAGATGGTGACGTGGATAGCCAAAAGACAAGAGGGTACATGCACCAATCGGGTTTGTCCCGATTGCTAAGGGTTATGTGCCTTATTGTCTAAGGCTTGATACAAAACCACTATTGAGCCAGGGGTCTCACTAGAAGCAGCCTCTCTATTCTGACAGGGTAAAGGTAAGGCTGTCTACATCTTACCCTCCTCAGACCCTATCTTAACTTTCGCTATTGATGGGATTAACTGAGTATGATGATGATATAGATACTTCTTCTATTAACGTGCCTTGGTGATTGTCCAAGAAAAAGCCCAAAATGCAAACTTTAACTTAAAAAATTTTAGTTACTTTTATCGTTTGTCACATGTTTGTTATAAATGAATAATAATAGTATCATACAAAATGTATCTTTTTATATATAGTCACTTTTATAGAAACAAAACTCAAACTTTATAATTTATAAAGTCGTTTTTCATGTAGGTTATATATCCAACTTTTAATTAGCGTTTGTACCAAAAATAACTATAGTCACCTTCACAAACACGTAATGTAACGACGATGAATCACCAAAAATCAACTAAGGTTCTTTTCAATTGTGATATGTATTACACAACAATTACCATTAAAAATATGATTTTTTTTAAGATGTGAGAATTTGCATTGTTGAAGAAGTTCATTCCTATTTTAGTAAAGCATTGTAAAATTAATGTTTTAGTTATTTGGACAGCAGAGAATGTTATTTATTCCTTTAAGAGGACTTCATTAGTTTATTTACACAAATGTCACATTTTTTTCAACTATAAATAGTATAGTTCTTCTCATTTGAAAGTTTGCTACCTCTTTAAGGTTAATATATATGGTGTTATAAATAATTATATATAATGGAGTTAGTTGAGCGATGCGGTTCTAACGTGTATTTATAGAAATTTATGCAAGACAACATTGCATGAGTTGAACGGGGTGACGATATTGGCTCTATTTATAAAAATGAGCTTTAATAGTGTTCACACCTCGCAACTAAATATTACTACATTTAATCTTCACCTAGGGATGGTTCTGTAGCAAACCCTAAAAATTTGAGAAAACTCTAGTAAACCTTTAAAAAATCCTACTTCCCGAGTTTTTTTTTTAAAAAAAAATTAGGGCATGTAATATACATGTTTTTAAGTGTTTTGAGCCAAAAAAATCAAAAAAGCGCCGAAGGTTTTTTTTTTTAAAAAAAAAATAAGTTTTGCATCATAACATATGTTACCAGTGCAAAAATAAGCTAACATATGTTATGGTGCATAACTTATTTTATTTTATTTTTTAAAAAAACCGCTCGGCGCTTTTTTAATTTTTTTGGCTTAAAACACTTAAAAACATGTATATTACATGCCCTAATTTTTTCAAAAAAAAAAGCTCGGGAAGTAGGTTTTTTTAAGGGTTTACTAGAGTTTTCTCAAATTTTAGGGTTTACTATGGATACATAGCCTCTTCACCTATATATATGAACTATATATTGGATATATGATGTTAGACTCGTGTTTTACTGTGACTGAAAAATATATTCTTTTATATTTGTTAGTACATGTTCATTATAATGTCCCTAGCCTAATATAGGTGTTTGTACGTTGTTTTAGTTGTTTGTAGCTCGTTTATATGATTAAAGGTAGTTTGTGTAGGAACCGCTCGTATATAAAATAAATAAACAATTTTTATATTACGATTACAAAGAAAAAATGAAAGCAAAATACAATACTGTTACAACTAAATAAACAAAATGCAAGAAAGGTATAGAAGCAGAATTCTTGAAACTGAGGATCGTGTTGAACACGGGGCCCTTAAAACAAATTTCGAGTCTATTAACGAGAACTCGTTTTGTTTCCAGAGTACAACAGCCGGAACAGTGAAAGCACTGCCGGAGTCGGCTCTAACCCAAGTAGTACCTGAAAACAAGAAGAAATAGAAAGATGATTGCTGGAGAAAAGTGTTGGTGTATTCAGAGAAGTATTTGGTGTGTCTTCAACCAAAGGTCTCCTAGGTATTTATACAATCCCAAATCAAATCAGTTTCGGAAAGCAATAAAAACGAAAAATGAATGTCATTGAACGTCTTCAATGGCATTTATTCAGTTCTTAAAGTTTCAGGCGAAACTGCTTGATCAGACAGTTACACCACTGAGCTGTTACAACTGAAGAGCTGAACGAGTCCCCGCGCGCGCACTTATCTGCGCGCATGCGTACGACGTAGTTCTCGTTCTACGTCAGCAGAACAGACCTGCATCTGCGCAGAACGTATTTAACGTTCTACATCAACGGAAGCTGCTCCGCTCGTCACACCGAGCGCCTGCGCGGAAGCATCCGCGCAGACCAGGACGCCACCTGGTTGTCTACTCGTACTCGCGTGCCACTCCTTGTCACTTCACCTGCCAGTCGAGCCTGCATTCAAAAATACAAAGGCGGCTCTCAAGCGGTGATGCGAGTGTGTGAAGTGCAAAGTGCGCAATCAAAGCGCCACATTGTGCCCATCGCCCACGCTACGAACGTGTGTGCAAGTTAGGGCGCTTCGCAAGTTCCACAGTGTGTGCTCCTATGAAACAATAAGGAAGGAGTGTTCCCACTTATATACCACTCATGGTATCATCACTCCTCCAATGTGGGACAAGTTCCACTTTGTTTCAATTTTCAGCTTTAAGTGTTTCATTCACCAACCTTTGAGCATCGATATCTCATTTATATTAGCTCCGTTTTGGACGTGGTTTGGTTCGTTGCGAAGCTCTCACAAAATAGAACATAAACCAACAAAGAAATATATAATTAAACCTCTGTTTGAAATATATATTTCAGTCCAAAGTTAGGAAAAACTCATTTTCCTATATTTTGTGAAAATAGCATTTTCACTAAATTTCCAACAGTTTGGTAATTGTGTTGGGCGAATAAGTCTTAATACACGAATGACTTAATCATTTGTGTGGTGGTTTAGGTGAATAGGTAGTACCTATTCGCCCCACCCATTCGTCCTATGCAAGCCATTCGCCCCCAAGGCCTTGGATGAATGGTGGCAAGTATAAAAGCCAAAGTTGTTTACCCTAATAGTATCATTGTATGGTCCTAAACGGGTTTCAAATTAAATGAGATTAAGTTGAAATAAATCTTTTTCAAAAGCACTACTACTACCACTACTACTAGTAGTGGTAGTACTATCGCTACTTTGTGACATGACATTTACTTAAAATGATAATTTTTAACTATTCTAACTTTAATATCGTGTGACATGACATTTTGCAAAAAACATTTGGAATATAAGTACAATTATAAAGAAAACATATAAAAAATGAAAAAGACCTAGGGAACATGTTTGCATAGAGATGTTTAATGGAAACATGCATTGTGGGCATTGCTCACAAAGAGTTCATGGTGTTATTACTGGTTATCCAAGTGAATACGTTTTAGAAGGTCACCATCATGGATTGCTCAAACTCAACACACTTAATTGTAAACTTCTCTCCTTATCCATAACCAACGCATCAAACAATTCTTGTAATGTGATAAGTGGTTGAAAGTCCAATGTTTCGCATAGTTAAGATTACATCTTTACGTGATTTTATGGTTATGGACACACTAATTTGATATGGTTTGCGTTTTGTAGGTTTACGGTGCACTTTGTAGTTTAACGAGACTTTGGGACGGAGCTAGGTAACTTCAGGATGGAAACAAGAAGAAAATCGGGTAACTTAGCATAAGACCCGTTGGCGATGGGGCTTTAAGCCGTCGCCGACATAGAGCAGATTCAGTTGACGCCTCCATCGATAGTAAGTTCTTTTGTCAGCCATCTATTTCCATCTCCAACGGGCTTAAGTGTCGCCGGCGACGCGCCATGCTGGTCACAGTAATTATGCACAAAAATTTATGGGATTTTAAGGGTTTTATGAAAGCCTTTGACCATTGACTCATTTTTGGGCTATTATATACGAACTTTGGGGATCTAACATCATCATTCATTCTCCTAACATCATCAAATCATTCTATATCACCCAATTCATCCATAATCATCACCCTAATTCATCATTCATCACCATTCACCAAATCACCAATCCTTAATCATTAATCTCATAACCTAAATAGTTTCCATGGCTTTTCCTTAAATCCTTTCCATCACCAATCAAGCTTCCACAACCATGAGAGGTTAAAACCTTTGGAATCACCCTGGTGTAAACTTGTACGATTAGGGTTCTTGAACAATTTGGTATTTTCTATTTGTTTGTAATTGAGTTATTTGAACAATCATTTCATTAGTTTAATCTTCTTTTGAATTCACTTGTGTTATTTGATTCTTGTGCCAAATACTTGTGAAATGTATTCGGTTATCTACACTTTGAATTGAGATTAGGATTTGCATGTTCTAGAGTAACGAAGTGTAGTTTCATCTATCTTTAATATTGATAAATCTTGACACCTAAACCTATTGAAACACCTAATCCGCTAACACTCTTTGCAATTATTAATCCAACCCCAATTTGTGATAAAACCCTAGGCTTGCTTGTTGAACCCGGTATGATATCCATTTTTATTAATATTGTTTCAATCTTAATCTTTTCAATCAAGATCTCTAGTGTTAATCAAATTAATTATTTTTACAATTTCAATCACAATTATGAATCAATTTTTGGTTCAAACTCTTTCTGACAAAATTCTTAAATGATAAAAAATAATAACCTTCATAATCAAACTATATCTTCATAAGTGACAATTCTAATCAACTAAAACCTTATTCACCGACCACAAACTCTTCGTAGTTCGACACCCTTTTTGCCACTAACTACATATTAAGGGTACTTGGGAACACTATAAATACTATCTTTGACAGGGCCCTCGACAATATCATAGGCGGTCATTCTTTATGACCAGTATGTCCATGTGGACATGAAAGAGCAATTTGAGACTCACCAAAGATGTCCACTCATTATAAAGAAGTATACATTAGAATTAGTAAGTAATTATGTGTTTCCGTGCAAAACATAAAGTGCTTATTTTATACCAGGTTGAGTCGAGCCAATTCTTTTACATCTAGGTAAATTTCCAGCGAGCTTTGAGGTATTTGAACAACAATAACTAAACAAGCTCATTACTTGAAGGCTTGGCTCCACCAATTAATTCACTGGGAAAAAGACATTTTACAATATCATAAAAAAAACTAGAACATTTATCATCTACGTGTATACAAAATACGCGCAATCATCATTTCAAGATTAAAATAGATAATAGTGCATTAAATGCTAATTCTAATACTAATATTAATACTAAAATGACATTCAACATAACAAAGAATATATACATTGTCAAGTTTCAACAAATTAACTGAGTAGTTAAATACCAATTCACCAAATCAGTGGAATACAGAAAAAAGAAACAAGGTCACCCAGCATCAAATCAGTTATTAGTATGAATGGATTGAGGTTGGACACTTAGACTTTAAATTGGGCATTTGGGTTGTAAATTATAGGGTGAAAATGAGTAAGAATGGATTAGGATATTAAACATTAAAATTGGGTTTAACTAAAATGAGCCGAACCAAGTCGAGTAAGCGGAAACTTGAACTCATGTTGCTCGTTTGTAACTAAGTCAATTTTGGACGAATTGTTGGTATAGTTTCAATGAGACAATAGATCATTTAAGGTGTATGCAATTCTGTATCAGTTTCTAGTTTAGTTGTGAAACTGGTGAGAATGGTAATCTTAGTACAAGATCACGAGAATGGTGATTTTAGCATAAAATTGCCTTAATGGCAAGATTACCACAGCATGTAACTATAATTAGACTTGTTTTCAACGAGACAATAGATCGATCATTTATGGTGTATGCAATTCTTTATCAGTTTCTAGTTTAGTTTTGAAACTAGTGAGAATGGTGATCTTAGTATAAGATCATGAGAATGGTGATCTTAGCATAAAATTGCCATTTAATGAAAGATCACCACATCATGTAACTATAAATAGACTTGTTTAGGTCATTTGTAGTTGAGTTTGATAGACTCTAGTTCTGAGTGATGGATGTGAGTCTCTAACCCTAGGGGAGCACACCTAGGGTTGGAAATAGTGCGTAAACAATGAGATGTGTATTCTTTTGGTATTGTAAATTTGTATTGATTGAATAAAAGAGTTTCTGCATCTTCTAAGTTAATCGTTTTACATAAGATAAACTCACACACTCCCGTATCTATAAGATTATGTATCAAGAGTTATTTGTTTGTGTTATTATATAGATCAAGGTGACAACTATAACTTTACAAGTGGTATCAGAGTGTGGTTACGAATCAGAATAATTTATCGCCTATTCGAATCACTATCGCTCTTGATTTGGTGGTTAATTTTATGAAAACCGCGATGTGACATTAAACTGTTGGATATAGTATGTTTGATACTTAATTTATTAACGTTACTTTCACGGTATGATATAAAGAGTTACAATTTGGACAACGAACAAGTAATAATATTTAATAGTAAATATTATTTCACGAAACAAGGCATGAGATTATGGAGATTGATTATGTGAGAAATAATTATAAATAACGGTATGTAGTTTAATGAGTTAAATAAAGCACATTTTATTATCTGATAACGAAATAAGGTTGAATGTTTACTTTGTAATTAATAGTTAACTAAGGGTTTTGATTTTGTTGGATAAGATAAGACTTGAAGGATAAAGATGTAATACTAATGGTTGTATAATCATCTTAATCATCAAAACCCTAATATAACAAAACACCACCATTGTCGCCCCCTTCTCCCTCTCTTGTGACCGTGTGACACCCGACAAACTCAGGTTAATACATTTTACAAACATCTAAGTCTACCTTAGCGAAACATTCATAAAACGTATTTATCTGGATTAGTTGAGTGAGTTTGATGATTCGTGGAATCATCGGGAGTCGGTTTATACACATATGTCCAAGGGTTGATGAGTCAAAGGATCAACGGGTAGGAATACACACAATGTCCATGGTTTGATAATTCAATGAATCATCGGGGAAACATACAGATGCATGAGTCCTATGTTGGTGAAATTACATAATTTAGGTTAAATTATCAAGTATTATGTGTTTTATACTCAATTAACAACTTGTAAATACGTGTTTATGTGAATAGGTATTATAATATACGTTCCAAGTGACTTTTGGGGTCGTAGGTGCGAATGAGAGATATAAACTCTCATTCGCATATTCAAAGGTAAGAATGAGAGAATTGAATTCCCATTCGCACCAATGAAGGTGCGAATGAGAACAGCCTATTAGGGATGAGCAAATGGTACATTTCGGTACCACTATCGGTACCCACATTTTTGGTTTTTCGGTATCGGTACCGGACCGGTACCATGCTCATCCCTACAACCTATATAAGCATCTCATTGCCTCATTTTCACCACTTCACAACCCTAACTCTCCCTCAAGTGCTCTCTTACAAACCCCAACCTGTAGAAACAAGCTTTTGCCCTTATTTCTTATATCCTTAAGCTAAATCAAGTTTATAATCAATATCAAGTGAAGATTCAAGGTGTGTTAATCATCTAAACCATTTTCCTAACATTTTTATATGTTTTGATAAAACCCTAAATGTCCAGATCTGATTTCAAAGTGTTTTCCTAAATAAAAACCACTCTAAAACTTTTCTAACTAGATCTAGACCTAAATAATGAGTTCCTTTATAAAAACACAAGTGTGCGTGATGTTGGTGACCATGTAATTGGGGCTTATGTATTTTGTATTGTTAGAATGATAATAGGATTATGTTTAAATGATTGGGGACTGTTTAGGAACATGATTAGGTGATGTATGAATGATTAATTGATGTTTTGTGGACTTTGACCCATTTTGGGGGCTTATGTTATAGATCTAGGGCTTGTAATGAGAACATGAGAATAATAACATGTTAGAAACATATTAGGATGTTTGAATCTAAGTTGGATAATCTGGAAAATGATGTTTATAGGTTGATTTCAGTGCTTTCCTTTTTAGGTAAAGTTTTCATGCAATTGACGTGACATCTCCATAATTTGCCATTTTGGGAAATATGTGATTTGATATGCAAAATGAACAAATTGATGACTAAATCACGCATGATAACATGCTATTAGGTTAGATAGATGTTACTGTAGGGTTTGGTTATGATTCGTGGGGGTTTCAATCGAATTTGAAGGGTTTTTGTTCGTCCAAATGGGTTTTCAACTGAATAGTGCGAATGAGTCTCATTCGCATATAAGATTGGTGCGAATGAGAGGAACTACTCCTCATTCGCACAAACGTAGAATTTTGTGAAACTTTGGTAAAAACCAAGTGTTTTATGTGCATTACTTGTGTGAGAACTATATATACTTTATTAAACTGATATAACGGGTCATCTACGGGATGTCGAGTCTTGTGTGATCGTGTTAAACATCAAATACTTTTACAAACATACAAAGTCAAGGTCTTGGACAACTAAGGGTTATTGAACAAACGTATCATCGGTTAAACACTTATAGGCTATCTATGGTAGGTTTCCAGTAGTCGGGACTACCATAACACGCCTGGTTATTTACTTACTAGAAGACACAACCTAAGGTGAGTTTTATAGCCTCACTGTTACTGTTTTCATTTTCGGGGGAAAACATGCGAGATAAACTCTAGCTTTTTAGACCACGGTATTACATTATATCACATGGGTACCAGGCGACTTTTCATCTTAAGTCCTTTCTAACTTGTGAACCACATAGCGGGGAAAGTGTGAATAGATCTATTGGGCCCAGAAAGCCCCACTTGGGTTGACTGGAGGTCGGACGGGTGCATATTTGTCCTATCTAACTTACGATACCGAGTGATGACCGGAGGCGGGTACTAAAGGCAACTTTACTTACTTTGCAATGGTTCACGACGCTTTAGTATCATGTAACGATGTCTAGCTAGAATCAAGTATATATGTAGGGATTGTTGGGTCTGGTTTTCGAACCTTTACTTACTTTGCAAACTTAATACTCTGTGAACTCACCAGCACTTTACGTGTTAACTAACATCGCATGTTTTCTCAGGTCGCTAAGGTAGAAGCACGGGTTAGGTGCACTAGGGTTGCACCGTGTCTCACCCGGTTTTTGCATCATATTAAACACTATTTCAAACATCTTGAACCATTTACTTTCGGTTTATGGATTGTAACTTTTGAAACTGCTTTCACTGTATTTCTTTTGTCTAACTTTTAAACTGCTTGGTTATTTATTACGTTGTTTTCATATCATATAGTTTTTGTTTATTGTGACCGTTGACTTGGATCCTGGTAGGTCACGCGCCTCGAGGTAAAACCCCGCAGGTGGAATTTGGGGGGTGTGACAGACCGTCGCTACCCTAACTAACCACCACTGCCGCTATGAGTCGGCAGCCACATGTCACCCTACGCGTCGTCCACGCGCAACTTCACATTGTGTCGAGGAGTCGATCCAGTTCGGGAGATTTCGTGACTCGGTTTATTAGCGAAAACATCTGTCGATCCTTAGTGCGAGTTTTTGGTTTGCCGTTGAGATATAATTCCTGAACACATGAGTTTGAATGTTTATAATTGTTTATTCGAATAGCAAATTCACTGGCAGGATTTAGTCGATATTATGTTTTTCACGACTCCGTTTTGATAATTAATATTTGATGTTAATATATATATATATATATAATTGGATTTTATAATTAAAATTTAAATTGGTACCACGAATCCTTACATAATTTTGGGGTTATTTGATGGTTTTATTTAAAAAAGAAGTATGTGATCATGAGTATTCATAAATTCATAACTAAATCAAGTATTTTGTTGATTTCAGTTCATGAATTTCAAGATCAAAGGTCGTTTGGCGCTTTTTGATCGAGATGTTCAACATTAGATTTAGAAAAGTTGCAGATCTGACGATCTGATTTTATGGTGATCTTGACAAGATCACCATCGGATACAAAGTGTTTGTTCCAATGATCACAAACTGATTTTAGCGATCTTATTTTCTGTTTTGGCGATCTTGTTGAGAAACATTTGGAGAAAATATTTTAGGACGATATTTATTGATTTCTTATGGGCCTAATTTATGAGCGGTCGGGTGATTGAGTTTATTACATGGGCCTGTTTGAATAAGGCTAGAAAGTGTCGAAGATTTTTTTACAATATGGGTTCCAAGATTATTAGCATTTGGTTTCTTTACATGGGCTATGAGCATCTAGGATGCTTCATAAACAAAAGACGCCAATTATTGGAAGAATTGGATCACGTTATGAATCAACTTATTCGATTTGTCTCAACTTTTCATAGGCTACAAGTGTCCCCAAGATACTTCTTTATTAAAAGGGAGAATTACTTGAAGATTTTGGTGCACCCTATTGAGAGTTTTGTGATGATTTGGCTCTATCCAAGACACACATTGGATTTTGAAGAAAAGTGGGAGAATGTGTTGGTTTTCAAGATTTTGCAAAGAAAATTAGGAGATAAAATTTGAAGAAATATATGTTTCTTTGCAATAATAAGGTGTGTGATTTTGTTAAGTGTTTTCGTGGTGAAGTTGTTTATTCATTGTGTGATTATTGAAAAATTAAACATTTATCACATGTTGATTATAGTAGGGATAATTTATCCGACGTAAATCTTATCATAATGGAAAGTTGTTGATCAAGTTGGAGTCTCGAAATAATAAGGAGGTGCTTACGGGAAGGGAATGTTTGAAATGAAAGGTTTTGGGTAATTGGTGGGGTCATGAAGATATATATGAGATAAAGTCAGACATGTCTGGTTAAAGACGATGATTAAGTTAAGAATTTATGGGTAGTTGTACATTGTTTTAGAAATTTCAGTTTGTTATTATTCGCTTATGGAGCTGAATTTCATGTCTTTGTCGGAGCCGATTAGTTCGAAGTTGTTCGTTGCAAAATTTAAACTCTTTGTCAAATGCCTAATACAACCTAAGTCTTGGAAAGTCAGAATTAACTGCAAAAGAAAGGTTCTTTGATTGCTGATATATTTGAGGTGGTTGCTATTGAGGGGGGAGGGGAGAACTACGATGTGACATCCGTCACCCTCGCCTTCAAATATTTTCGTTATAGCCCTTATAATTTTCGGCGTTTCAAATTTAATTTTAAAGCAAACTAAAATGTTATTATTTATACTTGTTATGAATTGGGTATAAGTTTTAATCAAACACGTATGTTAAAACGTATTCGTAAAAGATTTTATAAAAAAAAAATTTAAGTTTTATAAAGCTTTAAAAACATTTTAGGTTAATCTAGTTAAATTGGTTAGGTTTTATAAAAGAAAAACTAACTAAACTAGAATAAAATTAACCAAGTTAAAGTTGAGGGACCTAGGTTGCCAAGTGTGAAAGTTTTAAAAATCTTTTTTCCCCCTTCCTGCTCTCACGCAGATCCGGCGAGAGTTCCGGCCACCGGACTCTCATTCCGGCCACTTCGACGACGATATTAGATGCTTTTTAACGTTCCATTTTGAACCGTTTATGTTTCTCCATCAATTATTAACCGACTCCAACCTTTAATCGAAACAGTAACGCGTTTTTGTGATGTTTTAATCGGGTGTTAATGGTGTAACCGCCGGAAACGTAAAACACATTAAAACTCGATTTCTACTCGTCCTCTATATAAATCGGATGAACCATTTTGTTTATGCACTCTCTCTCGCTCCAAACAACACATAAAACGATGCAAACCATCACAGGAAACCTCCCAAGTCGGGCCTTTAAGATCGCGTTTTTAGCTTCTTTGTCGAACCTCAAATCATGTTTGTAAGTCCGTTCTTTACATGCCGTTTCACTTATTAGTAGTTCCCGAACGAAAACCCCTTATTACAGATCCTTAATTGTATCTTAATCGGATTATTGAAGTAAAGGGTTAGGGTTAGGGTTTATAGCATATTGGGGAAGAAGATGAAGATTTAAATTGGTGTTTAAATAATTTGTTTTTTTTTTTATTAAAACACAAATACATGAGTTGGTGTAGTGGTTAAGGCTATGTGCCTCTGTATGTCAGGTCCGGGTTCGAGACCCATACAGACCACGTTTATTTCGTTTTTTTTTATTTTCCTTTTGTTATTGTTTTTTTTAGTTATCTTAAAATATATAATATGTACACAAAACTTGAAATATTCATAATAAATTCATTGTTGCTCTAAAAATTATAAAAATTTAGGAGTAGCTTCTGGACACCTCATAGAAAATTACCACATTTTTATTTTCTGGAAAATGTTTTATTTTTGTATTTTTATTGAATTAAATGGTTTTAATCATATTTAATTAATTAAAAATTTGTTTTTAATGATTTTAATCTCAAACTTTTTGGGTAATTATTTCTCATCATCATGAACTGAAATAAAAATTATTGGTTCAGAATACATTCATTTTAATTGATTTTCCTATTTTTAATCATTTAAACATGATTTAATATCATTAAATCAGTTTTAAATATAAATAGGTTTATAAAAATTATGGGAAAATTATTTTCATTGATTTACATTAGAAAGCATTCATTTTCTATAAAAATAGATTTTTTGGGTCATGTCTTGTATTATTAATCTTATTTATGTTTAATTAGACGTAATAATCATTTCTTTATTTATACTATTAAATATCTATTTTATAAATACTTTTCCTATAAAATAGAAATAATTCTATGTTTGAAAATCTTAATTACTAATTTGTTGGATCTTTGTGTAACTCATAATAATTTATTTTAATATTTATTATTATTGTATTTATTTACAATAATTAGTTTAAGTAATTAACTAAATTATTTTGTATTAATTATTTAAACATATGTTGACTTAAATATTAAATTGGTAATAATTATGTTACCTAAATCCTAATTACAAACTTTAGTATATTATTTTAATATACAACTTTTATAGAAATTCGATTTATCATAAACTCTAATTCCTCAAATCGACTTAGCAAACCCTAATGCCTTAGAACCCTAGATACCTTAGACTTTTTAGACATTTCCTTACTACTACATTTATACATTATAGGTTGAATTCCTCGGAATTCCCATTACTTAGCTCACAACCGTTTAAGTTGGATTTTGATCGCTTTCGCAAACTGTGAGTATATCTTTCCCCTTTTTACTGTCTTACTATTTTGGGGTGACTCATGTACTTACTATCAAGTTTCTATTTCTTTTACTAAATGCAATTCTCATGTGTGTTTGCTTTATGTTAATTGGTGTGTCTATGACTTGTCAAAATCATTAACCGCTGGGCGGCCTAGCATTTCAATGAATAGTACTATGGTATACCCCCTTGAGACTCTGTTGAGAGAATCTTGGTCATTGTCTTGTTAATTCATTATTCATCTGGTTAGTCATGTGTTAGTCATTATTCATAGGCTTGGTTTTGAACGGATATTACTTATTACATAATTGCAAATGGTACCGCACATGAATTGCTAAACATTTTTTTCTACTATATTTATTCAAACAGGGTATGCTCACCAATACATTTTGTATTGACCAATTATTTTTGTACATGTTTCAGGTTATTTTGAGACGTTTCTTTTAAGCTTTTGGATTTATAATTAAGCTTTGACTTTATTGTATTTTAGTTAGACTTGATACTTTAGAATCATTGTATAGTTGTATTTCATTTCAATGTAATAAACTATTTAATCAATGTATTCAAATTTACACTTTATTACCATGAGCTATTGAGCAATCGTCACTACGTGACACCTCGATGTTTCCGCCATCGGTTGGGGTGTTACATACGATGAAAGGTGTTAGATTCGTCGATTTTCATAAAGAGGTCAAACAAAATTGATCTACAACAGATTGATCTTAGATTGATCGTGTGAGCATCAGTCGAGGGGGAGACATATAGTTTGATCAAATTAGATTGAATAAGGCTTAAGAAGGTTGAAAATCATAGTGCAATGCCAGAAGATCAAGTCTTACTAGAAAATACATGATATCTTTTGTTGAGGGGGAGTCTGTTGATGCAGATTTGTAACAGATGATTATCAATGATTTTCAGAATTGATGCTATTGTTTAGAGGGAGTCTGTTGGTTTACTTTCGGTGAGACAATAGATTAATTTAAGGTGTATGCAATTTTGTATCAGTTTCTACTGTTAGTTGTGAAACTGATGAGAATGGTGATCTTAGTAAGATCACGACAACATATAACAATCAATGGACTTGTTTGGTGATTTATAGTTGAGGTTGATAGACTCTAGTTGAGAATGTTGGATGAGCGTCTCGAACCATAGAGAAGCTTACCTAGGGTTGATAATAGTGCATAAACGATGAGATGTGTACTTTTTCGGTGTTGCAAATCTAGGTTGATTGAATAAAAGAGTTTCTACATCTTCTATGTTATTCATTTTATATAGGATAGACTCACACGCTCCCATGTCTACATGATTATGAATCAAGAGTGTTTTGTTTGTGTTCTTGTATCGATCCGGGTGACAACTATGAGTATACAGAAACTATTTTCCAAGCAAAATTACAAGTCGTCAAAAATAGAACAGTTCCAACATCTATTAAACACCAACAATCCATCATAAAACAAATTAGTTTTAGTATTTGTTTAAAACATGTGTGCTCCTTAATGAGACCTTAACTCGCATGCATAGTAAAAATGTCTCAGGATTTCTCCATATTCTTTGAGGTTTTTCAAAGATATAAAAGAGGTAACAAATAGAAATAATAAACTTTGGTAAATTACATAACAAACAATAATGTTATTGGGCGATCAGGATTCAGGGCCTTAGGCGATGCATGTACCTTTTTAGATGTGGATTAAGCTTCAAAAAACTTTTTAATGGGCTTTATTCTAAATTTTTTATTGGGCCTTGATGATGGAAACAAAATTATTATTTTTTTTATTTTTTATTTTTTATACATTTTGAGCGATTACTTGTTTTGAGACAATCAAAAGTTCTAATAAAATCCCTACAAATATGTAAGTGTAAAATTTGGCCTTAAGCTAGGTAAAAAATAAATTAAATTTTAATCAATCACAAAGGTTAAGGATCGATTTTTAAACCATTTTTTACAATCAAAAGTATAATCCTATTTTAGTGAAAGCATAATTGCTTTGAAATTATTTTGTTGAAATCGAAAATCAAAACTCCAAAGTATATTTTTTGTTATGAACCCACCCACATAATCATAGAGGACTACTGGCTAGTGCCTAGTCACATTGTGGCAATGAAAATAAGTTACAAATATAAAATAAAAAGTAAACTGCAATTTGAGTTTTAGTGTTTTTGGGTGGAGTCAACTCGAGTCTCTAAATTCAAATTTTGTTTAGTGAGTTCTCATGGTTAATTTTCCTAACAACATGTGTCCATGATGTTATCTCTCTGTTAAATTAACGTTCATTTAACAAAGAGATAACAGGAGGGACGCATATTGTTAGGAAAATTGACTACATGAAGCAAAATTTGAATTGGGGACTCAAGTTGACTCCAACTCTAAAATACAATTTACTCTAAACCGAGTCAAGATCAACTGATCAAGCAACAAAATAATTGAACACTGTATGGAACACGAAATCATGCTCCTCCCATGATTGCTTGAACGCGAAAACAGTTGTATCTTTTGGCATCAAACCAATAACACGAACTACAAGTATTTTCCAATAACACTTGAAAATAAAACAGATTCATGGCATAAACACTAAAGAAATCCATTTCAACCATCAAAAGGATACAAGACACTACATGTCTACATCAACACAAGATAATTTACCTGTGAGAAAACAAAAGGCATTGATGTCTAAGTCGAATTTTAATCCACCCGAAATCCCAATAAAACAGAAACTGTTTGGAAAACAAAAAAATGAGTTATGCACTAGAGTATACACATGATTTTCTTCTGCAATCAGTATTTTTCAAACAGAACAAGACGAGTGCCATCTTCAAGGTGCATCAACGACTTCACAGTTCGTAAGAAACGATGTATCTATGTATTTGTCACGGATACCACAACGCCTACTTATTGTGCTTTTTGTTGAGGTCGTATAGCACACATAAATCTGCTGCTGTCTTCATCTGAAACCATTCGTAAATTTCACAAAGTTCAGGAAACTATTAACATTGCGACAGAAGACACATTTCTAATCAGCTTAAAAATAAAACGGGTCAAAACTCAAAAGTCGTTGAAAGTGAATTCAAACGATTATTCAAAGTAACTGTAATAATAATGGGTTTGTAATCATACTTTGACATAGATTAACTATTTATTAAATTTAAGGAATTTAAATAGTGTTTGTGGGTCAACACGACTTGACAGCTTCTAATCCAAACTATATATTTACATGTATAAGAGTACATAAAATCAACATGATACCTGTATAACATTGACTAGTTGTTTGGTTGCCCATCCAAAGAGAAGAAAAGCAAGTAACGCAGAATATATTATACTTTGTTTTGCAGCAGCCATCAACACCTAAATTTTCATACAAAGAAAAATTACATATTTAACTTCAAAATATTATACAACAAAAAAAGAAAACATTTTAGGCTTACATCGGTCATCTTTTCCGACTCCTTTGCTAGAAGAAACAAAATTATGTAAAGAAGCTGCAGAATCAGAAATTCAGTTGTTAACTTTTGGTTGAAAATCTAGTAACAGTAAAAATATTTAAAAAATTAACGATAACAAAAGAAGAGTAAAAAGTAAAAAAAAATTTTACCTCGCAAGCTACACAGCAGTACCCCATAAACATCCTGTTTCCATAGTATAACCTAAATAACCAACTGGTGCTGTCTTTCACATCTTTATGATTAGATTTGCCAACCAAGAAAGTACTGCATTCGAAATATTGGTCAATAAGAACTTTTTGACACATTTTACTCCATACAACTAGAGGATGCAATCTCGACCCATAACCCATTTACTCATGACTTATAAGTAGGTTGATTTGGGCTCTAACGAATAAATCAACAAAACAGGTAATATTGTCACCTCTATGTACGACAGAGAGTTACACGGGTCAGCCCAGTCAAACACACCCAAACAAAATTATTCACTTATAAACACCCAACCCACCCAATCAGCCTATATTGTCACCTCTACCTACGACAAACGAAGATTTGCACAATCGGATGACATAAAAGAAATGTCAAGGGTGTGAAAATACCTGTACATCTGGAACCAATGACTTCCGATATCCAAAGCAAGCAGCGACAGGAACACAAAGCTCGGTCTGTAGACTTGAGAGAGAATAACTAGCAGACACGCAGTGCTTATCCTGAGAGATGCATAATTTCAGTAACAAATATGTAACAAAAGTTATTAAAATAGGATAGATTAAGCATATAATCATATATACATATATAATAAACATATGCAAATATGAAGAGTTCAACAAATAACTATTATCATCACCTATCTGTGACCATGTCCAGAACCGCCCCGAATGTTGAAACTACAAATGAAAAATAATAAAAGATAAATTAAACAATACAAAAATCCTAGAAACACTTAAAATGGTTAGAAATCATATGACATTAATAAATAACTCAAAGGGTAAAAATAATATTGGTAATAATTATGCAATACTCCTTACCTTGATTAAATTTGCGAGCAAACCAACCATCCAAGGCATCGCAAACAAAGCTGAAACAGCAAGATCAACCATTTAACAAACTGATTACAGCCTTTCATACAAATTTCATTTTAGTTAGACTTGAAATCAGGATAACTAATAACTTCCATATGTTTACGGTTTACCTGATGAAATAGAGGACTGAAAAAAGTTCCTTACTGGTAAAGCATATCGCAAAGGCATAGCAGTTTAACAGAATTCTTATGTACCCTGTACATAGACATAAGCAGTAAAGTTCAATACAGAATGACATAATTTGTAAAGATTTAGCACATTTTGCATGTTAGTTGTAAAACCAATTAAAATGATAACAGATTATAAAAATCGTCGTATTCCCCTAAAGCAAAGGTCTTGGATTCAAATTCAACTTCTGCCTTAACCCAACGATATATGTTATCAATTGGATAAGGAAACAAATAAACAAATAATCATAATAACAAAAGGAATAACAAAGACATAGAGCATAAGAAATTCTTCTTAGCTTTCCTGATTAAATAAATGATTACACGTTCTAACATAATTACACTATAAATTAATATACACATTGATCATACGTGTTTAGAGGCAACAAATAATCCAAAAGGAAAAAGGTTAGGATAACAATAATATATCAACAAAAAAAAAGCAGGATGAATTTAAATACATACACTTCCCAAAATTATGACATGTGATTTTACGTGTTAATTAGTTGATTATTGTGTTGATTGATTTACGCATGTTATACAATTCACTGGCTGTATAGCAACTCACCAATGATGTTTGGGATGTAAAGATACACGCTTATTGTTTTAGGTCTTGATTTGGATGTCATCTCTACTTCTCAACCGCAAATCAGGGTCAATGAAATCTGCAAAGGATTGAAGTATAAGCAATCTAAACCTGCACAAGGAAGATGCAGACAACAGAAATTAATATTTTTTACTAAATATTTTATGGTTAACACACGAGCTCTTTAAAAATGACAAAATATCGCGTTTCAAGTGCATGAATGGAACACACAAGATTCCAGTTTCATAATCAACTCAAGTAAAGCATGCTCTATATTTGTAAGGTCTTGTAAAGAAGTGTTCTATGGAATATCACGTTCCGCTAAAACCCCCTAACGGAACCACAGAACGAAATGACTGTTGTAGCAATATATTCACTTAATCGACAAATAGATAACGTTCTAACGAAATGACACCATTTTACTTAAACTGATGTTACCATAAGAAACATCTCACACTCGATACATCAACATACATATATATATATATAAACCCAAAACATTGACTAGATTATCAAGATGACATTTAACCAACAACCCATTTCACGAGTACGTAAACAGAAAGTTCTAACAAAATTAATGATCATCGTGCAGTTTACCAACTACGCGTAAATCTGAACCCCACCCCTAATTACAGTTCAAAAGCTGAAATGTAAAAACATCTATAAATATTTTAATTAAAACATCAACAAACAACCTAATTTCAAGATCATCACAAAATAGCCCTAATCCAAAACACATAAACCCTATCAAATAAACATCTACCATAACTAATTTAAATTCATACCTAAGTTTGAACATAACTCTGCAATCTCTTATAAGTCACCCAACCTAAAACCAATAAAAACGCTCCCTTTATTATTATTTTTTTAATTTTTTTTATTTTAAATTAGTTTTAGGTCAAATAAACAGATGGGTAACCATAAAGATTCATTAATCGAAGAAATCTGGCAAAAATTTCAAAACTTTGGTGACCGATCTCGATTTAAGGTTAAAGGGGCATCAAAAATTCAAGATTTGTATATTATTCTAAACCTAACTTCAATAATTATTAACAAACAATCTGAAACAAATATGTAGAAGCAAGCATGATCATGAAGATTGAATCAAAGAACTAAATAATAAGAAGACATGAATTGATAAAATAAATGATATGGGGATTACCTAATTTGGCTTGAAATTGGAAGAAAGATTGTATTTTTATTTTTTAATTAACCCTAAACCCTTTGAAGAATTAGTTGCAGCAATGAGTTGTAAGTAGATATATAGGGAATCATAGATGGCCTCCACTTGAAGCAAACTTACATGCATAGAAGATGCATAGAACATGACAAGAGAGATGTAGTTGTAAGAATATATAACTTTTTTATTTTTAGTTAGAATAAATATTTGTGATTTAAAATGTGTGTTTGCAATAATAATAATAATAATGACTTATGACACTTTATGAGGAGTTTAGATATGATAAGATATTAACAAAAGATGGTAATGATTTATAGCGGTTTTAGTTGTTTGAGTGGATGCTGACGAATTCATATTGTATCTGGTTTACGGTGGTTGATAAGAGTTTTCATTGATAGAATCGTTTCTATCATTGTTACAGTTTTTCGCTAATACGTAGTGGTAATATTTTCTTGTATCATTATATTGGGAATGATGAACCAAGGTAGAGATGGTGTTTACAAAATCACCTAAATATTGGTAGGAATAATGATTTATAAATATAGCGTAATGTGTTTTGAATATGAATATGAATGTAACAGTGATAGCTAGCCTCACTGGACATTTCCTTTTTTTTTTTATATATATAGTATATGATGTATCTCCTAATATGAAAAACGTTTAAAGAGTTAGAAATAACATAAAGCTGAGTTCAAAGTTCGAAGATTAAGTGTGTAAAAGGGTGTGCCAAATTTGGAATGGTGTTGCTAAATAAAGTGAGTAACCATCTTTAAAAATATATGACCATCCATTGTCGTTTTAACGATCCACCGGAAACTTCTTGTACCTAAATCAGGTACACCGCTGCTATCAATGCAGGTAGATTGGGCGGGTATGTGTCACCAAAGAAGGGTTGTGTATGATCGATAAGTAGAGTAAAAGGGGTGGGGCTCAAGGTTCTAGCGTAGATGAAATGAGTGTTGTCATTGGTTTAGTGATATTAGACTACAAGGTGTGAGGGTGTGAAGCCTCTCCACGCCACCAACACCACCCCCTTTGTGGTGTGGAAGGTGTGTGACCCTTTGGGACTTGAAGATCTCCACTAGCGTGGGGGCAAAAGGTGAGTGTTAGGTTGATGGTTGTGATTAGTTGTTGAATTATGGATGATTGTGATTGGTTATTTGATTTAAAAAGAAACATCCACGCCACCCACCACACCGTGGTTTTAGGGGTTGGAGGGGGGAATTCCCTCTTTACTGATGTAAATGTCACATGTCCCTTCATGTCCTCTTCACCCCATGACCACATCCTGTAATTTTAAGGTAGTTATGGATAAAAGTAAGGTGACGACACATTATTATCGGGTTCTAAAATAAAAGAAAGGGCGATAATATATATCTAATGTCAATACTCAAACTACTAAAACGTTTCTAACAAGGTTTGTAGAAGGATTTATTTTATTTTATTTCTTATATAGGTTTTTTTACTGTAATGTTTTTTAACTTTAACTAATTTAAGTTTTTATCACCTGGTTGAGTTATTTATAATCCCTAAACTTTAATATTATTTTTCTTTAACCATTATTTGATTTTAAATTTACAAGAATGTTTTACGTTTCATTATACATTTTGTTGCGTGAGTGTGGTTTTACGTTTTTATGTCAATCTTTTCTCGGTTTAACAATCTCTTGCAATGCACGGGTCCTAAGTTGAGTAACTTATCCTTTTCTACGTCTTAAGTTTTGATCTAATTTTTGAAAAATAACACGTCATAAACCATGTAGGTGGTTCAATGTTTTTATGACTACTTTATACACCAAAATATAGTTATGTATTGAGTAAAGTTGATGAAATAAAAGAAGTATATAATTTCTTGTAGAGTAAAGATCAAATACATATAGTTTTTTTTGTAAGAACTGTGAGAATCAAAGGGGGTAAAAAAAATTTATTTTTTTTTAGAAATTTTTTTTCCCATGTGCTTAAACATTATTTCTAGATGAATAATACAAAAAAAAATTAAAAAAAAAATTTTAGTGTAATTATGTCATTAAGGTAAATACATTAGTTTACACTAGAGTAATTATGTAATTACTCTACACCAATTTTTTTTTTTTTTTTTAGTTTTCAATACTATAATACATGTTTAACAATATGGGAAAAAAAATTTTGAAAAAAAAATAAAAAAAAATACCCTCCTTTGATTCTCACAGTTCTTACCAAAAAAGCTATTTGTACCGGATCTTTACTCTTACATTTTCTTGTAAATCGTAACATCAATATATCAATCTACGTCAACTTTTGGTTCGATTTAATGATGACGTCTTTCACGTGCGTGCTTTTTTACGTGCATGGTTCAATGTTTTTATGTTTGTATATTGTTTGGTTTAACAGTAAGCAAGATGGGTCAAATTGATACATCGAAGGAGAATATTATTTGAAATTCCCACGTTAGCCACTCGGCAATTAAATATCCGAACCTAATCAATGTCTGTTTTTTTTGTAATAAATTGGATTTCTTTTTATCATGTTATTTTTCAGTCACGTTGAAAGTTTTGTAACGAGAGATTACGCTAAAAGCGAGTAACTACTATCGTGATACGTTTTTTATGTTTTAATTTGATAAAATATTTCCGTTTTAGTCGTGATTGGATACTTGTATATACAACAAGAATATTATTTCAAATAGTTTCTAAATTTTTGTGCCATTTTTTTAGAATTTATAAATTAGTTTATGATCTAATCAACAATTTGTAATAGTGTAACTATGTAACTATTTTTATTGTATCAAATAAGCCCATACAAATCATACCTAAAAATATATGATCAGACTCTAGATCAGGGGCGGATCTATTTGAGAGCTAGGGGTAACACGTGCTACCTCTCAACTTTGTTGGCGAAGTGGAAAATTAGTGCAAACCTTTTGTTTCGTCTCCGTTTTATGTATCGGATACCCCTGAGAAAAAAAAAACATCTTCCTTGTTACCCTTGAAATTTTCTTCTAGATCCGTCATTGCTCTAGATAACTTACAAACTCAGAAGTCAGAAGGTTGACGAACGACAAATTAATCTTTAAACAAGTTATGCTCATAAGTAAGACACTTTTTTTTAACGGAATATAAGTAAGACACTTAGCCAAGGAAAATTAAGGACAAGAGGCTTACCTAAAGCAAATAAGCACTAAACGACTTGAAAAGACAAGTACTTGTATAGGAAGCTTATAGGGCTTCGAAGCTCGTGTTCACTTTACTTAAGGGTTAGAAGTATGATTAAAACAGCAACCTTTAAGATTACTTAAGGGTTAGAAGTATGATTAAAACACCCCAATCACGCATCAACTAGCACGGGTCGTGGTCGTGTTCGTGGACGGAGCAACGCTCCGAATTGGAAAAAAGTTTTATCCGAGTTTACTCAACTTGTCAAGGGAACTAGCCGTTCGTGTGATTCAATCTCTCATAAACACGTGGACCTCCAATCGAAGTGTCAAAACTTCAAAATTTTATTTCAAAAAACGGTGAATAAAAACCCCAACGAAACCCTTTAATTACACTTAATTATATATTCACCACACCTTGACTTTTGTAATTAACTTTTAATCATTTGTTTAACTTAATAAACAACAGGTTAATTATATATGTTTTATTATCCAATAATAAAACCCAACATTATTTAACTCTTTAAACTACAAAGCTATTATATATTTATTATCCAATAAGAAATCACTTATTCGTTTAACGCTTTAAACAATTAACTATTAATTATTCCGAATAATAATCCACAATCCATTAATCGTTTCCCGAAAGAATTAACCTATGATTATTCTAAATAACCAATTAATAAATATTTATCCAAATATTTATCACCACTATTAATATGACTTTTGTGATATAATATTTAATCAATAAATATTTTTCTTCGTTCACATTCCAAGGTGTAACTCTTTGTATCGTACTTCAATAGTTATATTAAATAATCAATAATTGGACACCATTTCCAACAATCATAAACAAGCGTTCATGAACATAAACCAGCGTATAAAAAAATCGAATAAAATTGAATTCTTTCACTACAAACATTACGCTGATTAGCCCTTGACCCAATTATGATGACGTAAAACACAAAATTATCATATTAAACTGGAAATCCTCATGAACTATCGAAAGTAATAGTTAATCAAAATATGTGAAGTAAGATCAATATGTAATACACTAAAATTTATGTAAGAACCTAATGAACTATCGAACATAAACGAACACATTACCAAATATTCACGAATATAACCTCTGTTCATGTTCGTTTGTTTTACTAAATGAACAAAATTTCTTATTTATATTTGTTCATTTATTAAACGAAGGAACAAAAACGAACTTCCCGCCGAACGGTTCATGGACTGTTTGCTGAACGCTTGGTTCGTTTGCAGCCCTAGCAAGAATTCATTGGAATTCAATGGATAAAGAATTTAAATTCCATTCTTAATGTATTTGGTTTCCATTTGAAATTGGAGTTAATTCCAACCAAATCTCACACTTATTGGACTCAAAATCCTCCCATGCTTTGAAGGATTTTCAGGAATATTTCTAAATACCATAAATCACCCTTATATCATTTGTTGATATTGGTTGCAGGTGGTATGTGGTGGATGGAGACGGGAGCAGGGTGATTTGGTCCTCTTTTTTTTATGTATAATATTTCATAACAAATCTGAGAACCAAGCATATCTTCAATTTTTAAAAAGAGTCCTTTAGATTTCATTTCCAAATAATTCTGCAAACCAACTTACCCTTAGTACTCAACCTTCTTACATTGCATAAACCATAGGGACCAAAGTTTGTAATTAACTCAATAAACAAAATGTTTGTTTAAACTTGTGAGCTTGATCGAGCTTGATATGTGAAGCTCTAGCTCAAATTCATTTATTAAATGAGTCATAACAGAAGCTGAAGACTCAAGCTTTCAACGAACCAATCTAAAATAGTTAAAGACGACTTGACTCCCTAGCCAATAAACAAAACAAAAAGAGTTAATTGCCAATTTAGTCTATGAGGTTTCTCAAAAATTGTCACTTTCATCCAAATGCTTTTTCTCATCTGTATCCCTGTGGTTTCCATTTTTTGCCATTTTAGTCAACTGCCCTAACTCAGTTAACAAAAACCTAGTTAATTCAGGGGCATTTTTGTCCACATACACCAAATGTTTATCTTTTGCCATTTTCATCCAAAACCCTTTCTAATTTTTTTTGCTTGGCTGCAATTTCTCAGTTCTTCCATTGCTCGACATCCGTAATCATCTACAAATTTGATTGTTGCTCTCCGTTAGGCATTGTGTTTCAGCAGAGGTAAGCTTTTTATTTGTGAGGTTTCGGTAACATGAATTCCATCAGAAAACTGCAATAGCCAACATCAGGTAGGGTTTCAAACAATTGGTGAGTTTTTCTTACAATTTGCATTAGATTTAAATCTTCCGTTTTTCTTCTTTGATTGTGCTTCTGTTGTTCCTTGCTTCATGCGTTTGCATGGGTCAGCCACGCCATCGATTTTACCAAGATCGATGACATCATCACCGATCTGGTACATGCGATAACCAAGAACTTAACGTCGCCTCTACCTGAGCTATGGTAACAGTCGATTCCCCTTTTTGGCGCGAGTCTGAACACTAAAAAACTGATGTCGCTGTCAGACTTTTGTTTATTACATTGAGGGTTATGGGTGTTAGAAAATCAAAATAGTATTCTTTCCTTGTTTGGGCAGCCCTCAATCTCTCCAATTAGTGACCGTTGCTCTTCAATCCAATATTTGCCAGCCATTTACCTTGATTGTATTTCCATATATGGGACTCAATACCCATCTATTTATTATGTTCTCTTCTTCTTTTTTGTATGAAAAAAAAATACTAGAAACAATTCAGCTGCAATATATTTTTCTTTCAATTCTCTATCAAAAACATGGTATCAGAGCGGTGTGTTCGATCTTAGAACAACTCGCTCGTTATCTTTCAATCCGTTTTTCTTTCAAAGCCAGCCTACAAATTCATTATCTACCATTACAACTCAAGCCTATAAAAAAAAATTAAAGTCAACATGCCTGACGACCCCAAGATTGATGACCTTGTCTCACAAATTATCAATCTCTTCAAGAATAGCTTCAACAACCAAAATCAAACTCAGAAACAAAGCCTCTCCGATTCGTTGAAAGCCAGCGGGTCAACCGAACATGAAAGCCTAGGGCTCCTGTCAAAAGGGCGACCAAACCAAAAGAGCTCAAGTAACGGATTATCATCCCATATTGATAAAACAAAGTTAAAATGCGATCATTGTGGTATGACAAGACATACCAAGAATCAATGCTTCAAACTTGTTGGTTATCCAGAATGGTGGGCGGATGGACATAAAAAGGAAAGCAAAGAAAGAGGAAAATCTGCTACCACCGGAAATACAGAGGATAAAGACAAAGTCAGAGGCGGCGGCGAGCGGAAGGCCGGTGGTTTCGGAGGCTTCACCACGGTCGTCGGCGAGACCGACAGGAAAGGAGGTACCGGATTTGGGAGAGTTCTCCCGGATCCTTTGAATGATTATGTTTATTCTTTTTTTGACTTTTCCTTTTTCAATTATGACATATCAAAAGTAACACAATTCCCATTTAAAAAACATGAATATTGTGATACTGGTCAACAAGTTTTTAAAAACTCTATAAGTAAACTTTATAAAGAAAACAAAACCACTAAAAATTCTGTTTTACCCCAATTTTTTGGACAAGCCAATATGGTTCAAAATTGTGAAAAATTATATAACTCTTGGATATTTGATTGTGGTGCTACCGATACTATGACGTTTGATTTATCGGATATAGTTTCACAATGTAAACCTAGGATTAACCACATTAAAACCGCCAATGGGGGGAAAGCTCCTGTAAAGAGGGGAGGAACTATTGAAATATCTCCAACTTTAAAACTCTCAAATTGCCTCTATGTCCCTTCTTTGTCACATAAATTATTATCTATTAGTCACGTCACGAAAGAATTAAATTGTTCAGTTTTAATGCACCCCACCTTTTGTATCCTTCAAGATATCAAGACGGGAGCGATCAATGGGGAGAAGCTTGGCTTTGGCATAGAAGACTAGGGCACCCATCTATCGGTTACTTACATCTTTTATTTCCAAAACTATTTCCTTCAAATAAAACTTTAATTTGTGAGACTTGTGTTTTGGCCAAAAGTCATAGACATACTTATAAATTTAACAACACAAGGGTTGATTTACCATTCTCTCTTATTCATTCTGATGTGTGGGGGCCTGCAGAAATTATTGGGGGACAAAACTTTTGATATTTTGTTATATTTATTGATGATTGCACTCGTATGACATGGATTTATTTTCTAAAAGCTAAATCAGAAGTTTTTGAAAAGTTTACCGATTTCTATACCATGATACAAACACAATTTAAAACAAACATCCAAATTCTTCGATCTGATAATGGGGGGGGGGGGAGTTTGTGAATGAACAAATGAAACTTTTTTGTGAAAATAAAGGAATTATTCACCAAACGACTTGTCCACATACTCCTGAACAAAATGGTACTGCTGAAAGAAAAAATCGTATTCTCTTGGAGATAGCTCGAGCCCTTCTTATTGAATCTCGAGTTCCTAAGTCTTTTTGGCCCGAAGCTCTAGCTACAGCCACTTATCTAATCAATAGGCTTCCTACCAAAGCCCTTGATCTAAAAACTCCCCTCAAAACTCTATCCGAATTTAAAAGACTACCCCCCATCCTGACACTTGAACCCAAGGTATTTGGATGCTCTGTTTTTGTCCATATACCCAAAACAGATCGAGGAAAACTCGGCATGTGTGCTGAAAAATGCGTCTTTGTGGGCTATGGTATCAACCAAAAAGGATACCGTTGTTATAGCCCCAAAAAACGTCATATGTACACCACTCTAGACTGCGACTTTCTTGAAACCGAATTTTTCTATACCAGCCAACACAATGGTCAGGGGGAGAAGGAAGTTGACACACTGAGTTGGCTAAAATGGTTCCCATCCTCACAAGAAAGTCACAATACCCAAAATGAGTCACTAACTCCTACTGCTCAAGAATCCGGCAAAACTACAACCATTGTCACTAACCAAGATCCTCCTACCTTGGCTCCTGAGGTAATTAATCATCCTCCTACCTTGGCCCCTGAGGTTATCAATCCTCAAAATAATGAGGATTCTGTATTTTCTGAATCTCATGACTTTCAAAATAATGATACATCCAATAATATATCTAATAACCATGAGATAGAAGTAGAACAAAATATGCTGGAAGAACCAGTACAAGAAGAATCAACCCTAGAAGAAACGGTGGAGAGGTATGTTTTGCCACCCAGATCCAACAGAGGGGTTCCTCCGAAACGGTATTCTCCAGAAAAGGAAGCAAAGTCATCTAGGTACCCTATGGCAAACATTGCCAAAGGAAACCTATCCAAAGAAGCTCAAGCCTTTGCCTCATCCTTATATGATGAACAAATTCCCAATACTGTGGAATAAGCATTACAGTCACAAAACTGGAAGAAAGCAATGGAAGAAGAAATGAGAGCACTTACAAAAAATAATACATGGGAGAAATGTATTCTTCCTCCCGGAAAGAAACCTGTGGGATGTCGTTGGGTCTTCACAATCAAACACAAACCAGATGGAACCATCGAAAGATATAAAGCTCGGTTAGTCGCAAAAGGGTATACCCAAACATACGGGATTGATTACTCAGAGACATTCTCCCCAGTAGCAAAAATTGATACAATCCGGGTTCTTTTTTCTATTGCTGCCAATCAAGGATGGCCTCTTCACCAATTTGATGTTAAGAACGCTTTCCTACATGGAGAGTTAAAAGAAGAAGTATATATGGAAGCTCCACCCGGATTCATTAAAAATTTCCAGACCAAGGAAGTATGTCGTTTAAAGAAGACGTTCTATGGTCTTAAGCAATCCCCTCGGGCTTGGTTCGGTAGATTCACTCTAGCAATGCGAGATTATGGGTTTCGACAAAGCAACTCTGATCATACACTATTCCTTAAACGAAGAGGTAAACTTGTAACTTGTTTGATTATATATGTTGATGACATGATTATTACAGGTAACGATGAGGAAGAAATGGAAAAGTTAAAAGCAAATTTATTCATGGAGTTCGAAATGAAGGACTTGGGAAGACTAAAATATTTTATGGGAATCGAAGTTCTAAGATCCAAGCAAGGGATCTTTATATTCCAAAAGAAATATGTTCTTGATCTCCTTGATGAGACAGGAATGATCGATTGTAAACCAGTTGACACTCCAATGATCGCTAATCAAAAACTTTATATGAAAGATAAAGCAGAATTGGCCGACAAAGAAAGATACCAACGTTTGGTAGGTAAACTAATATATCTCTCCCATACGCGACCAGACATTGCATATGCTGTTGGAGTAGTTAGCCAGTATATGCATCAACCTCAAGCTGCTCACATGGAAGTAGTATGGAGAATCATAAGATATCTTAAAGGGACAGTGGGACATGGGGTTCTTTTTCAACCAAACAAACATCTAAAAGTTCAGGCATATACAGATGCAGATTGGGCAGGGGACAAAGGAGACCGAAGATCAACATCAGGCTACTTCACTCTGGTTGGTGGGAATCTTGTCACTTGGAGATGCAAAAAGCAAAAGGTTGTAGCTTTATCTAGTGCTGAAGCAGAATTTCCAGGAATTGCACGAGGCTTGGCAGAAGTCCTATGGATACGCAAACTTTAAAAGAAATTGGGTTTCCACAAGACGAAACTAGCATGATCATGTGTGATAACAAAGCTGCAATACAAATCTCAGAAAACCCCGTTCAACATGATCGTACAATGCATGTAGAAGTTGACAGACACTTCATCAAAGAAAACTAGAAATCGGGATTATCAAACTTCCATATATCCGATCAGAAGACCAATTAGCAGATATACTAACGAAAGCTGTTAACGGGAGAATACTTAATCATTGTCTCGAAAAGTTAAGTATTGGAGATCCCACTACTTAACTTGAGGGGGAGTGTTAGAAAATCAAAATAGTATTCTTTCCTTGTTTGGGCAGCCCTCAATCTCTCCAATTAGTGATCGTTGCTCTTCAATCCAATATTTTCCAGCCATTTACCTTGATTGTATTTCCATATATGGGACTCAATACCCATCTATTTATTATGTTCTCTTCTTCTTTTTTGTATGAAAAAAATACTAGAAACAATTCAGCTGCAATATATTTTTCTTTCAATTCTCTATAAAAAAACAATGGGTTTTCAGTCGATTCCAAAGTGAATTCAATGGAGAAATTTGAGGGGTTTTGGATCTGTGGTGGTGTTGTTGATCATAGTAGATAGAGAGAGAATAAGAGGGCAAAGACAGACGGATTAGGCCAATTTATGTAATCTGTTGATTGTTGAGATGTCTTTCGAGAAAAAAAAAGTCTTTTGAGATGTATTAATTCATTTGGGGGTTGTGTTTTTAGATAATTAAGTAATTAATTTCCCGGCCACCATGTCTATTTTCCTTTTTATACGCGCATGATGTTAGATATTAAAATTTCCTATGCATTTGTACTCAAAGAAAGGTTTTATTAGTTATCATTTATGCTTAAAAATTTATTTTTAATTGTTTGATTACCACTTATAATGTTTGATATTAAAATTTCCTATTTTGGCAGCATATACTAATTAAAATTGAAAAAAAAAAAGGAAAACATCCCAAGCACTGTCAACACCGGCTACAACAACAGGAAATTTGTCACAAACGACTATATATATATATATATATATATATAGGGGAAGATTTAAATGAGAACACTCATATCTTGTGATAACCATGAGAACAAATCTCAGCCACTCATTTATATTCCCTTATGTTTTAATGAAAACGTTAGATTGGAAATTATATATGTGAGAATCATCCATGTCTATTCCCTGCTCTCTGTCATCACGGATTCCTCTTTTTGGAAACCCTAAATCACTCACTCAAATATATTAATTCACCATGATTCTTCCTTCTTAATCACATGTGCATGTTTGTTACCACTAAGAAACCTCCCTTCTTCCCTTTAATTTTTGAGTTATTCTCCCTTGGGTTTCGATCTTGACTGCCACGATTTTTTGTTGCACATGGCGGTACTTACGGTGGCGTACGTTGGTTCAGAAATTGGGGGCAAAAAAACTGCGTGGATGGTCAGGAGATGAAGAAGAATCAGAAACTGAAAGGGGTTGAGGCTTGTGGTGATAATATGGATAGTGATAAAGATGGTTTGTAGGGGGAGGCTTGTGGTGATAATATGAAGAAGAATCAGAAACCTAATCATATTTTAATCATAGTAAATGGGATCATTGACATGTAAGTTGTTATAATTTGTTTTTTATTTTGTGTTAATTGAAGTTTTATGATCTTTAACTCATCCATGAATACGAAAAATAAATATGGTTTTTTTGTAAATTTCAAAGATAAGTTCAATTTTAGATGATAATTGATGGATATTGGACTTTGATATCATTAAAGTGAGTATGAGTTCATACTCACCGTTAATTCAATATCATGGTTATAGATTTACTAATTTAGGTGGTTCTATGGTGTATTTCTTATCTGAATAATAAGGTTGGTTTATGCAGATTTTTTTTGGACCGAACCACACTATAAGAGAATTAAAGTTAAGCTCAGTGTTCAAACTGGGGTACCTAACGGAGTAGTTCTCAAGCAAGCGTATATGGTCGTGTATGTTGTTCAGGATCTAATATGGGAGTCCTGTTTTAAGGCCTAAGCTAATACGTTTCTCACATGAGAACCTTTTTTTACTTGGCGCAACTTATCATTAAACATGATGTTGCTGCCAAAGCCATTAGAATTTAACAAATGGACTGTGGTATTGATTTTTGTCTTTACCAATAGTAGTCGCATGGTTACCTTTGTGGGGTTCATTCAGAAGGTTATCCTAATTAAGAGCCTCCACGATGAGTAACACGTGTCTATGATATAGAAAGCAACATAGTTATAATTTCAAGTACACATTTTCTATTGAAAGTTCTTAGATTTTTCATAGGGGTTTGATTTTTTTATCCTTACAAAAATATATTTTAGTTTGGTAAACCTTAGCCTACTTGTCATATGCACTAAAAGCAACAACAATATTGTTTTACCTGTCCCGTTGACACTCAGACATCATTTTCTTGATGTTGAATAGTACTAGCGGGCACCAATTTCTTCACTCCTTTTCTCTAAACAACTTATGGAATATGTTATCTTGGATGTCGATCCCATTTTATCTTAACTTTTAAGTCCATGTTGTCAGGTCAAAGTATGTGATGGCTGATGTACAAGTGGCTCCTGTGTTTGATTTTGGGGCATAGAGATAGAAAAGTATAAAGGGTCTTGTGACTAGAGGTTATTTTGGTCAAGAAAAGCTACGAGGAAAGGAGGCGAAAGAAGCGAGGAAATGCTCGTTCTTTGAAGCTTATTTTACTTAAGATGTAATTGTTTAAAATAGAACTGAACTTGGCAGAATTTTACGCATTTAACATCTAGTTGAATTCGAACGTTTCTTTTGACATTGGATTTTACATTTTATGTGTTTTTATTACGATATTCTAATATTATTATGTGTTTTGGTTTATGTTCTTATTTGTTATCAAATTCTATATGTGTAAGCGTCAGATTTACACATGTGTAAGTGTCTGTTCTACATATGTGTAAATCTCGTGTATTCTTATGTAATATGTCTTACACATGTGTAAATTATTCACTGTCACTTGTTATTATGTTTTACACATTTGCATGTGAATTACACATGTGTAAATTATTTACTTTCACTTATTTGCCTCTATATAATATATGTTTAGTTGTATTGCACATGTGTAAATTATTCATTGGCACTTATTTGTTTCTATTTTACCTATTTGCATCTGAATTACACATGTGTAAGTTGTTCAATAATAATTATTTATCTCCATTTAACATATGTTCAGTTGTATCACACATGTGTAAAATTGTTAACTATCACTTATTTCTTTTTGTTTTACACATTTGCATCTGAGTTACACATGCTTAATCTGTGTTGTTGTACATCTGTTCAGTTATATTACACATGTGTAAATTGTTTACAGTCACTTATTTATTTATTTATTTATTTATTTACACATTTACAGATGAAGTACACGTGTGTAAATTATGAATTAAACCAAGATTGTATTAAGCAAAAATCGAAAGTATTATATTGACCAATAAGCAGGGTTTAAAAGAAAATTGTATTATCAAAAATCAAAAGAATTAAATTACCCAACAATATCGTAATCCTTGACAAATGGTACCCACAATAACATAAAAACAAAAGTTGTAATCCTTGATGTACCCTATGTCACACCCCGATTTTCCCGTCGGTTGTGAACGTTTGACACCTTTGCTACGCAGCGGAATATTTCGACTAAGACTTCTACTTGTTCCGAACGCCTTTTTCTAAGCCTTCTAGGGTCTCCAATCCCAAGACATCACTTAGTTCCAACCATGTCATTGCCAAAATCTAGACCTAAAAGACATGCTTAGAAAGGTCAGCATAAAGCCGGTGATCAGTTCATGGTTTTATGTTTATCGTTTATAACCCATTTTCTTTCAAAACACTTGAGAAAATATTTGCAAACATTAATGAGAAAGTTTATTTTCTTTACGCAAAACATTATTTGGGAATATACATATAAAAGTCCCATTTCAAACCTTACCGGTTATTATTTTCTTAGCATTCGACTCGACTCACTTTGCCATATATTTACCTCCCCAAAAAGATAAATATACCCAAGCTTTGTCGATCGAACATACATATAAAAAGTCTCTTTTAAATTCTTACACGGTATTCCTTTCTTAACCTTCGACGCGACTCACTTTGCCATATATTTACCTCCCCATAAAGATAAATATATCCAAGTTTTGCCGATCGAACCTTTACCCAAAAGGAGACTTCCATAATAACTTTAGAAAAACTTTCTCATATTACTACGAAAACCATTTTTCCCCGGAGTTACCCACCGGGCAATAACGTACGCCGGAAGCGGAAATGATCAAATAAAATAACCATTATTTGAAAAGTTAGTACGCGTAACAAACATAAGAAATGTGCTACATACACTTAGGGTTGCAAATCCTAATACCGATGGCGTCCCCATGAGCCCGTAACCAAAACCAGACTACTTACTTTTGCCCCGCACGTTGTTATAGTGGTAACAACAAGTTTAGAATATCGTAACACCCTTTGGTCCATCCGAGTTGACGCTAATCAACCGGGGGTGGGTCCCGTCAAGGACCGATAGTACTATCCCCATATTCTACGGCTACATCACTTTGTATTAATGGTTACAGTTAACTACGGAGACTGCACGTCCCACTAGACTTTTCCGTTACCCATGTGCCCATCTTATGTACCATTTCAAGTTTCCACAGTTACCGCACATTTTAATACTCATAACTTTCATTTCCCTTTTTTACCCACGTACGATTTTATAAAAGCATTGTAACTTCACAAGTTTTCATAAACTTTGTTATGCTTTAAAATAAACAGTTTTTCATAAAACAAACATGTCTTCCCCCGAAAACATTTACAAAACAGTAAAAAGTAGGGTCATGAACTCACCTTAATTTCCTTGCTTAGCTAGCAAACAAAGCCCGAAGCTTTGACCGACTTCCTCGTGCCCTATTACCAACAAAGGACACCTTAAAAGTCTATAACATATAAACCTAGACTATTATCTGGCTAAAAGATAGTTTATCCAACTATCTAGACTCGTGTGTACTAACTCGAGTCTTAATACGCTTAACTCGACGAACCAATTGTGACTCATCTTACTTACGCGCTAACACACGACATAGTACCCAAGATGCGCACTTGTCACTATTCGTGTGTAGACCATGTTGGACTAATACCATGGAAAGTATAACTTATCCTGAGCCGTAGCTCATCTCGTTAGTCGGATAAATACATTTGTCTTGTACGTTCATTTTTAGGAAAATATACTTTGCAAGAATACAATTCTTGTTATTAATTCCGATTAATAACATTTGTTACTTCCTTCTCAAAATCCGAACATTTAAAGTATTCAAAACTTTGCTTTTCATAAAAGATTTCCAAGTAAAATCGAACGTTTATATATATTTTTGAATCCGAACAATAAACATTATTTAGTTATCGAAATGTTGTTCGGGATTTCACTTATTATTGTTACCAATATCTTTGTCAC
Source organism: Ambrosia x helenae (assembly GCA_030844895.1). Taxonomy (NCBI): domain Eukaryota; kingdom Viridiplantae; phylum Streptophyta; class Magnoliopsida; order Asterales; family Asteraceae; genus Ambrosia; species Ambrosia x helenae. The sequence continues at coordinate 141,200,212 of CM061231.1, forward strand.
AACATCGCAATTTTATATAAATACATTTATTAAACACCTTGAAAATCATTTATGAAACATATACAAAGATGGTCGCTTCATTGCGCATCGGATTTTTATAAAAATTTCGGCAGAGTTTCCTCTGTTTTTGTACAAACCAGACAACACAAGTTGTCTACAATTTTCTCAAAATTAATTTCCAACACAAGACAAACAAATCTATTTATCCGCAAAATTTCATCAACGAGACATTTATACGTTTCGATAACTTTATAGAAACTACACTTATTTAGTCCGATATCGATATTATAACATAGAAGTCACGCATTTTAGTCACTATTACCAATCGTCCGATTATACTTATCGTTTATTATTGAAGTCGGTTCGTTTCACGAGTTATGACCGGTTATTATTTTATATTGCGTACTTATATATTAATAATAAATATATTTCACAAAAATAAATACAAACACGAAGCTTTTATACCGAAAGCATACGCGAGCGTCTCGATCTACGAGTTGACCCGAACCGATCCGTTGACTGCGCGTTGACCGAAACCACAAACATCAAACGAGACCCGATCAACCCAAAACGAACTCGAGCTGCCTGCTTGCCATAATCGGACCACCAACTGAGCCGCTATAACCGGACCAAAACTTGACCCAAATCCCGAATCCGAACCATGGCTCGAGCAACAAAACGGACCCAAAACGAATCTGAAAACAAAGCTAAACCGGACTCGGGTTTGACTCGGGTCCGAACCAAACCCACTTAACCTGAGCTCAAAACCATAACTGACCATATACAATAAATCACGACTTGAAATTTGACCCGGGACCAAGACTCGAGATGGGACCTGTGATTAAACCAAGACCCGACCCATTTGACCCGAGTTCAAAGTCACAACCAGAACCATACATCTGACCCGTAACCCGAACAACAGTACTTGACCCAAACCCGTCACGGTCACCCGATTATACATTACACCAGGCAACCCAAACCAAGACCCCAGGGACTTGGGTCTCGGCTAGGGCTGTTCAAAACGCTCGGCGCTCGCCGATCGCTCGCCGTTCGTTCAGAATTTGGTCGGAAATTGTTCGCTCGATTTTCTGCTCGGTTGTAAACGAGCTGATCGGCTCGGTTCGGTTTGTAAACGAGCCAAGCATGAGCAAAGGTCCGCTCGGCTCGGTTCGGCTCGATATAATTTTTATTAATTTATTATATATATAATTATATATATACACATTAATTACATTTATATTTATAGTTTTATACATGCCACTCTATCGGGTTTGACTCAATATATGCATATATACAATTATATTTATAGTTATTGGCCCAGTCAACCCAATGATAACTTAACATTAAGTTTAATTGTAAAACCCTATGTCGTGAAAAAACATGTTTGACTTCATATTCCCATTAGTTGTCCACCATCAATCATCTCTAGCTATCAACCTACGCCACAACGCGATAATTGTTATCTGTAGTATGCTCATCACCTCACTGGCCTCAACTAGAGCCTCATTCTCGAACAGTCGAACCTCAGTCATCACTAGGCAGCGAGAATATTAAAGAAAACATCCAAAATTTATGGTTGTCCGAAAACACTTGCCGCTCGTCGCTCGCTCGATGCTCGCTCGAAAAAATGTGCGCTCGAACAATGCTCGCTCGGTTTCCGGATCGATTGTAAATGAGCCGATCGGCTCGGTTCGGTTTGTAAATGAGCCAAGCATGAGCAAAGGTCCGCTCGGTTTGGCTCGGCTCGTGAACAGCCCTAGTCTCGGCCAAGACCAAACAACAACACCCATCGGCCTCGGACCAACCACCACAGCCACCATCATCTCCGATGACCACCAACACAACCACCAACCTCGTCATCCTCACCAAACGAGCCGCCACTAACCTGCAACCGGCCCAACCAGTCTGTAACTGATCCCCACGCGACAACAACCACCCCACACGACACCTCCTCAGCCACCACGACGCCGATCCGCTCACGTAGCCACTATCTCCGGTTGTCATCACCTGTACACTCGAATCATGATAAAAACCAACCCGATCTGCTTGCTCTCAGACCTGGAAACGTGCCGCCACCACCACCGAAGCATGGTGGTGGTCGGCTGAGGTTGTAACAGGGACGAGGGGAGGGGTGAGCGGCTGCCAAAATGAAAGGGGATGAGGGTTTGTGTTGCTTTTATAGCTAGGGTTAGGGTAGGTGAAGTATACCGCGTGTTCGAACCCGTTTTAACGTAACAAGTCTCGGTTTTATTTTAGGTTTGAAAATTAATCACAAAAATTAGTCGGTTTTACTCAAAATAAAAAATATAACAAGACCAAGCAAAAATAGTATTATTTTCGACATCTAACACGCGCATTCGACACACACGTTTAAATCGCGTTAGTTATTTCGGTCACGTTTTCCTTCATTTAAACGACCCGTAAGCTTCCAAAGCTTAATAAATAATGTTATTTATTCAAAATTAGCTATAAACCATGCTAATTGCTTCAAAAATACAATTAAAATTATATCAGACGTTAATCGGGATTTGCCGGTTGTCACACCCTACCTACTATAACATAGAAACAAGTCATAATCCACAATATGATGTACTACTTTTGTTTTCATTTTGGTCTCTCTCAAATTCCAATGCTTTCTTGATCACACCTTCTCGGAGAATAGTTGCTTTTGTAAGTACAATCTTCGCCACATTTTTCCGAGCATTTAAAATCAACGTCTCAAAATTGCCATTGTCATTTTCCATCCAACGGTGTTATGTACCATTTTTTTCTGAAATATTCCTGGCCAAAGTGACAAAAGTATAAACCATCAAATCATTTTTTGTACTCGTATTCTAAACAAGTAAACATGCTGACTTACACATGTGTAAATAGCTCGCTTACATATGTGTAAACTGTTTACTTACAAGTTGTAAACAACTTATATACACAGTTCAAGTTTCTAATAGACAAAATTACAGAAAACGTCCTTTATGTTTACCCAAAGTTGCAGGTTTCATCCTTTATCTTTAAAACTTGCAGGATACATCCTTTATCGAGGTTTTTGTTGCAGGTTTCATCCTTTACACTAACTCTGTTACTGTTCGTCGTTAACTCCCCCTCACATGCAATGCATGTGAGGGTATTTTCGTCAATTTGTATATTAAAGGACGTTTTCTGTAATAAAAGTCAATTTGTATATTAAAGGACGTTTTATGTAAACCTTTTGCAATAACAATTAGTGTCTTGACTATAGTTACATAAGTTGTGATTTTCGTTATTAATCTGACTTTTTAAATATATTAAATTATGAAGTTTTACGTATTAAAAATAACTTTCCACAATCCAAAGTATTTCCTTTTTAGCTATTTTTTTATTAAATACCCATTTGACCCATTACTAATAAAACATTACACGAATCAATTAAGTAATATATGTTGAACTCCAACATGTTAAATGGATCGGGCCAGCCCATTCTGTCATCCATAATGCCAAGGGCGTTTTGGATATTTCAGGTGTTCTAACCATTTTCACTTTGTTTTTCTCTAGCCGGAATTCATTGACATCATCAAGGCTGCTGAAGTGAAATGTGCATAAAGCGTATCATTTTGGGAAAAGAGCAATGATATCGTGTGGTGTGTTTTTAGTTTGAAATAAGCATATGAACAAAACTAGGTGCACTAATTATGTTACAATGTGACACCATCTTTTTTGGTCAACAACTCGGTTGTTTTGAGCACCAAGTGTTTTGTAAACTGATCGGATACAAATTTTGCGGGTATCTGCTTTTGCTTATTCGTATTAATAGTCAGTGGCGGATCCAGGATTTTATTTCAATGCTGTCACTTTTTTTTTTCTGAAATGTTAATTTCTTTAATCTATTTTCCGTGTTAGTTTGACGATTGGGGTTTTGTGACATCTAATAATTTAATGAAATTATGATACAATAAAAAATGCACACTCAAAACACATTAGGCACAATAACATATATATAGGTTTATAAAACTAATATTACTTCCTAAATATATATTTAAGACTAACATAATATCAAAAAAAAAAGATTTAAAAGCTTCTAAACTAATCAGATTATATGTAACATAACTAGTTATATCCCATTAAAAATGAAATTTCGGAAATATAATTAAGAAAAACCGAAAAATAAAAAAAATAAAATGTAAAAAGGATAAAAGATAAAAAACTTGGAGGCTTTTTTCTAGTGAAACTGAACAAAAATATACTTACAATTTAAAAATAAGATAGGACTTAGTTTATAATACATTTCTCTCAAATATAAGTAGAAAATAAAAGAGCACTAACAAAATATTTGTATTTATAGGTAAAAAGACATCATGTTTTAAATATGAAATAATAAAAATAAAAACACAAAAGATACATCTGACATCTTATTTACTTTTACTTGGGTGTACACTACTTTCAATTATTACATAAAACATCCTTTATTATACAAATTGACTTTTATTACAGAAAACGTCCTTTAATATACAAATTGACGAAAATACCCTCACATGCATGACATGTGAGGGGAACTTAACGACATAATTAAACACCGTTAGTGGTAAAGGTCGTTTTATGCAACCAAAATTTCAGTAAAGGATGAAACCTGCAACAGAAACCTCGATAAAGGATGTATCCCGCAAGTTTTAAAGATAAAGGACGAAACCTGCAACTTTGGGTAAACATAAAGGACGTTTTCTGTAATTTTGTCTTTCTAATATACACATATTATTTGCTAACTTAGTTATGAGAAATAGCAAACTAAGACACAAATGATGTACTTATGGTTCATTCAAGATTCATAAGATGTATATATTCTAGAAACACCAATAAATATGCTTTTTTTTTTGTTTAATTGTTATGATTTTGATATGTGTAAACCTTTATATTTATGCTTAGATGTTATTAACCTTGATATCTTACACATGTGTAAACTTTCATATATATACTTAATTTTTTTAACCCTTATGTTTTAAACATGTGTAAATCTTCATATCTGTAATTTACACACGTGTAAAACCATATGGAGATTTGTAATTGATTTTGACATATGAACTACAACTTATTCAATAAAAATGCTCAAATTATGCTATAACCCCAACAACTGTAAAATCGCAACTAAACAAGTGAATCTGACAAAAGAAGTAATTACAAGCAAAAGTGAAAAAAAGAAGTAACTACAATTACTATAAACTAAAAATGCTCACCGCTTGTCTTCAAGGAAACCATTAAAAAGTGAAATTGATTCACCTTTGGGATCTCCAACTGCAAGACGTTTGGACAATAAATCAATTAAATGATCGGACACTAGCTTCCCTTGGTTAATATATCTGAAAGTTGAAAAAGAAATTTAAAAAATAATACTACTTTAGTTAACTATAACAAGCATCGTGTATAAGAAAATACCTATGAGCATAAAAGTTAGAAAATATATATAAAGAATGATAGTATCACAGCTAGTTTCATGAAATACACTTGGACTTGATTAATCATTAAAGTCTAATGGTGAAGTGACTTGCAGAGCACGCACGTCAATCATCAAAATTAGTATTTAAAAAGAACTAAATTTATAAAAGTTCTTTAGGTTAGGTCTCCTCTGCATATATGATCCAACCCTATTCACAAACATGAAAAATATTGAGTAATTTTAATCTCATAAGACATTGTTATGAGATCATCCATCATATGTACTCATTACCAACCTTCTATGTGGCTTTGTAAAACAACAATTAAATCCATATATTCTCCATTAGTCTAATGCTTAAACTAAGCATAATCAACATAATAACACTCCAAATAACTCTAATCATTCAACAAACATAGATCTGAATAACCACCTAATACAAGCCCTAGTTCCTTATCTTCTCTTAACTCTATACAAAACTCAACCAATCACCATCCAAAGTCAATCCTCCTATAACACTAAATCAGAACTAGAAAAACCTAAATTAACTTGAATCAGTAAACAAAATAGAAATCATAACGAATCACAAACATTAGGTTCATCCTCCTCTTTACTCTCACTGTCTGTTGTATTGTCAATAATTCTTTCTTTTTCTTCATCAAAAACCTTTGGAAACATTTGATTTACAGGTTAATTTTCACGAGGAAGAGTGTGGATGTAGTACTTTGGAAAATATGAGTTGAATTCCTAATGAAGAAGCTGAATTTTAGAGGACACGATTTGGTTTTCTGAAATTGTATTTTACTTTATTGCCCTTTTCAATATTCTATTTTATTCTACCTTCTCATTTAAACCACATCTAATCTTAACCCTTGATTGAGAATGATCTATTGTTTAAAATGGTTCTTAGTGTTCTCACAAAATTTGAAGTTCTCAAGATAACTCTCCCCTATATATATATATATATATATATATATATATATAGTGGAAGTATAGACAAGAAACCCTCTCAAATGAAAAAACTCTAGAAAACCCATCCCTTGGCCCATGTTGTGCCACATCACCCATTACATTATAATACTTTATAATATTCAAAGGGGCACAATAGACATTTCCAATATCCTCTTTCTCTCTCTCTCTCTCTATATATATATATTATTCATCCTCTCTCTCTCTTCATTTGTATTTTTCAAATTCAGATATTCCCTCCTCTCTCTACCCTTTCTCTGTCTCTTTCTTGAACCACCACCACCACCACAACCACCACCGACCACCCTAACAACCACCACCGAACACCACAGGCTCGGCCACCACCTCCGGCAACCACACCTCCGACACCGGTACTGTTTCTCTATCTCTCTCTCTCTCTTTCTCTCTCTCCCTCTCTCTCTCTCTCTATATATATATATATATATCCTCTTCCCTCTCTTTTCTAGATCTGGAGTTGTAGTTGAGATCTGTTATGTTTTGTAAGATTTTGAAACTTTGTTTATGTAAGATTTTGATTTTTGTAAGCTGTTATGTTTTCAAACTTTGTTTATGTAAGATTTTGATTTTTGTAAGCTGTTATGTAAGATTTCAAACTTTGTTTATGTAAGATTTTGATAAATAAAATTTTTTTTATTTATGTAAGCTTCGAAGTATTATAATAAAAAAAAATTTGTAAGCTGTTATGTAAGCTTCGAAGTATTATAATAAAAAAAATTTCAAACTTTGTTTATGTAAGATTTTGATTTTTGTAAGTTGTTATGTTTTGGGTTTAGTGAAATAGGTTTTGGGTTTTGCTAGAATAATAATAATAATTTTTTTGGGGATAGTTTTTGGTTGCACACCAAGTGTTTGATCAAATGCTTGAATGAAAAAAAAAACTTATGTTAACCATTTTTATTTTTTTTATTATTATTATTTTGTTTGTGTTATATTTTTATTGGATTGGGGACATGAGGTTGATGGATCACATGTGATTGATGAATAAATTTGTAGTCTTTTTACGTTAGTATATGCTAACACAGGTTAGTGATGTCCCATTATGTTTTTAAGGATCCCAAACTAACATGTGTATCTGTTTCAGTGTGGGTTTTCACGAGTAGGCTATTGGAAGAAGGCGGCGTTGGTGATGTGGCTGTGGTAAGTGATGTTTTTTTTATAAAGATTATAAATTTTTAATCTTTTGGTGAATAGGGTGTTTAAATAATTTTTATATTCTATTAAATAAATTTTTGGCAAGTGAAATTGTTATGAACTCGTATAGGGTATATGTCTATTTTTTTTATACACATGTTAGTGATGCTAACACGTGCTAGTATATGCCTAACTAGCAGGTGTTAGGGTTCATATTAGTTGGGGAGCCCAACTAACACATGTAAGTATACGCCCTTTCACATGTTAGTGATGCTAACACGTGCTAGTATATGCCTAACTAACAGGTGTTAGGGTTCATATTAGTTGGGGAGCCCAACTAACACATGTAAGTATACGCCCTTTCACATGTTAGTGATGCTAACACATGTTAGTATATACTCAACTAACATGTGTTACGGTTTGTATAACATACGTTATTTCAGTAAAACATATATTTTAGAATACACTAACACATGTCATTGATGTCCCATTATGTGTTTTATAGAGCCCAGCTAACACGTGTTTACTTTTTTTGTAGGTGAAAAGATGTTTTTGAGTTAAAGATGATGATGAGGATCAAGAACGAAGAATAGCTAGATTTTTTCTATGTTGTTATGATAGTTTTTTTTTTTTGAAAATTCACAAATAATTATGTTTGTATTAAACGGTTTTTGATATGTTTTAGTGTTTATTGTTATGATCGTTTTTATCATTTCTTAAATAAATACACATTTTATGTGTTCTTTTAATATGTTCTTTTAGTATATGCCTGGTAACACATGTTAGCGATGTCTCACACGAGGTCAGAATTTTGTATCACAACACTAACGTATGTTAATATTGGTGCTGGAAAAAAGTGTCATAAAGTAGGAGAGAGGTGACTTGACAAGTGTCAAATCAACCTTTTAAAACCTAGGATTCAGAAGTGTCAAATCTCATGTTTAAAATTACCTTAGTGCCCTTAATTATATTTTTTATTAGATTGACCCACATGCTTTATGATTATTATATTCAAATAATCATGGACCATTGATCAAGCTTGATCAATGGTCATAAAAGAGTTTGCAAGGTTTTTCCAAAAGATAGGGTTTCCATATTATCCACACCCTATATATATATATATATATATATATATATATATATATATATATATATATAATATCTAAAAGAAAATTAAAATAAATTTAAAAAGGGTTTTGGATGAAAATGGCAAAAAAAACATTTGATATGTAAAGACAAAAATGCCCCTGAATTAACTGGGTTTTATTAACTGAGTTAGGGCAATTGACTAAAAATGTAAACCACAGGACACAGATAAGAAAAAAAAAACATTTGAATGAAAATAACAATTTTTAACAAACCTCATTAACTAAATTGTCCATTAACTCAAATATATAATGCAAAATCAATGGTTAGCAACAAAGAAGTCAAGTCCATGGGAGTAAAGGTACAGAAACAATCACAGGAACACAAAGTCTTATCTTGCCAACACCACCACTAACATAAACATAACCTAACCCTTTTGTTCCAACCAAACCCCTTTTTCTTTTCTTCTCTCTCTAGAAACCTCATCTCTCTTCCAGCAACCAAATCCCCCGCCCCCAACCCAACCCAACCACCCATTCAGGTCTGTTAATTAAATTCAATTTTCAACCAATTTACATTATTATTATTATTATTATTAAATAGACTTGTGAATGTTTTATTTATTTATTTGGTAGTGTTTGTGTGTAGAGGGTATATTTATAAGATGGCAATTGTACCTGGAGGGAGTACTTGGGTGGCTCGGTGGGGAATTCAGCCTCAGTTGATGTCCAGAGCTTCTTCCGCTTCCGGTTCCGTTATGCATTCGCCTCCTCGGTGAATACCTCTTTAAAATTTAAGATTTAAGTCTGTGTTTGTTAAGTAATGAATGGCCCAGCCAGCCTATGCTTTGTTTTTTAATTACTGCAGTTACAACATATTACACATGTGTAGTAGTAAAATGGTTACCAATAGGGCTCATCTATATATAGGCATGTTATGATTCTTTGCTACTGTAGTTGCACTTTTTTATTTGCCAGCAATTTTCTTGACCGAAGGTCGCATTACGTATTCTTTGGCTTGTATCACATTGGAACTTTAATGAGAAAGATGTTAAGCAATAAGTTAATGCACCTTATTACTTGTATTTAAAGACAAATTTCCAATTGAACTCCTGAATTGTAGAACGTTTCTGATCTTTTTATTTGGACTCCTCTTTTAGGCCGTGGAAGATTGACCTTTGCACCACGTTGTATGCTATGCTTTTATTTGGTATTCTGAATGATGGATTGATAAGTGAAATGCATGAGACAATAGGTTTTATTCACATACCTTTGCACCACTTTACTACTTGTTTACCGAGAAGTTAAATAGCTGCTGAAAGGATCCAGGGTTTATCATCTTGTGTAAAGGTCTAACTAGCCTTGACCTTGACCTCTTGCTAAGGACCAAGTCTGTGCATGGTCTTTATTCTATTCTATTAGATTATATGATGATTGTCAAATCAGTGAGAGGTGACTTCACCTTAGTTATAGTGCTCGAATTGTTGGGTGTGGAGGCTTCGGCCTAATGGGCAGCCGGCCCTAGCACCCTAGGGCAGGCGACTCTAGTGGATAGGTTAAATTAGGCACGTTTCCTAATGTACGTATTTCTTGTTCCCAAAGTTATTTACCCTAATTTTGTAATATATATAGTTGTGTAGGGCATTGTAATTTCTTGTGTACCTGTACTAAATATAGACTCTAGTTGCAGCTGTGGATCAGGGGATGTTAGTCAGCTTAGACCGAACGACATTAAATCTTGTGTCGTTTATTGCTTTCGTTTCTATGTTATATGATGAGGTATTTTGATATTTGGGGCTTGTAGTATGGGAAGAGAAACCATGAGGTTGCACACTTTGATCTCATGTAAAATGAACGGCAACATACTTTTAATTAATGAAATGTTGTTTGCTTTGCTCATTGAAAAGGACAGGAGCGTTTCTAAGAAGTCTAAATGTGTACTTAGTTGTGTGTTTATATACTTAAGTGCCTAACTGTTTATTTGGACAAGTATGTCACTTTTTTACCATTTGAAACCATGCTAAATTTTATGGATGGGTACATAATATTTATAACATAACTGCTAGATGTACAGTTGAAAGTTAATGCTAAATTACTAGATATTCTCTGCTGTGACTAAAGTTTTCTAGTCTTTACATACATGTTTTCTTATATATTTTGCATATACTTACATGTATTCTTTCTTATCTAAATTTAATGTCTGTTATGTTTTTCAGTTTCTCAGTGAATACAAAAGAGTTGGCATCACCGTGTTCTGCCTTCTTTTCACAAGGTTCTTTGCATGAACTATACAACTTTGGGTCAATTGGTAAATCTAATCACCGCAGAGGTGGCCGCCTCATTGTTAGGGCTGAAAGTGTAAGTTTGCTGTCAGACCATCATCTGTAATGGAATGAAACATGTATTTGTTTATTGACATGTTGATTGTGTATTTACCTTGTATACACAGGATTATTATTCAGTACTTGGTGTATCGAAGAATTCTAGCAAATCAGAAATAAAAAGTGGTTAGTAAAATTCTTAAGCTTATGGAATGAATATTGGAGTTTCTTGAAGTTACTCTCTGTTCTTAGCCCATTGACAAATTACGTATTTATGTCGTTGAATGTTGATGCATGCTCTATGTTAATAGTTAAGCACTTTCACAATTTACTTCAATGCAAATGTCATCTCTGCTCCATGTTTTCACCATTTTTGCTTAAATTATGTGATCACTTATATTGGTGTAATGTTCATCTGTGATCATAGCTAACTTTGGTCTAAAAAATTGGTGTGTGTGTGAACAGCATATAGGAAGCTCGCAAGGAGTTATCATCCTGATGTGAACAAGTAAGTTCAGCTATCACTTTCCGCGGTACAAGAACTCCAATTATCTGATTCAGTTTAACTGCCATATGATTTCCATGACGCCCCACTTACGGTGTACGCATATAATGTATATATGTGTGGCCCTTGGGGGGCAAAAGTAAAGTTGCACTACTTTTACCGTTATTTTACTAATTTCGTGAAAATAACGTTAAAAACGAAGGACGGTTAATCATGCATCATGTGGTGGCGTGGATAGTCAAAAGACAAAGGGGTACATGCACAGATCGGGTTTGTCCCGATTGCTAAGTGTTTTGTGCCTTATGTCCAAGGCTTGATACCAAACCACATCGAGCCGGGGGTCTCACTGGAAGCAGCCTCTTTATTCTTAGGGGTAGAGGTAAGGTTGTCTACATCTTACCCTCCTCAGACCCTACCTTAGCTTTGCTATAGGTGGGATTAACTGAGTATGATGATGATGATTTGTAGTTTTAATGTTTGTGAATTCACTTCCATGAGTCTTTAGTTAGATAAACAGGCTTCAAAAGATCGTCAAACTATCTTTTCTGATGATTAGCTTGATAATTCTATACCATGTAGCTGTATCTTGTAATTTCTTGATTTCTCTTTGGCCTTTGCACTAGATTTGATTCAATTTGTCTACTAGAAGGAAATTGTGCAAGTATGCATCATGTCAAAACACATATACCGCCTGTAAAGCTTAGTTGAGGGTAGTAGAGTTTTTCTTTCTTCATAGTTCATATGCACCTCCAAACTTGGTTTTAAAAAGTGCGAAGTGCACAAAAGCGACGAGGTCTAAAACCGAGGCGCAAAGTGCAGAGCGCAAAAGTGGTGGGCTTTTCGTACGCGAAGCGCAAGACGATTATATATTTTTTTCTATATATCCTATAGCTTTTTAGCATCCTTACCCCAAAATATAGATATAAATAAGGTTTATATATGATTGAACTTAAATGTATAACCTTTTTAGCTATATGTATAACACTTTGAAGCACAAAAACACTCCATGTACGAAAAGCGCGCTTTTCCGCGCCTTTTGTACACTGCGCGCCTTGAGTGGCATAAGGCGCATGGATCTGCGCCTCAGGTCGCCTCGCGCGCGCTTTTTAAAACCTAGACTCCAAATTCCAAAATGTTCTTTCGTTCTACTCTTCCTGAACACCCGGGCCCTTTTTTTCCCCTTTCATATGTTACGGACTATCACGAAATGTAAGCGGGTGTGAAGCTGACATGGACAATATCTGGGAGTGATACTGTGTTATTTCATTTTGTAAAACCTTTTCATGCATGTTGTCATGGTTCATTTATCAATTCTTTCCATCGGATGGATGTAGTGGCGAGACCTGACTGTTGAACCTTGATCACGCACTAGACAAATAAAATGTGCTGAATTGTTGTTTCTTTCAGGGAACCAGGAGCTGAACAGAAGTTCAAGGATATTAGTAATGCTTATGAGGTGCAGCATCCTACCTTATTTATTAGTAAATTGGCATGTCACCGGTTACGAATAAATTTTTTTTGTCAAGATTTTAATGTATAAGTTGCTATACAGGTTTTATCAGATGATGAAAAGCGATCCATATATGATAGATATGGGGAGGCTGGACTTAAAGGCGCTGGCGTGGGCTCAGGGGTGAGTTTTTTTAATAGTAACAATTTATTTCTATAGATATCTGGAGGTAGCAATTTTGACCCATTTACATATGAAAGGGTCGATTAAGGTCATGCTTTATCTCTAACAGGCCAAACACGTAATTTGTAGTGATATTTAACATACTAGTTATATAATGTAAAAAGTTTGGACAAGGTGAATCCGACCCGTTAACCAACTCACCAATTTTGTCACCTTTAAAAGCTATGCATCTCCTTTGTGGTCTAAAGTTAGTTTGCATTTCTATGTGTTGACAGGATTTCAGCAACCCGTTTGATCTGTTTGAATCATTGTTTGATGGGTTGGGGGGCATGGGCGGAATGGGCGGCATGGGTGGAAGGAATACACGTAACAGAGCTACACAAGGCGAAGACCAAGGCTACAATCTTGTTTTAAACTTTAAAGAAGCTATATTCGGTGTTGAAAAAGAGATCGAAGTAACGCGTCTTGAGAGCTGTGGAACTTGCAACGGGTCTGGTGCCAAACCTGGGACCAGCCCATCCAAATGCACAACTTGTGGTGGTCAAGGTCAAGTCGTGTCTTCAGCTCGAACCCCATTGGGAGTCTTTCAACAAGTCATGACCTGCTCTTCTTGTAATGGAAGCGGTGAAATCTCTACCCCTTGTAATACATGTAATGGGGACGGCCGAGTAAGAAAATCCAAACGAATCAGCCTCAAAGTGCCAGCTGGAGTCGATGCAGGCAGCCGTTTGCGTGTACGCTCAGAGGGTAATGCAGGAAGAAAAGGCGGCCCCCCTGGTGACCTGTTTGTTATGATTGATGTTCTTCAAGATCCTGTTCTAAAACGGGACGACACAAATATTCTCTACACTTGCAAAATATCATATATTGACGCTATTTTGGGGACGACTCTAAAAGTCCCAACCGTCGATGGTATGGTAGATTTGAAAATCCCGGCCGGGACCCAGCCTGGGACGACCCTTGTTATGGCCAAAAAGGGGGTCCCGCTTTTGAACAAGAACAACATGAGGGGCGATCAACTGGTGAGAGTGCAAGTCGAAATACCAAAACGGTTGAGTGGCGAAGAAAAGAAGTTAATTGAAGAACTCTCAAACCTAAAGAAAGGTAAAGTCCCCAACAGCAGTGGTATATAACAGTGCAAAGGGTACCAAAGATTTGACAAATGTATCCACAAATTTTAAACGGATTTCTGAATCGGCCCCACAAAACTATCGCGATCCTTTGGGTTGTAGATCATGTAACATGAATCTATACACGGTTTACATGCCGGTTGTGGAGTGGGCATTCGAGAGGGATTGTTATAATTTATAGTTGATATCTTTAGCAGCATTTTGGATTTATGATTAAGAAATGTATATTGTTTTTGACATCTCCTTTTATTGATTGTGGTTCATGTGTTCTATCTTTGATCTGAAACAATAAAGCCAATGAGAGTATGAGACTATGGGCTGATTATCATAAGTTCCAACACTTTATTTAAAATCATAAGTTACAACAATTTATTTATTTTAAGATATTTTTAAAGACATGGGAAACCGCTCTGCGATGAGATGAGTAAATTTACAACGATTTGCAAGCTTTTAAGATTCAAACTGAAGTAAAACGTTGTTGGATCAAGGTCTGAGCGCCTTCAACGAGTCTCTTTACGACTTGAGCAGCTGGTAAGATTTCCTCGATAAGTCCTACACCTTCGCCTGCATACATCACCATGCTTTCAATATCGCCTGTTGTTGTCTTGTTTGGAACCGTACCTGCAAACCGACGGATTTCTTTCTCCTATGTGTGACCAAGAAAAAAAAATCAATGTCAAGATTCAATTTCATTGTACTTCCATTTTATAGAGTTTATACTTTACAAGATTGGTATATGTGGCAAAATAGGCGGGTCGGGTAATTATCTCAAGTCCAAACGGGTCGCTTTTTGCAGGAGTCTAACCCGATGGAAGGAAAAGATGTACATACCATTCCATGTATCGTTGAACGGCCAATAACTGGTTGATTAGCCTCATTCTCGTCATCTGGTAGATTTCTCCACTCTAAGAAGAAAGGTGTTTTCAGGACGCGGTGAGGTGCTCCTGGCCACCTGGCACGACCGTATACGTTCGTATACTCTGTTTTGCTCATGTCAACCAACTTTTTTTTGTACTCTGGGTGAGCATAGCTCTCTTCAGTCGCAAGAAACCTTGACGAGCAAAATTAACTTAAAATACTTTTAAACCCCAAAATTACTTTCTGTAAAAAGGCGATGATTCTTACCCGTTTACTTAAAAACTGGTAGAATTCGGTTGCTTTTTTTTTTTATATAATCTCAGATCAGTCAAATGGTCAAATTAAAAGATTTAGCTGATAGGGGAATGGGCCAAATGGGTTGCAAGATGCCTAATAGTCTGCTATCAATGCATACAACTTCTTACGCTGTTTTTATTCAAAGATACATATTATTATTGTATTAAAATTGTTATTGTGATGATGTGATCATGACGAAGACGATAATCATTTACTAAAAAGGTGCCAAAAAGTTTAAGTGGGTTAACGCAAGTACGCAACACTACCCATATGACCATACATACAGTATTTGGAAATGACCCGTTTTGACCAACTACCCAGATCATCTATCTTGGCACCTCTAATACGAAGAAACAATGTACCTTGTGCCTAAGCATACACCTTGAGCTCCAAGTGCTAACGCTGCAACATAGCCTCGCTCATCGACAATTCCACCAGCAGCAATTACTGGTATACCCCTAGACCCAACAACATCAACTACTCTTGGTACCAACGCAGTCAATGATTCCTGTCAACGTAAAGATTTTTTTTTTTTTTTTTTTTTTAATATTTCGTGCTTTTATGTGTCACGCATTTTAGGTCTAAACAAATATTTTCAGATCAGACCATCAATAAAAAAAAAGATGCAAAAACCATGTACCTGACCAATAACGTGTCCTCCTGCTTCATGCCCTTGAACTATTATAGCATCCACACCAGCATCAGCAGCGTGCTTCGCTTCTTCAACGCTTCCAATCTGGAAAGAGGATTAAAGTTACAAAAAACATGCAGTAAAATAATAATGGATTCATTTTAATAAAGACATCGAGTAGGTCGTATGAAATGAAACATAGTTTTGAATAACTTCTGATCCGTTTGACCCATTAACAATATCGTTTTACCAATTCAAGAACCTAAAACTTGGTCTAAACCGATCCTTTACCCATGATCTCCAGATTTCCTAAAATGACTGATCAATGTTTAACTTTAACTAACTTGGGGATGAACAATAATCTGGGGAACAACCCCTTTAACCCGCTAAACGTTTAGCTATATTTGACCCGTTAGAGATAAAACATAACCAAAACCAACTCATTCATAAGTAAACGGGCCGAAATTAGGAGTGCTAACCTGGGGAACAACCTTGACACCGGCCCGATGGGCTTCGAAAACTACATCTTTGGTTACTTGGCCCAGTAAAGCTGCAAGAGTGCAACCTTCTCTTCAAGCACACACTTCAAATTCTCCTTATGAGGGAATGCCAAAACAATGCCCACTCCAAATGGTTTGTTGGTCAAAGCCTTTGTCTTCCTTATGAGCTCTCTTAAATAATCTGGGGACTCCTGTTATATTATATATTTTATATGCATGTGCGTATAGAATTGTGAAAGATAGATTGAATATAATTGAAAAGAAGTAACAAGGGCTGACCCAATCAGGAGCTCGGAGGATACCGATAGCACCGGCGTTAGCAACGGCGGCGACAAGCTCAGGGCCGGAAATATCTGGTCCTAAAGGAGCCTGAACGATTCCGTAGTCGAACCCAAGTATGCCTCTCCAACCCATTTGGTTCTAGCCAGTTCTAGTTCAGTGTGGTGCTTGGGCTTTGTTGGAACCGATTGCTACATCTCTCTCTTACGTAAAGCTGCACTTATAATAATATTGATCTCCAAGATGGCGGAAACCAATTTCTCTTTCTCTTTCCCCGTATTACTAGATAATTTTAATTTACACGCTTCCAGTCTTAATAGTGTCTTCGTATCTACACACCTGACACTCCCTCACTTATCTACATGAGCACATAGACTCGAATACTTATCTCGTTCTGCTTCTATCCAGATTTCATACCGAACCGAGGGTGTTCGGTATCGGTACACACATTTAGAGGTTTTCGGTTTCGGTATTATTGGTATCAGTACGGGATCGGTATGGTATCGGTATTTTAAGGTAAAATACCGATAACATACCGGTACCATACCGTACCGTACCGTATGCTTTCGGTATGGGTATTGGTATTGGGTTTTGAGAGTTTTTGGTATCGGTATTTTCGGGATCAGTATCGGTTGGTAACGATACCATCCCGAGTTCATCCCTACTTATCTACACATCGTGAGGCCTTCGTGTGTGGTGTAAGACACCATACGCCTCATATGGCTTTCACTTTATTGACTTTTGTGCCAGCAATTATTGGGTGTCAGATCAATCACCCTATATGTCCCATTATGACACACCATATGTCCCATATGGTTATGTCTGGATTTATTTATTTATTTATTTATTTTTTTTTTTGAAGAAACTATGGTTTTCCTTGGTTGACACGTTTTTTTTTTTTTTTTAAATTTTTAAACATTCAGTATACGGCATAGATATGTTACGAGTTATACTTTGTTAAAACGTTACGAATTATTTTTTAATGACATACACATGTTTTTTTTTTTTTTTAACATTTTACAAACAACTTATACGAATTATTTTTTCTTAACGATTTTCCAACTTATAATCTCCTCATCCTCATTTAAACCCCCTCGCGGTTTAGTGCATTGATAAAGATCCTATCGAATATTACACACTTTGTTCGGAGAGCAATAAACTTTCCTGTTATGAAATCTCTCTTACGATGGTTGTTACCTGTTTGTTGATGGAATCTAGTCACAACCGTGTTCCAAGACTGTATCGTGACGACATATAGTGCATTTTGCTCGAGTGTGGTAACCCAACTCCTGGCCAATGTGATTTCTTCTTCCACGGTCCAAATGAATGTAGAATTTAGAGTGGATTGGGTTAAAATATAGAATGGGTGTAAAAGAATATATCTAGAGCGTTAATTTTTTTTTTCTTTCGAAAATGACTTTTATATAACGTTCAAATATTAAATTCCCTCAAAAAAAGTGTCGTTGGCCCTCGCTATTACGTTATGATGGATAAATAGCCCCCTAATGGCCCCGGGGAAATGGGGTGGGTGGGTGGGGGGTGGGGGCTGTTAAACAAAAAGAGGATGAGGTGGAGGGGCACCACCACTACACCGGCCAGCCTTAGAGCATCCATAATGTATGGGTGGTTTGAAATTCCAAATTGCCACATTAGCACGACAAATTGTTATACTGAGATGAAGATGAATATTCAAACTGGTGCGAAAATCAAGAAACAACGATATTGGTAAACCCTTGGTAAAGATGTCAGCACATTGAGAGCTTGATGGAACGTGAAGTCGACGCACCACCACTTTTTCCCCGAACAAAGTGAATGTCTATCTAAATATGCTTGGTTTGGTATTGATGTTGAACTGAATCAATGGACAAATTTATTGCACTTACCTTGTCACGGTATACAATGGTGGCATGAAGTATTAACTAACTCAAGAAGAAGAAGATTGCATATCCCCATAGCACCGTTAGGACTCCTCACATGAATGGGGCAATCTCTGTGATCACCATCCGGTATGAGAATAAGTATTCATTGAGAGAGCGAAATTTAGTATGAAAAATGAGACTATAAGAGGACTCCATAGATAAATGTTTTTGGGTTGAGCATTCAGGATGATGAAAAGTCATCACAGAGGTACCCAAAAATGTCTCTGAACTCCTAGTGGATAAATATTGACTGGTACGAGCGGATTGATGTTACAAGCACACAAAAAGCTTTAAGCACATGTATCAAGTATGAAATCATGGAAATAACAATGTAAGTATCTTATACAAGTATTGAATATAAGGAAAAGCAAGCACACTGAAATGAAGTATTTTATTTAATTACTTATCTATTGTATTTCTGAAACTATTTTCGGTGTTAAAACTGTTAGAGACAGTACCTCATCATGCAGAACCTCATGAGTCATCATATCGTTAGGGGAACCCGTTAACAGTGAATCCTCCATCAACAGCGATTGTTTGGCCAGTTATATACGAAGCAGCAGGTAGGCAAAGGAAGGCGACCAAGGATGAAACTTCATTGGCTTCTGCAAGCCGTTGAAGAGGAGTTCTAGATGCGACATGATTCAAAAACTCCTTATTATCAAGTTCCTGTATGCACATCATAACATTTCCCAGAAAACAAGAATTAGCTCGATGGATTTAAGCATCATCACTAGTGAAAAGGGTAATATGATTATGAGTGTGTATTACAGTTTCAATAAGTGAGGTTTTAGTAAACCACGGCGCTACACAATTTGTTCGAATGTTGTCTTTCGCCCACTCACACGCTAAATTCTTTGTAAGTTGATTTAATGCACCTGTGGGCGTAAAAGAAAATTACATGTTTTTTACTAAGTAAGTTTAATTAATAGCTTACAAGTTGAAACAATTATGCTAACATACCTTTAGTGGCACTGTAAATCGATCCAACAGCAACATGAACCAGACCTGCAACAGAGGAAATGAACACAATGCTTCCAACTCCGGATGTCTTTAAAAGAGGATGTGCAAGTTGACACATATGGTAACAAGATTCTAAATTGGTAGCCATTAGCATGGAATATTCTTCTGCGGTATACTCTGTAGTAGGTTTCGTATTTGCAGTCCCGACATTGTTTATCTACAGGAATGAAATCCATGCAAATAAGGCTTGTGTAAAGTGCAGAAGCTAGTGAAATCACAGTAAAATCAATTACTATCTAAAAGTACTACATAGAGGCTAATAGAAACATTTTTTTGTTGTTTGATCAATAAATGTTTAAACCCTAAAAAATCCATAATTTGACTACTGATGCAAGTATTAGACCCAGCAATCATGGGCAATTGTTAAATAATTAAATAAATGGGTTTATTTGCTAGTTTTTGTTAGCTAGATGGATTGATTTGATCTACTTAAAGTTATAAAATGGGTCAGTTTTGTAAAATTTGCTAAATTAGAACGAATCCAAATGGGCGTTGCCACTACCCGCCATAAAAACAAAAATAGCAGATGAACACATTTTCATATATTTTATTTTCTAGAACGACCCATTTCAACCCGAGCATAGTTTGGTCAGAACCCTTTCTGACCTGAACCAAATTAATACTTTCTAAACGACCGTTTCAACTCGATACTATGTTTTTCACGATTTACTGCTGTCAAAGGACTTGAGCTATAAAAATATTGTGGATTAATTCAAAGTAGTAGTGTCATTTTCATGTTCTATTAGTAATTACTTATTAATGTTTGGGTGCTAAGCAAATCATAAGATAAACTAAACTGAATAGTTACTTGAACTTGAGGATCTATGAGATAATATAAGTTATCCTTTCTAAAGGCTTTGTCGAATTTAGATGTTATAGATTCAAAGAAACAACTCTTATCTCCAACGTAATGACGTCATGTACATACATACATATACATACAAATGATCTGAAACTCAATGATTTCATACAATCATACACACATCTACATACATATAATCTGCTACCTAATAATTTTGGGTTGCATCACATGATAACTTGCATTGTAGAAGCATCATACTAGAGTCATCAGGATTCTTTACACAAAATTAATTGTTGAATTTGTTAGGTACCTTCATATCACAAACTTGGTTTGAAAAAACGTGAGACGCTCCGTGGTGTTTTGGTTCAAAAAGCCAAGGCACGAGGCAAGCACTTCACGTATGTGAGGCGCCCAAGGTAAAAAAGGGTAAAAAATATTTATACAAGTGAAGCCAGTACTACATATTCTACTTGTTAATCAATCCTAACACAATAACATAAATATAAAACACTTCATTAAACATACATTGAAGCTGAACACACACTTAAAAATCTTTAAAAAAAACCCTGATTTTGACTTCGGGCCAAATAAACCCTAATTTTGACTGAAGCAGCGCCTCAGGCGCGCCTCACAGCACCTCATGTAGTTGAGCGCCTAAGGCCAAAAAAAAAAAACGTTTTTCCTAGCGCCTCGGGCGCCTCACGCTTGAGTCGTGTTTTTTTAAACCAAGATCACAAATCACAACCAAACAATCACACGCACAAAACAGAGAAACGAAACACACGATTTACTTGGTTTGGTCGGTGTAACCTAGGTCCACAAGTTGCAACTAGCAGTTATAATTCTTATTAAGGTGCTCATGGAAGTATATATTATATACTACATACATTAGAGATTACATCTTTAGGAACAAGAAAAGTTAATGTTCATCGCATTTTTTCATGGATTAATAATTTCTTAAACTAAGGATCCAGTTACAACTTACAATAAAGGTGGCAGGTGGTAACAAGCTGGGCATCGACCCCTTTTCGATAGCAAAACCGATCCTACTAAAAACAAAGCTACGAAAAAAACTAGAACAACTTACTAGGATATTAAGCTTGCCACCGAATAGCGACGACACTTTAGCGACCAACAACTCTCGTTGGGGACGAGAAGCTACATCACAGACGGAACCAGTTACAGCAAACCCCTTGCTTGACCATTCCTGTAACCGTTGGTTAAGTTGAGACTCGTTACGAGAGCATGTGTGGACCGCAGCCCCTAACGCCGCCAGTTCCTCGACCACTGCATAGCCGATGCCACGTGTACCGCCAGTGACGAGAGCTGTCATCCCGTCCAAACGCCATCTGGGAGATGTAGTCACACCATTATTAATGCTGCTTGTGGTGGTCATGCTCTTCTGTTCCATGAGTTGGAAGAGTGAGAGATCAACTGCGGTGACAAGCCGACAAGTTTGATCAGTTCTCGTAGTAGTATTATTAATATTAATTAATTAATGATTTTTCAACTCTAGTGATTAGCCGACAAGTTTCGTGAGTGGGAAGAGTTAGAAACCAATTTCTCTTTCTCTTTCCCCGTATTACTAGATAATTTTAATTTACACGCTTCCATTCTTAATAGTGTCTTCGTATCTACACACCCAGTGGCGAAGCTTGACCCGAAGGTTCAGGGGGTCGGAAGTTACCGTGGGTCGAAAGTCACTAGTTTTAGGGGGTCGACAACCAGTTTTGGGGGGTCGAAACTATTAGAGATAAAACCCTTTATCTCTCTATTGAATTCACCACTATAAATAATACATCATGATCCCTTAATTTTAGTAAGGGATAATTACAAATAAATTCAAATTAATACTTGACTAATTTACATTATCTATTACTCCCCCGCAGTCGAAGCGGGAGGAGACCGTATGCTGAGACTGGTCCGAAAATCTTCAAAGAGCACTCGCGGTAGACCTTTAGTGAAAATATCTGCGATCTGGTATCGTGAAGGTACATGAAGAATACGAACATGACCACGTTGAACCTGTTCCCTGACAAAATGGATGTCCAGTTCGATGTGTTTGGTACGCTGGTGTTGAACCGGATTACTAGATAGATAAATAGCACTAACGTTATCACAGTATACCATGGTGGCACGGGAAATCGGTACCGATAACTCTAGTAGGAGATTGCGTAACCAGCAGATTTCAGCGACAACATTGGCCACACCCCGGTATTCAGCTTCGGCACTGGAACGAGAAACAGTAGGTTGACGCTTAGAAGACCACGAGATGAGGTTATCACCGAAATAAATGCAGTACCCGCTTGTGGAGCGTCTAGTATCAGGACAGCCGGCCCAGTCGGCGTCAGTATATGCTGTCAAAGTGGTGGACGCCGAGGGGCCGAGAAAGAGACCATATGATGTCGTACCCTTGATATAGCGAATGATACGTTTCAGGGCATTCCAGTGATCTGTATGGGGAGCGTGCATATGCATGCACACTTGTTGAACGGCATATGTGATGTCAGGGCGGGTAAAAGTGAGGTATTGCAGTGCTCCAGCTAGACTCCTGTACAAAGTGGGGTCATGAAATAAGTCGCCAGAAGAAGCGCTCAACTTGGAGTTCGTGTCAACAGGTGTGGAAACTGGGTTGCAAGATTGCATACCCGCACGTGCTATGATGTCGGTGGCATATGACTGTTGAGAAAGAAACATGGTGTTTTGCTTCCGAGAGACGGAGATGCCCAAGAAATAGCTTAAAGGACCGGGGTCTTTCATAGCAAACTCGCTGGCAAGGGTTCGTAGAAGATGCTTGCGAAGGGTGTCAGAGGAGGTGACGAGGAGAATGTCGTCCACATAAAGTAGTAAATAAGCAGTATCACCGTCCCGATGATAGGTGAATAATGAAGTATCACACCGACTGTTAAGAAAACCCAAGTGAGTCACGTAATCCGTAAACCGTTGATACCATGCCCGGGGTGCCTGTTTGAGCCCATATAAGGATTTTCGAAGGAGACAAACATGGTTGGGAAAGCGACTGTCTCGAAAACCCATTGGTTGATGCATGTATACTGTTTCATTGAGATGTCCATGTAGAAATGCATTTGTGACATCCAACTGGTGAACCGCCCAACCTCTAGATAAAGCAAGTGATAAAACCGTGCGGATCGTTGCCGGTTTGACAACCGGACTAAAAGTCTCTCCACAATCAATGCCCACCTGTTGAGAACGCCCATCACAGACCAATCTGGCTTTGTAGCGTTCAAGAGTCCCATCTGACCTGTATTTATGTTTAAACAACCACATGGACCGAATAATATTCATTGAGGGCTCACGAGGAACTAATTCCCATGTACTATTTCTAATTAAAGCGTTATACTCGGTAGTCATGGCCGCGTACCATTCCGGGTTGGCTAAGGCATCGGTAGGTGTTTTTGGTATAGGTATGATAGGTGGTGTGGTCGAGGTGTGGATGTTAAAGGGTTGTTTAGGCCTGAAAATGCCGCTCATAGAGCGGGTATGGATCGTACGGGCGGATGGCAGGGTAGGTGATGAAGGGATGTTAGGAATGGAATGTGAGGTTGAGTGGTGCGAAGGCTGTGAGGTGGGAACGGTTGTGGGATTGGGCCGAGAATCAGTGGGGACAGTGGGCTGTGTTGGGCCTGGTGGAGATGTAGTATCAGTGGGGACAGTGGGCTGAGTGTTTTTGCTGAGGTGGGCCGGAAGGGGAAGTTGGGATATTAGTTGGTGTGGGCTGTTCAGATTGGGAGGTGTGTGGAGTGGGCTGGGCGGATTTGATATGTGGGCAAAGTTGGAAAGGGAATGGTGTGTCAAGGAATTTGTAGGATGGGGTAGGTCCGATTGCTTGGGCAAACGGAAATGTAGTCTCGTCAAACGCGACATGACGCGCAATGTAGATTTGTTTGGACGAGATGTCTAAACATCGGTATCCCCGGTGTGTGGGAGGATAGCCGAGGAAGACACATGGGTGTGATCGGTGGTCAAGTTTGTGGATAGTTGTGGGTGGTGTAAGTGGGTAACAAAGACAACCAAATACTCGAAGGTGGTCATAAGTGGGTGTGGACATATATAATAGTTTGGTGGGGGTTTTGTTCTTGGTGGTTTTGGAGGGTAAAATGTTAAGTAAATAGGTGGCGGTTTCAAGGGCAAAGTGCCAAAGGTGGGTAGGTAGGGAGGCATGGGCCAGTAAGGTGCGGAGCATATTATTAATAGTGCGAATTTTACGCTCGGCCTTACCATTTTGAGATGAAGTGTAGGGACAAGAGAGACGGTATAAAATGCTGTTGGTGGTGAAAAAGTTTTGGAAAGAGGTGTTGACGTATTCACGTCCGTTGTCACATTGAAAAGTTTTAATGGTTCGGTTAAATTGTGTTTTTATTGTGGTGGCAAATTGGGTAAAGGCTTGAAATACTTGGGATTTGTGGGTAAGGGGGTAGGTCCATAAAAAATTGGTATAGTCATCAAGAAACAACACATAATATTTATGGCCCGAGGAACTAATTATTGGTGATGTCCACACGTCACTATGTATAATATCAAATGGTTGCAATGTAAAATTGGGAGAATCAACAAATGGCAAACGTGTACTTTTACCAAAAATGCAAGACTGACATACATTATTCGAATTAAAATGAAAATCTAAAACATTAGAATGTTTAAGCTTATTCAACGGTTCCCGTCCGGGGTGGCCAAGACGGTGATGCCAGACTTGCGAAGAAATAGCAGCAAAAGCAGAAGGTTGGTTTGTGGAAGACCCGAACACCAGGGGATAGAGATCACCGCTGCTGTTGCATCGCAGGAGTGGTGCCTTGGTCTTGTAATCCTTCACAAGAAAACCAAACGGGTCAAATTCAACAGAAACCCAATTATCCGTTGTGAAATGGCGAACAGAAATTAAATTTTTGACAAGGCGGGGTGAATATAAAACATTTTTTAGGACAAAGGGCGGGAATGGTTTAGGTAGGTATTTGGTGCCTTGGCCTAAGACCGGAATGGTATCGCCATTTCCTACAATAATATTACGAGAAACGCAAGAATTAGAAAAAGTATGAAAATCACCTGCATCATGAGTCATCGTTGAAGATGCTCCGGTATCCATGTACTGTGTGGGCTCCGGTTGTTGAAGACTCATGGTGTAAAGGGCCTGCTCAATGTCAGTCGGGCAATAGGCGGTATGGGCCTGCTGTGGTTTTGGGCCAAGGAGCCCAGGCTGTGAAGAATTGTTGTAGGCAGGCTTAGTTGGCGTGGTAGGATAAGGACAGGAAGGTGGAGTCCATGAGTGTTGGGCTGAAGGTTGTGGGTAGTATTGGGCCGGGTAGTGTGAAGATGGGACAGAAGCCCAGGCGGGCGGTACAGGCCAGAAAGGAGAATAGGGATGTGAATATTGCGACCATGGGTTCTGATTGAAGGATCTGCCGCGACCGTAGTTGTGACGACCTCCCCGACCACGACCACGACCGAAGGCAGCAGGGTCGGAATAGTTGGTGCGGTCAGTGGTGTTGTTGGAGTAGCGGGCATTATCGGTGGTGGAATTTCGAGTGGTGGTGGCAGCAAGTGCGGAGGAAGCAGTTTTAGAGGCGTGTAGAGCACGCTCGGCCTTGTCGGTTTCAGTTTGAACGAGTTTAGACCGAGCGTTATAGAAGGAAGGTAGGGGATCTTGGTTTTTAAGGATGGTGGAGATGCCGTCATATTGCTCGGGTAGGCCTGCAAGCAACTGTAAAACTAACCGGTCGTTATCCACCGGGGCATCCACGTTGGCAAGTTGGTCGGCGAGGACTTTGAGGGCTTGACAGTAGGCAGACATGGATGAGAAAGCTTCAAAACGGGTGTTAGAAAATTTTTGCATGAGGTAAATGGCGCGAGCGCTTTTATTGTCATGGAATAAATTTTCTATGGCGACCCACGCGTCATGAGCATTGGATATGTTATTGATGATGGTATGGAGAAGATCGTTGGAAATCGTACCATATATCCATTGTAAAACAATGGCATCGATACGATCCCAATTATCTTGGGAGGTAGAGGATGTGGGTGTGTCGGGATCGGCAGATGTGGGGCGGGGTTGTAGGTGGTCATCGACCATGTAAGCCTTGCAATGGATTTTGAAGAGAGTGGCCCAGGAGGAGTATTGGGAGGATTCTATTTCAAGTGTAATGGGTATGAAGGTTTTGATATTGGAGACGGTGGTTGCGGGGTGAAGTTTGGACTCGACTGTGATGGCGGGGACTATGGTAGAAGAGTTTTGAGAGGTGGTAGACATGGTGGATAGTGGTAGAATGTTGAAAGTATTTGGTGAATGAGGTCGGCTGTAAGTGGAATATGTGGCAGAATACGGTAGTGAAGGATTGGTAAGGGTTAATGGGTGGTCGGCATAAACAAGGATATGGCAGAATAGTGGTGATTACGGCAGAATAGTGGTGGTGTAGGGCTGAGGTGAGGCGGCAGAAGGAAGGAGATTAGGAGAGGTGGGTAGAGAGAATTAAGGGCCTGGTCAATGATACCATATTAGAGATAAAACCCTTTATCTCTCTATTGAATTCACCACTATAAATAATACATCATGATCCCTTAATTTTAGTAAGGGATAATTACAAATAAATTCAAATTAATACTTGACTAATTTACATTATCTATTAGAAACCATATATTTCCAAAATTTTCTATACGAATACTATATAATCGGCACTTCTACGCGAACATTCGGGGGGGGGGGGGGGTCGGCCGCCCCCGCCGGCCCCTACAAAGCTTCGCCAGTGTACACACCTGACACTCCCTCACTTATCTACATGAGCACATAGACTCGAATACTTATCTCGTTCTGCTTCTATCCAGATTTCGTACCGAACCGAGGGTGTTCGGTATCGGTACCCACATTTAGAGGTTTTCGGTTTCGGTATTATTGGTATCGGTACGGGATCGGTATGGTATCGGTATTTTAACGTAAAATACCGGTACCATACCGTACCGTACCGTATGCTTTCGGTATGGGTATTGGTATTGGGTTTTGAGAGTTTTTGGGATCGGTATTTTCGGGATCAGTATCGGTTGGTAACGATACCGTCCCGAGTTCATCCCTACTTATCTACACATCATGAGGCCTTCGTGTGTGGTGTAAGACACCATACGCCTCATATGGCTTTCACTTTATTGACTTTTCTGCCAGCAATTATTGGGTGTCAGATCAGTCACTCTATATGTCCCATTATGATTTATGACACACCATACGTCCCATATGGTTATGTCTGGATTTTTTTTTTTTTTTTTGAAGAAACTATGGTTTTCTTTGGTTGGCACTTTTTTTTTTTAATTTTTAAACATTCAGTATACGGCATAGATATGTTACGAGTTATACTTTGTTAAAAACATTACGAATTATTTTTTAATGACATACACATGTTTTTTTTTATTTTAAAACATTTTACAAACAACTTATACGAATTATTTTTTCTTAACAATTTTCCAACTTATAATCTCCTCATCCTCATTTAAACCCCCTCGCGGTTTAGTGCATTGATAAAGATCCTATCAAATATTACACACTTTGTTCGGAGAGCAATAAACTTTCCTGTTATGAAATCTCTCTTACGATGGTTATTACCCGTTTGTTGATGGAATCTAGTCACAACCGTGTTCCAAGACTGTATCGTGACGACATATAGTGCATTTTTCTCGAGTGTGGTAACCCAACTCCTTGCCAATGTGATTTCTTCTTCCACGGTCCAAATGAATGTAGAATTTAGAGTGGATTGGGTTAAAATATAGAATGGGTGTAAAAGAATATATCTAGAGCGTTAATTTTTTTTTTCGAAAATGACTTTTATATAACGTTCAAATATTAAATTCCCACAAAAAAAGTGTCGTTGGCCCTCGCTATTACGTTATGATGGATAAATAGCCCCCTAATGGCGCCGGGGAAATGGGGTGGGTGGGGGGTGGGGGCTGTTAAACAAAAAGAGGATGAGGTGGAGGGGCACCACCACTACACCGGCCAGCCTTAGAGCATCCATAATGTATGGGTTGTAACACTCCGAAATCTTGTTTCGCCTAAATACGCCATTAGCGTAATTGATAAAGTATTGAAAGAGAATTTAGCGGTGGATGTTTTAGTCAACGGATAAAAACGAGACTAAAACCCACTACAAGATACTAATCTAGTTAATGTTATAATCTAAAATCAAACCGAGACTAAAACTTGAGGGACCATTGTTGCCAAATGACAAAGTGAGTTTTATTAATAACAATAAAACAATAAAAACACACACAAAGTGTGTGTGTGTGTCGTATGATGATCAGGAGATCATCTCCTTCAACAACCAAAACCCTAAACACTCAAATTCAAGCTCAAATCCAAGCCAAATCAAAGGGGTTTCGATGCAAGAGCTAAAATCCGGATTATCCAAGCTTATTACACAAAAGGTATCATTTATTTGGTACAATTTGATGTTAAATCCGTTTTTGATCATGGTGAAAAATTAGGGTTTTATAAAAACGTGAATGTGTATGTTGATGGAGGTTTCTCTAACCTTAGGGAGCCACAAACATGTTTAATTTGAGTATAAATAGCACTTTACATGTGTTCTTCCTATGTTCATATGAATATGTAATATGTGAAAATTTGGGTTTATACCTCTAGGTGGATACTACATAAGGTTAGTAGTTGTGATAACTCTTAGGAGTTATTATAATGAGAAATTAGACTAAGAAGTCTAGATAACATGATATGGTGATGTTTAGCTAAATGGGTATGCTTTGGCTAACTTAAAACTCATGAAAATCAATTGAATTGGTGAGTGCACACCAAGTGTTTGATAAAATGCTTGAATGAGGAAATAAATGTGTAAACATGTATGAACATGAATACTTGAAATGTGAGGTTGAGCTAGGGGTAAAATGAATACATGAATGCCATGGATAATGAAATAAATCCATATAATGTATTATAACAAAACAAGGTTTGACATGTCCCTAAGTTAGGTACAAGAACTAGGGATGCAAACGGGTCAAACGGATGCAAGCTCAATGCGCATGGAAGCAAGAATGGATATGAGGTAAGTTCTACTTACACTACTAGACTATGAACATGGGTCAAGTGTTGTATACCTTGGTTTTAAATTTTGATGTGGGAAGAAGGTATGACCCCAAGGGGTGAAACATATTAAATGGACGATTTATGCGTATACATGTTAAAACAAGATTTATGGTAATAAACGAATCAAAGTGTGTTGATCAAATGATGGAAATCATCAATTAGGTCAATAGACAAAACTATGTGGTAATCAAGAATCTAAACTCAAGTTTTGATAAGGAAAACAATCGCGTGAATAAGGAAGATATGCAATATGGGTAAATGGGTCAAGTGAGATTGCCACTTACCTATAGTTAAAGTTGGATTATCATAGGATTATGAACCGCAAGACTTAATGTCAAATGGTGAATGATCACCATTGAGTCCCGAGAGACTAACGGGTCCATCTAGAATGTATGCAGGAAATCAATAGGAAGTTGGGCACTCGATGCCTTAGAAATCATAGTGGGTGCAAGTCATGGGTCAATGCCACCCGGTAAGTCCGTAGTTAAATAAATGCCTTTGGGCGAAGCAATATGGGTGCTAAAGCAACCCACATGAAGTGTGGGTGCCAAATAGGTAAGTTATTTTCAAAACTATGTCTAATGCGCGCTAATGCGCTTAGAATTGATCAAATTGAGAACAATCATATGAAACAGTGAAAATCTAAGTCCGTAAGGACTTAGAAGTTTTTAAACAGGTCATTGAGTCAAAAACAATGGATTTCAATCAAGAAGTGTCGTCACGGATGGCCAAAGTGAAAGATTTGGCTATAAGGGAACATTTCGGGAATTTAAAGATTTACTAAAGGTTAAATCTAAGAACCAAGTCATAATGACACAAAACGGACAATGCTTTTAGTTGAACATGTGTCCAATGAGATGACAATATTATTTTTATGCCTTTGGTGTGATTAAGAAGTGTCTTGTATAGTCTAGGGCCTTAACCAGTCGATTTGGGCAAAAGAATCGACATAAACATTTAAAACCACGAACCGGGCCACAGGGACATAAACCGGGTGATAGTTTTAGTTAAACAAGTGTCAAATGAGTCAACAATATGATTGTTATGCCTGTTGAACGGTCAAATAAGGCTTTGTATAATCCACGGCCTTAACGGGTCGATTTGGGTAAAATCAACATAAGCATTGAATAACCGAAAGGGTGTATTTGATTTTCAGAAATGATATCTTATATGCATGATAATATGGTATCAATGAGTACTCAAGTGTTCCTCGGAATGGCTTTGAACATAAGTAACAGAGATGCGAAAAGTGGGGAAAAGCAAGCAAAAACAATGAGTTTTTCAGCCAGTGGCCAACGTAAGCTACGTTGGCAGCTTAGCTTACATCAGGCCCTCTCAGGAAATTTGCCCAGTGTCCAGCGTAGCTTACGCTAGCAGCGTAGCTTACGCTAGCAGCGTAGCTTACGCCAGGACCTCTCGCAAAATTTGTCCAATGGCCAACGTAGCTTACGCTGGCAGCGTAGCTTACGCCAGACCCTCTCGGGAAATTTTATCTAGTGACCAACGTAGCTTACGCCGGAAGCGTAGCTTACGGAGGAATGTAATCCCAAAATATTTTCTTTGTATTCCAAACTCGTTCGTTCCGTTTTGACGTGTATCAGCGTGTTAACTATTTAAAAGGTGTTATTATCAACACAACTAACCATTATTTATGTAATGGTGCTAGGTATACCTTTGATGGAAATCCCGGAGCAAGGATCGAGTCGCGAGAAGAACCGAACACACCCGAACACTCATCAAGCTTCCGCATTAGAATTCAAGGAACTCTCGACAAAACGCAAAATCTTAGTATATGTTTTAACTATTAAAATGTATAAATAATTATGAATCGAATATGTATTTGATCACAACGGTTTATTGTTTCTCATAATTTAAAAAGTTTTAATCAGGAGTGGTTTTACGTAAGGTCAAAACCCGTATGATTAGGCGTTGATCGCGTGATTACGGGTTAGGGTCTTACATGGGTGGTTTGAAATTCCAAACTGCCACATCAGCACGACAAATTGTTAGAATGAGATGAAGATGAATATTCAAACTGGTGCGAAAATCAAGAAACAACGATGTTGGTAAACCCTTGGTAAATATGTTAGCACATTGAGAGCTTGAAGGAATGTGAAGTCGACGCACCACCAATTTTTCCCCGAACAAAGTGAATGTCTATCTAAATATGTTTGGTTTGGTATTGATGTTGAACCGAATTAGTGGACAAATTTATTGCACTTACCTTGTCACAGTATACAATGGTGGCATGAAGTATTAACCAACTCAAGAAGAAGAAGATTGCATATCCCCATAGCACCGTTAGGACTCCTCACATGAATGGGGCTATCTCTGTGATCACCATCCGGTGTGAGAATAAGTATTCATTGAGAGAGAGAATGTGAAGTATAAGTGAGAAAGCGAAATTTAGTATGAAAAATGAGACTATAAGAGGACTCCATAGATAAATGTTTTTGGGTTGAGCATTCAGGATGATGAAAAGTCATCACAAGGTACCCAAAAATGTCTCTGAACTCCTAGTGTATAAATATTGATTGGTACGAGCAGATTGATGTTACAAGCACACAAAAAGCTTTAAGTACATGTATCAAGTATAAAATCATGGAAATAACAATGTAAGTATCTTATACAAGTATTGAATACAAGGAAAAGCAAGCACACTGAAATGAAGTATTTTATTTATTTATTTATCTATTGTATTTCTGAAACTATTTTTGGTGTTAAAACTGTTGACATTACCTCATCATGCAGAACCTCATGAGTCATCATATCGTTAGGGGAACCCGTTGACAGTGAATCCTCCATCAACAGCGATTGTTTGGCCAGTAATATACGAAGCAGCAGGTAGGCAAAGGAAAGCGACCAACGATGAAACTTCATTAGCTTCTGCAAGACGTTTAAGAGGAGTTCTAGATGCAACATGATCCACAAACTCTTTATTATCAAGTTCCTGTATGCACATCATAACATTTCCCAGAAAACTCGAGTTAGCTCGATGGACTTAAGCATCATCACTAGTGAAAAGGGTAATATGATTATGAGAGCGTATTACAGTTTCAATAAGCGAGGTTTTAGTAAACCCCGGTGCTACACAATTTGTCCGAATGTTGTCTTTCGCCCACTCACACGCTAAATTCTTTGTAAGTTGATTCAATGCACCTGTGGGCATAAAACAAAAATTACATCTTTTTTCCTCAGGAAGAGGCATTTCAATAGCTTAAAAGTTAAAAACAATTATGCTACCATACCTTTAGTGGCACTGTAAATCGATCCAACAGCAACATGAACCAGACCTGCAACAGACGAAATGAACACAATGCTTCCAACTCCAGATGTCTTTAAAAGAGGATGTGCAAGTTGACACATATGGTAACAAGATTCCAAATTGGTAGCCATTAGCATGGAATATTCTTCTGCAGTATACTCCGTAGTAGGTTTCATATTTGCAGTCCCGGCATTGTTTATCTATAGGAATGAAATCCACGAAATAAGGCTTGTGTAAAGTACAGTAAAATCAGTTACTATCTAAAAGTATTAGACTCGGCAATCATGGGCAATTGTTTAATAAATGGGTTTATTTGCTATTTTTTGATAGCTAGATGGGTTGATTTTGTCTACTAAAAGCTATAAAATGGGCCACTCTTGTAAAATTTGCTAAATTAGAATGGATCCGATTGGGCGACACCACTATCTTCCGCCACCACGACCACGGCGTTGCAACTACCCACCATAAAAACAAAAATAGCGGATGAACCCATTTTCATATATTTTGTTTTCTAAAACGACCCATTTCAACCCGAGCATAGTTTGGTCAGAAGCCTTTCTGAACTGAACCAAATTAATACTTTCTAAAACGACCCGTTTCAACTCGATACCATGTTTTCACGATTTACTGCTGTCAAAGGACTTGAGCTATAAAAATATTGTGGGTTAACTTAAGGTAGTAGTGTCATGAGCTAATATAAGCTAACCTTTCTAAAGGCTTTGTCGAATTTAGATGTTATAGATTCAAAGAAACAACTCTTATCTCCAACGTAATGACGTCATGTACATACATACATATACATACAAATGATCTGAAACTCAATGTTTTCATACACACGTCTACATACATATAATCTGCTACCTAATAATTTCGGGTTGCATCACATGATAACTTGCATAGCAGAAGCATCATACTAGAGTCATCATGATTCTTTACACAAAATTAATTGTTTAATTTGTTAGGTACTTAGGTGCCTTCATATCACAAACTTGGTTTAAAAAAGCGTGAGGCGCTCCGAGGCGTTTTGGTTCAAAAAGCCAAGGCGCAAGGCGTATGTGAGGCGCCCAATGTAAAAAAGAGTAAAAGATATTTATACAAGCCAATACTACATATTCTACTTGTTAATCAATCCTAAACACAATAACATAATTATAAAACACACTTAAACACTTCATTAAACATACATTGAAGCTGAACACACACTTAAAATCTTTAAAAAAAAAAACCCTGATTTTGAGTTTTGGCCTAAATAAACCCGAATTTCGACTGAGGCGGCGCCTTAGCGCTTCATGCCTCAGGTGCGCCTCACAGCACCTCATGTAGTTGAGCGCCTAAGGCCAAAAAAAGCGTTTTTCCTAGCGCCTCACGCTTGAGGCGCACTTTTTTAAACCAAGATCACAAATCACAACCAAACAATCACACACACAAAACAGAAAAACAGAACACAAGATTTACTTGATTCGGTCGGCGGTGTAAACTAAGTCCATGGTTGCAACTAGCAGTTATAATTCTTATTAAGGTGCTCATGGAATTAAAAAGGCCCTACACATCTATATATACTACATACACTAGATTACATCTTTAGGAACAAGAAAAGTCAATGTTCATCGCATTTTTTCACGAATTAATATTTTCTTAAAATAAGGATCCAGTTACAATAAAGGTGGCAGGTAGGTAACAAGCTGGGCATCAACCCCTTTTCGATAGCAAAACCGATCCTACTAAAAACAAAGCTACGAAAAATACTAGAACAACTTACTAGGATATTAAGCTTGCCACCGAATAGCGACGACGCTTTAGCGACCAACAACTCTCGTTGGGGACGAGAAGCTACGTCACAGACGGAACCAGTTACAGTAAACCCCTTCTCTGACCATTCATGTAACCGTTGGTTAAGTTGAGACTCGTTACGAGAGCATGTGTGGACCGCAGCCCCTAACGCCGCCAGTTCCTCGACCACTGCATAGCCGATGCCACGTGTACCGCCAGTGACGAGAGCTGTCATCCCGTCCAAACGCCATCTGGGAGATGTAGTCACACCATTATTAATGCTGCTTGTGGTGGTCATGCTCTTCTGTTCCATGAGTTGGAAGAGTGAGAGATCAACTGCGGTGACAAGCCGACAAGTTTGATCAGTTCTCGTAGTAGTATTATTAATATTAATTAATTAATGACTTTTCAACTCTAGTGATTAGCCGACAAGTTTCGTGAGTGGGAAGAGTTAGAAACCAATTTCTCTTTCTCTTTCCCCGTATTACTAGATAATTTTAACTAGTGTGATTCCCGCGCTTCGCGCGGGTTTAAGTAAGTATCAATTCATTTCGTTACATATCGGTATAATAACATCATTTAGTATATCTTTTGTTCGGATGACATCGGTTTAGTTCGGCACTTGCTATAGCCTATTCCATTTTGTATCGCGTGTTGCGGCCGACATGCTTTATGCGACAATTACCCTTTTATTAAAATGTTGCTATTAAGAGAAAATACAAATGATTGGTGACCGATGACAATAGAATTAGAAAGCCATAAAATTGTATTTATGCTTATAGTATCCTATCCTATCAGGAAACTACAACTCAATTGTATTATAAAAAGGAATGCTGATGTATTTATGCTGATATCTCTTAAATTTGAATGAAATAGATAGATGCACCTAAATCATGAACACATACATACAACACAGTGAAGAAAGTTCAAATTTGAGTGCTGATTTTGTAATTTCTTTTGATTAAGATGAAAATCATACAACCAAGTTGTCAATCAAAGTTAAGAAATCAAACGAAAGTGATACTATGACTTACTACCTAGGCCGTTTACTATGTATGATAAAGAATGAACCCTGGAAAATAGAAAACGATGACAATATTCATACGGCATTCATTAACGATTGTTATAAAGGCGAATGTTAAAGTTTGGGGCAGCCTCTGTACTGCATAGCTCGAAAGCATTTTTGAAGACACGAACATATTCATTAGTAGACTTCAAAGTATCACTAAGAATACTTACAATATCAGGTGAAAGGTTGTGGTGATCCGTGTCACCGAAAATGCTAAGCCTGTTGGCTAACTCGTTTTGGGTGTCATGAATGTACATCTGCAAAAATCGTGGCTTTTTCATCTGGGGAAGGGCATAAAGAGCCAATCCAATGGGAAATCTGACCTGATACCTTAAAGACATAAGGGCCGCGACCATCATTAATCTTTTTGTCGATCTGTGCACCGAAGGACGTCATAGCAAACATACTATTATAAAGTCTAATTTTTTCCATGAAACCGGGATCGTCAAATAAGCGTCGCAACAGTTCCTGCTTTGCAACAGTGATTATATCTTGGATGATTGGAGCGTGAAGCATAAAGAAGCCTTTCAGCATACCAGAATATAGCGCTGCAAAATTCGCAGACGCAAACACAATCTCCAAAATCAGAATATGTAGGAAGTGTCGCAGCTGATGTGGACATTCCTGATACCCTACGTAGTCGACCACTTTGTGAATATTCACCAATTTCGTAAGAACCGTAAGCCCTCCGGCGCTTAGCAGGAGGTGATGTCGGATTCATTTTAGCAGATAAACTGAGGAAAGCAGCTGAGGTGCAGCATAGAACAGGGCTGACCTGAGGGACAATGATCGTTAATTCTTAAACGGTAGATGTAAACATGAAGAAAAAGGTTGGAGAACGCATACATGAAGGAAAACGCAACGTCCCCTTTTCAAAAGCGAAACACAAAAGGTAAGTATTGTAGGCTGAAGCGAAATAAACACTGCAAAAATAACATCAATTCCATCTCATTATGATCTTAAATAGCCAAAAATAAAACTAATGATGTTATATAAAACACTGCAAAAATAACATCAATTCCATCTCATTATGATCTTAAATAGCCAAAAATAAAACTAATGATGTTATATATATGGTACTAAAACCATAAGGCAAAATTATATAAGCCATTGCATTAAACAGTTAGTGCACGTATGCAAATTATTATTATTATTATTATTATTATTATTATTATTATTATTATTATTATTATTATTATTATTATTATTATTATTATTCAGCTTTTACCCGGAAGATGAAACATGCCCCATCTGCCGTAAAACCTGCATGGATAAATACGGGGAGCATGCAATTCATTGCAAGGAACTCCCTGGTTTCAAATATCGACATGACTGGGTGAGGGATGTTTTGTGGGATATCTTGAGAAGAGCTGGGATCTCTGCCAAAAAGGAGGCCCCTGTAAACTTCCTCACAGACCTCACGGAAGGGAGATCCACCCTGCGACCAGCAGACCTGCTTGTCTTTGGTTGGGAGAGAGGGAAACATGCCTGTGTGGACCTCACCGGGGTATCTCCGCTGGTTGGGTTACGGGAAACAGGGTTCGTAGCTGGGCAAGCATCAAGAAAGGCGGAATCAAAGAAAGTAGATAAACATGCTAAAGCTTGTGCAGATAACCAACATGTCTTTATCCCTCTGGCTTTCGACACCTTTGGCTCCCTGGCGCCAGAAGCTATTCGTTTCTTGACCAGGGTCCAACGGGCTGTCCACAGCAATGTTTCATCCCGGGGGGGGGGGGCAAGGTTTTGTCTTTAGTAGACTAGGGTTTGCAATTCAAAAAGGGGTGGTGGCGCAGCTTGTTGCCCGTCTACCTGCTATCATGATGTAACTTTCGTATTTTGTTTTAATGAGATTTACGTCTTATTCAGCCCTTCATCAAGAATAACAATAACAACCATAGTGATGAGTGAATGCTCTGTTATCTCTGTTTCTCTCTCACACACACACACACACTTACTCTCTCTCTAGATATATGTATATATATATATATATATATATAGGATAGGGTTCAATTGAGAACCAACCCTTAGTTAGGAACTTTAGGAACAAATCTCATCCATCCACCTTCAATGGCATGATGGTAAATATGTTAAACATTAATTAACTTTTTAATTAAATCAAGGGGTAATATTGTCTTTTGGTATGTGAGTATTAATAGGTTATTTAGTATGCATTGTAACTGACAAAAACCACAACTAATATCATTAAACAAAAAAAATATACTGTACGATAACATTAAACAACTATACGTCAATGTATATTCATATTCCAACAATTATACATCAGTGTATAGTCCAATCATTTCTACAAAAACATTATACTGTACGATAACATTAAACAACTATACGTCAGTGTATATTCATATTCCATGCACTCACACGAAACTGATATGTTGGTCTTATCAAGAGTAACCTGAAACAAAGAAAAAGGTTGTTTGGCATATACATCAGTGTATACATACAATATACATCAGACCCCAATAACATTGATGCTATAGAACAGTGTTTAGTATCGTCATATTCAAACAATTATACATCGGTGTATAGTCCAATCATTGCTACAAAAAACATTATACTGTACGATAACATTAAACAACTATACGTCAGTGTATATTCATATTCCAACAAATATACATCAGTGTATAGTCCAATTAGTACTACAAAAACATTGTACTGTACCATAATATTCAACAAATATACGTCAGTGTATATTCATATTTCAACAATTATACATCAGTGTAAAGTCCAATTAGTGATACAAAAACATTCTATAGTACCATCAAATTCAACATATATACATCAGTGTATATTATGTTTAGTTATATTACCAGAGAAGGAAGGAACCGGTGGGTTCCAGACCACCGTGTACGGCGGCATATCCCCAAACATTCTCACTCACCATCCCCGTCCTCTGCCTCTTCTTCAGTTCCACAATATCCCTCAAAAAGTCATTCGTCTGTCCTTCAGTCATATCCCCATCATCCACCTCAAACAAACCAGTTTTCAACACATACTTCAACCGGTCCAGCCGTCACCATCACTCTCCCCAAACAAAGTAACCGGTTGCTTTAAGAACCGTAACCTTCTAATCACCTCCTGTTTGGGTAATTTTAATAAATCTATCTTCTGTTCGTCGGTTATTATTAACCCTGTGGATGAAGAAGCTGAATCGGGTTTGGGTTTTGTTGAATCGGGTTTGGAGTTTGGAGGGTCGGATGGGTTTGGGTTGGATTGGGATTGGGTGAGACGTTGGCGTTTGGTTTCGGAATTATTTGTTTTTCAAATTGGAGTCGGTGAAAGTATTTTGGATGGACTCTAATTTAATAAGTAGTTGAAGTTGTGGTTGGATATAATATCCATTAATCTGCACAAGTGGTATTACAGGATTGGGAAAGGTGACAAAATAACACCGAACGGCGGTAGTGGCTGCCAAACCAGAAGCGTGTGAGATTTCTTGTTTAAGGAGATCCATGATGATTTGTTTGTTGATCTAGGGTTTGTCAAGTTGTGTTTGGTTGAGATTGATGAAGATTTGGGATATAGTTTTGATATCTGATTATCGGATTTGGGGAATATATAGGGGAGCATTTTTTTTAAATTAAAATATAAAACATAATTGTTCAATTACCATCCTACCCTTAGATCAAGATTAAAAGATGAATGGCTCAGATTGGTTCCTAAGTTCCTAACTAGTACCTTGGTTCCTAATTGATCTTTTTCCTATATATATATATATATATATATATATATAGCTCTAAATCTGTGTAGCAGACGAATATATGTGCAGCCATGCCGAAGCCCCGACCCACTTTGTCCCTGTTGTTTCACATTTATCAGATCAACAAACTTATAATGAAAATAAAACTCACCCTAACATAATAAAACGTATTACATAAACCCTAAACCCACACTTTTATACAAACGCCTCTACTCTTTCAGTCCACACATAAACCCTACCAATCAACAACCAAACTAAAACACAATCATGAGAGCTCCAATCAGAGGAGGCATGCTTCATGTTTCATTTCTGTTAACCCAACTAATATTAAACAAAAAAAAAAACAAATTTGTGATTATCAAAAATTTTAATTTACAGGCCGTGGTGGCGGAGGCGGTTTTATTATTTTCTACATGACTTTCCCTCAGGTGAAACGAAGCTAATTAAGAGGGGATGAAGGTTTTTTTTTTAAGGGTGGTTAACCCCTCCTCTATGGAAGTCCAATTTTTACTTTAATAAAAGTCAAATTTAGTTTTTTGAAGCGGATGATTTTCTGTATAAATCAACAGCCCTTCAACATAACCAAAACGATACAGTAAAGGGAGCAGCACTAACCTAATTTAGAGATGAAGGCTAGGTTAAAGGTGGTGGCAACATGAACCGTAGAGGGGCGGCGGCTGAGGCGGTAATCAATTAGTATACAGCGGCGGCACAGCGGCGGCACACAAGGCGTTGGCAACCAAGCAGGGGGAGGAAGGTAGCGGTCGGTGGAGCAAGTTCTGCAACAGCTTGGTAGAAGGATGGGGGTTTGTCGGTAGGAGAAGGAAGGGGATGAAGGAGAAGGTAGAATGAAAGCCAGAAGAGGATTACGAGAGGAAATGAGGTTCAATCAAAAGGGGTGAGAAATAGTGTGGAGGGAAACAAAAGGAGGTGGAACAATACTATTCCACCGTCAGTTAGAAATTAATATGTACTAGTGGATACTGCATTTATTTTGGAGACAATCTTATTTCCTGGTCATCCAAGCGACAAAGCACAGTTTCCAGATCAAGTGCTGAAGCAGAATACAGAGGGGTTGCTAACATTGTGGCGGAAATTTGTTGGCTCCGCAACCTACTGCTTGAACTTAACCGCCCCTATCTCGTGCAACGCTCGTCTACAGTGACAACGTAAGTGCCATTTACCTCTCTGGCAACCCGGTGCAACACCAACGCACCAAACACATTGAACTAGATATTCATTTCGTCAGGGAACAAGTTCAAAGAGGCAATGTTCGCATTTTACATGTCCCATCTCGATTCCAAATTGCAGACATTTTCACAAAAGGTCTTCCTCAGGTACTATTTGAGGATTTCAGGGACAGTCTCAGCATCTGGTCTCCTCCCGCTAAGACTGCGGGGGTATATTAGCAAGCATAATTATTGGCGTGCATCTCTATTGTAAATTGATTGGACAATTGATTGGTCAATATGTATTTATGTCCTATAATTAATCTGTAATTACAACCTCCCAAAATAGAGGAGGTCAATTGTACTATTTAATGTGAATGAATCAATGGAAAGGGTCAAGGATCCACTTCCACAGCCTAAAGGATTAACACACATCATAGAACATTATTTTATTAAAATTATGAAGTAAGTTAGATGTAAGAGTTCTTATGACGATGGTAACAATTAATATCAACTAGTATATTACCCGCCGCGCTATGCGCGGCGCAGAAACATACAACCAATCAAATTTTCGTTAAATGAAAACGTATTATTCGATCCGACATGTTTGGAAATAAAATTTATATACATTAAACATTAATAATTTTTTTGTTGAAAGACTTAGTTTAGTAGAAATCCTTGTATAACCCTGACCTAGCGGGCCAAAATTTGAATCCCTACCTACACATCGGTGTCTTCCTTGCCTAAGCTTAAACCGCTACAGGGAATTTTTGTGTGGTGTGCATGGATAGAACCTTTGACCTACTCCCAAGATGAGAACCTTTAAGAAAAAACTCACCATACCTTAAACCAGCTGGGCTGGAGATCGTTAGCATTGCACCTTGATAATTAATGTAGCCTAATTGAATGAATAAAAATAATAGATGGATATATGGATTAATGTCTGGAGGCTTCACAAGTCACAACCACCAAACATGTTCACACACACTAAAGTACTAAACACATACCTTCTCTCTTATTTACCCATCTCACCATCACCAAATGGCACCCGCCCCTAACGGGAATAAGGCAAACAACTTACACTCTTTCTTTCTCTCATAAAATAACCTAAACTTGAGCAGATCTACTATCGCTGATGTTTCGACTTCTTCATCACCGTAACTGCCGCCTCTCTTTTGTTTCTCTGCATCAACAACGAAAGAAACATGTTTAGAAGTTTGATCGACGCCCTCTGTTTAAGATGTCGTAAGCTTTATTTTCGAAGACGGTGACGAATACGTTATGCCGGTCGTGGCTACGCTGTTGAAGCCCCATCACCTCGCCGTCCGTTAAGTATTACAGATCTCGAAAACCCTCGTTGTCTGTATCTGAAAAACTGTCGGTACAATCAATGGCGGGAGCAAAGGCAGCAGTGCTGTGGACTGTGGTCAGTCTGTGGCTGGTGGCTGAGTTGGTGTGGGCGGTATGGAGTTAAAGAAGATGAGTGCAAAAGGTTGTGTGTTCAAAGTAAAGGTTGTGTGTTCTTGTGTGGGCGAAGTATGAAAGTCGGGAAGCTACTGTTTCACCGACTGTTAGGATTTAATATATATAGACAATAGTAATTTACACGCTTCCATTCTTAATAGTGTATTCGTATCTACACACTTGACACTCCCTCACTTATCTACATGAGCACATAGACTCGAATACTTATCTCGTTCTGCTTCTATCCAGATTTCGTACCGAACCGAGGGTGTTCGGTATCGGTACCCACATTTAGAGGTTTTCGGTATTATTGGTATCGGTACGGGATCGGTATGGTATCGGTATTTTAACGTAAAATACCGGTACCATACCGTACCGTACCGTATGCTTTCGGTATGGGTATTGGTATTGGGTTTTGAGAGTTTTTGGGATCGGTATTTTCGGGATCAGTATCGATTGGTAACGATACCGTCCCGAGTTCATCCCTACTTATCTACACATCATGAGGCCTTCGTGTGTGGTGTAAGACACCATACGCCTCATATGGCTTTCACTTTATTGACTTTTGTGCCAGCAATTATTGGGTGTCAGATCAGTCACTCTATATGTCCCATTATGATTTATGACACACCATACGTCCCATATGGTTATGTCTGGATTTTTTTTTTTTGAAGAAACTATGGTTTTCTTTGGTTGGCACGTTTTTTTTTTTTAATTTTTAAACATTCAGTATACGGCATAGATATGTTACGAGTTATACTTTGTTAAAAACGTTACGAATTATTTTTTAATGACATACACATGTTTTTTTTTTATTTTAAAACATTTTACAAACAACTTATACGAATTATTTTTTCTTAACA
This sequence comes from Ambrosia x helenae, assembly GCA_030844895.1. Lineage (NCBI taxonomy): Eukaryota > Viridiplantae > Streptophyta > Magnoliopsida > Asterales > Asteraceae > Ambrosia > Ambrosia x helenae. The sequence continues at coordinate 141,243,120 of CM061231.1, forward strand.
ATTTTCCAACTTATAATCTCCTCATCCTCATTTAAACCCCCTCGCGGTTTAGTGCATTGATAAAGATCCTATCAAATATTACACACTTTGTTTGGAGAGCAATAAACTTTCCTGTTATGAAATCTCTCTTACGATGGTTATTACCCGTTTGTTGATGGAATCTAGTCACAACCGTGTTCCAAGACTGTATCGTGACGACATATAGTGCATTTTGCTCGAGTGTGGTAACCCAACTCCTTGCCAATGTGATTTCTTCTTCCACGGTCCAAATGAATGTAGAATTTAGAGTGGATTGGGTTAAAATATAGAATGGGTGTAAAAGAATATATCTAGAGCGTTAATTTTTTTTTTCGAAAATGACTTTTATATAACGTTCAAATATTAAATTCCCACAAAAAAAGTGTCGTTGGCCCTCGCTATTACGTTATGATGGATAAATAGCCCCCTAATGGCGCCGGGGAAATGGGGTGGGTGGGGGGTGGGGGCTATTAAACAAAAAGAGGATGAGGTGGAGGGGCACCACCACTACACCGGCCAGCCTTAGAGCATCCATAATGTATGGGTTGTAACACCCCGAAATCTTGTTTCGCCTAAATACGCCATTAGCGTAATTGATAAAGTATTGAAAGAGAATTTAGCGGTGGATGTTTTAGTCAACGGATAAAAACGAGACTAAAACCCACTACAAGATACTAATCTAGTTAATGTTATAATCTAAAATCAAACCGAGACTAAAACTTGAGGGACCATTGTTGCCAAATGACAAAGTGAGTTTTATTAATAACAATAAAACAATAAAAACACACACAAAGTGTGTGTGTGTGTGTGTGTGTGTCGTATGATGATCAGGAGATCATCTCCTTCAACAACCAAAACCCTAAACACTCAAATTCAAGCTCAAATCCAAGCCAAATCAAAGGGGTTTCGATGCAAGAGCTAAAATCCGGATTATCCAAGCTTATTACACAAAAGGTATCATTTATTTGGTACAATTTGATGTTAAATCCGTTTTTGATCATGATGAAAAATTAGGGTTTTATAAAAACGTGAATGTGTATGTTGATGGAGGTTTCCCTAACCTTAGGGAGCCCCAAACATGTTTAATTTGAGTATAAATAGCATTTTACATGTGTTCTTCCTATGTTCATATGAATATGTAATATGTGAAAATTTGGGTTTATACCTCTAGGTGGATACTACATAAGGTTAGTAGTTGTGATAACTCTTAGGAGTTATTATAATGAGAAATTAGACTAAGAAGTCTAGATAACATGATATGGTGATGTTTAGCTAAATGGGTATGCTTTGGCTAACTTAAAACTCATGAAAATCAATTGAATTGGTGAGTGCACACCAAGTGTTTGATAAAATGCTTGAATGAGGAAATAAATGTGTAAACATGTATGAACATGAATACTTGAAATGTGAGGTTGAGCTAGAGGTAAAATGAATACATGAATGCCATGGATAATGAAATAAATCCATATAATGTATTCTAACAAAACAAGGTTTGACATGTCCCTAAGTTAGGTACAAGAACTAGGGATGCAAACGGGTCAAACGGATGCAAGCTCAATGCGCATGGAAGCAAGAATGGATATGAGGTAAGTTCTACTTACACTACTAGACTATGAACATGGGTCAAGTGTTGTATACCTTGGTTTTAAATTTTGATGTGGGAAGAAGGTATGACCCCCAAGGGGTGAAACATATTAAATGGACGATTTATGCGTATACATGTTAAAACAAGAATTATGGTAATAAACGAATCAAAGTGTGTTGATCAAATGATGGAAATCATCAATTAGGTCAATAGACAAAACTATGTGGTAATCAAGAATCTAAACTCAAGTTTTGATAAGGAAAACAATCGCGTGAATAAGGAAGATATGCAATATGGGTGAATGGGTCAAGTGAGATTGCCACTTACCTATAGTTAAAGTTGGATTATCATAGGATTATGAACCGCAAGACTTAATGTCAAATGGTGAATGATCACCATTGAGTCCCGAGAGACTAACGGATCAATCTAGAATGTATGCAGGAAATCAATAGGAAGTTGGGCACTCGATGCCTTAGAAATCATAGTGGGTGCAAGTCATGGGTCAATGCCACCCGGTAAGTCCGTAGTTAAATAAATGCCTTTGGGCGAAGCAATATGGGTGCTAAAGCAACCCACATGAAGTGTGGGTGCCAAATAGGTAAGTTATTTTCAAAACTATGTCTAATGCGCGCTAATGCGCTTAGAATTGATCAAATTGAGAACAATCATATGAAACAGTGAAAATCTAAGTCCGTAAGGACTTAGAAGTTTTTAAACAGGTCATTGAGTCAAAAACAATGGATTTCAATCAAGAAGTGTCGTCACGGATGGCCAAAGTGAAAGATTTGGCTATAAGGGACATTTCGGGAATTTAAAGATTTACTAAAGGTTAAATCTAAGAACCAAGTCATAATGACACAAAACGGACAATGCTTTTAGTTGAACATGTGTCCAATGAGATGACAATATTATTTTTATGCCTTTGGTGTGATTAAGAAGTGTCTTGTATAGTCTAGGGCCTTAACCAGTCGATTTGGGCAAAAGAATCGACATAAACATTTAAAACCATGAACCGGGCCACAGGGACATAAACCGGGTGATAGTTTTAGTTAAACAAGTGTCAAATGAGTCAACAATATGATTGTTATGCCTGTTGAACGGTCAAATAAGGCTTTGTATAATCCACGGCCTTAACGGGTCGATTTGGGTAAAATCAACATAAGCATTGAATAACCGAAAGGGTGTATTTGATTTTCAGAAATGATATCTTATATGCATGATAATATGGTATCAATGAGTCCTTAAGTGTTCCCCGGAATGGCTTTGAACATAAGTAACAAAGATGCGAAAAGTGGGGAAAAGCAAGCAAAAACAATGAGTTTTTCAGCCAGTGGCCAACGTAAGCTACGTTGGCAGCTTAGCTTACATCAGGCCCTCTCAGGAAATTTGCCCAGTGTCCAGCGTAGCTTACGCTAGCAGCGTAGCTTACGCCAGGACCTCTCGCAAAATTTGTCCAATGGCCAACGTAGCTTACGCTGGCAGCGTAGCTTACGCCAGACCCTCTCGGGAAATTTTATCTAGTGACCAACGTAGCTTACGCTGGAAGCGTAGCTTACGGAGGAATGTAATCCCAAAATATTTTATTTGTATTCCAAACTCGTTCGTTCTGTTTTGACGTGTATCAGCGTGTTAACTATTTAAAAGGTGTTATTATCAACACAACTAACCATTATTTATGTAATGGTGCTAGGTATACCTTTGATGGAAATCCCGGAGCAAGGATCGAGTCGCGAGAAGAACCGAACACACCCGAACACTCATCAAGCTTCCGCATTAGAATTCAAGGAACTCTCGACAAAACGCAAAATCTTAGTATATGTTTTAACTATTAAAATGTATAAATAATTATGAATCGAATATGTATTTGATCACAACGGTTTATTGTTTCTCATAATTTAAAAAGTTTTAATCAGGAGTGGTTTTACGTAAGGTCAAAACCCGTATGATTAGGCGTTTATCGCGTGATTACGGGTTAGGGTCTTACATGGGTGGTTTGAAATTCCAAACTGCCACATCAGCACGACAAATTGTTAGAATGAGATGAAGATGAATATTCAAACTGGTGCGAAAATCAAGAAACAACGATGTTGGTAAACCCTTGGTAAAGATGTTAGCACATTGAGAGCTTGAAGGAATGTGAAGTCGACGCACCACCAATTTTTCCCCGAACAAAGTGAATGTCTATCTAAATATGCTTGGTTTGGTATTGATGTTGAACCGAATTAGTGGACAAATTTATTGCACTTACCTTGTCACAGTATACAATGGTGGCATGAAGTATTAACCAACTCAAGAAGAAGAAGATTGCATATCCCCATAGCACCGTTAGGACTCCTCACATGAATGGGGCTATCTCTGTGATCACCATCCGGTGTGAGAATAAGTATTCATTGAGAGAGAGAATGTGAAGTATAAGTGAGAAAGCGAAATTTAGTATGAAAAATGAGACTATAAGAGGACTCCATAGATAAATGTTTTTGGGTTGAGCATTCAGGATGATGAAAAGTCTTCACATAGGTACCCAAAAATGTCTCTGAACTCCCAGTGGATAAATATTGACTGGTACGAGCGGATTGATGTTACAAGCACACAAAAAGCTTTAAGTACATGTATCAAGTATAAAATCATGGAAACTAGTGGATTTCTGAATTGCGTGTTGCGCAATATGTGTAGCGACTTTTATTAGAACCCGACTTTTATTAGAACCCGGTAACTATAAATATATTTACAACAATGACATACACCAGTTTCCATATCACCGGGTAAAAATAGTTGATATCAATATGAATTCAATAAGAAACCAATAAGCAAAATGAGATATGGAATCCGCAAACCAAATAAGTTTCTTTTTAAATATTATTATTACAATAATTACCCGTTTAAAAACATCTTTCAAACTACCGTGGACCGTTAAAATTAACAATAACCTTTAGTAAAACATTATTAAAAGTTGATTAAAATGCAAGGTGTGTAATAAAAATTTAAGTACAAAGGTTCAAGCAGTATGTTTGCTTGTAACACATAAATGAATATAAATATATTGATAATTGGTTGTGTGATTCATCGATTTTTATTTATTTAAAAAGAATTGTAGAAAGCCTACAAATGTTAAAGTTTTTTTGACAAAAGCATGAGCAAAACCAACGGTTTTAAAACCATTGAACTGCCTTCTAATAAAAACCCCAATGGTTTTGTAAAAACCTCCCTTGTAAAGCCCATTAAAAAAACCCACCTTCTCTCTTGTCTAACTCTAGATAAATATGATTTTTTTATCTAAGGTGATGTCGATCTTCAGCTCTAGATAAAGGTGGTTTAAGGGAAGCAGAGAAAGCGGAAGACGGAAACGCCCTTGAGAAATATGATTTTTTTATTTTATTACTTTTTAAAATTTAAATCAGGTAATATACTAGTAATATACTAGTAACACTCCACCGCCTCTCCTCCTCCTCCGGCGATCTCGACGGCCCTTGAGAAATATGTTTTTTTTTTTCTAAAAGCTAATTCACAAATAATATACTAGTAACACTCCACCACCTCTCCTCCTCCTCCGGCGATCTCGACGGCCTCCTCTTCGGCCGCATCTCCCACCTCACTCCATCTACCCTCTCCGACGACACCACCACCCCTACCACCACCACCACCACCACCCTAATCGCCAACGTCACCTCCTTCTTCTCCTCCACTTCCCCCATCTCCTTCTACTCCCATTCCGGCCACCTCCTCCCCCCTTCCCTTCACCATCTCCTCTCCTCCCTTTCCTCCCCTGACCCCTTAATCGGCTGGTTCTCCGCCCGTCGCAAATCCCCTCTCCGTCCCTCCTTACGTGAATCCACCCTCACCTCTTCTCTCTCTTCCCATAATGTTAATAATAATAATAATAATAATAATAATAATAATAATACTTTTCCACCTTGTATCTTTCTCCTCCTAACGACGCCGTTTCGGGATGAACTAATTGATACTTATCACCATTCCCTTCTCATACTCCCTAACGGCTTTTTTTTTTTTTCAAAAATCCCAATCGCCCCACCAACCCAATCGCCCTCCCTTGCTCAATCGCCCCTGTTTATCTGTTACTCGCCACCCCACCTTGGCTACTCGCCTAAATTTTTGGGGCTACTCGCCACTTTCCAGATCTTAGGTTATTTCATTTATTATTATTATTATTATTATTATTATTATTATTTTTACCTGAATAATAATATTATTAGTATTGATCTATACCTATAATGATATAATATTTGTAATCCCCTAGTATTAATAACAATATTATCATATTACTATTATATTCGACCTTCGCGTGATAATGATAATAGTATTACCTATAACATTTATAATTAAAATAATAATACTTTTAACTCCCCCAAATCCGGCTCACCCAAGTTTCTTGGCTCATTCACAATTGTTGCGCAGTCTATAAACGTGCGCAACCAAACCAAATGCCTTCTTCTCGAAGGCGTCGTCAGCATTCTAGTATTGTGGCCGGTCCTTGCATTGCTGATGCAACACAGTCGTGCCCCTTAAAAATTTTTCACTCGTGTAAATTTGGTTTGTCAAGCAGCGCCCGACTACTTGCCCACCTAAAACGTGACCATTTAGGGTGGGATGATGGTAGGGCCGTTCTGCGTAGCGCAATTTCTGAGGATCCAGACCTTTTTCGGGAGTTAGGGAGAGCCTTGAGGGGTATTAATCAGTGGTTGTGTGCACGGTGCATGTCCCTGCATGCTCTCAGCAGGGGTTGTCATCACGAAGACGGTGTAGTGAAGTTCTCTCATTCTACCAATAGTGTCGATGACTTCATTGTGGGGATCCCTAAGCCTTGCCCACTAGTGTCCCAAAATGTTCATATTCCTGAGCACGGTGGGAGGGTAGCTATAGATATTAGCCTTCTAGAACAACTTTTCGCGATGCCAATAGCGACTGTCAAAAGCATTCCGTCTTCTTGTCGGATGGCGTTTGCCCAGGCGTTAACAGGGACCCTGCGTAGAGTTGTGGCTGCCCCTGGATCTATCGAGGCATGGGTTAAGTTGTTGTTGTTGCCTCGTTGCACCCTGCGTGTTATACGACCGTCCTCTAGGCAGGAGCGGCGATCTGGGAACCGTAAATCCTTACAGTGCAGCAGTATCATGCGTGCTTTAGCTATTTGGAAAGACGGGGCTGGGATAGAGGAACTCGTCCTCCCACTTCTTAACCAATCTGATGAAGGATTAGTTAAGGCGTCCAGCGCCCAGCCTGACTTAGATAACAGGGGCAATATTAAGCAGTGTCTGCGGAAGGTTGCCGATGGCCATTTCACTGCGGCAGTTAAGGTTTTATGTTCCTCCGGGGTTGCCCCGGTTGGGGATTCCACTTTGAAGGCCCTGATTGATAAACACCCTATCACCGACCCCCCTACATTGCCTAATGTCTTACCATCTGAGGAAGCTCTTCAAGTCGATGTTGATTGTGTGTTAGGGAGTATTAAATCCTTCCCTAAAGGAACTTCGTGTGGGAGAGACGGCCTCAGAGCTCAACACATTTTAGATGCCCTTTGTGGGCAAGGGACCTCGCCACCCTCTGATCTACTTTTGGCAATCACTGAAGTGATTAACATTTGGTTAAGGGGGCTCTGCTAGGGCTGGCAATGGGTAACCTGTTAAGACACGATAAGACCTGTTTGACTGAAAAGTACACTATTTGATTTTTTGACTTTTTTTAATACTTAGAATTAAGAGGCAAAAAATTTTCATTTCCCTCTTTTGGTACATAAAACATAAAACTGTGTTATAAACATGAGATATAAATGAGTTAAACGAGTCGTGTTCATGTTTAGAACTTGATTTGTTCGCGCGCGTCAGAGACCTGTTAACCTGTTAGGGACACAATTTGCCAGCCCTAGGCTCTGCCCAAAAGGTCTTGCGGAGTTTATCGCTTCTGCCCCCTTAACTCCGTTGCTAAAGCCCGATAACGGAATTAGGCCTATCGCTGTTGGGGCCATTTGGAGAAGGTTAGTCTCTAAAGTCGCGATGCGTAGAGTTGGGAAGGAGATGGCGGCTTACTTAGGTGATTATCAATTTGGGGTGGGGGTCCCCAACGGGGCAGAGGCTATTCTCCATAGCGCGAATAGGTTTTTGAATGCGTTCCATGATAACGGATCTCTGGCCATGCTCACGGTCGACTTTTCGAACGCCTTTAACTTGGTTGACAGGACGATTCTCCTGAGGGAAGTGAGCGTCCGATGCCCATCCATTTACCCTTGGGTTCAGTTCATATATGCCCAACCCGCTAGGCTTTATGTGGGAGACTCTTGTATTTGGGCGTCCACCAGGGTCCAGCAGGGGGACCCATTGGGGCCGCTTCTTTTCGCTCTTGTCCTACACCCGTTGGTTCGTCGGCTAAAAGAATGTTGCTCCCTTCCGTTTCATGCTTGGTATCTTGATGATGGCACAATTATGGGAGAGGTCGGGGAAGTGGCTAAGGCTTTTGATATTATCCGAGCTGAGGGCCCGAATCTGGGCCTTACGCTTAACATTAAGAAATGTGAAATTTTCTGGCCATCGTGTAATGGGGCAAAAGTGAAGTCTGGTTTATTTCCTAGCGAGATCGGGAGACCAGAGGGAGGTGTGAAGCTACTGGGGGGTGCCGTTAGTCGGGACGGGGGATATATTGGTGCTTTGGGTGCTAAAAGGGCTCGACGGGCGGTGGATCTAATGGTTTCTCTGCAGAAATTGGGGGACCCCCAAAGTGAACTTTTGTTGCTCCGTTCATGTATGGGTGTTGCTAAATTGTTGTTTGGTCTTCGGACATGTCAACCAGCCTTTGCTGATGAGGCCATATCCATTTTTGACAAAGGGCTTCGTGAAGCGGTCGAAGATATTGTGGTTTGTGGGGGGGGGGGGCGTTCTTTGGGGATTTTCAATGGAGATTGACGTCTCTACCGATACGGTCGGGAGGTCTTGGCCTTTGTACGGCGGAGGACGTGTCTGCATATGCCTTTGTGGCCTCTAGAGTTCAGTCCTGGAAACTTCAAGACCACATCTTACGAAACAGCGGGGTAGTGGGGATGGACTTGGATTATGAGCTTGCCTTAGACAACGTTCGCAACTCTCTTCCTGATTTAGATTTGGGCGGGTTTATAGATAAAGACACCGCCCCCAAAAAACCTCAAAAGATTTTGGCGAGTGCTTTTAACTGTAAAACCCTCCAGACTATGGGAGAGAAGTTTGCCATGTCTCCGCGCCAGAAGGCGGTGTTTGAATGCCTCAAAGTATCGCATGCTCAAGATTTCTTGGCTGTCCTTCCTATTGATGGACTTGGGCAACACATGTCAGCTATTGAATATCGGGCTATCCTCAAATACAGGCTCATGATTCCCATCTTTCCGGTTGATGAGCCGTGTCCGGTGTGCAAAAAGGCATGTTTAGATAAGTTTGGAGAACATGCCCTTCACTGTAAGGAGCTGCCCGGATTTAAATACAGACATGATCTGGTCAGGGATGTTTTATGGGACGTCTTACGAAGGGCAGGGATTTCGGCTAGGAAAGAAGCCCCGGTTAACTTTTTGACAGACCCCCTGGAAGGGCGGTCCACCCTAAGGCCAGCGGATGTCCTCGTGTTCGGGTGGGCACAGGGTAAACATGCGTGCGTTGATCTTACAGGGGTGTCTCCGTTGGTTGGACTGCGGGATTCTGGGTTTGTGGCAGGGCAAGCAGTCTTGAAAGCAGAATCCAATAAATTTGCCAAACATGAAGTTGCCTGTCTGGAGAACCAACACGTCTTTGTGCCCTTTGCCTTTGACACGTTTGGAGGTCTAGCGCCCGAAGCAATTCGGTTCTTGGAAAGAGTACAAAAGGTGGTGCAGAGTAACTCCCCAGCGACCAAGGACTCACGTTTTATTTTTAATAGAGTTGGTTTTGCTATTCAAAAGGGGGTAGCGGCGCAACTTGTAGCCCGTTTACCCGTCACTCAAGTTGTTTGTATTATTAATTGTTAAATATCCAAAATCAGGTAAGAAATTATCATTTCACAATATCATATATAAAAAATATATAGCTAGTTAACGGTTAGATGAGACTTGAAGTCTGCGTAACATAGGTAATATCGTGGTTGTAAACAACCCCCAATTTGCAAGGGTGTGTCGGTGTATGACAACCCCAAATCACCGTCGTCGGTAAAGTATTTTTTTTCCTTTTTGCCTTTTTGGGGTTTTTAGATGACAATTAAGGATGGCTGTTGTGGTTGACGGCGGTGTGGGCGGTGTCTTTTAGGAGGTTTTCGATGATGATGATGATGATGATGATGAACGGTGTTTGTCGGTCGGTGCTGGTTGAGGGTGGTGGTTGACGATGGTTCGTTAGTGCTGGGTGGGTGTGGTGTTTAACAATAGTGGGTTACAAATATGTGTGTGAATGGTGGGATTTTAAACACAATTAAAAAGGCAAGCCACGTGCCCTCTGGTATGCTAGCTGTCAAAATAGAAGAAAACATGGCAATAAAACCATAGGATGAATCAGCCAGTAGTGTCACATGGAAATCCTATCCAGGCCCACACGTTTTACAAGAAAAAAAAAACAAAACCTCACAAACAGCTAGGCTCGAACCTGGACACACTCACTAACACAACAACCACCACACCATTTGCACTGAAACATTTTTTCTTAACACATTCAAACCACAAAGTTACTTAAACACAAAAAAAAACGATAGGCTGGAAAAAAAAAGGCAAATAATAGTGACTGGACACGTGTCCAGCACTATTCATCAAAGTTTGTTTATAATCATATAGGATAATAACAATGTAAGTATCTTATACAAGTATTGAATACAAGGAAAAGCAAGCACACTGAAATGAAGTATTTTATTTATTTATTTATTTATCTATTGTATTTCTGAAACTATTTTTGGTGTTAAAACTGTTAGAGACAGTACCTCATCATGCAGAACCTCATGAGTCATCATATCGTTAGGGGAACCCGTTGACAGTGAATCCTCCATCAACAGCGATTGTTTGGCCAGTAATATACGAAGCAGCAGGTAGGCAAAGGAAAGCGACCAACGATGAAACTTCATTAGCTTCTGCAAGACGTTTAAGAGGAGTTCTAGATGCAACATGATCCACAAACTCTTTATTATCAAGTTCCTGTATGCACATCATAACATTTCCCAGAAAACTCGAGTTAGCTCGATGGACTTAAGCATCATCACTAGTGAAAAGGGTAATATGATTATGAGAGCGTATTACAGTTTCAATAAGCGAGGTTTTAGTAAACCCCGGTGCTACACAATTTGTCCGAATGTTGTCTTTCGCCCACTCACACGCTAAATTCTTTGTAAGTTGATTCAATGCACCTGTGGGCATAAAACAAAAATTACATCTTTTTTCCTCATGAAGAGGCATTTCAATAGCTTAAAAGTTAAAAACAATTATGCTACCATACCTTTAGTGGCACTGTAAATCGATCCAACAGCAACATGAACCAGACCTGCAACAGACGAAATGAACACAATGCTTCCAACTCCAGATGTCTTTAAAAGAGGATGTGCAAGTTGACACATATGGTAACAAGATTCCAAATTGGTAGCCATTAGCATGGAATATTCTTCTGCAGTATACTCCGTAGTAGGTTTCATATTTGCAGTCCCGGCATTGTTTATCTATAGGAATGAAATCCACGAAATAAGGCTTGTGTAAAGTACAGTAAAATCAGTTACTATCTAAAAGTATTAGACTCGGCAATCATGGGCAATTGTTTAATAAATGGGTTTATTTGCTATTTTTTGATAGCTAGATGGGTTGATTTTGTCTACTAAAAGCTATAAAATGGGCCACTCTTGTAAAATTTGCTAAATTAGAATGGATCCGATTGGGCGACACCACTATCTTCCGCCACCACGACCACCGGCGTTGCAACTACCCACCATAAAAACAAAAATAGCGGATGAACCCATTTTCATATATTTTGTTTTCTAAAACGACCCATTTCAACCCGAGCATAGTTTGGTCAGAAGCCTTTCTGAACTGAACCAAATTAATACTTTCTAAAACGACCCGTTTCAACTCGATACCATGTTTTCACGATTTACTGCTGTCAAAGGACTTGAGCTATAAAAATATTGTGGGTTAACTTAAGGTAGTAGTGTCATGAGCTAATATAAGCTAACCTTTCTAAAGGCTTTGTCGAATTTAGATGTTATAGATTCAAAGAAACAACTCTTATCTCCAACGTAATGACGTCATGTACATACATACATATACATACAAATGATCTGAAACTCAATGATTTCATACACACGTCTACATACATATAATCTGCTACCTAATAATTTCGGGTTGCATCACATGATAACTTGCATAGCAGAAGCATCATACTAGAGTCATCATGATTCTTTACACAAAATTAATTGTTTAATTTGTTAGGTGCCTTCATATCACAAACTTGGTTTAAAAAAGCGTGAGGCGCTCCGAGGCGTTTTGGTTCAAAAAGCGAATGCGCAAGGCAAGAGCTTCACGTATGTGAGGCGCCCAATGTAAAAAAGAGTAAAAGATATTTATACAAGCCAATACTACATATTCTACTTGTTAATCAATCCTAAACACAATAACATAATTATAAAACACACTTAAGCACTTCATTAAACATACATTGAAGCTGAACACACACTTAAAATCTTTAAAAAAAAAACCCTGATTTTGAGTTTTGGCCTAAATAAACCCGAATTTCGACTGAGGCGGCGCCTTAGCGCTTCATGCCTCAGGTGCGTCTCACAGCACCTCATGTAGTTGAGCGCCTAAGGCCAAAAAAAGCGTTTTTCCTAGCGCCTCACGCTTGAGGCGCACTTTTTTAAACCAAGATCACAAATCACAACCAAACAATCACACACACAAAACAGAAAAAACAGAACACAAGATTTACTTGATTCGGTCGGCGGTGTAAACTAAGTCCATGGTTGCAACTAGCAGTTATAATTCTTATTCAGGTGCTCATGGAATTAAAAAGGCCCTACACATCTATATATACTACGTACACTAGATTACATCTTTAGGAACAAGAAAAGTCAATGTTCATCGCATTTTTTCACGAATTAATATTTTCTTAAAATAAGGATCCAGTTACAATAAAGGTGGCAGGTAGGTAACAAGCTAACCGATCCTACTAAAAACAAAGCTACGAAAAAAACTAGAACAACTTACTAGGATATTAAGCTTGCCACCGAATAGCGACGACACTTTAGCGACCAACAACTCTCGTTGGGGACGAGAAGCTACATCACAGACGGAACCAGTTACAGCAAACCCCTTGCTTGACCATTCCTGTAACCGTTGGTTAAGTTGAGACTCGTTACGAGAGCATGTGTGGACCGCAGCCCCTAACGCCGCCAGTTCCTCGACCACTGCATAGCCGATGCCACGTGTACCGCCAGTGACGAGAGCTGTCATCCCGTCCAAACGCCATCTGGGAGATGTAGTCACACCATTATTAATGCTGCTTGTGGTGGTCATGCTCTTCTGTTCCATGAGTTGGAAGAGTGAGAGATCAACTGCGGTGACAAGCCGACAAGTTTGATCAGTTCTCGTAGTAGTATTATTAATATTAATTAATTAATGATTTTTCAACTCTAGTGATTAGCCGACAAGTTTGATCACGCTACCCTCGAAACTATCTTGATTTTCTATCAATAAACAACGGGTTGGTGATTCATTGACAAAGACAAAGCCTTTAAAACACCTAGGTTGTGGAACGTCTTGGGTTCAAGTCCCACAGACCACAGGATTTAAAAGAAATTAACCTTCAAAAAAAAAAAAAAAAAAACGCATGGTGCAATGTATAACACCATCATTAAATCATTTCCTACTAATCACAATATTACGCCTCATCTCTAAACAAACCACCCACACTACACAGTACACACCTTTTCACGGCATGTACATCATGACCGTGACAATATTTTTCCATCATGAGTAGGGATGAGCTCGGGACGGTATTGGTACCGAACCGATACCGATCCCGACAATACCAATACCGAAAAGTCCAAAAAACCAATACCGATTATACCGGTACGGTACCGGTGTGGTATCGGTATTTTACCTTAAAATACCGATACCATACCGATCCCGTACCGATACCGATAATACCGAAACCGAAAACCCCTAAATGTGGGTACCGATACCGATACCGAACACCCTCAGTTCGGTATCGGTTCGATACGGGATCAGTATTTTTCGGTTCGGGATCGGTTTTCGGGACCGTATGCTCATCCCTAATCACGAGAGGCGGTGTTTGCGATGATCACGATCATCACGGACCGTCCCGTATGGCCTTACGGCTATGACAAAACCAAAAGAAAAGACAAACAATAAAAATTTAAATATACTACTAGTACAGTGGAATTCTCGTGCATGTAACAACGCACATTTGATAGGTATTAATTAGTTTAATTCATTACGGTTATGATAAAATCGAACTATAAAACAATAATAAATAAATTTGTGATATGCCTGAAAAAAATATTGACATGTATTTTACTAACGATTGAAAACCATAAAAATGAATTTCAGGATTGTTATGGCAGTTGCATCTGGTTAAAAAAAAGTAAACCACATGGACCTTTTATAAAACATCCTAAACTACAGGGAACCAAGTGTAAAATATCCTTATCCTCTCACTTCACTTTCAAACACAAAGTATGTGGTGACAGTTGCTTCCAGTTAAAAATGGTGCTCAAATTATGCAACCAAACATCATGGAGGCCTGCACTTCATCTCCAAAACACTCACAGCCTCACCAGGTATGTAATGTGTTCTTCAACCTCAAATCATCATTAAATCCTCTGTTTTGTTTCTAATCATGCACACTGTTATTGTCTCAATGTTGTGTCAACAGGTTCTATCCAGTAGCTTCATTGTTGGGTGATTTTAAATCTTCATCATGGTGTTGTTCACATCAGAGATTATACTTAAAACATGCACATACTGGAGGATCAGAGGAACATGGACAAACAAGAAAAAGACAGTTGATTAGTGCCAAAAGCCGACTGGATGAACATGGTACAGTTTCTGCACATGAAGATGATGTCTCTAAAGCAACTTTAGTATGGAGGGCCATCAAGCTACCGATATACTCTGTTGCATTGGTTCCGTTGACCGTAAGTAGTTCAAAAGAGTCTTATGTTAAGTGATTTAAGTGTCATTATGATCATTTTCGTGTAGTTAGGATTTACTTGAGATGTAAGAGAAATAAGAATATAGATTGATACGAGTTAGAAGGGTCGAGTATATGCTCATTCATTATTGTTATTTTTCTTTTCACCAACAAACTTGGGTTCAAGGGGCAGCGCCCAGTGGCGTACCCACACTATAGCCAAGGTGGGCGGGCGCCCCCCTTAAAATTTATAAAATTAGTGTAATTTGTAGGCAAAAATCTTGACCGCCCCCTTTAAAAGTTCGGTTAAACCCCCCGATCATTGAATACAAATCCTAGGTCTACCACTGGCAGCGCCCAAGCATAAAGCCACTAGTGATTGATTGCAATTTCGTCCATCCGTGGCAAATGGTCGTTAGTGGCAATAGATGATCAACGAAAACTAGTAATGGCAATCGGACTATCATTGGAAGCAATGATGGATCTTTCTGTTGACGGTATTCCACAGATATAACAATACACCTATCGGCAATTATAACTATTAATCCCAACTGCCATCTGAAACTTTGTGATGGTTCGTCCCATAAATGAGGAATGTTTTGGTCTACAGGTGGGAACGGCAGCAGCATATCTGCAAACAGGATTGTGTTCAGCCAAACAATATGTTCTGCTGTTGTCTTCGTCGGTTCTTATAATCACTTGGCTCAATTTAAGGCAAGAAAATCACCAAATTCATGAAACTAAATTCGCATATATGCTATGGAATGTACATTCATATAGTGTTTAATCTCGACAGCAACGACGTTTATGATTTTGATACAGGAGCAGATATAAACAAGAAAGAATCTGTTGTTAACATGATCGGCAGGTAAATTACAGTAATCTTTACCTCTCTGTTGTTTGTCTTTATCTCTAAACGCTTGCATCATGTTTCTATGCAGTCGGTCAGGGACACTTGTGGCTGCATTATTATTGCTTGGTGCCGGGTCTATGGGACTTGTTTGGGCATCCATGGAAGCTGGAAATGTGAGGTCAATGTTGCTGCTGGCTTCTGCTATTACTTGTGGTTACATATACCAGGTACAAGTACTACACATCAATCAGATAGTTTCCATTATGCATAGCCTGATCTGTACCATGCAACAAATCTGTTATAGTGTCCGCCTTTCCGGTTGAGTTACTGGGGTCTTGGAGAACCGTTGTGCTTTGCAGCTTTCGGGCCTTTTGCAACCACAGCCTTTTACCTGTTGCAGGGAAGTAACACGAGGGTGGAGACGCTACCAATCACTAGCACAATTCTAGCAGCTTCGGTCCTGGTTGGCATAACAACATCTCTTATTCTTTTTTGTAGCCATTTTCACCAGGTAATGTTATTTACTTATAAGTGCGTCGATTTGAGTCATGTTTTATTTTTATAGGTAAAACAAATAAAAAAATATGGAAAGGAAAACCGAAAACGGGTTGTAAGTCGCCCAAACTTTATTTTTAATGCATAAAAACTCCTAGCTTTCAAAACTTTTACTATCAGTTGAAAATTCTTTGACAAAAGGCATTTCGCTTCAACCTAGCCCACCTTGACCCTTTACGGCTCGTTTTCGCCATCTTTTAGTGTTTGTTAAGAAGTTTTCTTGACTTGCAAACTCAGATTCCGGATGATAAACAAGTAGGAAAACTCTCTCCACTGGTAAGTAGTCTTCCAAACCACAACGGTCCACACGAAACACGCAAGCAACTCTTAATCAGCTCCGCTTCACTTATACAGGTGAGGATTGGCACAGAAACAGGTTCGAATGTGGTGAAAACGGCAGTGATTTCCCTATATTCACTCCTGTTTCTTCTTGGCATTTGTAGAGCTCTTCCAATCACTTCCATTGTAAGCTTTTTAAATGATTCATCTATACTTTCTTGAAAGTAAAAAGGTAAAAAAAACTGATACGTGTTTTGCATTGCAGTTTCTGTGTGCACTTACAGTACCCATGGGCAAGCTCGTTGTCAGCTTCGTTTTAGATAACCACCAGGTCAGTAGTTCTATATCACCAAAATTCTGTAAAACATCAAGATTAAAGACGATTAACAGAATTTATTCTTGCAGGATAAAACAAAGATATTTATGGCGAAATATTTTTGTGTTCGGTTGCATGCATTATTTGGAGCTGCATTGGCTGCTGGGATGGTAGCAGCCAGGATTGTAACAAATAACAATATACCAAGACCAATTTTGACTTAATTACCCTATCAAGTGTTGTACAACGGCTTTTGATTTTTTCTAATAAACCCATGTCATTACTCAGATATTATATTTTAGATTATACTAAATAAGCAAGCACATTAGTTAGTTAACCAAGTACAGAGCCGCTGAGGCAACTTTATAACGCTAGTATAAAAAATAGATGTGTATAAACAGGAAAAAAACAAATACGGTCCAAGTGAGATGAGATCTGATGTCAACTTTTGTTGTCCCACTTATGTCGGTGGGACAAAAAAAAAAGTTGGGCAACAGATCCAAAGTCGAACCATAACAAAGAATTTTGTCCACTAATTATCTATAAAAAAAGATGTGTCAGGATATTGAAGACATATGAAAGAGATTACATTCACAATTACAACAGTTACTAACAATTTACAATTAATCAGACACAAAGATATACATTGAAATATTGGATTAGACCCAATTCACTTGAAAGAGATTCCCAACCCTTTCAGAAAAGCCGAATCTTATTTAGCGCCGTTGTGCTTGTTTTGAGGGGGCTGATATATACAAAGCTAAGATAATTACTTACATGTAACTCGAGAATCAATAGAGCCCTAAAAACTTCCACCATAAACTACCAACAACCGCCCAGATCACTGCATTTACACAGGCCATAATGAACCCGATTCTGAAGATATCTCGGAGCTCTACATAGCCAGCTGTCAATAAAACATGAGAAAAAACACATGTATCATTCTTGATGCTATGAAAACATTGATGTCAATCAAGTGCGTAATGTTGATAAATAGGTTGCAATTTCAACTTATTTACTAATGAATGGGTCGATAAGCCGTTTCACAATATGTTTAATCTCAAAACAATCAAAAGAGGAGATCAAACATTTTCAAAATAAGTTGATAAACAAAATGGACCAAGATAATTTTCAAAAATTTAGATTAATATCGAAATATTTTCCTAACGTATTTGACATTTTGACGCACTAGTTCTTGTAAAAAAGGATCTGGGAAAGTGTTTTGGGTCAAGCTGACCCGATCTGTTTCATCACCCACCACAAGATGACTTGTTTTGACCCGTTAACCCACCCACCCATTTTGCCTCCTCTACAAGAAACAAACCTCCAAAGTAAACTGCTGCCTGCCCACTACTATAATGTGTTAAAGCACCAAATAAGTTTGTATTATAAGCTAAGGCGAGTGCAGCCATCACCCTGGGCACCCCAGCTGCGATATGCATAGCAAGAAAAGCAGGATACAAGGCTCCCACATGACCGGTTTGGCTTGCAAACATGTAGTGGATTAAGAAGTAAACAGCCTGAAGAACACCAAAAGCCACAGGCCAACTCAATGACAACGACTGCAAAATGACAGCAACATAACTCGATATCCATTTAACGATTCCAAGTTCCGTTAATTGGCTAGCCATGCCCACGAGTACTGCAAACCAAGCTAAAGTGTCCCATGCTGAAGTTTCGTTTAAGCAGTCCTCCCATTCAAGCACTCCTAATAACAAAAGTATCGATAATGCAATCATTGCAGTAAGAACGCTGGATATCCCGATTGCATCCCTGTCAAGAATGGATCACATTATTGCTTTAAATTATGTTAAGGGGTGTTTGGATGTACATTATGAAAGTGATTGTAAATACCCGAATACCCATAGAAAGACGGCTAGAAGCATGGTGCCAATCATCACCCACTCGTTGGTTGTAACCGGACCCATAAGTTCGAGTTTCTTTGCAGCCATAGCAGGGGCATCAGGTGTGTCTTTGATTTCAGGTGGGTATAGTTTGTACAAGATATACGGAGTAAATAATAAAGAAACAAAAGCAGGTAAACTAGCTGCAACGAACCATTCGACCCATGGGTCTCCAACCACCACCCCAAGCTCCTCGGCTAGTTGTAGACATAAGAGATTTTGCGCTGCAGCAGTCAGAAAAAGAGCACTAGAGTTACCAGCACACTGTCAAACAAATACCAACCGAGATGATCCATTATCATATAAACCAATTAAAACGACACCTCTAATATTATGATCACTTTGATCAACAGCAAGAATTTCGAATTAGCAATAACAATTCATATAGTATTTCATTAATTTAATCTTTTATTTTTTGCTTCTGCTCTGCGTCAAACTAAACTCTCGACATCCAAATACCTGAAACTGCGACTGCACAAGATACGCTCCAATCCTCTTCGCAGACGGATCATTGGGCAAACTCCCAGCCGAAACCGCCAACGACTTAATAATGGGCAAGAAAACCCCACCGGCCCGAGCCGTAGTACTCGGCATAGCGGGAGCAATCAAAGTCTCACTCAAAGTCAACCCATAAGTCAACCCCAAAGTACTCCCACCTAACCACACAACAAACCAACTCGCTACTCTCTCACCCAACCCAGTCTTAACAAACCCACGTGCAAAAAAGAAACTAATAACAATCAACCAAATAACCTCATTAGTAAAGGCACTAAACGCCGTCGTAAAGGGTAAAGTATCGGTTAGAATAGTGGTTGTAAGGGATAAAAAGGACCATGCACCGACGGGTAGTGGGGAGAGGACGAGGCCAGCGATGGTTGTAACAAAGATGGATAGTAACTGCCAGGCTTGGTCGGTTAGATCGGTGGGCTTTGGAATGAGGAAACGTAGGGTTAGACCGAGGGTTAGGGAAAGGGTTAATGGTAGGAGTTTGGGTCCTTTGGGTTCGAGTCTTGGAGGTTTCGTGATTTGGTTGTTGGATGATGATGATGATGAGGGTGTGGAGAAGGGTTTGATTGGTTTGGATGATCGGAGATGGAGAGGGAAGGAGGGTTTGGGGGTGGGGGTGGGGAGACGGAGGAGTGAATGGGTAGGGGAATAATAATAATATGAAGAGGAGGAGAATGATAATAATAATATTGTAGAGGTCATTGGATATTATTGTGATTAAGAGGACAGAATAAGTAAGTGTTTACCGGAGATGTAGGACTAAGGAAGGAAGTGGGTTCACCGGAGAATGGGTGTTCAGTTGAATTGAAGGGACGGTGAGTTATAAATCGTAAAGGGTGTGTGTGTGTGTGTGGCTGTGCATCGTCACGTTTTTCTCATTCAAGTTTACATTTTGTGGCGGGTAGTCTACTTTGAATGGTAGAACGCCAAGGTTGAGGGCTCGTTTTTTGTCGGGTTATATTTAGGGTGTTGCTAAATACACTCCCTTTATATTATTTTTACTGATTACACTCTCCCTTAAAGTTTTTAAATAAACATAATTAAACCTTATATTTTTTTTTATAGAATTTCCTCTTCTATCCTGATCTAAGTTTGTCTCAAACTATAGTAATTAAATCATAAAGATTAAAACTAACAATATTTCAGATGGGGTTTTGTACCACCAAGATGATGACGAGATTAATGAGACGATGATGCTTCAATTATGTGATGAAGATGATGTTCATGGGGTGAGTAACTTAAAAAGGGTTGATTACACGAAGAAGATGAGTTACTAAAATGATTTTTTTTTTAAATTAGAAGGATAGAATTTGATAACTTTTAAACTTTTTTTTTAGAAGGGAGTGCAATTAGTAAAAAAGGGGAGTGCATTTAGCCAACCCCTTATATTTATCATACTAGTTTTTATCCCGGGAGCGTCCTGGGTTGAAATATATAATATGACATAATAAATATTATTATTATTATTATTATTATTATTATTATTATTATTTTAAACAAATCTCTGCCATAAGTTATTATATTCAAATATAAAAAAAAACGAATCTCTGCGTCGGAGTATAAATCTAGTGCCATTACAAATGAATTCGGAAGTTTGTAATCGATCATTATAAAAAGAACTAACATGAAATAAGAAAAAAAGTTAATTATTGAAATATCGAACGCATTAGTCTAAGGGTTATGTGATGCGTTAAAAAATTCATGGTATATGATTGGGTATATAGTTCGGGTATTTGAGTATGTTGTTTCGGGTAATCGGGTCGGGTATCACCTAATCCCAGACCCGACCCAAACCCATAATTTTTTTTAATCCCAAACCCGACACAATACCTGTCGGGTTACAAAAAATAGTCATTTTTTTCTCTGTTTTTTATATAGCACCATGGTACTCGTTGGAAAGATAATAAAACGCTCGTTAATTTGGTGTAATTTTTTTCTTTAAAAAATCTCGTATATAAAAGATATTAACGTTTAAAAGTTATGGGAGGAAACATGAGAGAAAAAATAGTAAAGTTTTAATATTTAAATTTAGTAGATTAGGTATTTAATAGATTAGGTTAAAGATTATAATAGATTATGTTAAATCATATTTATTCCTTTTTTTTTTAATTGGTTTACATTTGCCACATCACATCCTATGTGGCATCTCTCAAAGGAAAGATTGCATAAGAGTATGACATGTAGGATTAATCTCTTTGCAATATATATATATATATATATATATATATATATATATATATAGATGTGGGGGTTTTACCTGGAGGTTGAGGATTTGATTACAGTCGGAGTTATATTTACCACATGTGGGAGATTTATCTGGAGAGATCTTCATTTCCCAATCCAGTTGGAATGGGTAATCAATACAGGCTGGCTCAGGGTTTTAGTTGGACCATTTAAAAAAATGGTAGTCTGAGAAACTGTGTTACGATGTATTATACGGTTGATAAATGTAGTATTATATAATTAATAAAAAAAAGTTATTTTAATTCAATTTGAATTTGATTAAAAGTTGACCAATTCGATTCGAATTCGTATTCAAATAAGAAACTCAATTCGAATTCGTATTAGAAGCTCGAATTCGAAGCGAATTCGAATAAATTCGTTTAAGGTTAAGACTTAAGTTATGGGCTTTAGTTAGTCTTGGAATTCATAGATTAGCCCATGTTTTAAAGTTATAGGTGTGTGTGTGTGTGTGTGTGTGTGTGTGTGTATATATATAATAAACTAGTGGGATGCCCGCGCGATGCGGCGGGGCGACTTATATTGAAGCAAATAATAAAATGTTAGTGTCGCGTGATGCGGCATTGATTATAATTTGCAATGTGACACTTGTTTCATGTTAGTTTATCAAACTCTATTTAGTTCTCTTGATGTTATAGATCTAATAGTTTAGTAAAATAGAAAAAAAAAATAAAGAACTTGAGTTATATGAATAAAATCGTCTTCCAACCTGTTACCAAATTATTCTAACACGTTACTTTTAACAAACCCTTAATATTATTATTATGGTTGCCGTCTAGAAAAAAAAAACCATTTTGATGCTATCCAATTTAAAAGTTTTCATGAACCAAATTTTATGATAGCGAACAGAAATTAAAAAAAAACATAAAGTTATTAGATGTTGATAAATCTTAAAGTCATTAATAGGTTTTAACGTGCATGGATGAAGATACTTACAAGATTTGTGTTTCAAAAACGTAACAAGACTTTGGGTATTGCTTCCAATGTGGTTTGATGTCAAAGAGCATGAGAAAGTGTTTTAAGATTTTCAGAGAAAAATCATGAGACTATCAATAAAAGATGAATAATAGTGAATAAGATATATGATCATATACATATTTACTTACCAGATTAAAGATCGTTTGAAGTGTTCCTTCCCTTGGTCATTGTAAAATGAAAGAGAGAAATGTGATGTTAGTAACAAATGTACGAGGGAAGTGAGAAAAGTGAAGGCTATCATCTATATTTATTTATTATTTTTCCTAGGATATGAAGAGTCGGGGGTTAGCATTAGTAAGGAAGAAGGTTTTAATGGTTATGATTACATAGTAATTTGAAATTTAATTATACATATAACTTAAAAGGTTTGTACAATGTGCATTATCATTTGTAATTACTTAAGAACAATTAATCTTATGTAAAATGATTATTCTCTCCATTTCATATAATTTAATACTCATCTAGAAAGACTATTTTGACCGCAAGGATGAAGATATATACAAGATTTGTGTTTCAAAGACGTCAAAACACTTTGGGTATTGCTTCCAATATGGTTTGATGTCAAAGAGCATGAGAAAGTGTTTTAAGATTTTCAGAGAAAAATAATGAGATTATCAATAAAAGATGAACAATTGTGAATAAGATATATGAACATATTCGTATTTACTTACCAGATTAAAGATCGTTTGGAGTGTTCATTCCGTTGATCATTGTAGAATGAGAGAGAGAAATGTGATGTTAGTAACTAATATATGAGGAAAGTGAGAAAACTAAAAGGTTGTCATCTATATTTATTTACTATTTTCCCTAGGACATGAAAGTCGGGGGTTAGCATTAGTAAGGAAGAAGGTTTTAATGGTTATGATTGCATATTTATTTGAAATTTAATTATACATATAACTTAACAGGTTTGTATAATGTGCATTATTATTTGTAATTACTTAAGAACAATTAATCTTATGTAAAATGATTATTCTCTCTATTTCATCTAATTTAATACTCCGTGTAGAAAGACTATTTTAGCTCTTTATTAACTTCACAAATTGTTATACCATAAGCATATAATGTTGTCATCACTTCATTTTGGTTGGAACCATCCCCTCATGCTTTATAATATAGTATAGATAGTATAGATTTCACTAATGCTTATGAGCTTTAATACAAATTCATAGTATTTCAAGAATTGTTTGAACAAATATCTGTCATAATATTAAGCATGGTAAGTGTTTAAATGTATAGGTAGATTTACATGCAATTTTATATTGTATTGGCTTTTGTTTATAACTGAAATATATATATATATATATGCACGTTTTGTCATCAAACAAAATAAAAAGGTTTAGACCCCCCGTAGTGGGGCGCTTTTTTTCAAAAAATTTCAAATATAGCGCCCTGCACACCATTACTGTAACACCCCAACCGATGGCGGAAACATCTAGGTGTCACGTAGTGACGATTGTTCAATAGCTCATGGACTAAAAGTGTAAATTTGAATACATTGATTAAATAATTTATTACATTCAAATGAAATACAACGATTCTAACTGCCAACTAAATTGAAATACAATAAATCAAAATCTAATATAAATCCGAAAGCTTAAAGGATGCATCTCAAAACAACCTGAAACATGTACAAAATAATTTGGTCAATACAAAAATTGTATTGGTGAGCATACCCTGTTTAAATAAATATAGTAGAAAAGTGTTTAGCAATTCATGTGCGGTACCATTTGCAATTATGTAATAAGTAATATCCGTTCAAAACCAAACCTGAGAATAATGACTAACACATGACTAACCAACTGAATAATGAATTAACAAGACAATGACCAAGATTCTCTCAACAGAGTCTCAAGGGGGTATACCATAGTACTATTCATTGAAAAGCTAGGCCGCCCAGCGGTTAATGATTTTGACAAGTCATAGACATACCAATTAACATAAAGCAAACACACATGAGAATTGCATTTAGTAAAAGAAATAGAAACTTGATAGTAAGTACATGAGTCACCCCAAAATAGTAAAACAGTAAAAAGGGGAAAGATATACTCACTTTGATTGTGATGATGAACTTGTAAGGAACCAACGAGAATCAATAATTATGATTGAACCTATATTTTCATTATTAAAATTTATAAGCAATAATTTGGTTGTATGATCATTCTTTGAGTTTATTGATCTTTCCGGCGACGGAACTTTTAAGATGTGTGGTTAATCGTTGAATTCTCGTTTATATTAGTAATTAATACAATTTAATGAATTAATCATATCCCAAGTTTACTGAAATTAAATACATTAACTAGGTATTATAATTACAATTATTAATGCTTGTATAACACTTTAAATATATCTCAAGGATATATATATATATATATGTACCATCATATTTTTTTTAGTTAGATAAAATATAGACTCAATTCTCAAACAACAACCTTTATTTACGTAATATAAGTAGAAAAATCAGATGAGAATCATATCATAAAGCTTGGTTAACCCATAATTAATAATATTAATATAGTACATGTTTGCTAAAATTGGCTTTAAGAGATCTTGTATTTCAACGACTCATAGCCTAAATGTTATAATATTATTACAGTGAGTGAAGGTTTAGGGTTAGGTACATAGAACATCAAAGTAGCAGAGCTAAAAAAAATGTATGTAAAGCTATTTTTTTTACGGCTAAAGGTCTCCACAAACACCTAATTTGTGGTCATGTATGACGTTTCTAAAAGCCTTATAACATGAAAAGGAGTAGAAATGAAACTAACGAAAGAACTCTAGCATATGTTCTTATTACCTGACCGGACTCGAATCCCACGACAACCAACGTAAACGGAAAAACAATCAAACAAAGCGTTATATATATATATATATATTTGAATTTAATTGGTACATTCATCTTTTACAAGCCAATTTTAGATTATATGATACCGTAGTCGCCGGAACAAATCATTGGTCAAAACAATTTAAGCATACGAAACAAGGGTTGTGTTCAATACCTTGATAGTACAACGAATCATAATATGACAGCGATGGATGTTTCCGGTTGTATACTACTGAATCGAATTAAACCGAACTGGAAGAGATGTGACTCACGGAATCGAGGGTTACAGCCTAAAACAGTGGTGAACACCGGTGATCAGAAGTGGTGGTTTTAAATGGCAGAAGCAAGGACGGTGGTTTGGTCAGGTTGATGGTGGATCACTGTGGCGGAGAGTGATTGAGGTTGTGTCAAAATGGACCTACTACTTTGGTCATTTATAAGGTTTACATGTAACGGTTGTGATTCATTAAATTGATTTATTAAATTGATTTAAATTCATTTAAGCTTTAGTCCAAAAGAATACTTGTAAAGGAAACGAATTACGTAACGCTTTTGAATACATATACTCCTAATAGAATGGATGTTATCATTAGTGATTTAATATCCTTAGCAAATATCGGAACTTTTATGAAATCTTAGAAGGATAGATATAAATTAAATTATTTAGTGGTTAACATTCTATACTAAAATAGTTGATTGTTTTTGTATGATCATTTCAAAATTGGTGGATATGGTTTAGCAAAATAAAATAAATTTTCAAGGCGTTTTATGGATTAAAAATTCATTCATAGATAAAATAATATTTGAAGGGGACTAGAGGTGAAGCTTCAAAATAGACAAAGGACTAAAATTGACAACTTGCTAAAAGACGAGGGTGACGGATGTCACAGTCTCCCCTACTTTAGAAAATTTCGTCTCGAAATTTCTTTCAAATGGAGGTTACTATGAAACAAAAGGCGTTGTAAAAGCCAAGTAATTGTTAACTTTTTTTTTTTTGCATCAATTATGATTCGACAAAATTTAAAATAGTTGTCTAATATCCAAAGTAAAAGTTTCAAAATCCTTGTCAGTTGACCCGAGATTAGTAAGTTGAGAGCTTAAATGAGAAAGGTTTTGGGAATATGTAACTGGTGAGGGCAGAGGTACTAATGAAGCAGTCTCCCCTACTTTAGAAAGGTTGTGATTAAACTTTACTAGGGCATGCAACAAGAATCCAAACAACCAAGGATGTAAGAGTACACAAGATTTTAGTTTTCTGTGTGGGTGGTCAAGAGAAAGACTCTAGGAAGACGAATTGAAACTCGTGTAACAACGTTCCTATCGAAAGTGTTAGCTATTAGTCAACGATCTAATGAAGAGATAGTAATGGGTAGGTTCTTGGTCAGACTCCTAGTCCGCTCCCGCAGTATTGTTTATGCTTATATATAGGGTGTACCGTAGCTGACCCACCACACTCCCGATACTTTGGATTCGTACTAATTGTCTACCAATAGCCTAAGTAGAATCACACACCACCCTCATGTACCTGTAAGCCCATGATTGCGTTCCGGACCGTAATCATCGATTTACCTTACACTAGGGTGTTATGCTTTTCCATAACCCTAACAAAAATAATACCAGGAACAAATGCGTGCAACCAGTATGTAAAAGCTACTGTAATGAAATAATGTTCAATCATGTCATGGTTAGAGGTCCTTCCCTTTCGGGTTTACCCTTTAACCGTAATGAGAGTACTGTGTAAGTAATAGACATGGTTAGAGGTTCTTCCCTTTCGGGTTCACCCTTAACCGATAGTTTCTGTTTACATCGTTGGCTTTAAACACTCATATTGATAGACTCTGAGATTTACACCGTTCCCCTCGGATTAAAGAAATATTCTAATCCGAGTCGTACGTGGGCACCGGCTTAGATCTCATACGAGTTATCAACTAGTATGTTCGTTGGCCATGATGATGACCAAAATAATGTAAAGTATAACAGGGTTTTGCTCAAAACAGGAAAAAAAATATGCATACCAAATATGTGTTCAAGTAAGTATATAAGTATAATTTCGATTGAAAGAATAGTATAACACAAATCAGATAAATCGCACAATTTGAACAAAATGAACGTAAACGAGTTAAATTAATGCTCAAAACTAGTGTTGTAAGAATAACTACTAATAACTAGTGCGTGAATAGTTACGTATAACGCGTGAAAATAACCATCAATAAAAGAATAATATGGGAATAAGAAGATAATGTGCAAACGTAACTATAAGTGGAATGGTGTATAAAGAAAATAATGAAATTTATTGTAAATGAAGTGCATGGAACAGGTGTATAACCTACTGACATGCGCGTTAAAATTTAAAAATTTTGCATTTACGCACAATACGATAGAAAGCATTTAGCAACATTCAATGTTTTGTTAGACCAGAAGTTTTGTGACCGAAAGAGTGTATGTATAAAAAGATAAATTTTTGTTTATAAAATCCTGGTTTACTTGAACTTTGTGATATAGTTGAAAGAATAGTAATAATGCATGAGAATAACTTTTTAGAAATTGATGTGTATGTTAGATTTAAATAGCTTCATTTGAAAATTTTTTCATAAATACACATTTTCATGTGTTTACGAGAAGTCGAGTTTGAAAAATGTTATAAGGCTTATTATTAGCTGCATATTTCTCCCGAAAATATATATTGGATTTGAAAACAAAAGGTTTACATTTGACTTTTAAAATATGTAAT
Organism: Ambrosia x helenae; assembly: GCA_030844895.1. Taxonomy (NCBI): domain Eukaryota; kingdom Viridiplantae; phylum Streptophyta; class Magnoliopsida; order Asterales; family Asteraceae; genus Ambrosia; species Ambrosia x helenae. The sequence continues at coordinate 141,271,029 of CM061231.1, forward strand.
ACAGGTTTGTAAAATGCAAAATGAAACCATTTCATGAAGTATTTATAAATCTAATATGTTTTAAAAGACCAAGATTCAAGATGACGTGAATGATAAAAGTAAATGCGACAATAGTGTAGAAGTCACAAATCATAAATGAAAATAGTGTAAGTTCTAAAGCGGATAAAAGTTTTAATAATGATGATGAAAAAATCCAAAAGCGAATAATTAATGAGTATATAAAACATCAAGAGATGTGACTTAAAATCCAAATGTTAAACAAAACTTAAGAGTCAATAATGAAAAACGGAAAAAATGCACAAATAGCGATAGCTATTAATAGAGAAAGTTCAAAAGACATAATAACTTCATTATAAAAAAATTTATGATAAGAGTTTCAATCAACAAATGAAAAATATATCAAAAATGTGATACTGAAAATATTTCTAATGAAACTGGTGACTAGCCAAAGAAATTGAAATATTATTAGTGACTTTGTGGGGAGCGTACTTGAACCTATGAGTGAATGGTCATCTTTCTACCCCATCACTCGTAAATTTCAAAACCTTTAGCGAGACTTTAAAACGAGATGTAGAAACAGATCCTTGAGATGTGGATTTCACTCCTAACTCAAAAATGTATTTCAAAATTGAAAACAATAGAGGAATGAAACCAATCACTAAGTTAGGGATATCACTCCCAGCTTAGTGGTTAAGTTTCTTTTTGAAGGAAATACTCTTTGAGGTGTGGATGTCACTCCTATCTCAAATATATATTCCTGAGATAAATAATATATAGAGGAGTGAAACTAATCACCAAGGTATGGATGTCACTCCTAACTTGGCGCTATCGTTTCGTTTGTGAAATGCGAGCGTATTCTTTTCTAAGCAAAATACCGAAAGAATAACGAGAAAGTATCATAGCAAAAATACCTAGAAAGAAAATATAAGAATAAAGAGGAATATACACGAGAGGACTCGTGAATGTAAACTTAGTTATAGACTAGGCTAAAAGGCATTCTAATAACCTAATTCCCTATAACCATGGCTCTGATACCAATCTGTAACACCCCAACCGATGGCGGAAACATCGAGGTGTCACATAGTGACGATTGTTCAATAGCTCATGGACTAAAAGTGTAAATTTGAATACATTGATTAAATAATTTATTACATTCAAATGAAATACAACGATTCTAACTGCCAACTAAATTGAAATACAATAAATCAAAATCTAACATAAATCCGAAAGCTTAAAGGATGCATCTCAAAACAACCTGAAACATGTACAAAATAATTTGGTCAATACAAAAATTGTATTGGTGAGCATACCCTGTTTAAATTAATATAGTAGAAAAGTGTTTAGCAATTCATGTGCGGTACCATTTGCAATTATGTAATAAGTAATATCCGTTCAAAACCAAACCTGAGAATAATGACTAACACATGACTAACCAACTGAATAATGAATTAACAAGACAATGACCAAGATTCTCTCAACAGAGTCTCAATGGGGTATACCATAGTACTATTCATTGAAAAGCTAGGCCGCCCAGCGGTTAATGATTTTGACAAGTCATAGACACACCAATTAACATAAAGCAAACACACATGAGAATTGCATTTAGTAAAAGAAATAGAAACTTGATAGTAAGTACATGAGTCACCCCAAAATAGTAAAACAGTAAAAAGGGGAAAGATATACTCACTTTGATTGTGATGATGAACTTGTAAGGAACCAACGAGAATCAATAATTATGATTGAACCTATATTTTCATTATTAAAATTTATAAGCAATAATTTGGTTGTATGATCATTCTTTGAGTTTATTGATCTTTCCGGCGACGGAACTTTTAAGATGTGTGGTTAATCGTTGAATTCTCGTTTGTATTAGTAATTAATACAATTTAATGAATTAATCATATGAGAAACTCCAAGTTTACTGAAATTAAATACATTAACTAGGTATTATAATTACAATTATTAATGCTTGTATAACACTTTAAATATATCTCAAGGATATATATATATATATATATATATGTACCATCATATTTTTTTTAGTTAGATCAAATATAGACTCAATTCTCAAACAACAACCTTTATTTACGTAATATAAGTAGAAAAATCAGATGAGAATCATATCATAAAGCTTGGTTAACCCATAATTAATAATATTAATATAGTACATGTTTGCTAAAATTGGCTTTAAGAGATCTTGTATTTCAACGACTCATAGCCTAAATGTTATAATATTATTACAGTGAGTGAAGGTTTAGGGTTAGGTACATAGAACATCAAAGTAGCAGAGCTAAAAAAAATGTATGTAAAGCTATTTTTTTACGGCTAAAGGTCTCCACAAACACCTAATTTGTGGTCATGTATGACGTTTCTAAAAGCCTTATAACATGAAAAGGAGTAGAAATGAAACTAACGAAAGAACTCTAGCAGATGTTCTTATTACCTGACCGGACTCGAATCCCACGACAACCAACGTAAACGGAAAAACAATCAAACAAAGCGTTATATATATATATATATTTGAATTTAATTGGTACATTCATCTTTTACAAGCCAATTTTAGATTATACGATATCGTAGTCGCCGGAACAAATCATTGGTCAAAACAATTTAAGCATACGAAACAAGGGTTGTGTTCAATACCTTGATAGTACAACGAATCATAATATGACAGCGATGGATGTTTCCGGTTGTATACTACTGAATCGAATTAAACCGAACTGGAAGAGATGTGACTCACGGAACCGAGGGTTACAGCCTAAAACAGTGGTGAACACAGGTGATCAGAAGTGGTGGTTTTAAATGGCAGAAGCAAGGACGCTGGTTTGGTCAGGTTGATGGTGGATCACGGTGGCGGAGAGTGGTTGAGGTTGTGTCAAAATGGACCTACTACTTTGGTCATTTATAAGGTTTACATGTAACGGTTGTGATTCATTAAATTGATTTATTAAATTGATTTAAATTCATTTAAGCTTTAGTCCAAAAGAATACTTGTAAAGGAAACGAATTACGTAACGCTTTTGAATACATATACTCCTAATAGAATGGATGTTATCATTAGTGATTTAATATCCTTAGCAAATATCGGAACTTTTATGAAATCTTAGAAGGATAGATATAAATTAAATTATTTAGTGGTTAACATTCTATACTAAAATAGTTGATTGTTTTTGTATGATCATTTCAAAATTGGTGGATATGGTTTAGCAAAATAAAATAAATTTTCAAGGCGTTTTATGGATTAAAAATTCATTCATAGATAAAATAATATTTGAAGGGGACTAGAGGTGAAGCTTCAAAATAGACAAAGGACTAAAATTGACAACTTGCTAAAAGACGAGGGTGACGGATGTCACAATTACACCCGGGCGCTATATGTGAAAATTGACCGAGGGCTTTATAAAAATAACACCTAAAGTAAAAAACTTCAACCAATCAAAAATGGACACGTGGCACGAGGTTAGAAATCAAACGGTCAAAAAATTGACCGTTGCCCCATTTAATTTTTTGAACGTTTTTTTGAACGGTTAACATTTATTTTTTTTTAAACTTTGTATATATATACACACACAATATAAACACAAACACACATACAACTAAACTAAAAAACACACACCACAACACAAACATGTATCCATATGGTTCACCGTTCGGGGTCCCGGGTCGACCAGGTGCGAGGCCAAACACTATGAGGCCAAACACTACTACTCCGCTGCCACCCAATTGGGGCGAGTTTGACGCGAACACAATGCAATACGCGCAACTTCTTGGCATGCCCGGTCAATTTTATCCGGGCCCAAAGATGCCCGCTCAATTTTTTCCTCCACCAAACTATGTCCAACCTTCTCAGGAGGAGCCCGATTCCGTACCAGAAACTCAAGACGAACCCGAGGGTTCTCAACGTGGGCGCGGGCGCGGGAGACGCTCGCATAAAAAGAAAGACGCGAACGCTCCTCGTCAAAAAAAGCAACAGGAACGTTGGGAAAGAGATGAGAAGTTCAAGTTAGCGCGAGCCTGGCTCGACATATCCGAGGACCCGGAAGTTGGTTAGTATTTTTTTTTGTGTTTACATATATATACATATATATATATATACTTTTTAAAATGTTGGTTTAGTATTTTTTTTTGTGTTTACATATATATATATATATATACTTTTTAAAATGTTGGTTAGTATTTTTTTTTGTGTTTACATATATATATATATATATATATATATATATACTTTTTAAAACGTTGGTTTAGTGTTTTTTTTTAATCGTATGATATTTTTTTGCAGCAAACTATCAACATACCCCGGTGTTTTGGCAACGGATTCGAGAGCTATTTTTTGCGGCCATGGGTAGGGGAGTATTGAGAGCAAGACTCGATATCTGGAAAGTGGTCGGACATTAATAATAAATGTCACTCGTTTTCGGAGGTCTACCAACGTTGCAAGGACAACAGGGCCAGCGGAGAAGGTGATGACGGTTTATTGGCCAGGGCTTGGACGAGATGAGAGATACCCGCGGGCCGTTCCCGTATTTAAGGATATGGGATATGTTGAGACATAGTCCTAAGTGGGCTGATGTCCCGCCTATGGGGTCGGGTAGTGGGCGCAAGATTAGGAGAGGAAGAGGATCAGGAGGAGGAGGAGGAGGACCGTCAAAAAGAAGCAAAACCACCTCCACGTCGCGAGATCCGGATACACCGACATCCGATGCTCGCTTTGTGAGTTTAGATGATCCTGTTGATTTGGAGGATGAGGAGGAGGAGGAGGAGGAGGAGTTTGATATTCCAAGACCACCCGGTAGACGATCAAAAAAGGGTGGCAAGGCGGAGTCGTCTTCGACAGGAGGTGGTGCATCGAGGGAGGAGTTTGATGAAATGAATCGACGACTACAGGATCTTCGCGACCTCGGCCAAAGACGTTTGCAAACTATGGACCAGAGAGTGGCTGAGAATAAAAGGTTCGTCGACATTCAAGAGGCGAGGCAAAGGGAAAAGGACATTGAGTTTTTGTCCAAACCGATCGACCACCTCGAGGGAGAAGCCCTACTCCTCGCGATACATCATAGGCAAGGTTGCAGAAGGCGGCCTAGGCGGCCGCCTAGGCGGCGCCTAGGCGCTAGGCGAGACAATATATCGGAAATAAGCCCTAGGCGAGAGATTAGGCGTTTAGATGATTAGGCGGGATTAGGCGGGTATTAGGCGGTCCTAGGCGGTCCTAGGCGAACCTAGGCGCTAGGTGAAAGATGAAGATGATTCCGGTGAAAGATGAAGATGATTCCGGTGAAAGTTGAAGATGACGCCGGTGAAAGTTGTAGATGAAGATGATATTATGAAATGATAATATTATGTTATGAATTATGATAATATATATTATAGTATCTAGGTGCTTTGGACTTTGAAATCTCCAGCACGTGAACATCTAGAAAACTGAAAAAGTGAACAATTTTTTAAGTTAATATGTAGAGATATCTAGGGCCATTAAAAAGTAATATTAATTATTATTAATTGGTAAGCAACTAGATATTTATACAAAACAATTTTTAAATATAATATAATATATTCACTTATTTACTCATATATATTGTGTATATATCTTAACATACTTTCAAAAACACCTAAATCTGTGTGTATATATATAAAATACGTATAAAAATACCAAAACGCCTAATTTTCGCCTAGTCCCGACTAGTCCCAACTAGTCCCTAGACTGGACCTCACCGCCCGCCTAGCGCCTAGCGCCTTCTGCAACACTGATCATAGGCAACAAATCCTTGCAAAATATAACCTCCAGTAATTTATTTAAGTTGTTTGTTTTTTTTTATTTTGGTATTGTAATTTATTTAAGTTGTTTGTTTTTTTTTAATTTAATTAATATTAGTTGTGTGTTTTTATTATTATTTGTAATTTTTTATATTTATTTGTCTTTTATTTTAATTATTTTGAATTAAAAGATTAAAAAAAATAAAAAAATCAACCAATCACAATCAGGGGCTTTATACCACTACACCCTTTTTTCAGTTTCTCTCTCCACACTGACTCAGCAGCCACGTGGACCAATCAGGAAGGGGGGCTTTATAAATAAAGCCCCCCACTACGCATGGTCTTATATTTGTACTTTAGAAAATAAAGTATTTGATTTATTTTAGTTTATTATATTTTAGTTTATAAAAGAAATGTTTGGTTATTTTTTACATAATTAATAGCTTTAATTTGCACTTTCATATTTACCCCTACATTATTAGAAAACTTACAAAATAAACCTTTTATATTGATGATCACTTTAATATTGAAGTTGAATGACAATTTTGCCCCTAAATTAACCTCATTTACTATTGTACCATGAGCATAAATACTTGTATTTACTTAAATTTTACCGTCATCCCTCTTAGTTGCTTTATATATAGTATATTGGCTTTCGTTTATAACTAAAATATATATATATATATATATGCATATATATATATATGCACGTTTTGTCATCAAACAAAATAAAAAGGTTTATATTTGTACTTTAGAAAATAAAGTATTTGATTTATTTTAGTTTATTATATTTTAGTTTATAAAAGAAATGTTTGATAATTTTATATAATTAATAGCTTTAATTTGCACTTTCATATTTACCCCTAGATTATTAGAAAACTTACAAAACAAACCTTTTATATTGATGATCACCTTAATATTGAAGTTGAATGACAATGTTGCCCCTAAACTAACCTCATTTACTATTGTACCATGAGCATAAATACTTGTATTTACTTAAATTTTACCGTCATCCCTCTTAGATGCTTTATATATAGTATAGATATATGCATATATATATATATATGCACGTTTTGTCATCAAACAAAATAAAAAGGTTTATATTTGTACTTTAGAAAATAAAGTATTTGATTTATTTTAGTTTATTATATTTTAGTTTATAAAAGAAATGTTTGGTTATTTTTTACATAATTAATAGCTTTAATTTGCACTTTCATATTTACCCCTAGATTATTAGAAAACTTACAAAACAAACCTTTTATATTGATGATCACTTTAATATTGAAGTTGAATGACAATTCTGCCCTTAAACTAACCTCATTTACTATTGTACCATGAGCATAAATACTTGTATTTACTTAAATTTTACCGTCATCCCTCTTAGATGCTTTATATATAGTATATATTGGCTTTCGTTTATAACTAATATATATATATATATGCATATATATATATATGCACATTTTGTCATCAAACAAAATAAAAAGGTTTATATTTGTACTTTAGAAAATAAAGTATTTGATTTATTTTAGTTTATTATATTTTAGTTTATAAAAGAAATGTTTGATTATTTTACATAATTAATAGCTTTAATTTGCACTTTCATATTTACCCCTAGATTATTAGAAAACTTATAAAACAAACCTTTTATATTGATGATCTCTTTAATATTGAAGTTGAATGACAATTTTGCCCCTAAACTAACCTCATTTACTATTGTACCATGAGCATAAATACTTGTATTTACTTAAATTTTACCGTCATCCCTCTTAGATGCTTTATATATAGTATATATATATATATATATATATGCACGTTTTGTCATCAAACAAAATAAAAAGGTTTATATTTGTACTTTAGAAAATAAAGTATTTGATTTATTTTAGTTTATTATATTTTAGTTTATAAAAGAAATGTTTGGTTATTTTTTACATAATTAATGGCTTTAATTTGCACTTTCATATTTACCCCTACATTATTAGAAAACTTACAAAACAAACATTTTATATTGATGATCACTTTAATATTGAAGTTGAATGACAATTCTGCCCTTAAACTAACCTCATTTACTATTGTACCATGAGCATAAATACTTGTATTTACTTAAATTTTACCGTCATCCCTCTTAGATGCTTTATATATAGTATGATCACTTTAATATTGAAGTTGAATGACAATTCTGCCCTTAAACTAACCTCATTTACTATTTGTACCATGAGCATAAATACTTGTATTTACTTAAATTTTACCGTCATCCCTCTTAGATGCTTTATATATAGTATAGATACGTATTATTTTTATTCGATTTACTGAACTCGAATTAAATCGAATTCTTGATAAGCGAATCGAATCAAGTTGAATTTCGATTTTTTTGAATTCGAATCGAATTCTGAACACCCCTAATATGATGACTACAAATATTAATAATTCATAACACTATATTACACGCCAAAAGCCAACGTTTAGATCACGTCAATTTTATCATGTTTTCGTTTAGCATCCTTTCAAAGTTTTTGATTCGTTTAACAGTTCATTTATCTGTTTTTTTATTCCATTTAAGCCTTTGTTGTTGTAATGACCCGAAAATTAACGAGTCATTACGGATTGGTAATCACGACACAATTTACTAATTACCAATTTAATTAATTCTAATTTAAACATAAATTCTTTTACTAAAAACATACATTTATTTATTTAACATTGGGCCGAAGCCCTTTCACAAACTTGTTCGGGTATGGGCCAAGCCCATTTAAGTTACAACACACCGGGCCTAGCCCGTTACATCCTTGGGCCGTAGCTCATTAAAACTAACTTCAAACTTATCTTTGAAACATCATTGGGCCGAAGCCCATTAAACTCAAAACATTGTTTAAAAACTTAAACACTCTTAAAACTTCTTGAACCATAAAAAGAGCCGTAGCCTATTATACTCGGCCGGCCCAAAGGCCGGGTTTTATTTAAACACTCCTAAACTTGATTCCACATTTTTAAGACACGTACGAGCTCGGGTTCCCCTTAACATATTCAACCTGAAATGCATGTTAAAAATACGTTAGCCACAAAGCTAGTGAGTGATGCCAGATTCGTTTAAACTCGTTTAAACAAACAATAATAACAATTTTTCATATGGTTCGGTCTTTCTAAGGTGGAATATATTTATCGATGGAGCACTTTACAAATGCTTTAGTGTGGTTCCAAACCTCTAATTGGTTTAGAAAAATATATCCGATGATACCGAATGGATCCATCCTACGTGATTTCTATTCGACCGATTCTATTAACTCTTTCATGATCATGAACCAATATTTCATCAAAACACACGTAAAAACTAACATGCATTCACCCCGAAATCATTAAAACATATGGGGTACATGCACTCACTTTGGGTTATTTCCGAGTCTATGATATCGCTACTTGCTTGGTTTCTATTTTCCACTCGTTCCTGTTACACCACAAATCTAGTTATCACAAGAATATATAAACGTATAGCTGGCCATTACAGCTTAGGCATAAGAATCTAAACTAAAGCTGGCCATTACAGCTTGGCACGCGACCTTATGAACTCTAGACTCATACTTACCCGGATGCTCGTTTTTCACAACGATACTCGGCTATATTCCTTGGGCCGATTGGGTTTCTTATTAAATAGGTTGGGTTTGCTTTGTTAGAAGTGGTTTATCAAGCTAATAAAAATGGTGTTGCATGGTTAAAAGGATGGTTTAAGGATGGAGGTATAAGTGTCGATTACTTTTAGTGGGTTGATGGGTGGTTTTGCATGTTGAAGGGGAGTGGTTTTAGTGATATTTAAAGTGGTCGATAGTTTTGGCCAGGAATGAATCTAAGAGATCTTATAAAGGAATAAGATTCATGCATGTAATCATACTTACTAGACCATAGAATGATGAGGTGTTGGATAAATATTACTTTGAGTATTGAGGTGTACATGACAGTGACTTTAGTAGAGATTCTTTTGATTTGGCGGTTACATATCAAAAGAAACAATGGGCCGATTTCTATTCAAGGTATAATGGGCTTAATTTGTTGTGTTTCACAATTGGGCTCACTAATATAATACAACTCTTAGTCCAAATAATACTTGAAAGATGTTGGGCCTTCGTCATAAGACTGGCCCAATTACAATTCGGGTTCTTGATCTTTATCGGGTTTAAGAATAGGCCCATAAACTTATTTGGGTTCTTAAATTATTCGGCCCACATAAGAGGTGTTATCGGGCCGAGTTTATAATCCGGGTAAGGTTATTGGGCTACACCGTAGGTGGCCCAATCATAGTATTAATTAACTATTAATTAATTATTTTGTTAAACTAATCTCGTTTATAATGAGATCATAATTTTCGGGGTGTTCCAGTTGTTTAACATCTTGCAACACGCGGCGGCCGCAACGGGCCGGTGTAAAAATCTAGTTGACCAACTTTTGAATAAAGAGAATTCAAACTTCAAAGTCATGGCATGTCACAATAGAAGACAAAGCCAGGTTGGTTGGTATACCATGTACATATATATGTAGGGCGAGCAAATCATGTATACTTGAACACGACATGATAATTTATCGTGTCATTTTTTCAAACCCGAACACGAACTTGTTTATACCTGGTCTACACGATAAGACATGATACTACCTGTTTAGAAACACTAAATATCTCACGTTTGAGAACTTGTTTCGTGAGACTAAAGTTGTCAAAAGTTCACAAAAGTAAAAAAAAAAAAACAAAAAAAATAAATAAATAAATAAACAAAGCCTAAATACATAATCCTTAACAAATTCATAAAAGTCTAATCAAATCATCTATTAAAAACTATTTAAAGTTCCAATTGAGCTTTCTTCACAAATCTTCAATTTCGAACAATTAAACCTACACACATAAAGTGATATGGTACCAAAGCATCACAAATACCATATCATCGTCTAACTAGAACCTGCATCGCCCGGCGTCCATCCGCCCGTTTTACGTCAGCGGAACGTCTGGCGTCCACCCGCCCATTCTACGTCGGCGATACATATGGCGTCCAACTGACGCCAGACGCAACCTTAACCGCCCGTTTTACGTCGGCGATACACCTGTCGTCCAATTGACGCCAGGCGCAAGTTCGTTCGCCCGTTTCACGTCAGCGGACCCAATATACTTCAAAGCTTCCCTAGCAAGCCAATTGAAGCTTCGCCAACACAACTGGAAGATGCCTTTTTGGCCAGCCTTGGGACTCACCCCTGCCCCAGGCAAAATATCTCTGACGCAACAGACTGCCCATCAGAGTTTCTCTCCAATCAGGACTGCTCTCAGTCTGACATGCAGAAAGGACGACGACGTGGTAGCCTCCCAGCCAAGATATCTTCCTGTCAGCAGACTTTCTCAACCTGTCTCAAGGTCCAAGGAAAAAAATGATTACCCACCGCCCTCGCTCTACCAATAGGCGGGCGACACGTGTCCGCCGACCATCAGCGTCCATTCAGCGGGCGCCACGCGTACTATCGTCAGGACGGTAACATCCCCCTTTAGCATTTTACTTTCTCCTTTTTATCAAAACCCACTTGCACCAAATGGGCTTAAGGACTTTGGCCGGAATCTTGGAGACACCTCTACCTGGGCCGGGCCCCATCAAGGGTAGAGAATGGGCTGAGAAAGTGTGAGGTCAAGGTACTACAAAAGGATGAGCTCCTTCTCCTTTTGTTGGCATTTGATATCACATACACTTTCACTCAAAAAGAATACGAACTCCTTCGTACCTTTTTTCAACCCCTTGTTTATTATACTAACCTTTAGATGCTCGGCTCTTCTAATCGGTAGTCTTCTAAACTCCTTGGACTTGTCCTTAGACCTCCACGTATTTTATAAACACCTCTCTTTACAAAATACAGTAGAATCACCACTTGTTTTAGCGTCTATTCGGTAATCCAGGAATCGTGTTTCTTCATTGGCGCCATTCGTGGCCTTACCACAATACTCTAAACAAACAGCTTTTACGAGACTTACTCATTAATCCACATCGGAAAAATGACTACTTCACCTCCAAAAGTGTACACTCCCTCTGGGGTCGTCGAAGATATCACTGACGTTAACCCGGGATCTCATCCAACATCCGGGGATCACGACAATAACCAACAACCTCCTGTCGTTACCCCCAAGAACCTAGAATTCCAACTCACTGATCCAGCACCTCCAACTGAGGAGTAGATCGACACCCTGAATAATGACTGGTACGAACGCCAGAAACAACTTCTCGACGCCCAGCTGGAACGCCGCAGACCTAACTGGTAAAGCCATCATGGGGTCCTCCTCCAAACGACCCACTCGAACAGCAGTTGCCGCCCGTCACGGGGAAGGTCAAGGGCAACCCCCCTGTGGACCAGGCCCGTGCAGAGCACAACCTGTTCGATGACGATGACTACGACGAAAGTTCTTGGGAAGACGACGCCTCCAGAGACTATCGCCGCACCCTATACTACCGGCGTGAACGACTGAACAGGTATAACAACGACGCAGCAAACAACATGTCGCTCCATGACCGACCAGCGGACTTCGCCAACTAATCCAAGTTCACAAGGCGTATCTCTGAAGCACCAATACCACCAAGGCAACACCTCCCGACCAACGTCAGGATATATGACGGCCTTACCGACCCCGATGACCACCTCGGCATTTTCAACCAAGCCGGAGCCGTCATCGGATGGACTTTACCCGTCTGGTGCCACATGTTTGCCCAGACACTTACCGGAGCCGCCAGGGTCTGGTTTGACAACCTCCCTACCGGAAGCATCGATAGCTACGAACAGTTAATCGACAAATTTTCGCTCCACTTCAGCCAGCAACGTCGCCACAAGCGTGACAAAAGCCAGATCTCTCTATGCAAACGGAGAGACACTGAACCGCTCGAAGACTTTATCGTGCGGTTCAATAAAGAAGCACTCCAACTAGGAACGGGGGACGAGGCAACTCGGACCTCCTTCCTGGCCAACGTCAACGACGATGGCTTCCAACATACCCTTCAAGGGAAAGATGGCGTCCCAGACTCCTAGGAAGAGGTTGTCCGCATCTCAAAGTTATACGCGGGCAACCAAAAAACGATGCGCCAAAACCAACGCGGAAGCTCCAGCAACAACCGCAGCTGCAACAACAACCGACCGTCGGTCTGGAGCCGTATTTCAGGTTCCACCGACGAAGGACGCTACTCAACCTCTGGCGACGCCAGAAACATAATCGGTAGCAAACAAACGCGCGATCCGCGCAACAGCGGTCGCCGGAACCAAGACTGGACTCCCCTCACCAAAACACCATCCCAGGTGTTGTCACAAGTCCTCTCAACTGGAGAGGTAACTTTCAAACTCCCGAAACCCATGGGCACAAAACGAAAGAACGTTGACAACATTAGATTATGTGACTTCCACAAAGATGTAGGTCACGACACTGACAACTGCTACAGCCTCAAGATGGAGATCTAGGCGGCCTTACTCTCCGTAAAGTTGGCCAACCTGGTCAAAAATGTCCGCGCCGGCGCACGCCGACAGGACGAACCCTGCAAGGCCATCAAAGACATCAAGACACACCACATCCGCGGCACATACAACCGACAGTGCAACATGACGCGCAACACCAAGCGGAAGAGAAACCTCGCCGATGGGCCAAACACGTCACAGCAGGCAGAAGCGACGACATCTGAAAATTGGAGGGAGGCCCAGGTCTTCCTCCCAATAATACCAGGGGGCGCAAAGTCAACAACCCCACTCACCATCACAGCACTGTTCGGACACTACCGAACTTACAAAATGATGTGCGACGGCGGAAGCAGCTTCGACATCATGTACCAGCAGTACTTTGACCAACTTGATGATGAAGACAAAGCACGCCTGCAACCAGATGCACCTATCGCAGGTTTCTTCAATGAAGTCATCCACCCCATCGGCAAGTTTGACTTTACAGTCACACTTGATGATGGGACCCACACCCGCTCAGAAGTTTGCACCTTTCATGTCATTCCATCCAACTCCTCATATGACATCTTGCTTGGCAGACAAGGCATGTCAAACTTCAACTGCACCGCATCAACTCTCCACCAAACCATGGGTTTCCCAACACCCACGGGGATCGCATACATCAGAGGCAATCAAGAATGCCTCATGACAACGGAGCCGGCGGCAGATACTCTCCCGCGCCAGCACCACTCGCCTCAAAAGAAGAAGAATGGGTTCTCAACCCGGCCTTCCCCGAACAAACCATTACTTTGGGGCCGACTCTGTCCCCCCAAGTACGAATACACCTAAAACAACTCTTGGTGGCGAACAAAGACATCTTTGCTTGGCAATCATCAGACATGGTCGGTGTCCCAAGACACATAGTTGAGCATCGCCTCAACACATACAAGGACGCTCGCCCAGTAGCTCAGAAAAAACGTCAACTGGGCCCCGACAGAGTCAAAGCCATGAACGAGCAAGTCGATGACCTACTCGAAGCAGGCATCATAAGAAAGTGCAACCACCAAACTTGGGTAGCTAAACCCGTCATGGTCCTCAAGAAGAACGGGTCTTGGCGCATGTGCGTAGACTAGAAAGACCTCAACAAAGCATGTCCAAAGGATCACTACCCCCTACCAAAAATCGATCTGAAGGTAGACTCTCTAGCGCCGTTCAAATACAAGTGTTTCCTCGATGCCTATCGAGGATACCACCAAATCCAGATGGCCTATGAAGACGAAGACAGAACCGCCTTCAGAACCGATAGAGGGTATACTGCTACACCAAAATGCCCTTCGGACTAAAAAATGCAGGCGCAACTTACCAACGCCTAATGGACCACGCCTTCATCAACCAAATCGGCGTCAATCTTGAGGTTTACGTCGACGACTTGGTCATCAAAAGCACCCAATAAGACACCATGCTACTGGACATCCAGCGCACCTTCGAACAGTTGCGCGAAATCAAGATGAAACTCAACCCGGGCAAGTGCTCCTTAGGAGCTGAAGAAGGGAAATTTTTAGGCGTCATTGTTACTAATGGCGGCTTCAAACTGAACCCGGAGAAAGTTCAAGTTATCCAACGCATGCCATCACCAAACTCAATAAAGGACGTGCAGACACTTATGGGACGCCTCGTCGCCCTCAATCGATTCCTATCAAACTACGTGTCCAAGTCTTTTCCTTTTGTTCATACCCTAAGAAATGTACTGAAAAAGACACAATTCCGCTGGACTCCGGAGGCTGAAGTGGCTTTTTGTGAAATGAAGCAGTGTTTGACTTACTTATCAACTTTAACAGTGCCTCTACCAGAGGAACCACTAACACTGTACCTATCCGCATCTGAAACAACGATAGGTGCAGTACTTCTGGTAGAACGCAACAAAGTCCAAACACCGATCTACTACATCAGTCGTACCCTCGCAGACGCCGAAACTAGATACTCCACAATGGAAAAGCTAGTTCTCGCACTTGTACACGCCTCAAGACGACTGCGACGATACTTTCAAGGACACCCAATCAACGCCCTAACAGATGACAGAATCAATACCGTGCTCTCCAAGCCGGAACTCTCAGGCCGCCTGGAAAAATGGGCAATCGAACTCGGCGCACACATTATCATCTACAAACCAAGGCCCCGCGATCAAAGGACTGGTTCTCGCAGACTTTATCGCGGAAATTCCAACGGATAAAATCCAAGACTACAAAGACGAACAAGATCCGAAACCCGTCCCAGACTCTCGCGTAACCTGGTCACTATACACAGACGGAGCCTCCAACGAACAGGACGCCGGTGCAGGTCTACAACTCGTCAGCCCCGACAAAACCGAATTTACATATGTCGTTCGCCTTGAGTTCCCAAGCACAAATAACGAAGCAGAGTACGAGGCATTCCTCGCAGGACTACGCCTAGCGGACAAAATGGGCGCAAGACATTTGAATGCCCACGTCGACCCAATGCTCATAGCGGGCCACATGAATGGCGTCTACGACGCCAAAGACCCGGTTATGGCTCAATACGTCGACCAAGCCAAGCTCCTCACCAAAAGATTCACAACTTGCACAATTGTCTACATCAACCGAAGTGGCAACAAGGAAACAGACGCCCTCAGCAAAATGGCATCCACTGCTTGGCCGCATATGGCCAAAGAGGTATGCATCGAAACTCTAGCTCAACCTTCAGTACCACTCAGACAAGTCAATGTAACACAAACAGGCGTCGGTTCATGGATGACCCCGATCCAAGCATACCTAGCAACGGGCACTTTACCGTCCCAAAAAGCAGAGGCCCGAAAACTCCAATACAAATCCGAGCACTGTCACCTCATGAATGGTGTTTTATACCGACGCTCCTATATTGGCCCTCTCCTGAGGTGCGTGGACACCGCGACTGCCGCCTCACTTATAAAGGAAATCCACGAAGGCATATGCGGCATCCACGCAGGCCCAAGAATGGTCGTCGCAAAGATCATGAACGCCGGTAACTACTGGCCCGGGATGCACCAGGACGCTGTCAAGATCTTACGCACTTGCTTCAATTGCTAGAAACACGCACCAAATACCCTGCGCCCAAAGAACGACCTGGTTCCAGTCATCGCCGCTTGGCCATTCCAGAAATGGGCTATCGATCTAGTCAGCCCGTTCCCAATGGCCCCTGGAAAGATACAATACCTTATAGTCGTCGTCGACTACTTCACAAAATGGGTTGAAGCCAAGCCGCTAGCTTCAATCAGCGCAGAACACATTAAAAATTTCATTTGGGAATTCATCATCTGCCGTTTTGGGCTACCCATGGAAATTGTCACGGACAACTGGACGCAGTTCGCGGACAAAAAGATTCAAACCTGGTTAGCACAGTTGGGCGTCACCCAGATCTTTACATTCGCCTCCCACCCTCAAGGAAACGGTCAGGTAGAACGTATCAACAGATCACTGGTCGAAGGCATAAAGACACGCCTAGGATCCAAACGAACAGGTTGGGTAGACGAACTCCCGCACGTTTTATGGGCGCATCGCACCCTCACAAAGACCACACAGGCGAAACCCCTTTTAGCCTAAAATATGGCTCTGAAGCCGTAATCCCCGCAGAAATACAATTCCCATCGCCAAGAGTCCTCAACACTGCACAAACAGACAACGGCAGAGAACTGCGCCTCAACTTGGACCTCTTAGACGAAAGACGCGAGATCGTCGCTATATGCGAGGCAAATTATAAGAAATAATTGGAGCGCTATTACAACTCCAAAGTTAAAGCCTGCGCATTTGACATTGGGGATTACGTCCTAAGAGACAACTACGCGTCTCATTCAGAGCGCCCTGGAAAGCTAGCGCCAAATTGGGAAGGGCCTTACAAGATTCAACAAGTACTAGGAAAAGGGGCATACGCGCTCGAACGACTCGACGGCACGCCCATACCTAGATCATGGAATGTAGCGCAATTGCGCCTATGTTACTTATGAAAATCTCAGTTTTGGAAGAATACACTCCATCACTTTACATTTTGTCCACAACTGCGCAATTATTACTTTGGATCTAACTTAAGAAGTTAATTTACTCTTCATAACCTAGACGCCAAGCATTGCCATACTTCTAATTTATGAAGCTAATTTACTCTTCATAACTTAGAAACGACAATCTATTAGCCCTAAATTGTGAAGCTAATTTACTCTACACAATGGACGCTAAGTTGACTCCTAACCTATGAAGCTAATCTACTCTTCATACACATAGCAACTTATCCCACAAAAGCATTCAGAACAAACATGAACAAATATCAAAAGCGTCAAACTTCGTTTCCATTCAAAAAGAGTTACATATACAAAGGCAAAGAAAAATTGATGCCACAAACACAAATAACCTACTGAGGAGGCTCATGCGCCGTCCCTGAACTACCCAACCCGGCAGCCTTGTCCGCCAACGCCTTCTGAGCCTTCTCCCGCCCAAGACGATCGGACTCTTCAACCCATTGTCGATAGCGGCCAATGGGATCCGCATCCATGAGTGTCACACCCCAACCGATGGCGGAAACATCGAGGTGAGACTTGTGATAGATTGTTCAAAGACTTCATAACGCTAAATTGTGACAATAGATTTAAATAGATTCCATTCGTATCTAAGATCCAACAAGTATACAATTTGTTCATGAGAAAAATACATTAACTTGAACATGAAGTAAAATAAAGATTATTTCGTTTGTTTCTAAGGCCGAATCCTAAGTGATGTTTCTTGTATTATCTCATCAAGCTTTTTCCTGCAACATGTATAAAATATCCGTCAACACATAAAGTATTGGTGAGCATACTAGTTTTAGTTTACATACATAATATTTAGAATGATTTACCCGAATCTCATACTATAGCATTGCACATACATACCATACAAAGAACATAACTCAAACCCGCGAGTACCACAGCGTATACCTAACATATTCATGTTAGGCCGTTTAAATCTTAACAATGACCCATAAAGGGGGCGGTGTGCTAGTCCTATAGCGCTATACATGTTAAGTGGGCTAATAATAGTTAATGATTTATGTCTAAGTATCTAAGAATCGTAAGCATGGCAAATAGCATATAAGTATGTTTAATAGATTGAGCATGATAGTTTAAGAGTATGAAATCGTTTAAGTTTTGATAATGATACATGTTGTGCCCCAAAGAATAAAGAATAAAAGGGGGACAAGTATGAACTCACCTGAAGTGCATTACGAAAGAATAACAAACAATGTCTGAAGCTGGATTGACTGAATCTCTTGTGTCCTATTACAAGTAAAGGATGCCTTAAATTCTAATGCAAATGAACTTATTTTGTTTATTGGTTGTAAAGATAGTTTATTCAACTACCTAGACTCGTATTGTAAACAATACGTGTCTTAATGAGTGTATGGCTTAACGAACCAATGGTACTTGGTTTAGTTTCACGAAGCTTGCGCGTATGTATAGTTATATATAATGTATATGTATACTTTATATAATATTCAGATTCACGGCTTTAAACTAGTTAGAAAGGAATATTCAAGATAGTGAAAATAATACGTGTAACTTGATTCGCGTTTTAGTTTATTTGAAGACCGTACGTTATATGTATTATGTTTATATATATAATCATGTATTTATGTTCAGATATTTCTATAAGAAAATAATAATAAAATAAGGTTTGGATAGAATTTATATGTAAAACGTTACTTTTGAAGCAGAACATTATAGGTTTGAACGCCCGATATGCTTGTTATATTTTTATAAAAAAATTGGGCAGAGTCTCCTCTGTTTTTGTAAGAAACCGACAACTCATGTTGTCTATATTATTCCCAAAATCAATCACCCATATTCACAAGACGCAACATAATTAGACTAAGCCTTTAGACACGACAAAAAGACTTAACTTATTAAAAACTATGATAAGTGATGAACTATACTTTTCGACAACATAGATATATATAGACCAACAATTGATAGTATAAGTATAAGTTACTCTTTATTTGATGGTTCGAAAACAAAATAGTAAAACGACTAGTATTAAACTTGTATAATCGTGTTAATGAGCATACATTATTATTACAATAAAGCTTTTACAAGTATAAGTCGGTTCGCTCTGTTTTACACTTTTTAAATTAAATATATATGTACGAATTAACTCAAAATAAGCAAAAGAAATAAAGACACGGTGCGCGTTTATACCTTCCCGTGATTAGACCCGCAAACCGACACGTACACGCTGTTGACCAGCTTTGACTATTGACTGCGGTTGACCAGAAGTTTGACCCGTTGACCGACTCTTGACTAGAACCGAAACTTTTCCAGATTCGACCCGCTGTATCGCGTCTCAACAACCTTAACTCTCGAGGTTTGACCCGAAAAGAAACCAAGCAAGAAGTACAAACCCAAACCCACATCATCCATGGTCAAGACCAGATCTTCATCTCCACCGACACGTGACCATTGCAGGTCACGGTACCAGTCCGACGAGAGCCAGAAATTGAACGAAACCTCACTAATCGCTGCAGTCTCAACCACTACTCACCTCGGCACCAACACTAATCGAACATAATAGTCACAAGACCTGACTCAAATCACCAAACCTGACCCAGAATGAAACGACTCCAGCACCCCCGTCACGTTACTCACACAATGCCGCCACCACCATCCATTGTGGTGGCCGGCCGTTCATAATAATGGAGGGTCTGCCGCTGCTCAGTATGGATCGGGTGGTTCTTGGTTGCCGTGACTTGAATGAAGAGGGGAAGGAGTTTGTAAAGGGTGGTTCAGATTGTGGTTGTTGGTGGCGGCGGCGGCAGCCGGAGTAGAGGGATTGTGGTCCTTGCTCCTGCCGCTGCTGTTGCCTAGAGAGGGGGAGAAGAGGGGGCGTTGACTGATTAACGAGGAAGAGGGAGAGAGGAGCTCGAGTGGTGGATTGTTGGTGGTTTCCGCCGTCGCTCCACAGAAGGGGAAGGGAGTACTGGTTCGTGATCTTGAGGGCAGAGAGGAAAGGGTAGCGGTTCAGTGGTGGTGTGGGTGAAGTTATGAGCAGGTAGAGGAAGAAGGAGAAGATAAAGGGATTTGATGAGATGGGGACTAGGGTTAGAATGAAGGGAAATGAGAATAAGGTGTTTATATAGATAGGGTTTTGTAACACCCCAACCGATGGCGGAAACATCGAGGTGTCACGTATGAATGATTGTTCAGTAGCTCATGGTAATACATATGTTTACATAATCCTATAATACAATATTGAATTACATTAAATGTCTTGAATGAAATCTAGTACATCCAAAAATCAAACAGAGCATAAAACTTCAAATATCTTCTCATGCTAGCTCTAGACTTCAAGCATCATTATTTCCTGTTGAGTTGTAAAAATGGGGGGGGGGTCAACTAGAAGTTGGTGAGAATACATAATCCATGTCAAGCAATTAAGTTTAAGAATAAAAGTTTAGCAATTCATATGTCTATCGTAAGTTTAAGTCTACATGAATAAACATGATATGTTGAATCGACATAATCAAACCTCCGACTAGTTTAGGTCCATCCCGTCATCCACGGTTCACCTTAATATGTTGGAACGATAACAATCACCCACTCTACCTATGTAGGAGGTACACGTATCCGGGTGGGATTGTCAATCCAATAGATCTATTATTGAGTATCGCCGGCTTGGCCATAGCTAATGATTATGTATTGTTGAAACTTGTTGAAACTGTTGTTGTTGTCTAAATCATGAGGCATTAAAGTTTACAACTAGACATGTATGTAGAATTGCTTAAGTATAATGTTGCACGTATAAAGAATTGCATAAACATGGTCACATAAACTCACCTTAGCAAAGTATTAAGTCTCGAGAAATAGAATATGTGTAGCCCCAAAGTTGCCAATTACAAAAGCTTATAATCAAAGCTTCAATTGTAGAAGTAATAGACTATAGAAGAAAGGTATGAGGGAAAGTTTAATCGGATTGAAACAATCGATTTAGAGGTGCAAAGTATAATGGGTCATAGGTGGGTTTTTATACTAGTTTTGGATTCAATTAGCCATTAAAATTGGTCAACACCATAAAGTAAGGTTTTATGATGAATTGACTATTTGACTCAAGGCTTTATAAAAAAAATCTTGTATGTGAAAAAAAAAGAATTTAGAATCATATTATTATTATTATTATTATTATTTATATACATTTATGTATGTATATAAGTTGTGAGTTAGGATAAATAAAGACTTAGGCACATTTGTATAATATTAATGATAAAGGTGTAATGAAAAAAATATATATATATATATATATAAGGGCTTTTTATGTATTAAAATTTTGGGGAAAATTTTGCGATGTTACAGGTTTGGTGTAAGTTAACTGGATGGGAACCGCGTATACGAGCCAGTTACTGACTCGGTACAACTCCACTCGTCTAGTCGTTTGAATATTAGAATCACGTATTTTATTTATATGAACCAACTAAAATCGAGTATTTGGACTATATATTCGTTATATATGTATTTATAATCGCGTCTAATTTATAAAGGTTTGCTAAGCGTCGGTCATTTACCACGTCATTACTTGAAACGCGTTATTATTATTTTCGACACTATATTGGCGTATTTAAATGATTTAGCTCATTAACGAATAGAAACATATCTCTTGTTGACGAGATATTATTGTTAATAGATTAAGATAGTTGTGCGAATTATATATTTTATTTTTTTATTATTATTAATATCTTTTTAATATTTTAGAAAGTAACGGGACGTTACAATGAGGCACTTTCCAACCGTCTGAAGAACGGGAAACTTCATCTGCTCCAACTTCTTCAGCTGGTCTACTAGTTCATCCTCAGGGTTGATATCTTGAAATGGCTCCTCTTCAATAGGGGCCCCATTCTTCGCCGCCAGGTAACCCTCCAACCAGCCTACGCGCAAACCAGCCATGCGCGCAGCCTGCACGATCTCCACCACCTGCTCGCCCATCTTCGGCTCATTCCAGCAACGGTTGAAGATCTACAACAGAAACAAACACACAAGTTAGTAGGAGCATGAAACACTTAAACACAAATACAAGTCAAAGAAGAAGACTTGCCGCTGAAACGCCGTCGGACATCATCCACAGGGCCTTCTCCTCAGAAGCCCTCTTCTCTTCCAACAAACTGGCCTCTTCAACGGATCACGCCTCCTTCTCCTTGATAAGGTCATTTATCCGACCTTCCAACTCAGATACTCGACTAACTCGAGTGGTCATCATCACCACATCGGCATCCTTCGCCTTAAGGTCAGTTAAGGCAGTAGCATACTTGGAGGACATCTCCTCCAATTCCTTGACCTTAGCCGCCTCTACTTTCTTCTGCTCAGCCAACGCAGACTCAACTTTCTGCACCAACAGACGGCGGCGCTCCAACTCCTTGTTCACAGTTGCTGTGGAGTTCGCCCACGCCTTCTGTTTCTCCGCCGCATCAACGTCCTTCTGACGCAGGTCGGACTCTAGCTTCCGAACCTGCTCCAAAAGCCGCTTCCGTGCGGTCTCGTACACCTCCTTCTCTCGCGACAAATGCTCGGCTTCACCCGCAACCGACGCCTGTTCATCAAGAAATTCACCCTCCCCGCGGTGAAGAGGGTACAAATTTCCCAAAGATTGTGTCAGGTTCATACACAACTCCGAGAAAAGCGTACCCCGGTCTTGGGAACGGTGGTGTGCGCGCTCCGCTGGAGGAAGCGCGTAGTTAACGAATTCCCCATCCACAAAGGGGTTGAGGAAACGACAACTTTTGGTTATACGCCACTCAGGCGTATAAACCGGAGCATCCAACTTGAAGGCAAGAATACTGGACGACGCTCCACCGCCTTCGACCTTCTTCACACTCACCCCACCAACCCCAACCTCCTCAGGCGACGTTTCAAGTTCGTCCCTCTCCTCAACATCAACAAAAGCAGGCTCAGTTTGCGAGCCACTACCACCCTGAGCAACCATCCCTAGGACCTGCTCCCTCTTAACCTTCACCAGATCTTCATGCTGCTTCAACAGAGCCAGCCAGCGCTGCTCTTCCTCCTCCTTTTCTTTGGCAGCCAAGGCAGCCAAACGAACATCTTCAGCCCGCTTACGCTCGGCCTCCACCTGCAGAGCACGGGCTTCCTCCTCCTTTTTCTTCAAAGCGGCCTCAGCGGCACGCTTCTCTTCATCCAGCTTTTGCGCCAACTCCAACTGACGCGTTGCCTCAGCCTGGGCCCTCTCCTCCTCTAGCTTCTTCTTCCTCTCCTCTTGAAATTGCTTCACAGACGGAGGAACAGAGCCTACAAACAAATAAGCAAGATGCGTTCAGCACTTGTTAAAACCATCAAGAAGGCAAAAAGATATTACAAACACCACTCACTGCTGATTTTTCTCAGAGCCATTTTGTAGAAGGGCTCACGCTCTGGCGGGGATCAAGCTCCAAACTCTGTGGAGGATCGACAGTACCACCACCCGTGGCCGCCCTCTTCGGAGACGAACCCTGAGGTACATCCTCCTCAACCGTCTCCGGCTGTTTACGCTTGTGACCTACGCACAAAGAAAACAAAGCTCAGCCTACACAACGCAAACAAAGACAAAAAACTCAAGATATTTACTCTCAGTAGTCACTCCCTCAGTTCCACTGGCTTCGCCAGTCATAACACCACCTTGTGCCACGGCTGCAGACGCACTGGAACCTCCACCACCTGCAGAGTGACGCGTACGGTGAATTAGACCGGATGATGACCCGCTTGACTCATCGTCGGATAAAAAAACATAATCAATCCCAGCCGCCGTGCGCACGGACAACGGCTCAGGATTGACCAAGAAACAGACTTCAATGTTAAAAGGCGCACTTTCCATTGGCGCGGGGAAAAGGAAATTCTCCACCTTCAGCTCCAACTCCGACACACCTCCCTCGGGTACCGCAAGATAAGTGGTCTTCGTACCACGAGCGGCAAAAATCTCAAACAAAAACTCACCTGAAAACAGATATGCACATAAACAAACAAGGAATGATACAAATAAATAATAATAATACACAATTTACCTTCAACAGATAACGGCTTGTGATCACCAACAGGGCCACATCATATCCCTCCCTGACGCCTAGGCGGCTCCATCCCAACAGACGAAGTATACCCTCGTCCAGCCTATCCAGATCATCCAGGCGAGTAGGGTGCGCACACAACTCCTGAAACTAGGCTTCCTCTTGAAAATCCTTCATCACTTCGAAGGACTTTGCCTTCTGTCCAGCACGGAGCTCCAGTTTCTCCATCTCCACCGGAATAACCTCCTTCTTCACAAAGAAGAAACACTTCTTCCATTCACGAAGAGTCTTGGGCGAACTCTTCGGCACAATCAGAGTCACCGTCTTCGATCTCTCAACAAAGGACACCCATCCAGACTCCTTCACTTCAATTTGTAGAAAACATTGAAGTGTTCAAACTCCGGCTCCCTTCTAAGTGACCGGCAGGTGGCCTCGAAATGCATAACTCTCATTACCCCGAAGGGGCTCATATGAGAAATATGTACTCCATATTTCTGCAGGACGGAGATCAGGAACCTCGACACAGGTGGTCGGAAAAGCCCTTTCAAAAAATACGCCTCGTATAGGCATATTTACCCCTCCGGACAGTCAACCGGAGTCTGCCCCTTCTCTGGCAACTCCGGCCCCCACTCACGAAGGATGTTAAACTTCTTGACCAAAGACCGGAACTTGTCCTTGGACCAAGAAATTTGGGCATCCTTCATCGCCAACTCCGCCTTCTTATCTTCAGAAGACATCTTCGACACAGAAAAAAGAAAAATAAGAAATTCTTCTTCGGCAGTTGATCGGAAAAGCCACTAACTCGCCAGAGATATTTTAAAAAGTTCTTTCGGAATGGGAAAATGAAACAAAGGGAGGACGAAGGGAACGTATATATACCCATCGCATTTAATGCAAGGACAGAGAAAGAAATCATCACGAACAGGCTTTTCGCGCAGGGGTCCACTCACAGACAGACACGTCAGAGAGCCCACGTGACCAAACGGTTCACGCGCCGCGCGTGGCCCACTCGCTTGACGGTTGTTCTACCACAGCTGGCATATGATGTCGATGCTTGACACGTGTACGTCCACGTTCGAATCCTTCATCAACAGCTGTCCACATACAACAGATGCACGACACGTGGCGGACTACCAACTCAACAGTCTCAGTAACTGTCAGACACGTTCTCCAAGGCAGGTGTACCAACCGTCATACACGTCCCTTCAACTTCATAACATTCCAGCCTTGAATTCACACATAATTCAAAAAGACAAATTCAATGCGGAGTAAATGCAGGCGCAGAAAGGAACAAAAAACACCTTTTCACATCTTCTGATCGCGCAAACAGGCCCGACGCCTCTCTAGGCTCCCCGCATACGCACCAGATCAAAAATTTTGGAAATTTTTATTTTTCACATCATCTGATCTCGCAAACAGGCCCGACGCCTCTCTAGGCTCCCCGCCTACGCGCCTATTAAAAAAAATTGGAAATTTTTATTTTCA
This sequence comes from Ambrosia x helenae, assembly GCA_030844895.1. Taxonomy (NCBI): domain Eukaryota; kingdom Viridiplantae; phylum Streptophyta; class Magnoliopsida; order Asterales; family Asteraceae; genus Ambrosia; species Ambrosia x helenae. Next base: position 141,296,742 of record CM061231.1, read on the forward strand.
CATCACCTGATCGCGCAAACAGGCCTGACGCCTCTCTAGGCTCCCCGCCTATGCTCCAGATAAAAAATTTTGGAAATTTTTATTTTCACATTATCTGATCACGTAAAGAGGCCCGACGCCTCTCTAGGCTCCCCGCCTACGCGCCAGATCAAAATTTTCCAATCTTTGGACCGCGCAAACAGGCCCGACGCCTATCCAGGCGCCACGCCAGCACGCAGCAAGGAAACAACGACGAACTTCCTTCTCCCACATGAATGGCTTTCAACATACTAATCAATCGAGCCTGATATCACTCGATGAGTCTTTCACCAATCCTATGAACATAACTATCAAAATCACGAGGCAAACAACAATTTATAGCAACGATCCCAGAAGCTACTCATCTTCTTCAAGCTTTACACAGGAGGAGTTACCTCTCCTCGTCATCTCCACGCTTTTTAGGTAACTCTCTGCTTCAAGCTTCACAGATGAAGAAATAACTTTCTTCATCCTGCTTGAAGCCCTACTCACAACGAATGAACTTCCTTCATTCCCCTACTATTGCCCGGACCTAATCATAGGTCCCGCAATAAACGATCATTCCGTCATACGCCCGCAGCTTGATCACTGTGCGCGCACCAGTTAACGAGGTTATACAAAAAACACACGTCCACTTTGTTACACGAAAACCCAGTGACGACTAGATGTAACGCAAAGTACACTTGTGAAATCAAGTCCAGCACTCCCCTACCAAAGGTGCATGAAAGCACTGGACTGGGGGGACTTGAAGGGATATGGTACCAAAGCATCACAAATACCATATCATCGCCCAACTAAAACCGGCATCGCCCTGCCTCCATCCGCCCGTTTTACGTCAGCGGATCGTCTAGCGTCCATCTGCCCGTTTTACGTCAATGGAACGTCTGGCGTCCACCCGCCCGTTCTACGTCGGCAATACACCTGGCGTCCAACTGACGCCAGACGCACCCTTACCCGCCCGTTTTACGTCAGCGAGACACATGGCGTCCAATCGACGCCAGGCGCAAGCTCGTCCGCCCGTTTCACGTCAGCGGACCCTATATACTTCAAAGCTTCCCCAGCAAGCCAGTTGAAGCTTCGCCAACACAACTGGAAGATGTCTTTTTGGGCAGCTTTGGGACTCACCCTTGCCCCAGGCAAAATATCTCTGACGCAACAGGCTGCCCATCAGAGTTCCTCTCCAATCAGGACTGCTCTCAGTCTGACATGCAGAAAGGACGACGACGTGGCAGCCTCCCAGCCAAGATATCTTCCTGTCAGCAGACTTTTTCAACCTGTCTCGAGGTCCAAGGAAAAGAATGATTACCCACCGTCCTCGGTCTACCAATAGGCGGGCGACACGTGTCCGCCGACCATCAGCGTCCATTCAACGGGCGCCACGCGTACTATCGTCAGGACGGTAACATCCCCCCTTAGCATTTTACTTTCTCCTTTTTATCAAAACCCACTTGCACCAAATGGGCCGGAATCTTGGAGACACCTCTACTTGGGCCGGGCCCAATCAAGGGTAGAGGATGGGCTGAGAAAGTGTGAGGTCAAGGTACTACAAAAGGAGGAGCTCCTTCTCCTTTTGTTGGCATCTGATATCACATACACTTTCACTCAAAAAGAATACGAACTCCTTCGTACCTTTTTCAACCCCTTGTTTATTACACTAACCTTTAGAGGCTCGGCTCTTCTAATCGGTAGTCTTCTAAATTCCTTGGTCTTGTCCTTAGACCTCCAAGTATTTTATAAACACCTCTCTTTACAAAATACAGTAGAATCACCACTTGGATTAGCGTCTATTCGGTAATCCAGGAATTGTGTTTCTTCCACACACAATAAGTATAGTCATATTAAGCATTGGCCTATTGGACATATAAACATAGTTTTATCAAGCAACATTACTAGAAAGATATGGAGTGGTGTACCTTAGGATTCTTCATTATTTTTAGGAAGCAACACTACTTGAAGCATTTGGATTGGGTACCTTAGGATTGTTGATTAAGTTTGAAGCAACTGATTCACGACTAATGTCAACCGACATTATATCTTCTGTGAGCTCATCTACACTAACTTGGTTAGAACCTACAAAGTACAAACAAGTTATACCATTAATATAATACTATGTAAAATAACTTATAAAAATCAAGGGAAAAGGGACATTACAAAAATCTCCAAATAACCAATCTTTTGTACAGATTAGAGCCTCAACGGTATCTTTACTAAGTGAACTTCGATGTTCATTAAGTACTCTTCCACTTGCCTGAATGTCAAAATAGATGTTGGGTCTGCTGACCTGGAGAAGAACAAATGATCTGAAAAGCCAAAACATACTATATATGATCATGAATAAATCAGTAGATTACATGTTGACCCCCCCGCCCCCCCCCCAAAGACTGTTGACTCTTAACAACTGTTGTTTTCCCAACGTCTGATGAGCAAGTGTTGATCACAAAGGTCTGATTGAAGAAACAACTGCTGAGCAAAAGACTGATGAAGACACAAGGTCTATTGGAGCCAACAGCACTTAGGCTCCAAAAGAGGATTCAAGCCATCAGAGTTTTACCCCATTAGACGTTTAGTCATCAGTGTTTACCAATGTAACAGTACTTGTATTAATCAGATGTTTTATGTTGTTATAATTCGTTAGCTGCCATTGTCTTTGGTGATGTTAGCCATAGGTCATTAGAGGTTAGGTTTGTCTATAAATAGAACAGTGCATGTACTGTTCTATTCATCACTCTAAACATTCTCTTAGACAAACATCTGTGAGTGATCAGGCTGAGGGGGAGATATTGTGTAATTATACTAATCTGTGTTGGCTAATGAGAAGTATGATTTGAAAACAATTATCCCGATTGTTATGATTGATAGTTTATTATTCCGCTGCACTTTCCATTTTTTATCTATCTTCATACTGTTTCATTTATTAAATGATCATAACAAATCAAACTCAGATCCTAACAAGAGAAAATTTAAAAATTATATCTATAGCTGATCTAATCAGGTATGTGAAGATCTGATGCGCTCTTGTTTTCTGAATTTATAGAGTTGGCAAAATGGCGGGTCGGATAAGGGTTTTAGGTGATGACAGGTAGTTTTGGTACTAGTCTACACAGGTTGGGATGACCCAAACTGTTTTTTGTCCAAAATTTTTATATAGTTAATTAGAGTGTTATATATGATCAGTTAAATACCAAAATTATATTATTTAGATTTGACCAAAATTATATGGGTCAAAGTTGACACCTATTGACTAAATGAATAATGGTGTTTCTTGACATGGGTTTAAATTTGGCAGGTATCGAAGGAAGACGGATAAGCTAGTGGAACGTGTTTCTACTACACGTATAGCCACTACATGGGGCCCATTAATTGCCTACTGTTATAGATCGGTGATGTTGTTGATTTTAGTGTCATCACGACCATTTAAGTATATTTGTGGTTTACTTAAGATGAAATAGAAATAAGAAAATAGATTGATACGTGTTCGAAGGTTTGAGTAAATCCTTGTTCATGAATGTTCTTATTTTATTCACCAACGACCTTTGGGGTTCAAAGGGGCAGTGTCCCTTGGTCGGGTTTGGGGGCAACACCCTCTTAGGGTGTTTCCCCCAAGGGTCTAAACCTCTAACTAGAAAAGTAAATGCTTCAGTTTGAGAAGTTTCTAGTCCAGTGCGTCCATAAAACTCACTAGAACTTGACTTGATTTTAAATGCGGTCCTTTTTTTGGGCTACACATACATTTTCACAAAGAAAGGTTAATGCTCAACTCTGTGGCCCTCTTGTGTAATGCCAACTAGGTCCCCATACAATAGACGTGTGTCCAAATCGATCTCCATAAAGTGCCTTGAAAATGACAGCTCACACAAGTGTCGACTATGTTAATATCGTAGAGTGTGTCATCCTGACTCTCAAGATGATGCATTGACCTTTGAATGTCGAAGGTCACATGGTCATCATTTACCCGGAGTGTTATTTGGCCCCCAATCACAACAAAAATCGTCCTAGCCGTGTTAAGGAAAGGGCGTCCGAGTATCAAAGGCACTTTTGAGTCCTTATCCATATCCAAAATCACAAAATCCCGTGGAAATACAAACTTGTAAATTTTGACAAGCATGTTCTCTACAAAACCACGTGGATACTTGATCGAATGATCAGCCAGCCGATTACTCATCCTCGTGGGTGAAGGTTCACCCAGATCCAATTTGGCAAAAACCTTATAAGGCATAAGGTTAATGCTCGTTCCCAAGTCTGTCAATGCATTACTGATAATTATGTTGTCAATGACATAAGGGAGAGTGAAACTGCATGGATCTCCCATCTTCATGGGCAGTCGATTTTGTAAAATTGCAAAGCTATTCTCATTTAACAACACACAGGACAGGTCCTTAAGTTTTTGCTTGTTTGTGAGGATGTCCTTCAAGAACGTTGCATAATTAGGCATCTAAGACAAATCTTCCACAAATGGTATGTCTATGTGTAATTGTTTAAACAATTCTAGAAACTTACCATATTGTGCTTCATCCTTTTGCTTTTATTAGCCTGCCTGAGCATGGTACTGGAGGAGTATAATATGTAACCGGCTTCTAGAGCTATGTTGTATTTGTTGGGACTCGCCTAGCGTGCACCTTGTCCAAAGCATCAGTATGGACCGTCTTAGTGATCGGTGGTGAGCCCGATGTGTCAGGTCCCGTGGCTTTACCACTCCTCGTTATCACGGCATTGGCATGCCCTCTCGGATTCAGTTTAGTGTTACCTGGAAGACCACCCTGAGGCCTCTCAGATAACATATTGGCTAACTTACCAACTTGATTCTCAATAGTCTGGATAAAGGGCTTCTAACTCTTCATCTCCCCTTATTGGGCATTGAAGCGCTTCTCGTGTTGCTGGTAACGTTTTTCAACTATCTGATTTGTGTTGTTGGAGTTGCTCAGAAGTTGTTGCATCATCTCTTCCAGCTTAGAAGTACCCTAAGGGGCATGCTGGTGGGAGCTGCTCCTAGCGCCCTGATTTTGGTACGTATTTGGATGGCTGGAAAGACTTACTATGAGACTGATAAGGTTGACTTTGCAATTGTTGCGGTGTGGGGGCACACTTAGTATACCCGAGTGGGTTCTGGTTAGAAGAACCATCTTTCCACCCAAAGTTTGGGCGATTTTTCCAACCCAGATTATACGTGTTGCTATAAGGGTTATTCTGAGGTTTGATTTGATTATCCATGTAGTCCACCTCCTCATGGCCTATATACATAACCCCCTGAGCACACGAGTCCTCCTCGTGAGCAACCCCGCACCGATCACACATAGATTGAGCCTGAGAAACATTTAAGGATTTGTCAATTTTTGTTGACAATGCCTTAATCTGTGCGGTAAGAGCCGTGTAAGTGTCCACATCATGCACTCCAGAATGGGAAGACGGCCTAGATTTATCACCATGTCAAGACTTTGACTTCAACGCAGCTTTCTCGATAATTGTGTACGCCTCATTCAGGGTCTTTGTTCCCATATCTCCCCCTACATACACGTCAAAATGCTCTTGCGAGTCGTACACGAGCCTGTGCTAGAAATTCAACATAAGTTGTCTTTTTCGTAGACCATGGTGCAGAACACTAAGCAGAAGGTCTTTGAATCTCTCCCACGCCGCGTGGAGAGACTCGCCGTCATCTTGCCTGAATGTCATGATGCGGTTCTTCAGCTTAGCCGTTTTCCTAGGAGGGAAGTATTGCTGCATGAGTAGCTCTGCCAAGTCGTGATAGATCCAGTGGGTTGTGATAAAAGCTAACTCGTGGCCTTGTCTCGCACTGAAAATGGGAAGAGTCTCAACGGATTGCATCATCTATAACATTCTGCATCTTGAAAATAGCCAACACCTAACTGTGTTGGCTGGGTTTGGCCCTGTAGCCGTCTTATGTGAGATCGTGGATGATGATGGTTCCATGGCTAGTTTCCAAAGCTTAATGAGTTTGTTAAAAGAGAAAAATTAAAAATTATATCTATAGTTGATCTAATCAGGTAGGTGAAGATCTGATGTGCTCTTGTGTTCTGAATTTATAGAGTTGGCAAATGGGCGGGTTAGATAAGGGATTCAGGTGATGACATGTAGTTTTGGTTCTAGTCTACACGGGTTGGGGTGACCCATACTACTTTTGTCCAAAATTTTTATATAGTTAATTAGTTTGTTATATATGATCAGTTAAATAACAAAATTATATTATTTAGATTTGACCAAAATTAAATGGGTCAAAATTGCCACATATTAACTATATGAATAATATTCAAGATTAATATGATTCGCCTCCTTCGTATTTTTCATCTGTGTTCCGGGTTAAAGATTAATCTCCAAAAGTCGAATGTTTTTGGTATTAATTGCTCGGATAATGATATTCAAGAGCTTGTTCAGATGTCCGGGTGTAAGAAGGAGACGCTGCCTTTTTATTACCTTGGAATTAAAGTCGGGGCCAACATGAATAGAATCCGTAATTGGGATTCGGTGGTGTCAAAGGTTAAAATGCGGCTGAGATCGTGGAAGGCTAGGTCGCTTTCTATTGGAGGTAGGCTTATTCTCATCAAATCGGTGTTAACTAGCTTACCTATTTATTATATGTCCCTTTATAAAGCTCCGGTTAAAGTTGTGGGGAAATCGAAGGGTTGATAAAGAGATTCTTGTGGGGGGGGGGGAGATGAGAATGTTAAGAAAATACATTGGGTGTCTTGGGATGGTATCGCCAAACCTCTAAAACATGGGGGGTTGGGTGTGTCGCATATTGCGGACGTCAATTTGGCCCTTCTCACCAAGTGGGTTTGGAGATATAAAATGGAAGTTACTAGCTTATGGCGAAATATAATAGATGTTTGTCATGGGAGCTCACATAATTGGGAAATTCTTCCTATCAACAAGATGGTTTCAGGGGGATGGAAGTCCATGGTTTCCCACTTGATAAAGGTGGATAAGATATCAAATGTTGGGTCTGTTTCTTCTTTTTTTAGAGGAGTGATTGGGAATGGCAATAATATAAGGTTTTGGTTAGATGTGTGGTGTGGAAAGGACTCGCTGAAGCAAGCTTTTTCGAATTTGTTCAAGGTAGCAGTTAAAAAGCAAGCTAAGGTAGCTGATATATGGAGCCTGTTGATGGCTGGTAACCCATGCCTTTGGAAAAATTCGCTTCTGTCCAATGTGGAGGTTGGCGAATATAATCAGCTCACAAGACGTTTAATAGGCATTGTTCTAAATAATCGCCCAGACTCTTGGAAATGGGATGGGAACTCAGACGGTGTGTTTAAAGTTGCAGATTTCAAAAAAAAAGTTGGTTGCTGCTCGTGGCCAGGAGGATGGTATTAAAGTTAGAAAGATCGCTTGGGTGCCTCTTAAGGTAAAGATTTTTGTTTGGCGTTTAGAGTTGAATCGGATACCCACTAGGACAGCCCTTCGGAGGAGGCAGGTTATGGTAGTCGATGATGTCTGCCCCTTTTGTGAAGTCGATCCAGAAACGGCTATCCATGTTTTCACAGGTTGTGATGTTACCTTCGGGGTATGGTTGGCTATAGGTTCGTGGTGCAAAATAGATCCGATATATGCTTTTGATGTGGAGGATTTATTAAAGGTATCGCATGGGAATTTCAATAAGGTCGCTCCTAAAATTGTGCAAGGGATCATTATGGTTGCCATGTGGGCGATTTGGAATGCTCGTAATGAGAAGATATTTAAAGGGAAAGAAGTCAAGTTGGTAGAAATAGTGGCCAAAGTTAAAGCGTGTTCCTTTCTTTGGCTTAGGACTCGGTCTAAGATTAAAAATTTAGTTTGGAAGGATTGGGCGTCTTATCCTTTGTATATGTTGTAGTTGGTTTGCGTCGGTCCTTGTTTTGAGGGCCGATCGCGTGTTTTAATGAAGTTCACCTTTCAAAAAAAAAAAAAAAAACTATATGAATAATGGTTTTTCTTGACATGGGTTTAAATTTAGCAAGTATAGAAGGAAGACAGATAAGCTAGTGGAACAAGCTTCTACTGCACATATACCCACTACATGGGCCATTCGTGGCATACTGTTATAGAAAACCCCACCCGCGTAAGTTGTGGTACTCAGCATAGCGGGAGCAATAAAAGTCTCACTTAAAGTCAACCCATAAGTCAAGCCCAAAGTAATCCCACACAACAAACCAACTGGCCACCCTGTCACCCAACATAGTGTTAACAAACCCACATGCAAAAGAGAAACTAATAACAATCAACCAAATAACCTCATTAGTAATGGCAGAAAACGTCGTCGTAAAGGGTAAGTATCGGTTAGAATAGTGGTAGTGAGGGATAAAAAGGACGGGTAGTGGGGAGAGGACGAGGCCTGCAATGGTTGTAATAAAGATGGATAGTAACTGTCAGTCTTGGTTGGTTAGGTCAGTGGGCTTTGGAATGAGGAAACATAGGGTTAGACCGAGGGTTAAGGAAAGGGTTAAAGGGAGGAGTTTGGGTCCTTTGGTTTGAGTCTTGGAGGTTTTGTGATTGGGTTATTGGATGATGAGGATGAGGGTGTGGAGAAGTGTTTGATTTGTTTGGTTGATCGATCGGAGATGTAGAGGGAATGAGGGTTTGGGGGTAGGGTCACGGAAGAGTGAATGGGTAGGGAATAATTATATGAAGAGGAGAATGACAATAACATTGTAGACTTCATTGGATATTATTAGAATATATTGTGATTAAGAGAACATAATAAGCAAGTGTTCACCGGAGATTGGGTGTTCAGTTGACTTGAGGGGACGTTGAAGTGATAAATCACAAGGGGTGTGTGTGGCTGTGCATCTCATTCAAGCTAAGGTTTTGTCAGGCAGGTAGTGTCCAATGAAGGGTATTACTGTATATTATACCGATTGATAAATCTAGTATTTTAAAACGTCTATAACCTTTTCATACGATATTTTTGTTTTTAAAAAAATTTACTATGTTAATGAGCATTTTTTTTATCTTTAATACGAATACCACATTTCTACATTAAAATTGAAAAAAAAAATCCCTGTTAAATGTGTTTTCTTCTTCATTATGTCTTCTGCTCGTTCCTTGTGTTATAGTATGCACGTGTGCTTTATAAATATGTTATTTATGTTGTTTTAGTCTACACATGATTTAACTTTGTTCATTGTATTTTTAGTATTCTTTCCATTGTATTTTACGCAAATGGGTTTTGTAATTATGGTGTACATTATATTTTATTATGTTGTTCATTGTGTTTAAGTCTACTATTCATTGTGTTTTAGTGTTCTATTTATTGTGTCTTTACTCTTTAGTATGTCGTCCATTGTGTTTTATTAGACTGTTCATTGTGTTTTATACCCTATTGTTCGTTGCATATTTGATTGGTACTCATTTTGTTTTACGTTATCTTATTGTGTCTTACACAACCGGGTTTTTGACTTTTTTTTTCAAAGTATTCATTCTGTTCATTGTGCCTTTAATATGTCATCCATTGTGTTTAACGCACTGATTTTTGATTTTTTTTTTCAAATGTATTCATTGTGTTTTAGTTTTCTGTTCATTGTATCTTTAGTATGTCATCCATTGTGTCTTACGCAACTAGGTTTTCGACTTTTTTCAAAAGTATTCATTGTGTTTTAGTCTTCTGTTCATTGTGTTTTATTAGACTATTCATTGTGTTTTATACCTTATTGTTCATTGCATATTTAATTGGTACTGAATTGTGCTTTACGTTATCTCCATTGTGTCATACGCGACTGGGTTTTTGACTTTTTTTTTTTTTCAAAAGTATAACAATATGGTACTTATATTAAAGATAAAAAGACACTCAATTTTATGGTATGATTTTTTTTTAAAGATAACGTATAAAAAGTTACGAACGTTTAACAATGCTGGTTGAAATGGCATGTGAATTGCATGTGCATATTCTTTTGACAAAATTACCATTCCCACTTGTTTAATCCTTTAAACACATGTCATTTTCTAGTGGCTTCTCACCCTTCTTATTTTTTTATTGCCTTTGTAAAATAACTCAACCCTATATAATTAATAAAAAAAATTATGTTTTAGAATATATATATATATATATATATATATATATATGCATTGCCCAGTTGAAAAAATTTGTATATTATACTAATAAAAGAAAATGTAATGTAATTTATTAATATATGAGTCGTCAAGATATGTATTTAAAAATATAAACATTGGCATGACAGTTGCAAATTTTGTTAGGCTTACCCTGATGATTATAAAACAGCAAAATCATTGTTTACTTCGGCCATACTAAAAAATGCATGAAAAATCCAAAGATCTTGTGACGCGACTACTTGAAGTATTACGCTTGGACCCTGTTGATGTTGGCATCTTCAAGCTAGGGCTGGCATATCGTGTCAGACACGACATGTTAAGACATGAACACCATAACACGAACCTGTTTATAACATGTTAACACAATAAGACAAGAACCCATTTTATAAACATTAATCCTGAAATCATATTCACAAACCTATGAATGAGAGACTGAGCGACATAAGGGTTGAGAAGGAGGACGAGTGATGGGTAACCGCGGACGGGGATGGTGGGCTGGTGTTGGCAATGGTGGACGAGGATAGCAGAGTTGAGAAAGGAGAGGATGGATGACTAAGCGATGTACATGTCTGCACTATGTGATTTGATAATTGCAAATTAGGGTTATTTCATATTTAGTCCACATATGTATAAGGTATATCCCCACCCCATATATAACTTTTTTTAAAATTATTAACATGTTAACATGTCTTTATCCTGTTTAGACACAAAACTTGTTAGACCTTATTGTGTCGACTTGTTAAAGACCCGAAACTTGTTAAGGTCGTGTAGGTTCATGTCGTGTTATCGTGTTCCTGTCTGAAATTGTCAGCCCTACTCCAAGCAGTCTCCAAGCAAGCAATTTGACAGGATAGCCGCTCCTAATGCGTGCAATCATGGCTACCAAGCATCCTAAGGAAACTGTGTATTTCTTCGTGGGCCTCATATATTTTTTGGTTGTTGCTATATGTTGAAGTCCTCAAATATCTCTTTATGTAAAGCTCAATAACACCTAAAATATTAGTATGAGGTAAGTAACAACTACAACTACAATAATAGTAGTGCTAGTAGCTTCGCGAAAAAATGAAAACTTTCCTAACAAACTCTCGCCAACATTCTCAAATACTCATTCCATGCTTCATATGCCATCCTGAATGCTAATTAACAAATTATGGACACACACTTTTACAAAGGAGAGAATTCTATTTTGCGTCTTGTATCCTCTTTTTGTTTAAAATATGTAAACTTGCGTTCTAACAGACAAATATTATTAGCCAATGATGCCACTGTAACATGGTTGAAGCATCCTGATTTTACCCATGAGATCGGGTTCGACTTTCATGAGGAGCAACTCGCATGCATGCCCTCCCCTTGCGTAGGGATGGTCTCTATGGGGTTTTCCCAGTGTACGCCAGGCCAAACGCTGATGCCAGTATGGGGATCGGTTAAGACAATATAGTCTGACTGGAGTGGGGTAGTGGGCTCCCCAGAAGGGGGATGCGATTAAGCACTGCTAAAGTTGAAATTTGCCATAAAAAACAGATAAAGTTAACACTTTTACTTTATTTTGTTTAATTCCTTCTAAATTTACCGATGTCAAATAAAATTTGATAGGGTGAATACAATAATTGGTGATTGATGTGTCATGATTTTAACATATAAAACAGGCATAAATAGTCTCATAATAGGATACAATTAGGCTTATATTATTGATATTAGGTGCTTAATTCGTTTCTATTTGTATTTCTTAGGAAATTGGAGCTCCAAGATGGAAACAAAGGATTTCGGGGAAAAAACGAGCAAAAACTGGAGATTCCTGAAGATACGAGACTTGCTACATGTTCACTATATGTTTGAAGACAACCCTGAGGCTTAAACAGTGATAAAATCAGTCCGGGAGTGACCCTGCACACCCACGCACACTTGCACGAAGGCCCTGCACGCTAGAAGACAATGCAGCAAACCTGGAAAATGACGAAATTTGGGGAACAAGGCAAGCACGCCCGTGCTTACCAATGTAGCACGCCCATACTTCCTCTGAAATGTCTATAAATAGCAAACTACCCCTCACCATTTGTTCATCCCTTCTTGTGCTCTCTTGGGGTCGATTACGAAGCTTCTTCCAGAGATCATGGGGTCCTTTGGGAGGCCTTATGGCCCTCCTAACATCCCACCAAGGTTAGGCCTCGTCCTACCTTGATCGGCTTGGCCAAGAAAGGATCGTAGAGTAGTTCATATGCAATAAAACATCGAGGGTCGTGAGGTTGTTAGATGTATAGCGCTTGAAGATGGATAGCTTGTCTATGAGCAACCATGTTCTTGGGTTGATCATTCGATATGGTTGTATCTTTCTATTTTCATGAACCCAGTTCGATATGTAGACTTTTATTATTATTTGTAGTAGTTTATTTTTAGTTATTTGTTGTGTTATCTTCTTCTAATCTTTATTTGTTTATCTTTGTGACAAGTATGAATGATGATTAACTTAATAACAACCTTAACTTAATTAATTAAATAACTAAGGGTATAATCAGCTTCTGGTAGTCCCGAGCTAGATCCAAGGCGAGGAAACCGGTAGTGAGATAGATCTTTCGGGCTTCTGATATCCAAACCGGATTCCAAGCAAAGACTTCTGAAGTGGACCAGATCTGAGTGACACATTTCTGGTACTTATCATATGAGTGAATGATCTTTTTGGTAAAAGACGGTTTCCCTATGGGCGCACCAATGATCTTCGGATTGCACGCTTTTAGGATTATACGCCACCTTTACCAAGGATTTCATTCAGTTCGGGAGGTTAAGAATTGGGTAATTAAGTCATCATCTATTTGAAACCAACTTTATATTTATCAGGCCTGTAAATGTTAAAGTGTCACTAAGATAAATAAAATAAATATTCTTTATCTAGTTCTTGTTAGTACAACGCCGTTAGCCAATGGGGGCCCGCCTTCCTGAGACAATCATAAGAGAGATCTTTTGGCCTTGACCGTTAACCAATGGGGATACGAGGTTGCCAGGATAAAGAGACCCTTCGGTACGGAACGCGAGAACTAAGGAGAGGTGTACGGTGTCCCGGGTTGAGAATGAAGCCTCCAATTTAATAATATGATAAGTTTGAGGACCCGAAAACTTGACCGCGGTTTAAGGAGCTCGCTATACGCGAGGCCCTGGCGAAGTACCCCAGGTGGACGCACACTAGAGAGGTTCTGCATTCTACTCAGTAGTCGTATTCGCTTCTCTTTCAAGGAGTCAACACTTCAATATCACTCTCGTCTTCCTCGCAATTAATTAAGTTAAATTATTAACTTTAAAAATAAACTTAACTACGTATCCAGAGGGTCCCGAGATGTGCATATTTGATCTCTCTACTATTTTATCTTTTTCTTTTATAAAACCAAAACCTTTTACAAAACCATTTTTCTTTTAAAGAACCCCTCCGTTTTATTTTTCTTCAAAACCCGATCAGTTAATGGATGAAAGGTTGAGTAGGGGAAAGTGTGAACTCTGTAATACGATACTCAATACCTACCCTAGAAGCTATACTATGCACGTCAGGTTCTCTGCCTATGTGTTGGTTTTAGTTTCGAAAGTAATTATTGTTTACTTTATAAATTTATAACTTGTTAAGAAAGGTTTAGTAAAAACCAGTCGTTTACTTCAAAACCAAAGTTTCAGATTTCAAACATCAAGTTTTTGGCACCGGGGAAATGACATCTTTTTAATTTGCTAAAACCACACACATCAAGTTTTTGGCGCCGTTGCAGGGGAACACAATTATTTCCAAAGAAAGACCCAAGTCACTTAACTGTTCGGTTTATTTTTCTTTTTCATTTTTATTTTCACTTTATTTTTTTTTGGTCTTCTTTATTTTTTCTTTTTCATTTTATTTCTGCTTTATTTTTTATGATTGCGGTTGTTTTAGTTTTTCTTTTCAGGTATCCTTCGAGATTAGCTACCTTGAAGAATTCCCGTGAAGGAAACCGGAACCACCAATTTCATCAACTTTCTTTTTGGAGGGTTTTTATTTCTGCTTTATTTTCGTTTAGAAGAGGTTTGTCATACCGTGAAGATCGGCAGGTAAGTTAGTAGAATGCGAAAAATGAGTCGGGTGAGATTTTTCGAAAATTTTTAAACTTGAAATGTTTTTGGGGCTTGAAATTGGGTTTTAAAATTTAGGAGGATTTTTCACGAATTTTAAAACCATATTACGAAAGACCGTTTAAAAATTTAAAAATGTAATCTTCACTCTTAAAACCGCCATTTTCCGTAATTTTTTTTTAACAAACTCCCATCTTCACTCTAAGGTATGTATAGAACTTTTCTAAACAACTTTCTTTTTTTTTTTCTTTTTGGTTACTTTTCGTGCACGCGAGTGCATATTTGGGACGTGTTTGATCTATGATTGGACATGTTCCACCCCGCTAGTGTTTTCGACACTAGTATTCTATCCATAGTTTTAGTATTTTATCTATCTAGTTTACTTTTATTTTAGTTTTTAGGACAGGTTGAGGAAAACTTGCTAGGATGAGGCAAAATTTTTGGGCAAATTTGCAAGGCGGCTGTGGGTATCAACCATACGTTGGTGGATTCGTCACTGTCAGGGAAGTATTAGTTTCTCTTGACTCTTTCTCCGATTCTACACTTAAAATTTTTGCAAATATTAAGTGTGGGGTGGAACGTTTTTGTTGCTTATTTTGATGTATCTAGTGGGTCACTAATTGTCGTTGATGGGCCATCTGTTACTCCCCTTAGCCGCTTGATACCCGTAGCGCCATCAAAGTCATTTAGGGCAAATTATTAAAGTCTATTAGACTTATCCAAATGGACGCTATTAGGCATCTTGCCGAACGGTTCAAATCAAAGGATAGTCAAAATATGACAAATTTTTAAAAGAATCCAAAAAGCCCACTTAATATACATAAATAAAAAGAAAAATAGGTTGCATGGCAAGTAGAAAACACCTCGAAAGTTATGCTTAAATATGCACCTTATCCTACCCGCTTTTTCGTGAGAGTTTTTTGAGCCTTGTCGAGCACCACACTTATATATAAATATCATTTATTGCTCGTTTCGTTTGTTTGAGAGATATCCGACCTTAGCCCGACTCGGTTAGAACTTGTGTGACTTATACATTTCGAGACCGCATGCGAGGTGAGAGATTGTGAAGATGATCAAGGCACCTATGATACACCCATTCCGTTTTCATTAGCCTTTCATATAAATACCCCTCACCTAGTTAACCCTTTTGAGCCTTAGCCTTTTTCGTTTCTTCCATCACATCGAGCCTCTGTCATGTCTTGGCGAAGGAAGCTGGTTGAAGGCAATCGGGACACTCTTGGGCAATCTTGGAATGAAGAGAACATATCAGACGTCACGGTTTTCAAAAAAACATATTAAAAGTTAACATGACTTCTTGCACTTAAAAAAAATAGTTCATCTTCTTCACATCAGCTTTTCAAAAAAAAATCTTCTTCACATCAAAGTAAGAGAAACCTGCAACCTTTCCACCAAGTCATTGCTCGCCAAAAAAAAAAACAAGGAATATATGGGGTGCGGATTTAGCTTCAAGGCTTATAAAGGGGGAGAAGAAGACTTGTTTCCTTGCTTTTCCTCGGTTTAAAAAATCCAAGGGGTGCGATTGAAAAAATTTATGGGGTGCGAACGGGATAAACACGTATATATAAACACTAAATTAGAGTTTGAGACTAACCATAAAAAAATCTGCTTCAATGTCAGAACTCTAACCGTCGATTTCAAAAGTTCCACCACTGACACCTGTAGCCAACTGTAGAGGCGCAAACCTCTTCTGTGACACCACCATCATCATTTTTAGAACCATTGTAGGTAAACCGTTAGGTTTGTTAACTCGCCTCCGAACAACCACAAGAACCACCATTCGTAGGTGATCAACCTTCTTCTCCTTTCTCTCGACACTCCGTCTCCGTCTCCGTCTCTCTCTCTCATTACTCTGTGTCGTTGTTTTTCTCGCAATAGAAGCAAAGCACACTTTTAACCTTAAACAAGTTAAACCACAAGCTAGATCAATACCAACAATTAAAACCTAATTTGTAATTTAGCAAAGAAAACAATTAAATTAAGACCTAAAACAGCTTCATCACGTTCATACAGAAAGATAAAAAATTAAAAAACAGATCAAATATTGTTAATCACTAAAAAACGAAATAGTTAAATACTCATCAAAACCTGTTACTTTAAATCAAACCTACACATGAAATTAGTACAATTAGTGCAAAAAATGAAATATTAAAAGAAAATAAAGCAAAAGGAAACAAGATCTGCTTTAAGCACAGTTTAAGCATATTGATGAAATAGTTAAATGAATATTAAGTTAAGGATAATAAAAATGATTAATTTGAACTGCCTTTGAAAATAATATGAAAAAAGGTGGAAATAGAACTGAAAGATCGATCGGAGTTTATGTATCTAGCGGGAATCAAAGAGACCGGAAAAGGCGGTGGAGAGGCGTTAGGCGTAGGTGACTGGGAATAGTCATGGGTAAAAGAAGAGATTGGGGGGGGGGGGGGTTGAAGGGACTGGTCATAAAGTGAGCTGCTGAACCCTTCTATAATCTTTGAAGGAGAATGGAAGCACCTATAACTATAACTTTTGCATGTAGTTTGGTTAAAATGACTAAAGACTAATTTACTCTTATAATTTGTTTTAGCATTAAGTGTTTGTACTTTGAGCAATGAAACTTGTAATTACTTAAATTTACCCTCTCTTATAATTTGTTTTAGCATTAAGTGTTTGTACTTTGAGCAATGAAACTTGTAATTACTTAAATTTACCCTTATCATTCCCTCATATTTTATAATATACTTTATTTTATAATACAGTATAGATTGTTATGCTTTGTTGACCAACTTTTGAATAGGGAGAGAAGTCAAACTTTAAAGTCGTAGGCATGCCACAATAGAATACAGCCGTTGTATAACCATATCTATCTATATCTATATGCATTCATATTTATTAATTATATGGCCCACTTGAATTCAACAACCACATGTTCCACCTAATCCGTTTCCATTTGTTGCTAAGGTTTTGCTCATCTTACAATCACAAACCTTTGTTGACTCACCCGTTGGTATATACAAACGTGACAGATAAAATCATAAAACAATCCAATTAAGTCCATTATAAAACTCATAGTTGGGAATGACAGAAGTCAAAGTGATAGTTGAAAATGACAGCGGTTAATCTATCTATACATATAATAAACCAAAGCCATTTTAATGACATGGCACTCAAAGAGACATTCTCTTCCTTAAGTGTGCCATGTGTCATCCCATGTGGCATTGAGATATTTTAGGAAAAAATAATTTAAAAACAAAATTGGATTTTTCACCCTCATGTTTCCTCCTATAATTTTTAAACGTTAATATCTTTAATATACGAGATTTTTTAAAGAAAAAAATTACACCAAATTAACGAGCGTTTTATTATCTTTCCAACGAGTACCATAGTGCTATATAAAAAACGAAGAAATTTTTTTGTTGGGTTTTGTTCATACAGGAAAAAACACACAAAGTGTTCAGGTAAATCATTAATCATGTATAGACAAGTCACTAATTATGTTTAAATCAGTAAATATGAATTTTTTTTTTCAACCAGAGCCGAATAGGTTAATAGAGTTATACGTTGTTTTAAGTTAGGTATCAATATTAGTATGTTAGAGTTGTACATTTGTTTAGTCTTTAGGATAGGTGTTAATATTAGAGTTACATTAAAGTTCTACATTCTTTTAGGTTAGGTATTAGCATTGGAGTTGTACATTGTTAATTTGTTTTAGGTTAGATATTAATATTAGAGTTATACATCAGTCTATTTCATATATAAAATTGATGTATCATATTAAATTTCTCAACCCGGGACGCTCCCGGGGTATAATCTAGTACCATATAGTTGGAAGCAATAAAAATCTAGTAACCCTTTTTATTTTTATCTTTAACTTTATTATGACTTTACTAGAGTAAAGATAAAATACAAAGTGTTTTTTTTTTTTTTTTTTTTTTGTGTGTGTAAAAACTGTGAGAATTAAATGGGGGAATTTTTTTTATTTTTTTTTAGAATTTTTTCCCATGTGTTTAAACATACTTTCTAGACGAATAATACAAAAAAATTTAAAAAATAAATTTTTTAGTGCAATTACGTCATTAAAGTAAATTTATTAGTTTACACTAAAGTAATTATGTAATTACTCTACAACAGTAATTACGTAATTACTCTACATCAAAATTTATTTATTTTATGTTGGTATATACAAACGTGACAGATAAAATCATAAAACAACCCAATTAAGTCCATTATAAAAGTGATAGTTGAGAGTGACAGAAGTGAAAGTGATAGTTAGAAGTGGCAGCGGCCAATACCATATAGTTGGAAGCAATAAAATTTAGTAACCCTTTTTATTTTTATCTTTAACTTTATTATTACTTTACTGGAGTAAAGATAAAATACAAAGTGTTTTTTTAGAACTGTGAGAATTAAAGGAGATTTTTTTTTTTTTTTTTTAGAATTTTTTTCTCATTTGCTTAAACATACTTTTTAGATGAATAATGCAAAAAAAAATTAAATTTTTTTAGTGTAATTACGTCATTAAAGTAAATACATTAGTTTACACTAGAGTAATCATGTAATTACTCTACAAGAGTAATTACGGAATTACTCTACACCAAAATTTATTTATTTTATGTTTTTTTTAGATTTCAATACTATAATACATGTTTAACAATATGGGGAAAAATTTCAAAAAATTACCCTCCTTTGATTCTCACAGTTCTCACAAAAAAAAAAAAAACACTTTATACAGGATCTTTACTCTACTTTACTATATAATAAATAAAAATTGATAATTATAGTTGTTCGTTATATGTTTGTTTAATTTATTCAGTTTGTCTTAAGGTCTAAAAGTGATAATTATCCGTTCATTTTCTAAATACTCTTTTATTCAGTTTATATGAATTAATCTCCAACTAATTGCAGATATAATCTTTACTAGTTTTTATTCCGGGAGCGTCCCAGTTTGAAATATCTAATATAACATAATAAAATATATTATTATTATTATTATTATTTTAAACAAAACTCTGCCATAAGTTATCATATTCAAATATATAAAAAAAACGAATCTCTGTGTCGGGGTTTAAATCTAGTGCCAATACAAATGAATTCGGAAGTTTGTAATCGATCATTCTAAAAAGAACTAACATGAAATAAGGAAAAAAAAGTTAATTATTGAAATATCGAACGCATTAGTCTAAGGGTTATGTGATGCGTTAAAAAATTCATGGGTATATGATCGGGTATGTAGTTCGGGTATTTGGATATGTTGTTTCGGGTAATCGGGTCGGGTATCACCTAATCCCAGACCCGACCCAAACCCACAATTTTTTTAAACTAATCCCAAACCCGACACAATACCTGTCGGGTTACAAAAAATAGTCATTTTTTTCTTCGATTTTTATATAGCACTATGGTACTCGTTGGAAAGATAATAAAACGCTCGTTAATTTGGTGTAATTTTTTTCTTTAAAAAATCTTGTATATAAAAGATATTAACGTTTAAAAATTATGGGAGGAAACACGAGAGATAAAATAATAAAATTTTAATATTTAGATTTAGTAGATTAGATATTTAATAGATTAGGTTAAATCATATTTATTTCTTTTTTTAATTGGTTTAGAGTTGTCACATCACATCCAATGTGGCATCTCTCAAAGGAGATATTGCATAAGAGTATGACATGTAGGATTAATCCCTTTGCAATATATATATATATATACTAGCTGATTAACCCGGGAGGGTCCCGGGGTTGAAAAATCTAATTTTATGTGATAACCTATTACAAATGGCTCAAGTTAACTAACCACAAAATCTCTCAATCATTGCATGTTCATAGTATTCCAATCAGTAATAACTCATATTCCCTAATCTAAAACCTAATCAGTAATCATCTAAAGAATCACTTATGTAAGCTGCAACTATTCAAAACTCATCACATCTCTCTAATTTCTCACATTCTAATGGCTCTTAAAATTCCTAACCTAATCAACTAAACAAACACTTAAGTTGGAAGTTGTAACCATTGCATCTCATTATGCCACGTGGCATAATCAAGATATGGTTGAGACCACCATTGAACGCACGTCAGCAACTATCAATTCTTCCAGGGAGCGTCCCAGGGTTGAAAAATATAACCATTTTAATAATACTAATACTAATAATTATTACTCTTGTAATTAAATAAATAAAAAAATAACCTTGCTATAAGGTGACATCATGTGTTGCAGTGTTGCACGATTCTTTCTCCTAGCTTCTCTTATGAAGTATACCTAGTAAAATTCCAATTATAACATGGCGATTGGGCTGATTTTCAACATCGTAGATAAGAACTTGGTTTAAAATAAAAAAACATGATTAATGAATAACATGAACACTTTGTGTGTTTTTTTCCTGTATGAACGAAGCCCCACAAAAAATAGTCGTTTTTGTTTTCTCCGTTTTTTTTATATAGCACTATGGTACTCGTTGGAAAGATAATAAAACGCTCGTTAATTTGGTGTAATTTTTTTCTTTAAAAAATCCCGTATATAAAAGATATAAACGTTTAAAAATTATGAGAGGAAACATGAGAGAGAAAATTAAATTTTTTTTTTAAATTTTTTTTTTCCTAAAATAACTCAATTTAATTTTAGTAATTGAGAATTAGGGTTTTTTGTTTATCTTTTTTTTAATTAAAAAAGGAAATAATTCAAAAATACTAAAATCATTCAATTATGATGCCACGTGGCAGTTTCATGGAGAGATTGAAGGCACCATTGCTCGCCACGTCAGCAATGTTCAATTCTTTTATATATATTAATAATTAATAGATTAATAGATAATAGATTAATAGATTAATAGATTAATATATATATATATATATATATATACTAGCTGATTACCCCGGGAAAGTCCCGGGGTTGAAAAATTTAATATGATTTAATAAAAAATGATAAAAGAAGAAAACCCAAATCACGAAAAGAGTAAATAACCTAAACATAATCAATCTTAGTTAAAAAACATTTATTTAAAAAGTTAAAAAAAATAAAAAGCATAAACCATATTAAACATAATACAGTATTAAAAGGATAACCTTCAACAGATAATCATCTTTATGTAATTTAAAATATGTTACAATTTGACTTTGACTTATATAGATGTAGAATTCATGATAAGTGTTGAAAAATATAACCATTCTAATAATACTAATACTAATAGTAATAATCTATTAATTATTAATATATATAAAAGAATTGAACATTGCTGACGTGGCGTGCAATGGTGCCTTCAACCTCTCCATGAAACTGCCACGTGGCATCATAATTGAAAGATTTTAGTATTTTTGAATTATTTCCTTTTTTAATTAAACAAAAGAGATAAACATAAAACTCTAAATTTATCTTTCTATCTCTCAATTCTCATTTACTAAAATTAGCAACACTGCAACACATGGTGTCACCTTATAACAAGGTATTAATGTTTAAAAATTATGGGAGGAACATAAGAGAGAAAAATTTAAATTTGTTTTTAAATTATTTTTTCCTAAAATAACTCAATTTAATTTTAGTAAATGAGAATTGAGAGATAGAAAGATAAATTTAGAGTTTTATGTTTATCTCTTTTGTTTAATTAAAAAAGGAAATAATTCAAAAACACTAAAATCTTTCAATTATGATGCCACATGGCAGTTTCATGGAGAGGTTGAAGGCACCATTGCACGCCACGTCAGCAATGTTCAATTCTTTTATATATATTAATAGATAATAGATATATATAATATAGATATATGAACATAATTTAAAGGAATTGTTAAAAGAACCGGAACCCATAACTTATACTTTTGATTTGATGATTTACTCTTCCTCTTTCTTGGTCAATTAAAATCAAGTTTCATTTGTTGTTGTTTAAGGAAGTGAAGTATCACCAAAGCATTTAAATTTGTTTTTTTTTTCTTTCATATATATAGATTTAATCTCCCTATCTTGATTTATTTCAGAATATTTTACGGTTCAACACTGATTTCCAGTTGAAACTGTTTTCGAAGATAGTTTTGATTACCCAGATGGCATTTAAACTAGGCTTATGGACGGTGTTTGGGATTGCGTTTTGAATCTGATTTTTAGATTATTGCGTTTTGAAAACACAGATAATCAGTATTTAGTGTTTGGATTGCGTTTTGAAAACGCAGATAATCAGTTTTTTAAGACTACCAAAACGCAATAATCTATAAGCAGCTTTACCCCTGCTTTTCCAAAACGCATAATCTGTTTTGAATAATCAATCCCAAACACCCCCTAAACCCTCAAGGCCTCCCAAGCTCACCTATACTATATTATAATGCATGAGGCAAGGGTAATTTAATATACCTAAAAGTTAAAAAGTATAAACAACCATAAAATGAGGGTAAAATAGTCATTCAAACGTTTTTACACTTTAATACCTCATATTAGTTACACTTTAATCCCTTAAGCTTTACTCAACCTTGCTTATTCAAATTATAATTAAACTTCTTTTCCTTGTTTTAATCAAACTATCTCTCATAGTTTTTAAATAGTCTTATTTTTTCATACGTTGATACTTTTACAAAAAAAAAAAAAAAAAAAAAAAAACAAACATTATAATGGACATTTTGTTATCTTTAATTTGAGTATAGTATTGTTATTTTTTTTAATTTAAAATTTTTATTTGCTACGTGATTAATAATATCTGAGAGTGAATAATAACTATAGTTAACATTTTGGTTAGAAGTACATGAAATGGATGTATAAAAGATATAAATATAGGCAAAAAAAAAAAATTAACGTTAAGTTTGGTTTTTGTTGTTAACCAAAGTTAATTAAACAGACTAAAAACCGATAATCTAACCATATAAATCGAACCAAATAATCGATTGTATAATAAGATCGATTAACTGATGACTTTGGTTTTAGTTTGGGTTGAGACTAATAATCGAACTGAACCAAACCATACACACCTTTAGAAGTGTTTGTATTCCCCGCTTCATCGTGCGGGCACCGTACTAGTAAGAACATATGTAGTGGGAGGTGAAATTTTTTAAGCCCCATGGGGCATTAATCGACACGTGGCATGTGGGACCATTAAGAGATTTAAATTAGGATAGAGGTGTAGTGGGAGGTGAAAATTTTCATGGAGCATCAATCATTTAATATTAATTATTTAATTTTTTTAAAAATAAAAAAATAATAATAAAGAAAGCTAGATTGCATTTGATTGGCCTACACCAAAAAGAAAACACAGTGAAAAATTTGTTGGGCCAAAAAACGCCCCTAAAAACGAAGGGAGGGGGGGTTGTTGAAATCGGTGGCGTTTTTGCCCCAAAAAACGCCCAAATTCTCCATCCATTACACATGGTCTAAGACTACTCATAGGTGCAAACTTAGCATTTTTTAAATCTAATAAACTTTTTAAAACGCTGGTGCTATTCCAAACTGGGGGTCAAAGCGCAAACTTTAATAGACTTGTACTTGAGCTTACCTGCTTTTAGCTTCACATTTGTAACCACAAATGCCCAAGGTTGAGAAAACGATGGGCCACTATCCGAAGGCATAAACACATTCAACTAAATAGATCGTATACATGTCAATATAACATGTTTTATGACCAATGAGGTGGTGGTCCATTGGTAAAGGTAAGGCCTTTAAAACACCTAGGTTATTGGAGATCTTGGGTTCAAGTCCCAAAGACCACAAGAATTAAAGACAAATTAGCCTTAAAAAAAACTATGCATTATGTTTATTTATAGCAAAGCTGTATAATAATATCATTTAGGGTTAATTTAAAAAAAATCATGTTAAACTGATTGTTTCTGATTTATATGTCTGGCATGGTTTCAGTTTCCTCTTAGGGGGAAGGGGTACTTAACTGAAAAAGTTTTCACTTCAGTGATTTCTATTAATCCTGCACTGTTACATTACTTCACTGAAACAATTTTTTTAAAGGTATCACTTCACTGATTTTTTACCCAACAATCAATTATTTTCCACACATAATAATAATATATAAAACCGTGTTTCTTCAAAATCAAAGTGTTACCTTTTGCCACGTATTGCCTCTCTTTACCATGTGTTGGCCATTCTTTAACCAAATGTTTCTTCAAAATAAAAATTGGTTGGTCATCTGCATACATTCAGAAGAAGGAAAGAGGAGCTAGAGAAAAAGAAGGAAGAGTTTTAGATGGGTGAAGCAACTTCAAACAGAAGGAAACAGAGAGTGAAAGAAATAATATTTTATTTAAATTCATGGGTTCACATCCATTAAATAGAACCAGAAAAAGGTCTACATGACTCCTACCAGCACTACCAACGACGATGTTACCGTAAAAATAACGAGGTACCGTGATCAATTATGGTGAAACTCCGTCCCCTTAGCCTTCAAGCCACCAACCCAACACAATCACTTTTCAACATCTTTATCACATATTAAAAAAAAAAAGTGTATAAAGTAGCCACCAAGTTGGATTGATGGGTGATGTAGGTTCCATCACCCACAAACACAAACACCTTCGACTTTCTACACCATTCCTTTCCTAGTTGCTTCTCTTTTTCATTCCGTTCTATTTTACTCATCCCATCCTACCCTCTATAAAAATACCCATCAATCCTTACCTATTTTTCTTCAATTCCATAACAATAATAATAATATTCTATCTCATCATGGCTTCCATCAACATGTCTTCTCCATCCACATCTCTTCTTCGCTCTAAGTAACCTTCTCTCCCTTTCTTTTCTTATTATTTTTTGGGTATTTTCTTTTCTTGATTATACTCTGTTTTCATCCTTTTGTGTTTGTTAATTTACAGCTAAAGAATCCAAGTTTTTACCTTTATTGTTATTAGTTGAAGTTTGTTAGATTAATTATGTTTTTAGATCTTGTTAATCTTTTTAAAATAACTGATGGGATTGATTCTGTGTATGATGTAAATATGTAATATTCCTTCATTTTGGAATTATTAAGGGTATTTGTGTTTCAAAGATTTCATTTATCCTACAAAAGTTTGCATCTTTTAACTTATTCTCAAGACAAAAAGTGTAATAGTGATGTTTTATGTTAATAAGTGATGCCCAACACAAAATTAATGAGAATTTAAAAAAAAATGGAGGTGGTTGTGTGTCGGCTTGACCCGATCCAACCCGTTTTGACCCGTTACCTCTAGTATAAGATTAGGTTCCTAAACATGTTTTCAAATTTTAACTATGATTACTATGATGCAGGATGATCACAAATGTTAGTTCGTATAACGGTCATCAGTTTGTAAATCTGTTTTCATCCAATGGGCATACGTCGGAGGCGTTTCTCCATCTCAGTACTAGATTATGCTGCAAAAGTAAAGGGGATGGTAGGTTGAGAGCTTCATTAGATGGCAGTTTTCCTGTTAATCAAAAAAAGATTAACGGTGTTGACAAAAATGGCGTTGGTGTGTCGTCTGGGATTGTGGCACAGCCTGATTCAATAGCTTTGGGTACACTAGCAGCTGACACTGCGCCTACCGGGGATGGTTTTTCGACTGGTGATGATGATTATGGTTTGGAGCAGCCAACCGTGGGCTTCTCGTCTATTCCAGAGGCCATTGAAGATATACGTCAGGGAAAGGTATTGTATTATTTCATTTCCTCTTTTTTTGATGTATACTGCTAAAAATTGTGATATATTCCCTCTTCTAATACATTGTCTGACTCGACACATAGTTTGGTTGAAGTGTTTCTTCAGTAGTTAAATGATTAAATTCTTAATAATGTTAAAGTAATGGGCATCTTGTGGATCGAAATACTGCTGTCAATACTTTGCAAAGGCTATCGATTGCTAAAAATATTTTTTTTTTGGATAACTTTTGTTAAAAAGTTAGAGGTGGCAAAATGGGCATTTCGGGTAACAGGTTACAAAAGGTTTGGGTTAAGATGTGTACTATTTGGTATTGGTCAAAACAGATCGGGTCAGGCTGACCCGAAACCATTTTGTCATATTTTTGAGACATTTTTTTTATAAATTATTTTTGAAGCTCCTTTGTACAATTAATGCAGTTTTTAAGTAGTAGAATACCAACATTACCCTTTATGCGTTTAAGATGCCGTTGACTTACAGCAGTTTGAATTGTATTTCAGATGGTAGTTGTCGTTGATGACGAAGACAGAGAAAATGAAGGAGATTTAATAATGGCAGCATCGTGTGTTACACCGGAAGCTATGGCTTTCACTGTGAAACATGGAACTGGGATTGTTTGTGTAAGCATGAAAGGCGAAGATTTAGATCGATTGGAACTTCCTTTGATGGTTAATAATAAAGATAATGCAGAAAAGCTCTCGACAGCCTTCACGGTATCAGTGGTATGTATAATTTTTATAAAAAGTTGGCTTGTTATTTTATAAAAGTTTTAAAATGATCTTGTTTGGGGTCATTATATACGAATATATGTATGACTATATATTGACATGTAGGATGCAAAACATGGTACAACTACCGGGGTGTCAGCACGTGATAGGGCGATAACCATAAAAGCATTAGCTTCCAAAGATTCACAACCCGGAGATTTCAACCGTCCAGGCCATATATTTCCATTGAGATACAGGGAAGGTGGTGTGTTAAAAAGAGCGGGTCATACGGAAGCTTCTGTCGACCTAGCTGTGTTGGCTGGGTTTGACCCTGTAGCCGTCTTATGTGAGATCGTGGACGATGATGGTTCCATGGCTAGATTGCCAAAGCTTAAGGAGTTTGTCAAAAGAGAAAATTTAAAGATTATATCTATAGCTGATTTAATCAGGTAGGTGACGATCTGATGTGCTTATGTGTTCTGAATTTGTAGAGTTGGCAAAATGGGCAGGTCGGGTAACGGTTTCAGGTGATGATGGGTAGTTTTGGTACTAGTCTACACGGGTTGGGGTGATCCCAACTGTTTTTGTCCAAATTTTTTTATAGTTAATTAGTGTGTTAAATATGATCAGTTAACTACCAAAATTATATTATTTTATTAAAATCTGATTTGACCAAAGTTAAATGGGTCAAAATTGTCACCTATTGAATATATGAATAACGGTGTTTCTTGACATGGGTTTAAATTTGGCAGGTATAGAAGGAAGACGGATAAGCTAGTGGAACGTGCTTCTGCTGCACGTATACCCACTACATGGGGCCCGTTCGTTGCCTACTGTTATAGATCAGTCTTAGATGGAATCGAACATATTGCCATGGTCAAGGTGAGGAAACATTTAGAAAAGTATTATATGTGGAAAATCAACCCATTAACTTATGAATGGGTCTTTTTATTTTTATTATTATTTTTTTTATCTTAAACGGGTCAAATACAAAGAATTATCTTAAAGGGGAATTGGTCAAAGCAGTTGAATAGTTGATAGTCCACTGATGTCTTTAATAGTGCATACAACCTTATAAATAATTTAGTCAATGGTTTAGATTATCATCAATTCATCATAACAATATTGTTTTTCTAATCATAATTATAGAATTAATTAATTTTTAATGGACAAAAAACTATATTGGGTCAACCCAACCCGACCTGGGCTGTGTCAACCCACACTTATATAATCCCTTCCAATTCAACTCTTTGACCTGTTCAACCTTCTCAGCCCTCCTTATCTTTGGTTGGAAGTTTTCCCCTTGAAAGTTTGATCTTATCATATCATCTTAAAATATGACGCTTAGAGGAGGTGGCAAAAGGGAGGATTTGGTCGTTTTGGAATTTGGATTCAAAGTGGGTCATTTCTTTTATGCGGGCTGTGGACCAAAACGAGTTGGGTCAGGTTGACCGACCGGCACTTGCTCTCTTTTTTCTAAATTATTATATTACAATTTACACATGATTAAAGAAGTTATATTATTAAACTAATTTAAGTTATTCAATGAAATAATATTATGGATTGTAAGCATTCAAATACGCTTTAGAGTTTAGACGGTTTAAACCCATCTCAGTTTTAGATTTTTTTTTTTTTTTTTTTCTAATTAAACCAGCATGACCCGTTATCAATTGAATACAACCGATAGCACTTAACATTAACTCGATGAAACATTTTCTCATTTTTAAACAGGGTGACATTGGTGATGGGAAGGACATTCTTGTTAGGGTACATTCAGAATGCTTAACAGGTGACATATTTGGGTCCGCAAGATGTGATTGTGGAAACCAGTTGGCACTTGCAATGCAACAAATTGAAGAAGCTGGCAGGGGTGTTTTGGTCTATCTCAGAGGCCATGAGGGAAGGGGTATCGGGTTAGGTCACAAGCTTCGTGCTTATAACTTGCAAGATGATGGCCGTGATACAGTTGAAGCCAATGAGGAGCTCGGTTTGCCCGTTGATTCCAGGGAATATGGTATCGGTGCACAGGTAATTTTTATTTATTTGTAATATAAATTCCAAGCGGAAGACATACAAAATTAAAAATGTATTCATCTTGCAAAATAGCTAATTTGTTTGTAGTTTCAAAATATTGAACCGAATAGATATATGGGACAAAATAGGCGGGTTGGCCAACAGGTCAAATAAGCCCTTTTTAGTTCTTGGTCAAAACAATTGAGCTGACCCGACAGGCGACAACACACTCTAGTTTTACTATAACATAATTAGCTTCCTTTTCATAAAGAAATCTATGAGATTTTTGCATTTGAGTACGCTAAAACTGACTTCAACTCATTTGACCCATAACCTTTTTAATCAAGTCTTGTAGCTTAACCTGTTTGACCCACTAGAGATAAAACATGACACGATGCACCAAAACATTTTTTTTTTAAAATCTTTATAGGTAGTGCGTTAATTATGATTACAAATAATATCAAATAAACCAATTTTGAAAGCTTTGGACTTGCTTGTCCCCTTTGACCCGTTCCATTCTTTAACTAAACCTTTTGAGTTATTCGTGGGCCCATTAGAGATATACTTGGTTTTAAAAAGCGCGAAGCACACAAAAGCGACGAGGTCTAAAACCGAGGCGCAAAGCGCAAAAGCGGTGGGCTTTTCGTACGCGAAGCGCAAGACGATTATATAATTTTTTCTATATATCCTATAGGTTTTTAGCATCCTTGCCCCAAAATATAGATATAAATAAGGTTTATATATGATTTAACTTAAATGTATAACCTTTTTAGCTATATGTATAACATTTTGAAGCACAAAAACACCCGCTGTACGAAAAGCGCGCCTTTTTAAAACCTAGGTGATATAACGGGTCAGGTTGCCACCTTGAATCTTGGATTTTGTAAATCAATTTGTTTATATTCCTTAAGTATTAATTTATGTTTCAATGGGGAACCATATGCAGATCTTGAGAGATTTGGGAGTTAGTACAATGAAGCTGATGACAAACAATCCTGCTAAATACATTGGGCTCAAGGGATATGGTCTGGAAGTTGCAGGCAGAGTTCCCCTTCTGACTCCAATTACAAAGCACAACAAACGATATCTCGAGACCAAACGGGCCAAGATGGGCCACGTTTATGGCTCCGAGAACAATGGTGTCCCAAACCTTATTACCCGAAATGACAAACCAACCACCCAGAATCCCAGTGTATAAGTTCGGGTTCATCAATTCGATTGACTCATTCTTTACTTACCTTTGTCGAACAATTCATTCTTTGAAACTGATTTGTAATACATGTTATTGAATGGGAAGATGTTGCATGTTCCATCTATGTGTTCGTAACTTTGTCTTGGCATTACAGGGACATGAGACGGTCGGTTGATATATCCTTGATCTTCAATCTTGATTACAATATTAAGCGTTTAGTGCATTCACATTAGCTCCTCCGTTATCTAATATAGTGGGTATAAGTGGTTGTAGGTAGAGGAGAGAGAAAATATTTAGAGGAGACACTGTTCACCAGTAAATTCGGATGAGACATTGTTCATCCTCCATAATTTTTTAATATTTTTAAAAGTGGTTGTGAGTAGAGAAGATGGGAAAAAGAATGATAAAAGTATAGAACAAGTATTATTAAATAGTAAAGGAGAGAGAAAGATAGTGATTTTTTGTGTAATTATAGAGATAGAGAAGTAGCTACTCTGAATGCTCTTAGAGCATTCACAACCCATCCACCAAATATCCTCCATCAAATTACACTAAAAATCACTACTTCATCCCTAAATATTCTCTTTTCTAATTAAAATAATCATACTTTTATCATTACATTTTCTCTCTCCTCACTCACAACTACTTACAAAAATATTAAAATATATATAGGGGTGAACAGTAGTTTTTCATATTTAGGGTGAAATAGTACTTCCACCAAATATTTTCTCTCACCTCCACTCACAACCACTTACACTTACCTTATATAATTCGGTGGACACACTCACATACATTTGGTGGATGTGATGTGAGTGCTCTTAGAGCAGTCATAATAGATGCTCTATATTGGTGTGAGATGGGCCTCTATATTATATAGAGTGAGTATAAGTGCGTGTGAGTAGAGGAGAGAGAAAATATACAGAAGAGACACTGTTTATTAGTAAATTTGGAGGAGACACTGTTCACTCTCTATAATTTTTTAATATTTTAAAAAGTGGTTGTGAGTAGAGGAGAGAGAAAAGGTAATGATAAAAGTATAGAATAAGTATTATTAAATAGAAAAGGAGAGAGAAAGGTAGTGATTTTTAGTGTAATTATTGAGATGGAGATGAAGTATCTAGTGTGAATGCTCTTAGAACATTCACCGCCGTTGCCGCCTCCATCCACCCTGTTGCCTTCGGCGATAGTCTTTAGGGGTTCTGGACAGAGGCGACGTTTCAGCACTCTAGCGATGTTTCAGACCCCGTTTTGGCTAAATCGTTGTCTTCAACGAAGGTAATTAGGTGGGGGATCTGCCCTTGGTCGACTCGATGGCTATCTTGGATGGCGGCGGTGGTGGTATTTCGGCTGTTGTTTGCTCCGACTGTAAACCCTTCATTTTTGAGGTGATATGTGATGTTTTGCTTGATTACGATGATGGCGCTGGTATTGGCTATGATGAGTTACAAATAATTTCCGACTAAAGATGAAAATGCTGGTGCAAGGAAGTTGGATGGTGGGTTTAGACCTGCAACCCGCCTTTCTATTGAAGCTCTTTGTGATGGTTGTTTTCTTTATTTCTGTTTGTCTTGCTTTTGCTGAATCTTGGTGAAAGTAGCTTAACATCTAAAGTTGGTTCTTGAAGTTAAATGAGGGTCTTTGTGTCATTGTTGTAGTAAGGGCCTTTTCCTTTAAACTGTTATTGCTGGTATACTTACAGGACTAAGGAACCATGATTTTTGCTTCTTTGGACCTGATTACCATGATTTTTGCTTCTTTGGACCTGATTGCTGTATTAGACTGTCCGGTGTGGTTGAGGTCCGGCATCGACGCCGGACCGCCACCTCTGCATCCACGTCACCGACGACGTTGCCGGAGCTCCTCATGCCGGGCCAAGGGTGTGGTGGCTGATCTCCTTCTTTCCGGCTTCATCCTCAACCCACCAATCACAAGGCACGGCATACCCGGCGAAGGGTTGCCGGCCATGCCGCTGCCGCCCCAAGGAAGCGGTGTTTGCCGGGCCTTGCCGGCCCCATGTCGAGCCCCACACCTAATGGTCTTAGGCTCTACCTCTTTAACCATTGTTGTAGCTCACCATATGTATTCTAAAGTCCACAAAGAAAAATGTGTTTTGTCATTTTTTTCTTCTAATTATATACATGCCTACGTGTGTAATAAGTTACAAGTAGATCTCCGGCTATAAAACCATTGTATGTAAGTCTACTATAGAAAAACTGAACCTCGAACATATGTGAGGATGAATTCGAGTCATGTAAATTAGTGTAGTAAGGTTTTAAAATAAGGAATAATGGAAATAAATAATCCCAACTATTTACTATTGGTACCAATGGGGTGGTGGTCCATTGGCAAAGGCAAAGCCTTTAAACACCTAGGTTGGGGAAGGTCTTGGGTTCAAGTCCCACAGACCATAGGATTTAAAAAGAAATTAACCTTTCAAAAAAAAACTATTTACTATTGGTCAATAATAGTCCCAACTACGAAAATCACCAATATTGGTCCCAACTTTCGACATATTGGAAACCAACGGACCCAAACTAACGGAGGCTAACTCCGTTAGGAGCTCCCCACGGGGAAGAACTTGGTCGAATGAAACCCTTTTCCAAGAGTTCCTGTAACTGGCTAGACAACTCTTGCATCTCAGGAGGTGCAAGACGATATGGAGCTCGGGCAATAGGAGCAGCGCCCGGAGTAAGATCGATACCAAACTCAACCTGACGATGGGAAGGAAGACCAGGTAAATCATCAGGAAACACATCAGAAAAGTCACGAACCACCGGAATATCCTCGATCTTCTTCTCATCATCAGTAGAAACGTTAACAAGTGCCAGAATGGCCGAACAGCCCTTCCGAAGATACTTACGGGCTTTCATGCTAGAAATGATACTCAGCGGAGCACCGCTTTTCTCGCCACGAACCGAAAGAATCTCTCCATCAGGGAGAAGGATCCGAATAACCTTGTCAAAACAAACGATCTCCGCACGTTACAATGATAACCAATCCATGCCAACCACGACATCAAAACTACCCAGGGGTACCGGCATAAGGTCAATGGGGAAAGACAAACCCGACAGTTCCAAGCGACATTCCCTAAGGGTGTGTGTCGCTTCGATTTTCTTACCATCAGCCAATTCTATTAAGTACTTAGCCTCTAAAGGTGTGGGTACTATATCTAGCAATCGACTAACATCCAAAGATACGAAACTCTTATCGGCACCAGAATCAAACAAGACAGAAACATAGCGATCATTAAGAAGGAACGTACCGGTAACTGTGTCTGGATCCTGCCTAGCCTCCGCAGATCCAATGACGAAAGCACGTGCAGTCCTGCCTCCGCCGCCGTTGTTCCCGTTACCATTCCCGCCCCTCCCATTATCGCCCTGCTTCAGTTTGGGACAGTCACGCTTGAAATGTCCCGTGTCACCACAGTTATAACACCCCTGCCTCCCCTGAGTCCCCTGAGCAGCAGGAGCAGGAATAGCCGCAGGAGTCTGAGTTGGGGTGAGTGCCACCTTGCAATCCTTAGCATGGTGCTCCAACTGATGGCACCGATGACAACGAGCCCTATCACAACCCCCAGAATGATGAAAACCACACTTGTTACACTTGGGATGCTTCCCAACATACCCACTCGTCTTCTGCCCAGAAGAAGACCCAGATGACTCAAACTTCTTCGCCGGCTGAGCTGGCACCACACTCTTCCCCACACTATCCCATTTCCTCTTGTTCCCCTCAGCAATCTTCACAGCAGCACCCTTGGGTGGCAAAACGCCTTCTGCTACCTTCAAGTTAGTCATCCGATGAGCAGATCGGACAACTTCAGCAATAGTGGGAAGATTCCCAGCAGCCACCAACCCAGCAATCTCGGGCATTAATCCAGACACATAGTGCTCGATCCTCCTGTATTCGGGTGTGTGTAAATCGGGACACAACACCGCCAGCTCATTCCTCCTCACAGTGTATTCCTCAATCTCAGACCCAACCATCTTGTAACTCCAGACCTCATGCTCCAACTTCTGTATCTCCTCTCTCGGACATTACTCACCTCTCAACAGCTGCACAAACTCCGCCCAAGGCATAGCAATAGCCTCCCCCAATCCCATGTTCTGTGTAGTAGCTTTCCACCACGACAGTGCAGGCCCCTCAAATGTCGCAGTAGCATACTTCACCCGGTCCCCAGCAGGACAGTTACACATAACAAACACAGATTCTACCTTCTCCAGCCATCGGAGCAGTCCCACCGCTCCCTCAGTTCCAGCGAAGTTATGGGGCTGACAGTCCCGAAACTTCTTATAAGAGCACTGAGGTGGGGGTGGATTGGCACCAACACCTGAACACGGTACACGAGTAAAACACAAACGAAAGGACACGAAACCCAAAAATGAGGCAAGGTCGATAGAAATCAACTCACCACCCATGGCATTAATTCCAGCCTGGAAATTTGCCATAGCCATGTTCACTTGCTGCTGTAGCAAGTTGTTCAGTTCAGCTTGGGTCATGTTGATGTTTCCACGACCACCGCCTCCAGCGCGACCACCACCGCCAGCACGGCCACCGCCGCCACCACGACGTCCACCACCGCGAGCACCAGACATGATCTAACAATCAAGAAATCGAGGGATTCAGATTCACTTCCAGTGTCAACCACTAGAAGTTTACAAGAGTTAACCTAGGGACAAATCCAGGACTATACATCCAAACTCGAAATCCATCGGGATTTTCATGCATCCCAGTTTATTATTTCGTGTGCACCCGAAATGATAAACCGCTCTACATGGTCCTCCAGATGTATCCCTAATCCAGACCCCAGTCACTGAATATCGTCGCCTAGTAACGTGTGACGATAGGTGCAAGTGTAAGAAGGCATGTGTGTGCTAGAACCAACAAGTCAACCCCTCCTTCTTCAATCCAGAAGAAGAAGACAAGAGTAGGTAAGAACCCAAATAAAAGCGGATGATGTAACGGAGAAACATGATGATGATGTAAGGACACCCCGACAACGTTAGTACGTATCCCACTAATGGACCCAAAGTATGTGACCGTCTAGTGTGTGCGACTCGGCTATAGACCAGACCCTACATGCAGTCCTAGTTCACTATAACCATTGGCTCTGATACCAATATGTCACACCCTCAATCTACCACTTGCGGGGTTTTACCGCGAGGCGCATGACAAACCAGGATCCAAGTCAACGATCACAATAACAACTCTATATGAAAAACGTAAAGAGACATAACCATTAATTTCATAAGCGGAAGCGTTTAAGTATCATTTAATCAACTATGCTATCATCTCAAAAGTTATTCAAAATACTTTTATTACAAAACATGCAACTATGCCTAGACGCCAGTGCAGACCCGTGCGCCTAGTTCCATTCATTGCTACCTTAGCGACCTGAGAAAAACATGCCAAAAAGATGTCAACATATAATGCTGGTGAGTTCACAGGTTTGATCAATATGTTACCAAAACGTTACCATGTCCATACTATATCAATGTTACCAAGTACGCTAGCTAGGCGTATGTTTTATTACTACTACGATTGGAAACCATTACTAGACACGTTTAGCAATGTTTAGCATGTTTAAGCAGCCCGTATGTTCAGCATGATAATGTTCCTGTTCGAGACAATATGCACCCGCCCGGCCCTCCAAGCCGACGAGTGGGGCATGTCACGCCCAATAGATCTATCCACATTTCCCCCGTTGTGCATCCCCGCACATTCATGGTTTCCCCCGGGACTTTCCAAAGATCGTATAGCAATATAAAGTTAAAAACCATAGTATGACATATGTTACCAAAACAGTTTAGCGCATGTTTTCTCCCCCAAAAGTTAAAGCAGTAAAAGTGGGGCCGTGAACTCACCTTAGATAGCGTTCTTCAATTACAAGTAAAGATGTTTAGCCCTTGATAATCCCTCTACCGGAGATCTATCAAAATGTTCACATAAGTGTTTCGACTAATAACCATAAGGTTATCTAGTCCCCGATTGTCCAGATTGTAACCAAGTATGTTTTAAAACGTGTTTAAATGTTTAACCGACACACTAGACCGACCCGACATCCCGTTGGTGACCCATTACCCTAACTAATCAAGTACACATAGATTACACACAAGGTTCAAGCATAAAACACTTAGTTTGTATCAAAAATCTCATTTCTGCATCAGAATGGTCGAACCAGTCAGTTTTATGTCTCCTTCGCACCTTTTCAGTCTCCTTCGCCCGTTTTACATTTCGTTCGACCGTTTGATGCCTCCTTCGCCCGTTTTACCACATTCGCCCAAAAAAACCCAGGTTCGACCCTGGTTTTCCTCCTTCGCACCTTCGATCGGTCGAAGGAGGCCAGGTTCCCCCCTGTTGTGTAATTTTTCCTAAAAACGCTTCAAACACATTCAAAACGACTCGAAACATCATCAAACACAGCAGTCAAGCATGGATAACTTATCCCTACAAAACCCCACC
This sequence comes from Ambrosia x helenae, assembly GCA_030844895.1. Taxonomy (NCBI): domain Eukaryota; kingdom Viridiplantae; phylum Streptophyta; class Magnoliopsida; order Asterales; family Asteraceae; genus Ambrosia; species Ambrosia x helenae. The sequence continues at coordinate 141,332,830 of CM061231.1, forward strand.
GATTTCCCCCGATAATACGCTCGTTTCAGCCCTTTCCCAAAATGGTAAAGATTATGGAAACATCACTTTCATGCATGAATAATTTACCCGATTTGGAAACTTTTGAAATCGATTCATGCTTAGCTTAAAATACTCAGTTTGTCGATAATCCGATCTTTTCTTATCAATTCTATTGATCATAAATATCATGCATCAAGTTTAGATCCAATAAAACCCCCAATTACCCATATTAGCATCACCATATCCAATCCTAACCCTAGACAACAATATTCCAACATCAATAACAATCCTATATCATGTTTCTATCATAGATATAGCAGCAAATCATTGAACAACACCTAATACCACATAATATACAATTTACATATGTTATTCACCATGAAACCTATGTTAATGATAATGTTTTGATTTAGAAAGATGTTTAAAAGGTTTTTAATCATAAAAACACCCTTAGAACAGATCCGGACAATTAGGGTTAGATGAAAACGAATTAAAATGCTTTTAAAAAGGTTTAGGATTATGAACACACCTTGGATTCTTGTTTAGATGTTGTAGATAGGTTAGATTATGAAAAAGAAGAGCAAAAACTCCTTCCTTAGTGATTAAGATCGTTTGAGAGCGTTTTGGGACGGTTAGGGTTTGTGAAATGATGAAAAATGACAAAGGTTGGTATTTATACTAATCCTCCTTCGCACCATTTCAATGGTCGAAGGTGGTCTCCTTCGACCCTTTCACAGGGTCGAATGAGCCCTGTTCTGGTCGAAGGGAATTCCTTCAATTCCACTTCCCTGGTTCGCCCATCTACAAAGGGTCGAACCAGACAATTTCTCTCCTTCGACCACTCGAAGTGGTCGAACCAGATTTCCTTTTTAACTAGTTTTTCAGTTTGTCGTGTTTAACGCATTCTAACACATCATAACACATAGGCATGCATCCTTAATCTATATTTAACATATTTAAGCACAGATAATCATTTATACATCATTTAAACACATCTATGTATATAATCCACCACATGACCCGTAATCTACACATATACTTAATTAGTTCATGTAATGTCACCAACAACGGAACCCGGTACTAGTGTATTACCAAAACGACTCCCCAATGATCCTCCAGATCATTGTACCCTGGACAATCCTAACTTGACCCGACTCAACTAACCCAGTTAAGTTTGTTTATAAACGTTTCTCGCTAAGGTAGACTTAGATGTTACTAATATGTTTAAGCCAAACATGCCGGGTGTCACAAAAATATCCACCAAAGATAGTTCATTGGAATACTTGATACTTCTGAGACGATGGTTGTTCGCGTAGCTTTGCGGCTGCATTGGGTGTCCTGAGAGGACACCCGTTCGTGGTCATTAACTTCCTGTAATTTGTGATACCTCTTATTGATAACTTTCACCCGCGCCTATCGGAAAGTACTTTAACCGTTGGCGATTGCGTTTGTGGCTATTTGGCTATGATGATTGCGTGTCCAATGCAGATGTCGACTGTGCTGGCGCTATGGCAGCGCAACCGATTGACCTATCATTGCGCGCCTGAGCCTTTACGCATTGTTGGTCATTAAGCCCACTTAATTTTTTAGATTATCATTAACCATCAAAACATCAAGCTACATGTTTCAAAGCAGATTAAAGAGTTAATTGCCAATTTAGTCCCTGAGGTTTGTCAAAAATTGTCACTTTCATCCAAATCTTTTTTTTGTTACATCTGTGTCCCTGAGGTTTCATTTCTTTGCCATTTTAGTCATCATCCAAATCTTTTTTTTGTTACATCCATTTGATGTATTTCCAAATTTCTCAAAGTTGCAATTGCAAGCACCAATCTCATAGAAGTTATTCTAGTCACAGGCGAGTATGTGTCAAAGTAGTCAAGACCTTCCTTTTGTCTATACCCTTTGATTACGAGCCTTGCTTTATACTTGTCAACAGAGCCATCAGCTTTCATTTTTTTCTTGAATATCCATCGATATCCAAGTGGCTTGCACCCTGGTGGAAGATCAACTAGCTCCCAAGTATGATTCTGCAAAATAGAATCAATCTCACTTTTGATGGCTTCTTTCCATTGAGGTCCATCTGAAGAGGTGACTGCTTGTCGATAGGTTTGAGGCTCACTCTCAACCATGTAAGCAAGGAAATCAGGCCCAAAAGATTTTTCAATCTTTTGCCTTTTGCTTCTTCTTGGCTCAACCTCTTCAGCCTCTGATTGTTCATGGGTCTTATTTTGAACAACCCTATCAACCATTGTTGACGAACTCGCATGAGTTTGTACTAACATTGGGAACTCCTCTTCAAAATAAGTTGCATTTCCTGGCCTTGTTTCTAATATGGAGTTCTTATGAACATCAGGATTTTTGGACTCATGCACAAGAAAACGATGTGAAGTCCCATTTTGGGCATATCCAATAAATATGCAATCATCAGTTTTAGGCCCTATTCTAAGAGCCTTGGGAGGTGTAACAATTACCTTGGCCAGGCACCCCCACACTTTCAAGTATTTGTAGGATGATTTCTGCCCCCGCCATAACTCATATGGTGTTACATCCTTATTCTTGAAAGGAACTTTGTTCAACAAAAAATTGGCCGACAAAATGGCCTCCCCCCACATGTCCTGGCTCATCCCAGAACTTATCAACATGGCATTCATCATTTCTTTTAGTGTACGATTTTTCCGTTCCGCAATACCATTTGATTGGGGTGTATAGGGAGGGGTACACTCGTGTATTATGCCACTTTTGGCACATTCATCCCCAAATGGCGAAACATATTCACCTCCTCTATCACTTCTCACACGCTTTATTTTCTTATTAAGTTGGTTTTCAACTTCAGCTTTAAACAAGATAAACTTGTCAATTGCTTCATCTTTACTCTTAAGTAAATACACATAACAATACCGCGCACTGTCGACAATAAAAGTAATAAAATACTTATTGCCACCTCTAGTGGGAATTGATTTCAAATCACACACATCAGTGTGAATCAAGTCAAGGGCTCAGTTATTCGATTAACTGATTTAAATGATGATCTTGTTTGTTTGGCTTCAACACATGTTTTACATTTTGATTTAGAGTCTATGGCAAACGTTGGTATGTAATCTAATTTAATTAAACGACGCATCGAATTAAAATTAACATTACCAAGACGACCATGCCAAACATTAGGAGACTCAACCAAGTAAGCAGAAGTAGTAGCGTTCTTATTCATGTTCTTAGTAACAGCCATTACATTGAGTTTGAACATACCATTCTGGGCATAACCCTTACCAACAAACACACCACGCTTACTTAAAACAAACTTGTCACTCTCAAAAAGCAAACGAAAACCAAACTTGTTAAGCAACCATCCCGACACAAGACTTTTACGCAAGTCGGGAACATAAAGCACATTGCTTAAAGTGAGCTCTTTTTCAGAAGTCCACTTCAAGATCACATCACCCTCTCCCTTGATATCTGTTGTAGCAGCATTCCTCATGTACAGCTTCTCATCTCCCACCACCTCTTTAAACGTACTAAAGAGGGTCTTGTCTGGGCAAACATGACGAGTAGCCCCAGTGTCCACCCACCACCCTTTTGGGTTGTTAGTCACCAAATTAACCTCCTCCATCATGGTAGTGAGGTCTCAAATCATGGCCACTAAAGGCACATCATCATCAACAACCATAAGCGCCTTCTCACGTTTTTGTGCTTTGCATTGATCAGCTTTGTGACCAGCTTCATTACAGTTGTAACATTTCCCTTTGAATGAACTAACCTTCTTTTTCACACCACCTTTTCTAGGCCCAAGGTCCCGACCCTTACCTTTTGATTTTTCACCAAATTTGTGACCTTTGTTTCCCTTATTCCCACTTGAAGACTTACCATGCTCAACAATGTTAGCTTTTGCAGTACCTTCAACTTGAGTTCCTTTTAGAGACACTCTGTTATCTTCCTCAATACGCAAGCGAACCACAAGGTCTTCAATGGACATTTCCTTTCGCTTATGCTTAAGGTAATTCTTGAAGTCCGTCCAACTTGGAGGAAGTTTCTCAACTATTGCAACCACTTGAAATGTTTCACTAAGATTCATTCCTTCAGAAAGAATGTCACTAAGGATCACTTGCAATTCTTGGACTTGGCTAATAACAGTTTTGGAATCCACCATTTTATAGTCCAAGAATCGAGCCACAACAAACTTTTTTGTACCAGCATCTTCAGTTTTGTACTTACGCTCCAAAGATTCCCAAAGTTCTTTGGCAGTCGTTATTTTGCAGTACACATTATACAATGGATCAACAAGTCCATTCAACACATAGTTTTTGCATAGGTACTCAGAATGCTTCCAAGCATCAAGTGCGCTCACAGATTGAACGTCAGAGTTCCCTTCACCAAGTTGAGGGGGGCCTCAATCAAGAATCTCGCAAGATTCAGAGTTGTCAAGTAAAACAACATCTTTTGCTGCCATCTTTTGAAGTTCAATCCAGAGAACTTCTCTGGTTTTTCAGCATGGTTTGCAACCGCCTGGGCTGCCTGGGTGCCAACTAATGGCCCCATAGTGGTGGATGTTGGTCCAACGGTTGTTGATGAAACGCTAGCATTCGTAGCCATTTCTGAAACAATAAAACAATGGTCAGAAATAATCAAACCAAGAAATAATCCTTTGAATTTTACAATTCGGTTTACAAAAAACCAAACTGTTTGGTTTACAGAAAACCAAGGCAAACTCACAAAGAGTTTAAAGAAACAATTTTATTTTGTAATCCGAAAATTTTAAAACACAGTATGAACGGAGTTTTAAAATCTGTTTTAAGCTTGTAGGAACACCGTTCACAAAATAAAAGAAATGCAGGTTTATTAAATAATATCGGATTACAATACAATGATAAAAAAAATTAGACAGAATACAGACAGAAGGAAAATTACAAACTGAAAGGAAAATACGAAAGAAGGCAAAGGAAACTCGATGTGACTAAGGCACGTGTAAAACACGCTTCCCTTAAAACAAATTTCGGGCCACCCAAGTGAACCCGTCTGTTTCCCAGGGTACAACAGCCTAAGCAGATTGCACTGCTGGAGTTACCCAAGCACCTGAAATAGTACCTGAAACAAGAGCCTGCAGGTCTGAAAAGTTAGGGAAATTTTCTGAAAGAAGGTGGTGGTTCGAGAAAATGAAATGTGGAAAAGTTTCGGTGTTCTGAAACAGAGTACATAACTCTGTATTTATACACGAAATTGAAACATCTCATTGATTACGAATTCAATGATTGAAATTAATTTCGAAATGAATACTCATTATGAGGCCATAATTTCATTTGACTGTTTCAATTTGAAAAGTCAATGATTGGAATTAAGTTTGGAAACTCATTATTCTGTACTTAATTTCGTTTGACTGTTTTGAATTCGAAAGGACTTGACCACCCAATTAACCAGTCTTAGCCATAGGCTCGAGCCACACTACGCCCATCGCCCTCGTCTCGGTCCCGTGCCCGGGCGCGGGCGCGTCGGGTGCTTCGCACCCTCCTGGCTGCCACTGGGTGTGTCCTGTTGTATAGGAATACATTCCTCTATAGAATTCTAGATATAAACCAACACATGATTTATATTTCCACCAATGTGGGACAAGCACAAATTCCTCCAACTATAAAGTTCCACCACACACATAAAGCTTAGATCTCTCATTCACCTAGCTTTATAACTAAATGTCATTATATTACATTTAATATAATATTAAATTATTAAAATTCCCAACAGCTTCTACAGCTCCAGCAGCTTTATAGCAATTTTCATTATGGTTTTTCCACGCTTTTTAGGCTCCTGTGTTTGCTTCGCCTCATGAATGTCTCTGATGGGTCAAAGCAAGGAGGTTGAAATATGAAGACTATAGCCTTCTAGACCAAGTAAGGCCAATTAAATGGCTTTAGAAATTTGAACTGATATATGTCATTTATTATTTGACATCATATCTCTTTCCTCACAAACAGGAACATCTTGATACTTGGCAGTTATGTTCATTCCCTTTTTGTATTTCTTACAGATGTTTGAAAGGAATACATCGGAATCCATTATATGCAACGCATTGTCTCTTACGAATGGTGTTTTACACTTCGTGTGTCACCGCATCGTTCAACCCGCCGCGCGCCTTCGCAATACGAGGCGAACAAAATATGAGTATCCGGTCGCCCCCGCCGCGGCAACACGAGGCGGGTATAAAACTAGTTTAAAATTAAAACATACATAATAATAATAATTATATCTACTATACAATACTACTTAATTAAAATTTCAAAAATTCTTTGTTTCTTTTTCAGTATCTCCCTTGAAAGATCCTCTTTTAATTCCGTCAAGGATTCTTTGATGTTGTTTTCGATTTGTAGTTGTTGCATCAAATAGTCTTCAATCTTGTCTCTTAAACCACTTGTTGGTTCATGCAATGCCATATCTAGCAGGGCAATGTTTTCCCAACATTGTTCCTTAATTTTTTCTTCGAGCCTCTCTACTTCATTGCAAATATTTTCATCTTTTATCTTTTCTGTTAGTGACCAAGCGCTGGATAAAGACTTAACATCTGATGTATCCGCAAAATGGTAGTATGATCTGTTTGCCATTTTTGTAGATGAATTTTAGAATATGTACTGTGTGGAATTTATAGATAATTTTTTTTGTCTGTTCGTTTTCCAAAGTCTTCGTGCATTTATGTTTCACACGTTAACCCAAGTATAATAAATATTCTACCGTATGACCTTTCATCTTCACGCGTTGTCAGCCTATAAAATACTAAAGAAATTCAAAAGTTTATCATAAACGATTTTAATTAGTAATATATTAACATTTACGTTTTCAGTGTTCACCAATTGTATCAATGGCAGCCCCAAGTGTTAACCGTGAAGATGAAATGAAGGACTTTGTTCTTAATCAAACTATACGACAATACTATCAAGATTTGAAAACTACAAGGGAGTTGAAGATTTGTTTTGACCGTTTGCACTCGGGCACGCTTGAGCGAGACGTTGTTCAGTGGATTGTGAAGTCAATGCCTTCAACTGGTGTTCATGATTTGTCATTGTTGTGCAATTCAGAGTCCAGTATTAAGGATGTAGAACTTTTGGCAAGATTCAAGGATCTACACGCACAGCTTGAAGCTTCAATGGAATTGAAGCTTATGTTTATCAATTCATTTAACTAGGCGTGGATACCATCCATCGCATATCAATGAGTTAATACGCATATTGAGTTACATATGCCTAAAATGCTTAAAGTTCAAGAACAAAAGGAATTGTACTTTCAAAGGAATTGATGATTAAGTTTATTAATTCGTAATGTATATTCATATCTATAAACAGATGTTATGAAGAAGGAATTCATAATGTATGTTGATGTTTAAAGTTGATTATATTTGTTTTGTTTAACGTTGATTAGATATGGTTTTTTATATATCGCTGGATAAAGACTTAACATCTGATGTATCCGCAAAATAGTAGTATGACTGTTTGCCATTTTTGTAGATGAATTTTAGAATATGTACCGTGTGGAATTTATAGATAAATTTTTTCGTCTGTTCGTTTTCCAAAGTCTTCGTGCATTTATGTTTCACACGTTAACCAAGTATAATAAATATTCTACCGTATGACCTTTCATCTTCACGCGTTGTCAGCCTATAAAATACTAAAGAAATTCAAAAGTTTATCATAAACGATTTTAATTAGTAATATATTAACATTTACGTTTTCAGTGTTCACCAATTGTATCAATGGCAGCCCCAAGTGTTAACCGTGAAGATGAAATGAAGGACTTTGTTCTTTATCAAACTACACGACAATACTATCAAGATTTGAAGACTACAAGGGAGTTGAAGATTTGTTTTGACCGTTTGCATTCGGGCACGCTTGAGCGAGACGTTGTTCAGTGGATTTTGAAGTCAATGCCTTCAACTGATGTTCGTGATTTGTCATTGTTGTGCAATTCAGAGTCCAGTATTAAGGATGTAGAACTTTTGGCAAGATTCAAGGATCTACACGCACAGCTTGAAGCTTCAATGGAATTGAAGCTTATGTTTATCAATTCATTTAACTAGGCGTGGATACCATCCATCGCATATCAATGAGTTAATACGCATATTGAGTTACATATGCCTAAAGTGCTTAAAGTTCAAGAACAAAAGGAATTGTACTTTCAAAGGAATTGATGATTAAGTTTATTAATTCGTAATGTATATTCATATCTATAAACAGATGTTATGAAGATGGAATTCATAATGTATATTGATGTTTAAAGTTGATTATATTTGTTTTGTTTAACGTTGATTAGATATGGTTTTTTATATATCGCTGGATAAAGACTTAACATCTGATGTATCCGCAAAATGGTAGTATGATCTGTTTGCCATTTTTGTAGATGAATTTTAGAATATGTACCGTGTGGAATTTATAGATAAATTTTTTCGTCTGTTCGTTTTCCAAAGTCTTCGTGCATTTATGTTTCACACGTTAACCCAAGTATAATAAATATTCTACCGTATGACCTTTCATCTTCCCGTGATGTCAGCCTATAAAATACTAAAGAAATTCAAAAGTTTATCATAAACGATTTTAATTAGTAATATATTAACATTTACGTTTTCAGTGTTCACCAATTGTATCAATGGCAGCCCCAAGTGTTAACCGTGAAGATGAAATGAAGGACTTTGTTCTTAATCAAACTACACGACAATACTATCAAGATTTGAAGACTACAAGGGAGTTGAAGATTTGTTTTGACCGTTTGCACTCGGGCACGCTTGAGCGAGACGTTGTTCAGTGGATTTTGAAGTCAATGCCTTCAACTGGTGTTCGTGATTTGTCATTGTTGTGCAATTCAGAGTCTAGTATTAAGGATGTAGAACTTTTGGCAAGATTCAAGGATCTACACGCACAGCTTGAAGCTTCAATGGAATTGAAGCTTATGTTTATCAATTCATTTAACTAGGCGTGGATACCATCCATCGCATATCAATGAGTTAATACACATATTGAGTTACATATGCCTAAAGTGCTTAAAGTTCAAGAACAAAAGGAATTGTACTTTCAAAGGAATTGATGATTAAGTTTATTAATTCGTAATGTATATTCATATGTATAAACAGATGTTATGAAGATGGAATTCATAATGTATATTGATGTTTAAAGTTAATTATATTTGTTTTGTTTAACGTTGATTAGATATGGTTTTTTATATATCGCTACATATTGACTACAGATTTTTAATCCGTTTGTAGAGTTTTTGTTTCTTTGTTGTTACCTTTCAGTTACTAAACGTCTGATCAGTGTTAAAAGATATAAACAGTCGTTGCGAAACATCGGTTCTTTTAGCAGACGTTTGCACAGTTGACGTGTCGGTCAGTCGGTGGTTAATGCAACAACTGTTCGAAAGAAACCGTTGAAATGATGTAATGAACAGAGTTGCGAAATGAACAGACGTTGACTTACAAACTGTTTAGTAACAAACGATTTATTGCGTCAGTGTATTATTAACTGATGTTGTGAAATGAACAGACGTTACTAAATACAGTTTTTGTTTTACCGATAGATGGAGTGTTTTGCAGGGTTTGGTCTGCCGAGGCGTCAGTGGTTAGCGTAAGGCGGATAAGGGTTGGTTAACGTGCAGGCTGTCTATTGGTTGGGCGTAAAGCAGAGTTTAATACTCCCGTGTGTTTCCACACGGGATCTCACCTAATAACTTATATTAAAAGAATTGAGTTTGTATGAGGTGACATTCAATGGAGGCCTCAACCCCCTATTGAATGTGCCATATGACATCATGTGAAGCTCTTTTTTAAATTTATTTATTTTGTATTTTTTAAATAAAATCTATATCTATATTATCTTAAAATTTCAAATATGTTAATTAATATCTTTTCCTTATTTTCCTCTCACATTTTTTAAATGTTAGTGAACTATTAATTATTTTAAAATTTCAAATATGTTAATTAATATTTTTATCTTTATTTTTTTCTTATTTTCCGCTCACAATTTTTAAACGTTAGTAACTTTTATGTATGATATTTTTTTGAAAAAAAAAATTACACCAAATTAACAATCGCTTTATTATCTTTCCAACGAGTACCATATATAGTGCTATACAAAAACGAAAAAATGTCTTTTTAGTGAGTTTTTGTTCATGCAGAAAAAACACAATGTATTTAAGTAATTTCTTAATCATATATAGGCAAGTCACTAATCATGTTATGATAGTATATATGTTTTTGAACCTACTATTACATATATGAATTGCCCATGTTCATGTGCTATAACGATATGCTTAGCATTAAAAGAGGTTGAGATTTTTTAATCTGCTGGCAACGCATCATGAGAACACGTTTTGATAGTATAAACATTAGAACAACTCTGTTGACTTCTTTTATATTTTTTTATTAAGTAGTATTAGATTTTTCAATCCCGGGACACTCTCGGGATAATTAAGTAGCGTACAATACTAAAATTGATATGTAATATTAGATTTCTCAATCCGGGACGCGCTCCGGGGTATAATGTAGTATTAAATATATATCTTACGTGGAGTGTGGTCAATAAAAAGTATCTTTCTCTCTTTAAATCACTCATCTATCTAATCTATTGGCCAGAATTGAAAACCCTAGGCGCCTCTTATTTCTCCATCAATCGGTATGTTTACAGTAACTTCTAGATTCGATTCCGATTATTATTATTTTTATCTTACAGTGATCTGATGTATTTGTTTTTTTAATCGATTTTATTTAACTGTATTCGGTGGAGTTGTTATGGATATCGCCTTGTTTGTTGATGAATCGACGAATTTATCGTCTTGTTTGAAGTTGATAATAATCGATGTTGTTTTCATTCGATATATGAATATGATAATAATCTGATTGTAACTGGTGGAGTTGTTAATAGATGTATTTGTTTGTTGATGAATCGAAGAATTTATTGTTTTTTTTAATTGGAAGTCTTGAGTATGTTAATAGATGTATCTGTTTGTGCTAATCGATGTTATTTGATTGTAATCGGTGGAGTTGTTATGCAGTATGTGTATCGCCTTGTTTGTTGATCAATTGATGGATTTATCGCGTTGTTCTAGTTGACGATAATCAAAGTTGTTTTCACTGGAAATCGGAATATGTTACGGCTGTTTTTTTCTGTTTATTGTCATGGTAGTTTATGGATTTCTGATTCCGGTTGAATTTTGATTACCTGATTGGAATTATGTTTGGATCTGGTTTCGTTGTTGATTTTTGTTGTGTATTGAATAAATTATTGCTTGATGATTGAACTTGTCGTCTTGGATTATGTGATGGAACTTTGTTTGATACTTGCAGTGGTTTTCTTTGATTATGTCATTGAACTTCTGGTAGATATATATTTATATACTTATGTGATCTTCATATGTCTAGGGAAAATGTTGACGAAACAGGGTTTATGATTTGATTGTGTTGTATAGGGGCTAGCATTAAAGCTGATGTTATGTAAATGATGCTATTATATTCTTATGTATTTGTATGCTTCCATCTTTGCATATTTAAGGGTACCTATATGGTGATTGGTGACGTATGCCGAATGTTGTTGCACATCACTTTTTTTAATGATCGTATCTATGCAATCTTGAGGAACTCAAATAATTGGCCCCGGTTTAATCACACGCAAATTGTCAATAGTCCATAGAAGGCGGACATGATAATTTTTCAGTCATACTTGGTTATGTTGTTTTCTGGTTGAAACGATCATCTTTTTTGTTATGTACTTTAAGCATTGTATTGTTAACTTTTTTGCAACAATTAAAGCGGTCTTATGTCGATTAGCTCTTATTACTGAATTTGGTTAGAAGTTACTTAGGGGGGATGGGGTGGTCATCACATCATCACTAAAATCATTTTATCACATTCAATCAACTTGTGCCACCTCAATTTTTCACATTTTATAACATCCATCACTAAGCACATGGGGTGGTCGTCACACCATCACTAACGTCACTAAATCATTCCCCACCAATCCCCAAAAAAACCCACCAATCACAACATTACACCTCATCCCCAAACAAACTACCCACCCTACACACCTTTTTTCACGGTCACGATGTACGTCACATTCGTGATGCTTTTTGTCCATCACATGGGTGTTGGGAGCGGTGCATCACGCCATCACGCCATCACAGCCGTGCATCACCCTTATTAATGATTAATCTTATGCATTCTTGAAGAACTTATATAGTTGGCAAGTTATTAGAATGATTATATCTATGCAATATTGAGGAACTTAAAATAGTCGGCAAGTTGCTTATTATAATGATTATATCTTTGCAATCTTGAAGAACATGCTAACTTATATAGTCGGCACTGGTTTTATAATGACATGTAAACTGAGACGCTGGTAAAATGTTGACTTGATATACCCTGTTCAGGGATGTGTAATATGGTCTGTGGATTTTATTGGGATTAACATGGGGTTGAAACAATCTTATTTTTGTTATTTACTTGATCTTACTTCTTGTTGAGTCACAGTTTATATTTTGACGATATTGTTCAGTAAGAGTGATTTTGCTATGCAGTCTTCATGTTTTTATAACTGGTGTTAACCGCCTTATGCAATCTGCTGGTGCTTTACAGTTTTTATAGTATGACAATAAAAGCGCATTCTGGTTATTTGCTTATATGATTTGTTATTTTACCTTTCTGGGTTGCTAATTTCTCATCACAATTTTCACGAAGGTGCAAGGCAATCAGCTCTTAAGATATTGCAAGGTGGAGTTTTCAGAAAGTTACATAAAGAGTATTTTTATGTCCGAGCAGGGTATTCTCTACGTAGGCTGTATCGGGTTATTGGGAGAGCATTGTCCTATATCCTTCAAAGGAGGAAACTCTTATCCTGTTGAAAACAGTTGGCTGTATGCTTCGAGCTCCATTAGAGAATTCTGTGGTTGCAGCAGATTGGCGCACCTACCTTCATTCTTTACAACAACTGATTGCTCGTGTTTTTACTCCAAAAATCTGTGATCTGAGACGTTGATTACTCGAGGAACCAATAACAATGGCCTTGCAGAACATTGGTGCCAGCAACAGCGATGATGCATTCTACAGGTATAAGATGCCAAAGATGATTACAAAGATTGAGGGGCGAGGAAATGGCATCAAAACAAATATAGTGAACATGGTTGATGTTGCTAAAGCTTTGGCTAGGCCAGCTTCTTACACTACAAAATATTTTGGGTGTGAGCTTGGGGCTCAGTCCAAATTTGATGAAAAAACAGGGGTATCACTTGTGAACGGTTCTCATGACACGGCAAAACTAGCTGGTCTTCTTGAGAATTTTATCAAAAAGTATGTTCAGTGTTATGGTTGTGGGAACCCAGAAACAGAGATACTAATCACAAAGAGTCAGATGGTTCAACTGAAATGTGCTGCTTGTGGCTTTGTGTCTGATGTGGATATGAGAGACAAGCTGACATCATTTATCTTGAAGAATCCACCGGAACAAAAGAAAAACTCTAAAGACAAAAAAGCACTGAGGAGGGCTGAGAAGGAACGGTTGAAGGAAGGCGAGGCAGCGGATAAGGTACAAAAGAAGCTGCAGCAGACCAAAGACGTGGCTAAGAAGTCTAGTAAAGATAAGGCGTCATCAAAAAAGAAAGGTAATGCTTCTGATGAGGATCGTGTTTCGCCTACTTCAAGCCATGCTGGCGACAAGGAGAACTGTTCTGGTGAGGAAGATGATGATGAGATCCAGTGGCAGACCGACACATCAGCAGAAGCGGCTCGTCAACGCATTCAGGAACAGCTTAGCAGCGTGACAGCCGAAATGGTGATGCTGTCTACAGAAGAGCCTGTGAAGAAGAAAGGTCCTGAAGTGGAGGAGAATTCCAATGGCAACATGAAGAAGAAAAATCTTGTTGACATGGCTAAGGAATATCTGAAGAAGGGAGTCGGTCCAAAGGAAATGTTGTCGTCACTGTCAGGCTCTCCTCAAGAAAATGCAAGCGCTCTTTACGAGGCCTTACTGGATGGAGTGGAGAAAGGGTATGCTAAACACGCACTCAAGAAGAAAAACTACTTAGCTGCCGTTGTTGATGGTGAAGGTGATTCACAGTTGCATCTTTTAAAAGCAATTGAAGACTTCTGTGAGAAGTCAAACCCGATTGCAGTGAAGGAAGTGCCGCTTGTTTTGAAAGCGTTGTATGATGTGGACATTCTGGAAGAAGAGTATATCGTGAAGTGGTACGAGGAGGGATCAAGTGGCGGGAACAAAAGCTCTCTCATCTGGAAGAATGCAAAGCCTTTTGTGGAGTGGCTTCAGAGTGCGGAGTCTGAAACCGAAGAAGAGTAAGATGATGCTTTACCTTTGTGTTGTTTTATGGTATTATGTTTTAAGTGTGGCTTGAATTGGATGTTTGTGGCTTGCTATTTCTATAATAAAACCCTGTGTGTTTGTAATTTCTTAAGTACAACGCTTATGCACTTTTAAGTATGGGTATTTCATATATTTCAGTGGTTTATTAATCGCCATTATTCGATAAGGAAAAGGCAACAGATTTTAGCCTTTCATTTGTATTTTGGTGAACCCATGCCAAACATAACATGTGTGAATATTAAAGTTGCTACTATGAAGTGTGGTATTGATGGCAGTTAAGTTTTATCTTATATGTGATTAGGAAGAGAATGGAAGTTAAATAGAGATCTAAAAAATTAATGTCGGGATCATTGAATTTCAACAGTATAATTGAAAGTTATTGAGATCTTGAGAATGGAAGTTAAATAGAGATCTAAAAAATTAAAGTGTAACTGTGATCAATTGAGAACTAAACCAACTGAGATAACCAAACGTAACAGCCAATCCAGAGAGTAATAATGTAGATGCTTATGATAAAACCCTTGGCTCACAACTTAATATTTTTTCTCGAGGTAACACTCTAACCCTTAACCTTTACATGTCACGAGGCTAACAATGTACCAGAAGGCAACTTTCCTGGTTAGCAAAAAGCTAACACAATAACACATGATGAAAACCCAAGCGTTACGGTCGTTGCTATTTTAGTTGTCCATTTTCAAAATATAGGCAATAATAAACTTGGTATTTGAAGTAGTTATTTGGTAAATGACTAAATGCACTTTTTTTCTATAAAAAAAATTGACTTAAAATAAATGATAAATTATGTACTTTGTTTATTTGTTGCAAAATATGTAAATGACTATGTAACATCTCATAATTTTGAAACTTGCTAATTTTTTAAATTTAACAAGCTATATTAAAATTGTATCATATAAAAGTTTCCACTTCATAATAAACAACCACTACAAGTCTACAACTGAATTTCATACATCTTTAGGCTATGCTATATGGATAATGGATTCCTCATTCCTTATTGTTGTACCGATCCCATAGTCACAGGATTCGCTAGATAGGTTGTGTACCGCGAACCGAATTGTGCGTACCGGAATTGGGTACATTCGCAACCCGTTTGCCTAGGATTCGCTGTCTGATTCGTAGAATTGAGCGTACCCGATTTGTGTAGAATTTCAAACCAAATAGCGACCTTATATGCGCGTTCAAGAAAAATTAGAGTAGAACAGAGGTTAGAGGTACCTGTATTGCAGAGATTGGAGTGTATGACGGCGAGGAACGAGCTTCAACAATGGAGGAGACAGAAAATTAGGGTTTGTGGGTTGAGGAAGGAAGATGACGGCAGATGGTTTCAGGTTCTATTAAAACATAAAAGCCTTAAGGTATTTTAATATTAACCCCTCTATCTTTTATTAGTTTACATTTATTCCCTAAAATTTGTTTGTCTTTACTTAAAAAGTGTAAATAAGTTTGTATATTTAGACATTTAAGCCCCTCTATCTTTACTAATTTACATTTGGTACTTAAAGTTATATATTGTATAATGTTTATATACGATACGACGTACCAACTTATAGGGTACACCGTACTGCGTACCGAATTGGCGAACTGAATAAACCTACCCCTTTGTACCGAATTTTAGAAATGCACGAACCGCGTACCCGTTTTCGTACCACGAACCGGAGCGTACCGCGATTCATGTGACTATGACCGATCCCTCATCCCTCATCATTTCTTAGACTATAGGGAGTGGAGGGGCAGGAAAGAGGGGGTTGGAGCGCCATGTGGCACTTGTGGGACCCATGTGAGGGGGGGAAGTAATATTATTATTATTATTATAAAAACCTATCTAATATTAAAAAAAAAAAATTATATTCCTTGAAACTAAAAAAATACATACGACTGACTTGTCACATATGTTCCATCAAATCCACAAGAATGTTATTGTGCGTGTCTTGGTTGTGTAACACTCTCGGTGTGCGTAATCAAGTTCTTCAACATCCACATGAATGTCGTCTTCATCATAGCGACCAAATGCCCATTCCACAGCTGTGAAAGATTTGAGCAAGATAATACATGTGTTTGTACTCCACTGATGAAACCATAAATTTTTTCTTCTTTGCTTTAATCGTACGTTTTTCTGTAAGATTTTTTTTTAATTTTTTTTATTTATAAATATGTGTATATTGCAATTGTACATATGTGTATATAGCACTTATGCATATGTGTATATTACATTTTCAGCTATATATATGTGTATATTTCAGTTATACATATGTGTATATTGAAATTTTTTAGTTGCATAAAAAGCAGCGATTAAAGCAAAATAAATAAATAAATAAATAAAAATTTTGCCTTACAGAAATGTGTGGCCCAGAATGGTTCTTTCAGTTCTCAATTTGGCCAAAGGTTTTCATTTGAACCAATTCCTATATATATATATATACATATATATATATATACATATATATATAGGGGATGGATTAAATAAAAACCCACTCAAATTGAAGAAACTTGGGAAACTCTGACTTCCCGAGCTTTTTATCATCTAAAAAAATTAGGGTATGTAATATACATGTTTTTAAGAGTTTTGAGCAAAAAAAAAAAAAAACAAAAAAGCGCCGAGTGGATATTTAAAAAAAAAAAAAAAAAAAATTTTTGTGTTACATATGTTACATGTCTGTAAAGTGTGTAACATACGTTACACAAAAAAACTTATTTATTTTTTTTAAATATCCACTCGGCGCTTTTTTAATTTTTTTTTTGGCTCAAAACTTTTAAAAACATGTATATTAAATACCCTAATTTTTTCAGATGATAAAAAGCTTGGGAAGTTAGAGTTTCCCGAGTTTCTTCAAAATTTTGGGTTTTTTGTGGATACTTAGCATATATATATATATATATATATATATATATATATATATATATATATATATATATTATATATGGGAATGATTAATAGAAAACTTCAAAAACTTGAGAAAAACCTTCTTCCCAAGGTTTTTATTTTTTGAAAATTTTAGGGCATATAATACACATGTTTTTAAGAGCTTTGCATGTTAGTTAATATGTGGTTCCCATTCTGCTAGGGGATGATGTCGTGTTGATTCGTTGTAAGATTTGGTTTCTAAGACTAATTGGTGTGGAGTTAGGAAGAAGACTCGGTGAGGTGAGGTGGACATCAGTGGACTCGGGAACACCCCCTCCCCCCGAGATTTAATTGGTACCTTCGATGAATTTCCACCGTCTTTCAACTAGTTATTTGATTGGTTCTCTCTATTTTTTTTTAAAGGAAGGGGAATGAGGGAATTAGGGGAAACTATTTTCTTGATTTGGGGGAGGAAAGAAGGAAAATGGTATGACGTTGATGTAGTATTTGGGGAGTTGGTTACCACACCATATAGCCTAAGTCGACCTGAAGGGGTTAGCTTGTTTAGGAGGGTTCAATCAAGTCCGAGTCTGTATTTATCTTCTCTTCATCAGTTATAATATAACAATCGATTAGGGTAAAATATAATACCATACGAAACATAATACAACTATTTATGGGTGTTTATTTTAAAGAGACATTTCTTTGGCGTATTTTTTTATTTTTTGTTATGTTTTTTTTTAAACGTAATTGGTTTAACCTTTTGCTTTTATGGTAATCTCTCTTCAATGAAGCAAGACTCTTTGGTACACCACATCTTCACCGATGAATTTGTTGCCCATAAAATCTAACGGTCTCAATTCGATGAAAACTGGCGTCCCCTCATACACCACCATGCATCCAACAATATTCTCTATAAAATTCTCACACTCCCTTATATTTATTCTCATAAGCCACCTTCATCCCTACTCTTCTACAATGTATTCATTCAAAATCATCATGTTGTCACTTGCACTCCTTGTTGTGTCAACACTGGCGTCCATTTCTCCGACAATGGCGCCACAAACTTCTGTTAACGATCTAATGCCATCTCCATCTCCATGGCTGTCAGTGGATGGTGATTCTCCTCCATATGAAAGTAACGTAGCTTCACCTTCTCCTACTTCGACATCGGATGCATTGTCTCCCTCTGACGCAATGCGCCCGTTCCAGCGCCAAACAGTGGTGTTTTGAACAAAGTAACAGTTGGATTTTTAGCTGTTGGTGTTATAGCAGTGGCTTCATCAGTATAACTTATGTTTTCGAGTTATTCTAACTAAATAAATAATGACTTTTATGAAATTGGTTATATGATATTTTTGACTTCCTTAATTAGTTTCATTTGTTAATGGTTTGGTTTATGATCTGATTAAGGTGAATTATTCTGAGGATCGATGGTCATGTTGCATTGAATTGTTTATCATCTGTTGAGCTCTAAATATTTATGACATTTTTCATCTTCTTTTCGGTCTATATACATGACAATTATAAAATCACTAAACTATATAATAAAAATATTATTTGTGAGCACAATTTTTGTAATCCCAAACTACAAGTTTTTACTAGAATAACCAAGTTAATCATAATCTCGAACATTAACATCAACAATACTACCATACAAGTTGAAGGTAGGCCTCATAGTCGTAATTGACCTATAGCACTAGATCCACGCCTAGGCTGTTCATTTCAACCTACTAATTAACCTGTTAACCCGCCAACTTTTTACAACCATTTCTCTCCTCTAAAACTCCAAACTGCTTTGTAATATCTACTGTTTCAATCAGTTAGAAACCGGTTCTTTAGTAACCGGTTATGTATATATAGCCATATAGGTGCTAGTTTTCGGTTATAAAAGCCGATTTTTTGTCTACCTCTAAATTTCAACATGCCAAAACCGTCAACAAGCTAACCGGTTCTCTCCTCCAAGAGTCCAAACCGGTTTGTAACCTATGGTTTCTTTCAGTTAGATGAAAAAGGTTCTTGAATACTTGGTTACATATCAGTTCCAGTTTCGGTTATAGAAACTGTTTTTTTTGTGCACCTCTAAATTTTAAAAAATAGGTAATTTTGAATGTGAGAGAGTGTTTGTAGGGGTTGCATGAGATTTTTTATGAAAATGGATAGATCACCATATGGATCAACGACCTTCAAAAAAGAATTTTGAAGGTCTCAAATCCATTCAACGACCTTCATTCCCTTCATTCAAGGTCCCGCAATTGCTATAAAATCTACACGAGCCAACATTGAATTCAAGGAAGGTCTCTGAATGGATCAGCAACCTTGAATGAAGGTCACTGAATGGATGTGAGACCTTCAAAGTTCTTTTTTGAAGGTTGCTGATCCATATGGTGATCTACCAATTTTCACAAAAAATCCTATGCAACCCCTACAAACATGTTGATGATCACAGGGGTTGTGCCAGGATTGATATTAGAGAGAATTTGGAATGAAACTAACTTGTGATATATTTACAAATGATTGTTGGATGGGGTTTATATACCCACCGAAATGACACGACGGTTACAATTTGGTTGTGTCGGTTGACACATAACCGACCAGACTTATAATATACTAATAATACATATAAACTTATGATATAAATCAAATATTATACTAACATTCTCCCCCTTAATTTTGATTTATCTTCAATGCTTCATAGTAGGGTCTTGTTTATAATAACATTGGTCCTTCATCTTCCTCGTGTTGGATTAGATGAGCTTCCTCCTTTCCTTTTAGTTCTGGACATTTATTTTTGTAGTGTCCAAGTCCATTGCACTTGTAGCATCTAATGTTGCTTCTTTCATCTTGTGTCTGTTTATCATAGCTTTTCTCGGACCATCTACCTTTACCACGTTGATATCCAGAATTCCTTTGATTTGTTTTCCATTTTCCACAGTGCTCGCATCTGTCTTCTTTAGCTTTTTCTTTGGTGAATAAGAGCTTACTGTGTGATTCACCTTCTTCTGGTTTCTTGATGCGTTCTTCGTATGCCTTTAATCTCCCGATAGCTTCTTGAAATGGCATAGTATTAAGATCCGCAAATTGTTCAATTGCAGCAACAATCTGAATGTACTTTTCTGGTACTGAACTGAGTAGTTTCCGAACTAATCTTTTGTTATCAATTGTAGATCCAAGGTTGTTGGCTTGTGATACAAGTTTGCTAATCTTGCTGGTAAAATCGTCTAACGATTCTGAATCTTTCATCTTTAATGCTTCAAATTCTGAGTCTAGCGTTTGTAATCTCGCTTCCTTGACTCTGTCTGCACCTACAAATCGTGCCTTTAATCTTCCCAATGTCTTTAGCATTCGCGTGATGAGCAATTTGAAAAACAAGTTCTTCGGGCATAGCTTGATAGAGATAAGCAATAGCCTTGGCATTCTTCTTTGCTTCCACTTCTCCTGTCGGTTCGACTGCTTCCCAAATTCCGTGAACGTTAAAAATTGCTCTAATCTTTACTGCCCAAATTGTGTAATTTGTAGAATTCAAAATCGGGCATTGGAACGTCATTGGCGATCCTTCTTCTTTTACAACTTTATCTTCCTTAGTCATTTTTCGTGACTTCTTTTTCCCAATTTTGGAAACTAATCTTGTTTAAAACGGCCTACTTGTCTTTTGATCACCACTGGATTTGATCAATTCTCTGCTAACTGCTATTGATCAATTTCTTCCTGGATCAAATTTCTGACTTTTTTACTGGGAACAGACCACTGGTTGTTCGACCACCACTGGATTTAATCAAACCTCTGCTACACTGCTGTTGATTAATTTCTTCCTGGATCAAACCTTCGAACCTGCTGTTCCTTAACTTTCCGTTTTCCTTTTGGCCGACAACACTTCTTTTCTTCTTAACAACTTAATTTTTTTTGAAATTCTTTTTGTTTTTTTCTTTTATAAAACAAAATTTAATATTTTTTCCAAAAAATTAAATTCTGTTCCTCTTTTTTTTTTCAAAAAACATAACATATTATTACTTTGTAGAAAAACACGTAATGCTTTAAAGTGAGTATTGACTTTTGATTATAATAATCGAAAACCTGTTTTGATTTTTCCTTTAAAAAACGGTTTATTAAATATACAAAAAGTCAAGATCTTCTGTTTGTAAAAACTTATATGTATGTTGACTTTCAAAAAAGTCAAACTACCAAAAAAATCCCACTGTATATTTTTATGACGATTCAAACGAAACAAAGTTTTGAACCAAGTTTTGATTGTTGTTTCTAAAACATAAATCTTAAAGGTTTTTGAAAGAAACAAAATTTGTAAAGTTGTTTTCAAAAGTTTTGAAAAAACAGAGGATTACAAAAAAAAACTATTTTGATTTCTAAGAACAATAAATTTGTATTCTATTAACAAAATATGATTAGGGAGAGGGTATAAAACCGTTTGATTGATGATTTGTGATTAAACGTTTTGATTTCGAGATCGCCGGAGACTTCGCCGGAATCTTCTGTTTTCCTGTTAGTCCTTAAGAAAACGGTTATGGGTCTTTAATACTTGTTCCCTTGCGTTCGGTTATGTATGTTTTTGTCTTCTGAATCGAAAAATATGTTCTTTATCAACGTTTCTTGATCCAAATCGCTTCTGCATTTGTTCGTCAAAAAACAGAGTATGATCAACTTGGTGTTCTTCGCTCATGATTTGGTAACCTTCGGCTCTGATGCCATGTTGATGATCACAGGGGTTGTGCCAGGATTGATATTAGAGAGAATTTGGAATGAAACTAACTTGTGATATATTTACAAATGATTGTTGGATGGGGTTTATATACCCACCGAAATGACACGACGGTTACAATTTGGTTGTGTCGGTTGACACATAACCGACCAGACTTATAATATACTAATAATACATATAAACTTATGATATAAATCAAATATTATACTAACAAAACACTCCATCACATTCAAAATTACCTAGTTTTGAAAAAAATTCAACTTGTCAACCCGCTAACCACTTGATCAATGATAAAAGAAGAAGAAAAAATATGAAATGAAGTTGTTTATGGCTATAACATCCTAAATAACATGCAAATGAAAACATGGTTTGAAACAGTAAGTAGTATCAAGATGAGATAAATACATACAATAACAATTCAAAGTAATTAGGAGGTGAAGTCTAAGATGTCCTGATCACGTTCGAACACATACATTTCTTTCTGGTTCAAACTAACCCATGCTTCAATTCCATCACCATCTTTGTCATCCATTAAACTCACCATCTCAAGTGCACTTCCAGCTTCAGTTACCCAGCAGGGCTTACCCCAACCAAAATCAGCCTCGTAAATCGGAAACCGACACCAACTTGTAAATATGCAAAACTTGTTTTGCTTCAATTCTTCATCAACCACAGCATAACCATCCTTTGCATATATGCATATCTCTTCACCACTTGCTTTTTGAAGCCACATGATAACATTTCTTGTTGTGTCTTCTATTAGAGCCACAAGATCACTGAACTCAGGTCCGGTTTCTTTTTGCATAAACCTGATTGGATACGGAGTCCATGCGTTCCCAAACGAGCTTTTGGATACTGGCGATCTTGCCTTACCTCTCAAATTCATTGCAACTGTCAACAAACAATCCCTTAAGCTCCCACTTTTGATTCGGTCAACATTGATCAGAGCCTTCCATATTAACGAAGTCACCAATGTTACTCTAGTATGTTGACCTTTAGCTGAACCGCTTTTTGCTCTTAGCTTTGATATTGAAGTCCCATTAAGCACAAACCTTTTTGTCACGATTTTAGCTTCTTTGTCAACCGGATCGGATGAGTGACCGGTGATGAATTCGTCACTGGTGGGAACACATGATCCAGTTTATCAAAAGTAGGTGCAAAGGCACCACTGCCACCACCTGCACGGTTCATACTCGCCCACTGGTTAACAAACCTGACTACGTTGCATCCATCAGTAACTTTATGTGAAGCAATCACACCAATAGCCAGTGAACCACAAGCAAAGACGTTGACCTGCACCGTCACCAACCAGGTTGTGTCTTGTTCTTTTGCACCTATAAGTTGACTCATGTGATCTATCCTGGGACCTAGTTTGAGAAAATCATCCAGACTAGTGCTCACTTGAGTCACCAAATACTTGACCCCTTGATCATTGCAATCAACTTCTAGACCATCTTCTGTGAGTCTACCAGCTAGAGGGTAGTACAAAGTTAGGACCTCTGACAAAGACTTGGCCAGATGATGGCATCTAGCTGAAATATCAACTTCACCGCTAGTCTTGTAGTAGAAGATCGGATTTATGTATGAACATGGAGCTAGTTGATCCAACAACGATAGCTTGAAGT
The DNA here is from genome assembly GCA_030844895.1 of Ambrosia x helenae. Lineage (NCBI taxonomy): Eukaryota > Viridiplantae > Streptophyta > Magnoliopsida > Asterales > Asteraceae > Ambrosia > Ambrosia x helenae. Next base: position 141,356,356 of record CM061231.1, read on the forward strand.
GGCGTAGATTTTCCGGGGTCGGGTTTGATGGTTTGATGAACTGAATGGATTGAATCTTAATCTCCATGGTTTCAATGAGGAGTGATAATAGTTTGTTGTAGAGTTAGAACATATATATCCACTCATCTCTTATCCAAGTTACGTATATAAGTCGATTTCATATCCATTGAATATGTACATGATAGGGAATTTCAGTATATAGTCTTCTCTTAATTGTGTATGGATACCACTTTCAATGACAGTGCTTTAACCTATAATGTCTTAGTGACCCTTGACTAAGGGCACATGGGGTGGTAACAAGTTTATCACACCCATCACACTATCACACTCAATTATTTTATGTCACCTCATTCTATCGCATTCCATCACATTTTATCACTCATCACATTTCATCACTAAAGTTTTTTTTTAAATAAACTAAAAACATTACATTTTAATTAATAAAAAAATAAATAAATATTTAAAAAAATTATTTAAATATTTAAAAAAAAAATTATTATTGAAACGGCTAGTTTTCAAACGGCTACTTTTCAAACGGCTATTTTCTAACCCTATAAATACAAGACCAAATCCTCCTTCTCAGTCACAATTATCACTCAAACATTCAAAGATATGAGGGGTAGTTATCCTAACGAAGCTGCCGGACCTTCCAATCTCCGGCGATATTCTCGCCGGAGACATCGTCTACCATTTTCATCTCCTCCTCCTCCTCATCCTCCACAACTAGTCTTCTCTCCTCCTCCCCTCCTCCACAACCAATCTTCTCTCCTCCTCCTCCTCCTCCTCCTCCTCCTCCTACTCAAGTAGTGTCCACTCCTCATCCTCCTCTACCAGGGTACACCCCCATTCCTTCTCTACCAGGGTACACTCCACCAACACCAGATTCTCCTCTCACTGATGAGGAATTGATCTGGGCTTTGGATTATACTATGGCTATGATGGGAATGGGGGCGTATACGTGTAAGTCCAGAATCTTCTTCGGGGTATCAAACACACCCAATGAGTGTGGAAAACAAGATTGAGTGTAAGAACAAAAGAAGAAACAAAACAATATATTATTAATAACTTCGTGCCGAATGCTTCGATCGCACACGGTTTCAAAGAACCGTCTGGTACGATCTCTAGGAACCTTGCACATGAGAGAACTCGTCTGGTGCAAGGTTCGCACAGGGGACTACATGGTTACAAAATGAAAAGGAGGTGCACCTACAAATGAATTAAACATGACAATATATTGGAGCCTCTACCAAATTGGCCCACATGGCCTGACCCAAGCCCAAACAAAAACTAAGCCAAATAAATATAAACGTGTTTGATAAAGATAAACATAAACCTACTCAATTTTTGGGCCTTACAATATCCCCCTAGGTTTATGCTGTCTTTATCATGGCTTAGTAAAAAGAAAATCTTCAGCCAATGATCTTCAGTGTTGGGTCTTCTCTTTTAAAGGCCCAGCAGTGAACGAGCCCACTCTCTAAAAGCCTTCAAACTCCAATCCGCATCCATGCTATACATCCCCCGAAAGAGTGCCGATGAGTTCTTGAGTCACTGTTGTGTTCCCGGATGAATACTGTTCTCGAGTGATGAAGAGGTTCTTGAGTGACCAGATGGGATCTCGAGTGCCGATGCGTTCTTGACTCACTGTTGTTCTCGAATGTGCAGGATGTTTTCGAGCGAAGTTTCCGTTCTTGAGTGAAAAACGAGTTCTTAAATGATGTTTCTATGATCCAAATCCCATCCATTGCCGCACCTCTTCCATTTTCATGAACCCAGCCCACGGCCCAATCACATGTAGACTTGATCCCATAGCATCGTAATCCCTCAAAGATACAAGTGGCCCACCCATAGCCCAAGTGTATTGTCACACCCTCAAATTTCCACTGCGGGGTTTATACCGCGAGGCGCATGACATACCAGGATCCCATAGCCATAAGTCATATGAACGAACTCTAGATGCCCAAACCATTTAGTTCGTTTTCAAAAACCAAGTTTAGTTAAGCTGCGGAAGCGTAAACCAAATTTAAACCTTTTAAACCATGCGCAAAACAAGGCGCCCAAATTAAAACCATATGAAAGAAAATGTAAAAACATAATATGTAATTTAGGTGTATGCCCAAGACCCCGAATGCAGTGAAGTGTGCAGTGCTTTCTAATCATGCCACGGAAGCTAACTACCTGCAAAAGCATGTAAATCGTGGGTCAACAAACAATGTTGGTGAGTTCACTAAGTAAAGTAACCGAGTATGTAACTGCGCTGGTTTCCAAAACCACGTAAACAAGTAATTGAGTTGGTTCCAAGAACCGTGTAACCACTAGTTCGTCGCATGTCAAGGGTAGCTAGCCCATTCATGATAACTAACACCGAATATACCGAACTGCTATGTACGTGTAGCCACAAATGTGAGCCGCATGCCTGACATCATTGTCTATCCACAATGATAAAGTTCGTTAAGTTATAGTTCACGCCCGTGCTCCCCGAGCCGGTGTGAGGTTTGTAAGACCTAATAGCGCTATCAACTAATAACCCGCTTGCCATAACCCGGCAACTCATTCGGTACGTGAGGACTTACAGATGAAAGAGTTGGTTTAGTTCATCAAGGACACAGTTTGCGAACTAGTAAAAGCCGACCCACACAAGGATCCATAGCATCCCAACCCGGGATGTGTAAGTAGTCCCAAATCGGACTAGAAAGTAGTAGTCCCAACCCGGACTAGAAAAAGTTAAGTACGTTGTCTCAACCCGAGACGCATGCTTTTGAGAAAAGAGTAGTGAAACTCACCTTAGTATGCAAGCAAGTAAATCCAAATTCCAAGTAGGGTGCAGTACCGACTCCCTAGTACAAGTGTCACTAAGTAAGTATATGTGTAATACCATTACACCATATAACCCGTTTGTCCAAGTCGTTTAAATGTTCAAAAGCGTGTAAGTGACACCTAGTGATTCTACATGCATAAGTAAATCCTATGGACCCGTTGGTGAATACGTTGGTTACAATTAGTTTTACATTCCATATGCGTCTCATACAAGTGCCCATTCGGTTACACATCAAATACACACCACCTACGACTTCAATTAGTCACATAAACACATAATACACAATCTGTGTTTTTGGGACAGATTGTGCGTCACCAAAACTAATTTATTTAAAATACTTAATCAGTGAGTTAATCTCCCAAATTTTTACTGAATATTATTTGGGATTCTTTTAACAACCCATATTTTTGTTTTGTCTCAAAACCAAACACAAAAATAATTAAAATTCGTTCAACACAGCTATGTTCAGAAAACTTTCATAACAGGTCAGTTTAGTATAAAAATTCCCAAAAATTGTGTATTCATCCAAATAGGATGAATCCACTTGGAAAACTCAAATTATTCCAATGTTATTCTTCTGTAAAAATTTCATAACCTAATTCTTTATAAAACTCGAGTTATGACGTTTTAAAGTCGACTCAGTTTGTTAACCCGAAATTCTGATATGACCTATTTTCAAAGAAAATTCCAAAAACGACTCAAACGACGTCCAAATTACTCGATTTTACCCATTATGAAAAGCTAAGACCAGGTGTGATTTAACCATGCAAAGAAAACATCAAAATCATCATGTTAAAATCACGTTACAGACCCTATAAGTTCACCTAAACATTCTGTCCAGATTTTTAATTACGCACAAAGCTTTATTTAAACGACTCCCGTGTGCGTATAATCGATCAACAATCATTAATAATCCTTACAAAACATTCCTAAGACCTATTAAGATCAGATTCTATCATAATACATGCAAAAATTATAACCCTAATGATCAAAACTTCAACAACTTGCGCAACCAGTAACCGATTATATCACTAATCGCCTATCATTATGTTTAACCCGTTTAATCTTCAAAAACCTCAAGTTTTAGTATTTATAAAAAGGTCTCCGACCTGGACAAACTTAGTTATAGGGTTTTTATAACATAATAATAAGATTAAAGCGTAGAAGATTAAGGATTATACCCCAAGCTTTTCGATACAATCAACCGAACGCTCTTGAAGCTTCCCGATCGATGTTCTTGCGCCTTAGCAGGTGGTTTGGGGTTAATATTTCGTAGGTAGGGCAGTAGGGGAGATTAGGGTTTGAGTTTAGGTGATACAAGAGGCTTAGGGTTGCTTAAATAGGTGTTTAAGTCGGTTTGGTGGCGTCAGGTACCGGTGAGCGGACCGCTCGCTCCCCCTGTGAGCGGCCGCTCACAGGGCCTTGGCCCGCGTGGGTGGCCCGTTTCGTCACCCGACGTATTTTCCTTCGACGTTTTCGCTATTTCGGACCGTAATAAGTGTAACCCCATGTGTTAAGACCCCAATCATCCTAATGGTCCCCCTCTTATTAACGTATTCGGTTTAAGTTCACATAATCACATATGGTTTGCACATAGTTTCACCGAGTATCACAGAAGCACGTAATCGCAATCAATCCAAATTAGTTAACTCACAATTATTAAATTTCATTATTCACCAACGTCCGAGGTTCACTAATCATGTATACAGTCTGGTAATTCCTCGAATTACCACCTTATGCAGTTATTAACATACAACTATGTAACGTGTGTCCTATCTAGCTAACGCTAGTTAAGTATAATGCAAGGAACGTAACTAGAGTTTAGTTGAAGTGAGAACCTGAAATTGCGGGGTATCACATGTATCGCTAAAATAAGGAGCCACATGTATAGCCACGATTGAAAAAGAGAATAAATAAGGCCCGCACTTTTTGTTTCTGAACTATCTAGCTTGGCGCCCAAGGTGAATTTGAAAATTAAAATCCATCCCCATATGGTAACAAATTTTAATTAATGCTTCCAATCAAGTCCCACTCAATCCATTCAAACTTTTAAACTAATTTCCATATTCCAAGGGATAGAATAAGGAAACCTATAATTATAATAAATTCTCAGATTGAATAATGCAGGATCGACGAACGTGACAACCGACAATCACGAGGGTTATATTCAAGGTGCGGAATCCCTTGAATATGCTTTAATAACAGAAACAAACTTGAAACAATGATAAACGAGTAATTACAACACAAAAACGGGTCAAAAGATTATCGTTTATATAATTAAAACAGAGCACGAGTGTTACAATGATCAAACCAAGCAATCTCAGACCTGGGGAGGGTGTTTGGAGAGTGTGTGTGGCAAGGACTAATGATTAGGGCAATGATTGGGCCTATTTATACCTCCCGTATTCGTACAGGTCAGTATAGGCGATTAGGATGCTATGAGACATGCAACTATAGGCGATTGAGCCTTAATCGCCTATAGATCACTCCCAATCGCATGAACAGTAATAGAGAATAGGTTCTACTCGCCTATAGACTTTCTCTATTCGCCTGTAGTGCCCCAAACACCCCAAAACGCTTATAAACGTCTCTAAAAACCCCGAAACTCGTCCAAACAACATATATACTAGCCTAGGGACATCATGCACTAACAGACTCCCCCTTGGACCAGGCTAGTATACGTACAGAGACTTCAAACGACATCGTTTATAACAAAACACAACAACTTTACAGACTCAAAAATTTGAAAACAAACATAACATAACATAAAAAGCAGCATCTTCAGTCTTCTCATCAACTCGACCTCGTCCTGATCCTTGAAAGTCTCGACCAGTCGCATCCAGCATGAACTTTGTTGGCGTGATAGAAGCGAATCACCCTTGGATACTTCAAGGCTTGATCAGCTTCGGCCTTCAAATGCTGAATGGGATACAGGAACAGCGTCTCCACATCTTTCTCCGAACAGTTGATAAGCCACATCGGGTCCCAAATTCTGATCTTTCTGCACGGTTTAGGAGAGTTGCTCAAGACGATCACTGCCTCAGTAGTAACTGCATCATAGTGCCAGTAGTAGAACTTTGAGGAGAAGTCTTGCTCAACCGGGACAATTGGAATCTTCGATACACAGTTCGGTGGCTTGATCTTGTGTTCCCAAATAGGACTTTTGGTGAATGGATGAATCTTGTCTGTTTTGTATGACTTGGGATACTGAGGTTTAAAGGATTTCCATTGAGTTCGGCTTTCTTCAGCTAGAAGGTTGTAAAAAGTATCCAGGCTGGATTCTTTCTCATAGTATAGAGGAAAATCTAGTCTGATAAGATCTCGGATATACCAGAACGGGAGACTAAGGACATTCCGTAAGGACTGAAGTATAACAGACCTTCTTCCCATTTTACAGCCAACATCTTTGTCTTCTCCACATATGCCTAACTGATAACATCTCCAGACATCTTAGACAGACGTTTCTTGAAGATAGAAGCTTGTACAGGACCCTTCTTCTTCTTTTCCTTTTCAACTGATGGAAACCAATATCCTGATCTTATCGTGTCTTTCCTTCACTTTATCAGGAACAGGAGTAGGATTAGATTTCAGCTTTTCTTCAGCCTCATGGATCATCTCCTCGGAAATATTAGGAATCCCAGTGCCCGAATGATCAACCACATATTCCGGAGTTGGCACACTGGTTCCTTCTTCCAAATTAACCTCGTTGTTCTCTGGATGCATCTCAGGAGGAGGACTATGACTTGCACCGGAAGATTCTCCGTGTGCGTGTCCATACACTTCTTTCATGTCATCAGATGTTATCTTAGGAGGTATCTCGCTTTCTTCTAAGTCATACTCTGGTATAGCAGGAGGAGGGAGTAGGTTGCCTTCATCATCATAAGCAAAATAACAGTTCAAAGGCTCAACATACTCTACTAGAACTACGGCTTTATTCATAGCGTCCCGTAGTTGCTGAATCTTGTCTTTTACTGGACTAGGCTCCCCCTGAGCAGAAGAACCTGCTGCGGGATCCTTGCCTTGTCTGTCATGACCTTTCTTAGTACGTCTTGACCCAGATCCAGCTGATGATCCGCCACCACCTGTGGCTCCAGGATCACCACCATCACCACCTTTACCAGTATCATCATCACCATCATCCGATTCAGCATCATCATCGTCCTCGTCATCATCTTCTTCATCATTACTTTCTTCATCATCATCATCACCAGCACCAGCACTAGCCCCAGCTTCTGAACTTGTACCACCAGTGAGTCTAGGTTAAGTTCTAGTTAACTCGTTTAACCTAGTCCTCAATTCCGTGTTTTCTTTCTCGAATTTGGTGATTCTGCGTTCATTGTTCACATTTGCAAGTTGAAGCTCGTTGTTCTTGGTTCGACACCTGTAAGTCTCTCCAAAGTGCTTTGGTTCGACTGTATCAGCTGCTGGTGAGATTCCATGAGCTGCCTATTTGATTCAATGACCTGCTGATTAGACAGTGTAAGCGCGTTGACAGTCGCTTGTAGCTCTTTGTTGGATTGAATGGTTTCCCCGATCAGCTCTAGCATCCCCGTTTCATTCTCTTAAATAGTTGCATTCTTGGTTCTTAACTCAGCTATTTCACGCGTTTGAGTAGCAACTATAGCAGTTAACTCGCTGAAGTTGTTCATTCGTTGCAGATGCTGAGGAAGAAGAGGTCTGATCGGTTGACATAGAAGCCGAAGGTCGAACTTCTTGTCGCATCTTCTTAATCCGGTCACCAATTGGATTAGAAAACAATCTGAGAACTTGTCGCTGCTTCGGTAACTGAGACTGGCTCAGTGAAGATTACCGAAGTAGGCATTGACATGGTGACTCTTGCAGGCATAGCTGCACTAACAGATGTGGGAACTGATGAGGTTGCTGTTGTTGTTGTTGTTGTTGTTGTTGTTGTTGCTGTTGCTGTTGCTGTTGTTGTTGCTGCTTGGGAGGATTGAGTGTCTTGAACCCCAAACGCTTCAGGAAGATTAAAACATCTTTTCCTTGAAGTCTTCACCATTTGTGGTTTTTGAGACATAGTCTTCTTTCCACGAACACTATCCTTCTTGGCAGTAGTCTTTTGTCTCTTGGGAGGAGGTGACGTGTCGAGCTCTGCATCTATATCTGCAACTAAATCGCCCTGTTCCACAACAAAGGTGGGATCTTCAGCAAGAGCTCTCGCCGCAGTTGCGCTAGCTTTCTCCTCGACTGCCTTTCTCTTTGTTCTTTCTTGTTTCTCAGCAAATGTATCAGGGGAATCACTTTCTGTGTCATCCGAGTCATCTTCAGCATCAGTTATGTTGACTGGGGCGTCTTCATCAATCTGTTCTTTACCTTTAGCTGATTGAGAGGATTCTTGTTCTGTCGCAGCACCGGAAGGTTCTGTGAAATCTAGAACATCTGGATCAAATGCATCCTCATGACCTGCAGCAGTGTCAGTGGTTCTGCCAGGAGCGTTTTCACCTAACTCGGCTGTCTCTCGCCCAATATTATCCCCTTCTTTAAACACCAGCTTATGAATTCGGGCGTCATCTTCAGAATCGCTATCATCGTGTCTCCACCTATTGCCCGGTGGTGACACATAGTCATCTCTGCTCAAGTGCCCGTATACGCGCCTGCTTGGAGGATATTCAGACTTCGGTCTGTTCTTATAACTTCTCATCCTGTTCATCTCTTTCTCACTTATATCCTCAATCACAATGAATTCCGCCGGATGCTTTATCAAGCCTGGAACTTGGCGATCGATAATCATCTGCAGAAAAAGAGGGTAGACGATGAAAGAGGTCTTTGTCGCCTTCTGCAATATGATCTCCTTTAGGTGATGTAGGATCATTTTGGAAAAGTTGAACGGCTTATTGAGAGTCAAGGTGACTATCGCTGAAGCCAAAGTATCCCTGATAGCATCAAAAGTTCCTCTCCTTGGACCAATACACTTCAAGACTACATGCGTGAGATACTTGAGTTCGGGCGGTAGTAGTCCTTTCATGAGCATCTTCTATTCCTTGACTATTCCCATGTACTTCATTCTCAGGAAACCGCCACGAATCAAGATGGCGTCAAACACAATAGGATCAGTATCTGCATCGCCAAACTACAGCTCTTCTCGAATTATTTCTTCAGTAATAATAACCTCTTTGCCTTGTATCGAGCTTGTAATCACAATCGGCACAGCTTTGTAGTCTTCTTTGGCGTTCTGGTAAAATTCCAGCAAGATATCCTTATACGCTGCGTGATGCTTGGTTATCGCATAATGAATTCTTGACCGCTTCAGAAAGTCGATAACGCCTTTGAACGTTTTGCACTTCTCCATTGTAATAGGTCCGAGAAAGGCACAACAGTTGTGCTTGGGAGAGTCTTCCAATTCATCATCCTGTTTGTAATCGCCTGAACCTTACACGCGATTAGAAATGTAATCGTTTGAAACAATAGGCGATTATAAGGTAATCGCAATAAATGACACACGATTAGATACGTACTCGTCTAACTATGAGGTTAAGGTGTATCAAAGCCTACTCGCATGACTTATCACACGAGTACCCTTACTCGTCCCTAACAAACATGCGATTACTTCTAATCGCCTGACCTTATACGCGATTACACTTACCTATTTTCACAGAATTTACCAAATTGCCCCTGCAACATCAAAGTTGACAATTTTGACCCGAAAAGGTTTAAACATGCGTTTTTTCACCCCGTTTTAACACATGACTCAGATGATGACTCATATCTTTGAAAAACTTTCATTTTCAACCCCTGTGCTAAAGAGAAAGTACGGTTTTGACCTGGCAAAAACACAATTTTCAACTAGTTGATTTTCAGCGTTTTATTTTTGAAGAAGTAAGATTACAATGGATTAGGATTCCATCATCGGCAATCAAGAATGATTAATCAAATAAAACTAAACATAAATAAAACGAAAACGGGAGATCAACTAACTGTACACTCATATTTTTGCGAGTTTCATCAGTTAGGGAATCATATCAGTGTACGGACCATACTAGAACCCTTATATATTCAGTTTTTAGTTTAAATTACCGATAAGCATCCTAAAACAACTGCCGATATTGTTGTCCACATAAACTCAAAATCAAGTTTTATCGCTAGGAACTTTAGATACGTTAAGGTAATATTAAGACTGATGTACAAGGTGTTCCCCGCCACGCGACACATTCCCGTATCAAGTCATGCACAAAGCTTCCTCGTAACCGGTGAGTAAGCTATTGTCATCCGTATTTTACAAGGAATGGACTCAGTGGTGATCAGGTCTGCAGAAACGCTGCAACAGAGAGACCAGTGAGATCCAGACCAGGGTTCAAGTCAAATACCGTATTTTTTATTTTTCACGGTACGATGCTTTAGGTATATGATTTGATACCTTTGAGAGAATTCTCTTTGAGAATAGGGTTTTGGCATTTATGAATCTTTTTGCTCTTTTAGGATTCCCGGACGTCTCCTGATCAGAATTTATTCTATTTTTTTGTTTTGTTTTTTTTTTCACGAAACGACATAGAGGTGTCTCAGTTGTAGGCTCCGAACCCAACGTACGACACATGTGCCACTCCTATTTATTCTGAGAGACGTCCAGTTCACCCCGGATGTACCAACCTCTTAAAGACAATGAAACCTCGGATTTTGGCATGCTATCAAACGAGATTTCGGTACCAAGACCATATGCCAATGCACGTTGATCCACACCTGTTTCAGTTGATTTTAGTTTATATCACCGTGCCGAACTTGGAAATGATTTTGAGCCTACCGACACATCATTGTAGAGGCTACTTATCAGTTCCAATATTTTTTAAGATGATAAGAGTCCAGACAGTCCAACTGATGGGTTAATATCATCTTCCCTATTTCACCAAAGAAACTCATTTTTGCAATTTTTCAATTTTTTTTGATTTTGGGATTTTCTCATCATTTTTTTTTATTTTTATTTTTTTGCATTTTCTGATGTTTTTGTATTTTTCTGAATTTTCTCCCCCAAAAAATCTAAAAATTTGCGAAAAGACAATATTTTTGAATTTTTTTTGATTTTTGAAGAAAAATATTTACAAAAACGATTACCGATGAGGATCTAATCCTGCTTTACTTTAATGTCGTTTAAGATTAACAGGTACTAAAAACGAGGACCGTCAAAAGCTTTGGTGAATAAATCGGCACGTTGGTAATCCGTGTGGATTTTGACCATATCGATAAGTTTCTTTTCATAGCAATCGCGTATGAAATGATACTTAACCAATATATGTTTCGCCTTGGAATGGTTAACTGAGTCTTTAGCAAGAGCTATAGCGGACTCATTGTCACAGTGAATGGGAGTATTAAGAAATTTCAAACCCTAGTCTCTCATTTGTTGCTATATCCAAAGAACCTGGGAGCAACAGCTAGATACCGCTACATATTCCGACTCACAGGTGGATAAGGCTACCGAGGCTTGCTTCTTGCACTGCCACGAGACTAGTCTTGGTCCCAAAAACTGGCATCCAGCCGATGTAGATTTTAAGTCTGTCTTGCATCCGCCATAGTCAGCATCACTAAAAGCGATGAGGTCAAACTTATCGTCATTAGGGTACCATAGACCTTTGGTCGACAACCCTTTAGATAACGTAAGATCCTCTTCACAGCAACCAGGTGGGACTGTTTCGGCCTTTACTGGTATCTTGATAGTAGACATGTCACGAACATTATATCAGGTCTTGATGCAGTGAGGTACATGAGTGAGCCTATCATAGCTCGATAGAGAAAAGGATCAACGGTTTGTCCTTTCTCATCAGGACCAATCCCGTGATTGGTCTGAATTGGTGTGCCTACTGAAGTAGAGTCTTCCATCTGGAACCGGCTCAAGATGTCAGCACACATATTTTGTCTGGTGGATGAAGATCCCCGACTCTTGTTGTTCTACTTGTAGACCGAGGAAGAATTGCATCTCCCCCATCGAGCTCATCTCAAATTTGTCCTGCATAAGCTTTTCAAATTCCTTGCACATTTCATCATTAGTAGACCCAAAAATAATATCATCAACATAAACCTGTACCAGAAGACGATCACCACCCTTTTCCTTGTGAATAAGGTGCAATCCACGAGTCCACGTTTGAACCCGTTGGATATAAGATAGTTGCTAAGCATTTGATACTATTCACGCGGAGCTTGATGAAGTCCGTACAACGCTTTGTTCAATTTGTAAACTTTTTCGCGATGAAGCGGATACTCAAAACCCGGTGGCTGAGCAACATACACCTCTTCCTTCACAATACCATACAGAAAAGCACTTTTCACGTCCATTTGATACACCTTAAACCGTTTGTACGAAGCGTAAGCTAAGAACATCCGGATAGCTTCAAGGCGCGCAACTGAAGCGTATACTTCGTTGTAATCTATTCCTTCAATTTGACGGAAGCCGAGGACAACTAATCAAGCCTTGTTTCTGATAATCACCCCGCGGTCATCCCGTTTACACTTATAGACCCACTTTGTTCCAATTTTCTTCGAGCCCGGAGGTAAGTAGATTTGGATACTACTATACTCTACAATTCACTTGGCTTGTTTCTAAATTTGGTATATTTCTTTTAGTTTACGCTACTTACCCAAAAAAAAAACATAAATGGAAAGAATCATACATAATAGTTGAAGCATTTTCATTTTTTTTACACATTTTAGACTCCGCCCTTTCAGTTGAACTGCCACTAGAAATGCTTAGCGCATGGACCTTAAACTACAAATGCTATATCTGAACTTGGAACACATCATTCCACTGTCCATACGCTAGTAGTTTGAATTACTGGTTGTTGTCTTACAACTAACTCGATCTATAACATCATATCAACACATTGATGGTTCGAACTTCATAATATGTTAAAGAACTTGTTGTGCTCATGGTAGTCAAGTTGATTGTGTAGAAATCGTCGGATGAAATCTTGTGCCTAGTGGAAGCGTAAGAAGTAACACACAATATTTAGATTGAGTGTTGAGGTAAAAGGTATAGAGCAATAAGGCATGTCACATTAGAGATGGTATGGGTTCGTCGTCTTCTAAGAGAACTTTTGCTTGTTTCAAATGACTTGATTAGGTTACACTACAGTAGCCAATCAACTATACAAATAAGAATAAAGTATTTTATCAAATAACGAAGCAAATTGATGCCAACTATCACCGATGTAATCATGGATCGGGGTAGTAATCACTCAAAATACCCGTCATATATTCAGGTGCTTCACGTTAAGACATACTTTCATAATGCAGATATCCTCACTAAACCTCTCTGTAAAACTCAAATAAGTTTTATTTAGTCGTGTTTAACATATATACTCTAGGTTGAAGAGTAGTATTAGTCGTATGTATTGTAGTATGCGTATTAGTATATGCTTATTAGTTTATGGTACATTGGCCCTATATAGGTTTTGCTAGGGTTTCTTTTTGTAAATATGGAGGGTTCCATACGCTTAGAAATATTTCGATTCGATTTACCTATCCGAAAGTTATTTGTGGCTAATGCTAGTAGAATTAACATGAAACATTGTCATTCATGAAAATCTTATTCTATGAAAATGTGTTTGGTTTTTAAGGCATAAAACTTGAGACCCAATATATTTTCATTGTCTCTCTTAAAATTAACCAGATGACACCCTAGGCAGTAAGGTTCTCCAAAACCCTTGGCACTCACTTGGAAATTTAATGCTCGAAAAATGCTCGTTTAATTTTTGGCTCTGATGTAAATAAGCCGATCGGCTCAGCTTGGTTTATAAACGAGCTAAGCACAAACACAGGTCAACTCGGTTTGGTTCGGCTCGTGAACAGCGCTAACTAAAATACAATTATATATAAATAAAGATAAGTGGTCACAAACAATCATGGAGGTTTGAAACTTTTCTGGAGTTGAGATTACATATACACACCACAGTATTGTTGGCCCCAGAACTTGATTTGCAGCGGATAAAACGAAATATGAATACTCAAATATGATAGACACAAACTAGAATGCTTGATATTATAATCGAATGATTAGAGTTTTGTACAAATGAACAAGATAACAAATGAATTCTGGAATGTTTTAGACAAGAGGATTGTTAGTTGTGTGACAATCTTGATAACCGTAAGAATGTAACATATGGTTCCTATATATACATAAATCTAAAACCAGTAACCGTCACAACTATATTAACCGTCGCGTCTTTGTTTGCGAAGTGTTTGCGTCTTGTTTGTGAATCGGCATGAACCGGTTTGTATCTATCTACCTAATAACCTACGATAATATTAACAGTACTACATAATTATGTATAACTTATGATAATATTAACAGTACTAAATACTTGACCCCTTGATCATTGCAATCAACTTCTAGACCATCTTCTGTGAGTCTACCAGCTAGAGGGTAGTACAAAGTTAGGACCTCTGACAAAGACTTGGCCAGATGATGGCATCTAGCTGAAATATCAACTTCACCGCTAGTCTTGTAGTAGAAGATCGGATTTATGTATGAACATGGAGCTAGTTGATCCAACAACGATAGCTTGAAGTGGCGTAGATTTTCCGGGTCGGGTTTGATGGTTTGATGAACTGAATGGATTGAATCTTAATCTCCATGGTTTCAATGAGGAGTGATAATAGTTTGTTGTAGAGTTAGAACATATAAGTCAGATTTCATATCTATTCACTACTATAAAACAGAGCAATAGACGGGTTCAAAAATAATAAAGACGGGGTTTTGGGTTTGAACCCCGTCTTTTGCATAAGTTTATAATAACCATTATAGCTAACACAATAAAATTATTCAAAAAAAATTGACTCAACCCCGTCTTTTGTGGCCAACCTAATAAAATATTCAAAAAAAAATTCTACTCAACCCCGTCTTTTGATTCTAAACCCCGTCTATTTATCTTAACCTCGTCTTTACACAATAACCCCGTCTTTTGCTATTCGAATTATAATTATAATAAATATTTAAAAAAATTCTACTTAACCCCGTCTTTTGAGTCTAAACCCCGTCTATTTATCTTAACACCGTCTTTACACAATAACTCCGTCTTTTGCTATTCGAATTATAACTACAATTATAATTATAATTTAAGTATCAAAAAACGCCATACTTAACCTCCTACATACCGGATTTCATCAGTTTGAAGTATCAAAATCGATTTTATTGCATAACTCATTTCATCGTACATTTAAACTAAACATAAAATTAAGTCATGGTTCAACGCGCCGCGACGCGCACGGGTTTTAAAACCTAGTTTATGTATAATCTTCATAAAAATCAGCAGCTCCGTCGCAAATCTCACACCCATCGACCACCACACCACCCAAACCCACACAAACCCTAATCTAAACCCTCCTTGTTGGGCCTTAATCAATCACAATGGACGATAGTTGATCATATGTGAAATTTTGATGTAAAAATAATGAAAAATGAATTTATTATGATTTATTTATGATTAAAATAACAAAAATCTATTAAAAATATTAAATAAATGATTTTTTCAGAAATAAAAATCATTTCTGGAATGTTTATTGTTTTATAAGTTTAGGATAATTTTTGTGGAATTTTATGAAATCGTTTAGATATTTTTATAGAATTTTACAATTATAATAGAATAAATTTGTAATATTTATTATATATAATAAATAAAATATTTTTAAAAAACTAAAAATTGTATGATAAACTTTTCTATTAGAACATCATAAAATAATTTTTGTAGAATTTATAAACCTCTTTTGGTATTTTAAAACTATTTTAAAAGATTAGAAGGTTAAATATATAAATAAAAGGTTTTTTTTAAAAAAAAATGCTGCTTATGGGATTCGAACTCGCGTCTGTCCCGGGTTAAGAGTCCTAAATCACAAGCCCAGACCAGTTGGTCTGGACCCTGAGAACATAATAAAATCAGAAATTAATTCCTTTAAGCTATAACCTCTATGTGTCATCTTCCCCAAACTAAACCCTAGCCTAAAATCTGCTCAATTAATCTCATTCCAGGCGTCGCTGGTTCGATTAACTAGAGGGTTTTTGACCCTTTTATCATTACGAATCAAATAGAATAAAAGACTTACGAATCGTAATGGGATTTGAAGGAGAACAAGGGTGGCCGGAAAAGTGCACGCTGGCGAGATCCAAAGGCCACGTCTGGGAGCTTTTCAACAGAAATTTTAGGGGTGGTGAGGTTTCGTGTAAGGTTTATGGGTCTACTGGTGCGTTTTATTTATAATTGAGCTCAAAACGCAAAGGTTTGACTTTTACGAGTCAAACCCGTGATTTGTGGATCCTGATTGTTAGGTTGTTGCGTGAATTAAGGCGGGTTTTAGAACCAGGAAGTGTTCGTTAATAGTCAGGGACGCATAGGAAAGTCAACGCGTGTTATGGTGTTTCCAAAAGTTGGCCGGATTACTCGCCGGATTTCTAGGTGATCGGAAAAAGGAAAGGGAAGGAAGAAAGGGTTCTGGGCTGGGTTTGTGGGCTCGGGTGTGGGCTGCTTGGGCTTAGGAGGTAAGCAGACTAGGGGTGGGTTTGGTCCGATATTTCTTTCTTTCTTTTTTTTTTTTTTTTAAAGAAAAGTTGGGTTTAAGCTTTTATAACTAAACTTCAAATACTTTGATAAAATTTGAATATTATTATTATTATTATTATTAGTGTTATTATTATTATTATTATTATTATTATTATTATTTTATGTTTTGAAATAAAATTATATCTATATATATTAGACAATGTTATATTTGTACCAAAAGAAGTATAAAGTAGGTAAAGCGGTGATTTTTCTAGTACCAAAATTTTGGAGAAAAATTTGCGATGTTACAGTCTCCCCTACTTTTGGAAACTTCATCCCGAAGTTATTAAAACACAGGGTTGAGGGTGGTTGGGAAAAATTTAGGGCAAATGTGGTTTGGGAATTTTAAGGCACGGCATGAATTTATAGGCAATTGAATAATCTGTTTCGAATAATTTGGATAAGAGGGATGATACGTGTGAGTTTTAAGGGTTGGATTAGGTCCGTTTGAAATAGCAAGGAGAGTAAGGATCTAGCAAAACACTAACTTTAAGTTTTCGGAATTCTAACGAAATGCATGAGTTGATCAACTATCGAAGGACTAAATGAACTATTGGATAACTATAGTTTATAATTGGTTTTTTTTACCGAAAACCTTGATAGAATTTCACACTACCTTAACGTACCTGTAAATTCATGATTACGTTCCGGAACGCAATCACCAATTTACCTTACATTAGGGTTTTGTGTCATTCTATTACTCTAACACACATGTAAGTAATACAAAAATAATCATGTGGTTGAATCTTTGTATTTAATGAGTCCAACTGTTGAGCAGGAAAAAGACTCCCACCAGTTAGTGAGTAGGAACCTCTACCGATTGTTGAGCAGGTTCGATAGCCTCCACCAGTCGTGGAGCAGGTTGTAGGGCCTCTCCCGACTGTTGAAAAGGCATGATGACCTCTACCAATCGTTGAGTAGGTTATTTGGTACTCAACTAACTGTTGAGCAAGTACTTTATCCTCTATTAAGTGTAGCAATTATTATACACATAAATTGCAAATTGATAATATGTTTATGTAAGCAAGTTTATAAGTATAACGAGTATAGATTTAGATATTGATATAGCAATTAGTTCACATTCAAACAAGCATGCATCCAGGTGTTATGGTAATACTAGAATTTATTACTTGAATCAAAAGCGTAACATTCAAATGGTGGGGCTTGCTGTTAGGTAGCTGGAGGGTCTTGATCTCTGTTCAGTTTAGGGCATTGGTTAAATAAGTGATTTGGGTCTCCACATTTATAGCATTGACCATAGTTGTATCTACCAGGACGATTAGGATTAGCAGCCTGAGCAGGGTTGGTTGGTTGGTTAGTATTAGGGTTTGGGGTCTCACGACATGTGTTGACCAAATGGCCATACTTACCACAATTGGTGCACAAGCGACACGCTGAAGCAGTGGGATGATGTCGTTTGCATGTGTTACACAATGGAAAGTTTCCTGTATAAGGTTTCTTGTTAGAAGCTTGTGTAGTGAGGTTTGCATCAGGATCCCTGGTCTTACGCTTTTGGTTCTCAGTAGTTACCGCGGCTACAATACTTGTTTTCTCTCCTTTTCGAACTAAGGTCTCGTTCTTTACGTGATTGTCAGTTAAGGTAGCTGCTAGACGCTTGGCCTCTTCGAGGGTAGCAGGGTTCCTTCCCCATACCGTGTCCTGAATCTGCATGGGTAAACCACCGATATATTTCTCAATGGCTACAGGTAGCGGAGTGACCTTATGGGGCAACAACAGACTGAGCTCATGGAAGCGGGTATTATAAGCAAGGTTTTCCCCACTATCCCGAGCAAGGGTGTGGAACTCGTCCTCTAATTTCTTGACCTCGTTACGTGGGCAAAACTCAGCTTTCATTATCTCCTTGACTTGATCCCAGGTCATAGCAAGTGCAACTTCAGCTCCACGGGTGCGTTTTTCCTCATTCCACCAAGTGAGTGCTCGTTTGTGAAGAACACTCATAGCATAACGGACCTTAAAGTTATCGGGACACTCACTGTTAATGAAGGTATTCTCAATAACCTCGAACCATTGTAGGAGACCAGTAGCTTCTTCATCCCCACTAAACTTAGGAGGATTACAGGTATTAAAGTGTTTGAGGGTGCAGACTGGGAGACCATTCCCGTTTCCATTCCCGTTCCCATTGTGATTTCCATTGCTGTTTCCATTTCCGTTTCCGTTTCCATTCATTTGGATGACTTGAGCCAGTAAGTTTGGAACCAGATGTAACACCCCAACCGATGGCGGAAACATCAGGATGTCACGTAGTGATGATTGTTCAATAGCTCATGGTACTAAATGAAAGTTGAATAATATCAAACAAGTTACAATTTGTCTTACAAGTAATGATTACAAAAGTTGATTAAAATAAACTAGGTCCAAAGCTCCTACGTGTTCCAAGACTTGTACAACTTCCAATAGCAAACAAAACCTGAAACATGTTAAGTTGGAAAGATGGGGGGGGGTCAACTATAAATAGTTGGTGAGAATACATAGGTTTTGCATATAGTTGAAAACAATATGTTGTATAGCAATTAGGGCTGCAAACGAACCGAACAAACACGAACAAGGCCTTGTTCGTGTTCGTTTGTTAAGAAAATTATGTGTTCACGAACAGTTCATGAACACTTACCGAACGCGATTTTCTGTTCGTGTTCGTTTGTTAAGAAAACACTCATGTTCGTGTTGTTAATTTTGTTCATGAACGCACACGAACATAAACAGACATTAATGAACACAAAGAAGTGTTCATGAACAGAACCAAACACAAACGGACATATATTAACTTTTGAATAGCATCGAATTCACATACATTAAGATAAATAAAAATAAAAGAATATAAAAAGGCATAAAAATTAAAAACCTTACTAAACTATAGAACATAAACGAACATAAACGAACACGTTACCAAACGTTGACGAACATAAACGAACGAACGTGACCTTTGTTCATGTTCGTTCGTTTACCTAAACGAACAGATTTTTTTGTTCGTGTTCGTTCATTTATTAAACAAACGAACACGAACGAACTTCCCTCCGAACGGTTCATGAACGGTTCGCTGAAAGTTCAGTTCGTTTACAGCCCTAATAGCAATCATTGTTGAAGTATAATAATGAGTAATGATAGAATATGAGTCCGACATGTAACAATGTGTCTTTTGTACAATCAAACCTTGTGTCGACTGAGACCTAACTCGCAAGTTAGTAAAGGTGTAACTGTTATCGATCATCCCTGAATTTATGCGGGGGGATGGGTTTGTCAGACCTATAGCGCTATAATCTAAACAGGCGGCTTGATCAATGTTAATGATTGTACTGTGTCTTTTTGTTACAGTCAAATGATAGCATGAGTAAATGAGAGTGTAATTGAATCACAAGTTTCAACAATGTATGAATGAGTAAATGATAGTGTATAAAATGTTTAAACATGTTTCACCCCAAAATGTAAAACAGAAAAAGGGCTATGTAAACTCACATTAGCTAAGGTAAATTATCCTCTAAGTGTTGTGAATGTATGCGAGGCGAATCCCAAAGACTCAACAACGTAGCTAGTCCAAATTGAAGAAATAAAAAAAACGAAAAAGAAAGAATATCAAGCTTCCAATTCGCCAATTACAAGAGCTTATAATCAAAGCTTCAATTGTAGAAGTAATAGACTATAGAAGAAAGGTATGAGGGAAAGTTTAATCGGATTGAAACAATCGATTTAGAGGTGCCAAGTATAATGGGTCATAGGTGGGTTTTTATACTAGTTTTGGATTCAATTAGCCATTAAAATTGGTCAACACCATAAAGTAAGGTTTTATGATGAATTGACTATTTGACTAAGACTTTGACTGTTTGACTAAGACTTTGACTAGGACTTTGACCAGGACTTTGATATATATATATATATATATATATATATATATATATATATATTGAAACGAATTTATATCTTCCTTGTTTGAGATTATAAATGTAATTGGAAAACTGATTAGCTTTAAATAAGAAATAAAAAAATCATTAGTTTGAATTAGAAAATAAAAACACCGTCTTATAAAATGACGATTTTATAAATAGAATTAGGATAGGACATATGTCATGATTGAAGATTTTTTTTTTAAGTACAATGATAAAAGGAACTTAGAAAAATAGAGTGCACGGATAAAGATAAGAATACTTAGAAATAAATTAGACTTTATATCATGGATCGGGAAATACTTTAATGCAAAATAAATGGGAAAATTCGTGAGGTTACACCAGAGTTGCGATCTGTTGTGCCATTTGTTAGGAAATGATTGCAGCCAGTTGGGCATCACCTCCATTGTTGTGGTTAGTGTCGTGGTTGTGGTTGTGATTGCTACTCCCTTCATCATGATTGTCACCACTGTTAAGGTGAGCGCTGCGACGTGGAGGCATGATCTGTAAGAGACACAATGAAATGAATGAGGTAATATAAGGAATGTAATCATTTATCCATTAATTAAAACGAATAAACGAAAACGTTTACTTATCAAAGATTCTAGATTCTAATGACATAGTGAAGACATGCTTTAGCCTATAAGTGAACACTCATCCCGAGAATTCCCAGGTAGGCATCCGGGTCACTCGTCTGATTGGGATATATGCGCAATGCCAGCCTAGACAGAAGACTCAGAATACAGGCGTTCACCCTTCCAGATTGCACGTGTTCGTTATTAAAATCTAGAACTTCGACGAGATCTCAAGGTGGTTCAGGCTAAACCTGAGGATTTTGTCTTATTAGTCTAAGAGTAGATCCAGTGATGGAGAGCAATCTTCTTGTAGGGATTTAAAGTAGGGATAAGAAGTAGGAGGGAGATAGAGAATAGCAAGTAAAAGGAGCAAATACTGGTTATAATCCTATGGTTATAGACTAGATTATTTTTCTAATAACCTAATTCCCTATAACCATGGCTCTGATACCAATCTGTAACACCCCAACCAATGGCGGAAACATCGGGATGTCACGTATTGATGATTGTTCAGTAGCTCATGGTAAATAATAAATTTCAATAATTGAATTAAATACTTTACATACAATTGTTCTACAAGAATTTGTACATCAACATGAAAAATACTAAATACACATCTTCAAGCATTAAACTCTAATCTTCAAGCAAGCAATAACCTGAAACATGTTAAGTTTGAAAATATTTTGTGTCAACAAAAGTTGGTGAGAATACATAGGTTTTGTATATAGTTGAAAATAGTATGTTGTATAACAATCATAGTTGAAGTATAATAATAAGTAATGATAGAATATGAGTCCGACATGTAACAATGCGTCTTTGTACAATCAAACCTTGTGTCGACTGAGACCTAACTCGCAAGTTAGTAAAAGTGTAACTGTTATCGATCATCCCTGAATTTATGCGGGGGGGGGGGGTGGGTTTGTCAGACCTATAGCGCTATAATCTAAACAGGCGGCTTGATCAATGTTAATGATTGTACTGTGTCTTTTTGTTACAGTCAAATGATAGAATGAGTAAATGATAGTGTAATTAAATCACAAGTAAGAATGAGTAAATGATAGTATAAAATGTTTAAACATGTTTCACCCCAAAAATGTAAAAGAGAAAAAGGGGCTATGTAAACTCACCTTAGTGCTAGAATTGAACCCCTTGATATAGAATAAATGTGGCTCGAAAGTATCCAAGTATCACCCTATGTTTAAGGCAATAATATAAGTGTTGGAAAACTTAAAAGTCTAAGTTTTCTATTCCAAAGGTATTCTAGGTTCCTAATTTGGGGATTGATAATTGATTGGTAATTAATTTAGAATAATTGTTAATTACATAATTAAATAAAGAAATAATTAATAGAAAAGAATTTTTGGCAATTCTCAATTAAATATGGTTATATTAAAATGTAGTAAATGTGAAAATAATTTTTATAAAATTATTTTCTTAATTAATGAATATATAATATATTAATAATTATTTGACAAAGTATAGACTTAATATTTAAAAATATTAAAAATTACAAATTTCTAATCAAAAATTTATATTTCTGATCTAAATGATTAATAATAATTTATGTGAAATTTTGATGCAAAAATAATGAAAAATGAATTTATTATGATTTATTTATGATTAAAATAACAAAAATCGATTAAAAATAAATAAATGATTTTTCAGAAATAAAAATCATTTCTGGAATGTTTATTGTTTTATAAGTTTAGGATAATTTTTGTGGAATTTTATGAAATCGTTTTGATATTTTTATAGAATTTTACAATTATAATAGAATAAACTTGTAATATTTATTATATATAAATAAATAAAATATTTTTGAAAAACTAAAAATTGTATGATAAACTTTTCTATTAGAACATCATAAAATAATTTTTGTAGAATTTATAAACCTCTTTTGATATTTTAAAAGATTAGAAGGTTAAATATATAAATAAAGGGTTTTTTTAAAAAAAAATGCTGCTTATGGGATTCGAACTCGCGTCTGTCCCGGGTTAAGAGTCCTAAATCACAAGCCCAGACCAGTTGGTCTGGACCCTGAGAACATAATAAAATCAAAATTAATTCCTTTAAGCTATAACCTCTATGTGTCATCTTCCCCAAACTAAACCCTAGCCTAAAATCTGCTCAATTAATCTCATTCCAGGCGTCGCTGGTTCGATTAACTAGAGGGTTTTTGACCCTTTTATCATTACGAATCAAATAGAATAAAAGACTTACGAATCGTAATGGGATTCGAAGGAGAACAAGGGTAGCCGGAAAAGTGCACGCTGGCGAGATCCAAAGGCCACGTCTGGGAGCTTTTCAACAGAAATTTTAGGGGTGGTGAGGTTTCGTGTAAGGTTTATGGGTCTACTGGTGCGTTTTATTTATAATTGAGCTCAAAACGCAAAGGTTTGACTATTACGAGTCAAACCCGTGATTTGTGGATCTTGATTGTAAGGTTGTTGTGTGAATTAAGGCGGGTTTTAGAACCAGAAGTGTTCGTTAATAGTCAGGGACGCATAGGGAAGTCAACGCGTGTTATGGTGTTTCCAAAAGTTGGCCGGATTACTCGCCGGATTTCCAGGTGATCGGAAAAAGGGAAGGGAAAGAAGAAAGGGTTCTGGGCCGGGTTTGTGGGCTCGGGTGTGGGCTGCTTGGGCTTAGGAGGTAGGCAGACTAGGGGTGGGTTTGGTCCGATATTTCTTTTTTTTCTTTTTTTTAGGAAAAGTCGGGTTTAAGCTTTTATAACTAAACTTCAAATACTTTGATAAAATTTGAATATTATTATTATTATTAGTGTTGTTATTATTATTATTATTATTATTATTATTATTATTATTATTATTTTATGTTTTGAAATAAAATTATATCTATATATATTAGACAATGTTATATTTGTACCAAAAGAAGTATAAAGTAGGTAAAGCGGTGATTTTTCTAGTACCAAAATTTTGGAGAAAAATTTGCGATGTTACACCGCTGGCTAAGTTAAGTAATAGAAAATCAATGATATTTGACTCCACAAATATAAATATTCCAATTAACACATGATTGTTGAGTCTAGTTCTATTCGTTTCCTTACCAGATTTCAACAGCTACTTAAGATGAGAGTAAGTGGCGAATTTAATGTTATGGTTGAAAGAACCATTAATAACTGATCTTTGTATTAGGCTTTATGATACCTTACAATATTCTGGAGATTACTCAGAATTTTAGTATCAATACTAAAGCCACACTTTAACAGTTATGAGTTTTTTATTACCAAAACAAAGTCACTATTAACTTAAACTCTCATATTATTAGTTGTTATTATCTGAACAGAAACGCTATAAAATAGAACAAGATGATACATACATTTTCACAACTTTATTATCATGAAAATGAAAATTTAACAAAGGATAATGAGACCTATACACTTCATCCATTGAGACCAAAATTTTCCATGAGCAATCATGAATAGGTTAATGAAGGATGATTTGTTATCAATCTCATTCTTAGTGACTTTAAAGCATATGTTAAATGCCCTAAAATTTAAAATGGCAGAAAGAATAAATGGGTTTCCATCACATGGTATAACTAACTGACATTAGTGGAGCTTAGAAAAATATCAACTTGTATATAATTTGTTTCATACGGACCTAAGTCTTAAAGAAATCAATTCATATATACTTAAAAAAAGTTTCCTTCTAAAAATATCCTTAAAATTTCTTATGAAATCTGGACAATAAGGAAATCAAGTCTAAAATATATGAGATATTCCCATTCGCATGCATCGCTAAAACTTATCATATGGAGTTTCTAGAGACCTAAAAGATCAGTGGGAATATTAAGTGTCCTAATTATAACTTGCAAAAGTTGCAAGAGGTGGGGGAAGTGACAATTTTGATCTTATCTCAAATTACACCTCTTGTATGACACTGCTCTATCACAAGTTGTCTCCTTAAAATATAATGATACTCCTAATAAAGTTTCATTGATGCCTAACTATGGGAAGAACTTAGATTTCTTACCAAACTAAAGTAATCCTCAATAAGAGAAACTAACATAAACATCATTGTCTTGTTTCTCTATTAGAATCTATTGGTCTTCCAATCTTAGACCTTATGCATGCTAAGTTCCTAAATATTTCTAAGTTTAGTGGGAGCAGTAAAAAGTTCTTATTATAACTTGCCAGAAGTACAAGAGGCGGGGGAGAGACTCATTAATTTCTACTCCGAATTTAACTCCGATTACACCTTTTGTACACCATACTGCACCAACTCTTATACACTTAGAAACTAATATTGCTCCTTATTTACCTGAGAATAAAAGCACCTAACCAAGAGCTAATTCATAAAATTGCATATGTATCCTAATAAACACAATAGTTAACTCAGGAGGTCATCTAGGTCTAAAAGGCCTACTAACTTTGATGATTAAGTACCTTACCTGACTAAAGCTGAAATGGATATTTGGAAAGTTTACTGATCCTATCTCTTCTAATTATATCATCGACATCAATTAAATCTTCTAAACGAGATAAAGCTATTATTGGCAAGCTTGATTCCATAAATTAGAATAACGTTTGGATTTGTTTGAATTACCTAAAGATGTTCATAACTAAACTGAATCTGAATGGAAACGTTATCACACTAAAAGTATGATTGATTGCTGAGGGTTATACTCAAGAGGGAATAAATTATCAAAGAACCTTCTTACTTGTCTTACAAAAGGTTTATTTGAGGATCATTACCGTTCTAGTAGCTTATAATAATTTAAGAGCTACATTAGATGAACATTAGACAACTTTCCCTAACATTGACCTACATGTTCATGAAATAACCTGAAAGTTCTAAACTGAAGGTCAAGAACACTTAGTTTGTAAGTCAATGAAATCCATGTATGGGTTGATGCAAGCATTTAAACATGATGAAATTATAATGCAATTCTTTTCATCAAGAACCAAGTGGATTAATACCCCTACCTCAAGATGAGTGGGAGCAACTAATGCAAACTTGTCCTTATATAGATGACATTCTTTTGACAAGTATATGTTACATTAGTCAAATCATTGTTCGTGCATACTTTGACATAATGAATCTCGGAGATACCTCTTATGTTATAGGAATCAAAATCCACCGAGATAGACTCAACCAGACATTAGTTTCGTCTCTAAGCGGGTCCTAACACATGTAACATACAACATTGCTCTCCTTTAGAGGCTAATAGGATAACTGAGATTATTACCTTATGCTTCATTAATTAGAAGTCTTATGTAAGTTTAAGTCTATACTCGTTTGGATATTGCTCATGTTGCTGAACACTAGACTCGTCTAGATTATTGTGAAGCATCTAATGAAGTATTACAATATTTCTAAGAAACGAGAGACCATAATTTAAAGAAGAAGCGAACTTAAAATAGTTGAATACTCTTATTCTAAATTTGGTGTATTCAAAGAAAACAATATGTCAACTTAAGATTTGGTTGGCAGGTTTGTAACTTGATACCGCCAAGTGGGTTTAAGGCATTACAATTTTCATTTATTTTCTTCAATGCCTACCAATTGTACTTTATAATTTGTAAATCATGCCATTTTTGCAAAGGATTCGTTTTTGAGTCTAATTGGAATTTGAGGACATGTATATTTTTAACGATTAAGGTAAGCGAAATAGATATACGCGGCCCCCAATTGCAGAAAGGGGCCCCAGACGGCCCCTAGTCCGTACGAACAGAGCCCTTCGGCCCACCCGTCTCCTGTTTTACGGAAAACCCGGCCTACAAACCCGCCTGAAGGCACAAAGGTAGTGAACCCGTAAAACCTGGAGGGATCAGGAGTCGAACCCATGACCACAAGGGTCAAGAGTCTCTCCATCACTTCCCAACCACTTACCCCACCACAAGGACAGGGGTATCCATCACATGCCTCCCGTGGAATCGAACCCGGCTCCCCCAAAGAAAGAACCGGCCTTTTTACCACTAGGCCACATGAGAATAAAAGTTAATATAAACGTAAGATGTGCTATGGATAATTCATGGTTAAACATTCTTTATGTATACTTCTCTTTTAATCTTTGTTTTTATCGGAAAATGGTAGTGATTTATTTTTTTAATATATTATCTATCTATCTATCTATACATATAATAAACCAAAGTCATTTTAATGACATAGCATTTAAAGAGGCATTCTCTTCCTTGAGTGTGCCATGTGTCATCCCATGTGGCATTGAGATATTTTAGAAAAAAAAATAATTTAAAAACAAAATTGGATTTTTCACCCTCATGTTTCCTCCCATAATTTTTAAACGTTAATATATTTAATATACGAGATTTTTTAAAGAAAAAAATTACACCAAATTAACGAGCGTTTTATTATCTTTTCAACGAGTACCATAGTGCTATATAAGAAACGGAGAAATTTTTTTGTAGGGTTTTGTTCATACAGGAAAAAAACACAAAGTGTTCAGGTATATCATTAATCATGTATAGACAAGTCACTAATTGTGTTTAAATCAGTAAATATGAATTTTTTTTTTCAATCAGAGCCGAATAGGTTAATAGAGTTATACGTTGTTTTAAGTTAAGTATCAATATTAGTATGTTAGAGTTGTACATTTGTTTAGTCTTTAAGATATGTGTTAATATTAGAGTTACATTAAAGTTCTACATTCTTTTAGGTTAGGTGCTAGCATTTGAGTTGTACATTGTTAATTTGTTTTAGGTTAGATATTAATATTAGAGTTATACATCAGTCTATTTCATATGTAAAATTGATGTATCATATTAAATTTCTCAACCCGGGATGCTCCCGGGGTATAATCTAGTTCATGTTTATATATTATTATCAAAGAATTGATCAACATGCGGTACTCGAAATGGGTCCGGTCGACTACCCGAATGTAGTCGGAAAGTAGAAATAGAAGCAGATGAGATTAAAAAAAAAGTTTCATTATTGAGAATTATAAAGCCTTTGTGTATTATATGAGATTAAAAAAAAAAAAAGATGATGCTTTGAAAGTGTTTGGTCTAGGATTGTTCCCGGTAACAAGAAGATCGATTAAAAGGTCGACCAAAGCTTCCATACACGTGTTGCTTCTGTAATCTTGGTTCAAGGTAAAGTTTCAAAATTTTGTGTACTGTTGACTAAAATTTTGTTACACAGCCTTAGGGATGGCAATGGGTCGGGTTTGGGACGGGTTTAGGTAATCCCAACTCCATACCCGATTAGGTATGCTTGTCCCAAACCCGGCCCAAAACCCGTCGGGTTTGTGTCGGGTAAATACCCATCGGGTATAGGGTATACCCGCGGGTTTCGGGTAAACCCATTAATTTTTAAACTTACTCATTGAGTATATCCGACCAAAAACCTGACGGGCATTTATTAGGTAACTATTCACCAATTAAATTTACCATTATTAAATATACATGTAAATGATTATAGTGTATAAATATAAAATACTTAAATCATATAAAAACAATCAAAGACATAGATAACAAATAGTATATACACTACTTTTTGGTAATTTTAGCACAAGATGACAATGTAGATGGACAATTAAATATATTATGCAAACATATTTAAAAAGATATATTAGAAATTATATTGGGTATCTAATCGGGTAAACGGGTATACTTTATCGGGTAATCGGGTCGGGTAAACGGGTATATCATCAAATCCCAAACCCGCGAAAAAATTAAAAACTAATCCCATACACGGACCCATACCCAATTACCCGACCCCAAACCCGTCCCAAATGTGTCGGGTTTCGGGTTTACCCATCGGGTTCGGGTTTGATTGCCATCCCTACACAGCCTCAACACTCACTCACCAACCAATTTACTTGATAAATGAATTTTGCTTCTCTTTTTCATCTTAACAATAAGTAGACAAAGGATAAAAGTTTGGGTTGGAACTAAATACGTGTAGAGGTAATGAATTGGGATAAAGTGAAGTGATGCTGTATTGGCTTGCCATGGTGGCCCTGTTCAGTTCTAACAGGTTCAAGTGATGCTTTAGCGAGGTTCTGGGAAAATGAGGATGGTGAGAAATATTATATAAAATTTGCATCCATCTTATTGGAAGAAAATAGATTACTAATGGAATTTGTTTGTTTATATAAATATCTACATTTTTGCATTTGCAAGTTATTACTAAAGCGAAAAGGATATGCAGTAGTCGCTGTTAGCGCTGCAATTACCTTAGGCGCATTTAACAAGCGGTCTATATAACGCGACACGTGTAGCCCGATTGCCCCCGCCGAGTTGGAATACATTCAGAACTATTTCTATTTGATTTTACCTATCCGAAAGTTATTTGTGGCTAATGATAGTAGAATTATCATGAAACATTGTCATTCATGAAAATCTTATACTATGAAACGTATTTGTTTTTTAAGGCATAAAACTTGAGACCCAATATTATCATTGTCTCTCTCTTCAAATTTTAACCAGATGGTACCCTAGGCAGTAAGGTTGTCCAAATTGCTTGGCGCTCACTTTGAAATTTAGTGCTCGAAAAATGCTCATTCAATTTTCAGCTATGTTGTAAATGAGCCTATCAACTCGGCTTGGTTTATAAACGAGCTAAGCACAAACACGGGTCAAACTTTACTGGAGTGGAGATTACATATACACACCACAGTATATCAAAGCATACAAACAAAGATGTACATACAACAGTAGGTTAAAGCAGTTAATTAGGAAGTGAAATCTAAGATGTCTTCATCACGTTCAAACACATACATTTCTTTCTGGTTCAAACTAACCCATGCTTCAATTCCATTACCATCTTTGTCATCCATTAAAGTCACCATCTCAACTGAACTTCCAGCTATGTTTACCCAGTATGGCTTACCCCAGCCAAAATCCGCCTCGTAAATCGGAAACCGACACCAGCTTGTAAATATGCAAAACTTGTTGTGCCTTAATTCTTCATAAGCCAAAGCATAACTTGCCTTTGCATGTTCACATATCTCTTCACCACTTGCCTTTTGAACCCACATGATAACATTTCTTGTAGTGTCTTCTATCAGACCCACAAGATCACCAAACCCCGATCCGGTTTCATTTTGTAAAAACCGGATCAGATAGGGAGTCCATACATTCCCAAATGAGCCTTCAGACACCGGTGAGCTTGCCTTTCCTCTCAAACTCACGGCAGGGGCCAATAAACAGTTCCTAAGACTGCCACACTTCACTTTGTCAACCGCGATAAGAGCCTTCCATATTAAAGCAGCCACAAGTGTCACCCGAGTATGTTGACCATTCGCTGAACCGCTTTTTGCTCTTAGCTTTGATATTGAACTCCCGTTGAAGCAAAACCTTTTTGTCACAACCATTGCTTCTTGGTCAACCAGACCGGACAAGTGTCCAGCCGATGAAACTACTTTCATCGGCTGGAACAGAAGATCCAGTTTATCAAAACTAGGTGCAAACTTACCATCCGTAATATTGCTACCATCTGCGCGGCTTATACTCGCCCACTGGTTAACAAACCTGACAAGATTACATCCATCAGTG
The DNA here is from genome assembly GCA_030844895.1 of Ambrosia x helenae. Taxonomy (NCBI): domain Eukaryota; kingdom Viridiplantae; phylum Streptophyta; class Magnoliopsida; order Asterales; family Asteraceae; genus Ambrosia; species Ambrosia x helenae. The sequence continues at coordinate 141,386,655 of CM061231.1, forward strand.
ACTTTATGTAAAGCAAGCACACCAATAACAAGTGCATCACAAGCAAAGACGTTGACCTGCACCTTGACCAGCCAAGTTGTATCTTGAATCCCTTGATCCTTTGGATCTATGAGTTGACTTATGTGATCTATCCTGGGACCTAGTTTGAGAAAATCATCCAGACTAGTATTCACTTGAGTCACCAAATACTTGACCCCTTGATCATTACAATCAACATCCAGACCATCTTCTGTGAGTCTGCCAGCTAATGGGTAATACAAACTTAGAGTCTCAGACAAAGAGTGGACCAGCTGACGAGATCTATCTGAGATGTTAACTTGACCATTAGTCTTGTAGTAGAAGATGAGATCTATGTAAGAAGATGGAGCTAGTTGATCAAGCAAGGATAGCTTGTAGTGGCCTAGGTTTTCAGGGGTTGACTTTGATGGTTTTATGATATTAATGGATTGAATCTTAATGTCCATGTTTTCAGGGGTTGACTTTGTTGGTTTTATGATATTAATGGATTGAATCTTAATTAATGTCCATGGTTTCAACAAGAATGGTTTGTCAATAAGAGTGGCTATGTAACGGGCAATTTCACCTCATTTAGTTGAGTTTGAGTTGTTTTGGGTTTAAAATTTGACCTTGTGGGTTAAAATGGGTTTAATATAATTTTCAAGGGGGTTAGGATGGGTAATTTTAATTGTAGGAAATAAGTAATTAGGTCAGGAAGGGTATGTTAAAAAAAACAAATGGGTCAGGATGGGTATTTTTAGATAACCATATACAAATCTAAATCAAAACTAACCCAACACCAAAAGCGTAGATGCCTCATAGAATTCAATGTCAATAAAAACAAAAAAATATATCTTTTGCATTTGTTGATAACTCCAGTCGGGTCGAAACAGTACAGGTCACTACGGGACGGAATAGGCTGGGGTCGTTACTGGCCCGGTCGGGTCGAAACGGTCCGGGTCCCTACGGGACGGGTCAGGGGTCCGGCCGCGTCGAAACGGTCCGAGTCGCTACTGGGCCCGCCCGGGTCAAAACAGTCCGGGTCGCTAAGGGACGGGTCAGGTTGAAACGGTCTGGGTCGTTACCACGCCCCGCCGGGTCGAAACGTTCCAGGTCGCTACCGGGCCAGGCCGGGTCGAAACAGTCCGGGTCACTACGGGACGGGTCAGGTTGAAACGGTCTGGGTCGTTACCGGGTCCGGTCGGGTCGAAACTGTCCGGATCGCTATTGGGCCCGACCGGGTTGAAACAGTCCGGGTCGCTACGGAACGGGTCGGTTGAAACGGTCTGGGTCGTTACCGGGCCCAGCCGGATAAAAACGTTCCGGGTCGCTACCGGGCCCGGCCGAGTCGAAACAGTCTGGGTCGCTACGGGACGGGTCAGGTTGAAACTGTCTGGGTCGTTACCGGGTCCGGTCGGGTCGAAACTGTCCAGGTCGCTATTGGGCTCGACCGGGTTGAAACAGTCCGGGTCGCTACGGGACGGGTCGGTTGAAACGGTCTGGGTCGTTACCGGCCCAGCCAGGTCGAAACGTTCCGAGTCGCTACCGGCCCCGGCCGGGTCGAAACAGTCCGGGTCGCTACGGGACGGGTCAAACCATCCAAATCAAACCATCTAAACCCAAACCCATCCTGACCCAACCCATCCTAACCCATTGTTTTAATCTACCCATCTTGACCCAACAACCAAACCCACCCAACCTACCCATTTTGCCAACCATAGCTATGTTATGTTCGTAGTTTGTAAGGTTAATAGATCTGGAATAGGTGTCATGTAAGAGCATTCTCATCCCCCCCACTAAATCCCCTTCATCAAATTACACTAAAAATCACTATTTCACCCTTAAATCTTCACTAAAAATCACTGCTTTGGCCTAGACCTTCGATCGGGATAACAGTCAGGAAATCTTGGGCGTGGGGGCTTTGCAAGCATTCAGAAAGGGGTGGCGGCGCAGCTTGTTGCTCGTCTGCCCGTTATCTTGATGTAATTTTCCTTGTTCTGGAATGAAAAAAAGAAAAGTTCAATTTAAAAAAAAAAATTATAAACTTCAAAAAAAAAAATTAAAATAATAATACTTTTATCATTAGATTTTTTCTCTCCTCACTCACAACTACTTACAAAAATATTAAAATATATATATAGGGGTGAACAGTAGCTTTTCATATTTAGGGTGAAACGGTGCTTCCACCAAATATTTTCTCTCTCCTTCACTCACAACCACTTACACTCACCCTATATAATTTGGTGGATACACTCACATACATTTGATGGACCGAATGTGAATGCTCTAACCATATCATATCCTTGACCAGATAAAAGGACGGCTAAGGAATTAAATGATCCGGGCAAACTAAATAAGTTTAATAGAATTTGGTTTTTTTTACTCCAATAATTATAGCCTAGTTGGTTGAGGGCCTAAAGTTTTTTATGGGATGCTTAAGTTTATTCCCACTAGCTATATTTGGAGGACATTGGTGGAGGGGAAATGAGGGATGACCCAGCCATTGGCTTGGGTTCGAGTCCTGATCCCGACCGGTTTTACTGATTATTTTCACTGTCGTGCCTTCGGGCGGCTGAGTGGTCGGGTTTTCCCAGGAATTGGTGGCAATTGGTGGCCCGGGTACTCTCGAGTACATGATTCGCCAAAAGGGTGCCCAAGAGTGCTCGGAAATTGATTCGTTGGTCGTTAAAAAAAAAAAGAATTTGGTTTTTTTAAGCTCCAGCTTGTTTAAAATATTCGAGCATAATTTGTACTCGTTTCAGGCTCTATTTAAAGAGCTCGATCTTGGCCCATAAATATGTTTGAGAATCAAGGTATCATATACGAAGCGAAAACAGGTTATATTTATTTACAAAACCGAATATATATACAATATATATTAGGCCGATATATATATAAAATATAGAGAGAATTACACAGATTGTCCTTTAGTTATACATCAAATTGCATCCTATGTCCTTTATGGAAATTTTTCACTCCTTATGTCCTTTGTTTTATACACTTATTACACTCTATGTCCTTTAGACCAAACCTAGTTAAATAACTCAGTTAAGTTGGTCATGTGCCCCTCATGTGAGGAGCAAACCTGTCTTTTCACCATAAAACATAATAAAACTTAATAAAAAAAATTTGTTCTTCAACATCCCAGTCATCATCATCGTTTTCATCTTTCCACCTTTCTTCTATAACCCAAACCCTAAACCACCTCACCATATCTCGTGCATTACCTCCATTCATCATCCTCCTCACCCCTGTTCATTCTCTCTCTCTTTGTTCGGTCTCCACAAGTCAATCAATCCAACCCACAAACCCACCCTTTCTCTCTCACCTGGAACACCCTGTCGCCTTCACCTGCCATCACCAATAACCACTTTGTACCTGCAACCACAACCCCAAACCCTAGATTAAGAAATCGAGCCAATTAGTAGGAGATGGTTTTAGGGCTAATCCAATTAATCGTTTATTCTTCACTGAAAACCCTAGATTCAGCCCGTCCCCTTTCTATTTAAGGCCGTCAATTTGCTATTCCAACAATTTATTGAGGGCTCGGGTGGTGGGTGGTCGCAGATGGTGGTTTTATGGCTCAGGTGGTGGGTGGTAGCAGGGGGTAGTGGTCGCAGGTGGTGGTTTTATGGCTCAGTGGTGGGTGGTAGCAGGTGATGGGTGGTCGCAGGTGGTGGTTTTATGGCTCAGGTGGTGGTTGGTAGCAGGTGGTGGGTGGTCGCAGGTGGTGGGTGGTCGCAGGTGGTGGTTTTATGGCTCAGTGGCGGGTTGTAGCAGGGGGTAGTGGTCGCAGGTGGTGGTTTTATGGCTCAGTGGTGGGTGGTAGCAGGTGATGGGTGGTCGCAGGTGGTGGTTTTATGGCTCAGGTGGTGGGTGGTAGTAGGTGGTGGAGGTGGTGGTGATTTTTAGAGAGAGAGAGAGAGAGGGAGTGTGTGTGTGTGTGTTTGTGTCTGGTGTGTGTGTGTTTTAGAGAGAGAGGGGTGAGAGATAAAGTGTTGTTATTATTATTATTATTATTATTATTATTATTATTATTATTATTATTATTATTATTATTATTATTATTATTACTACACAGATTGTCCTTCATTGAGGGTGAAAAGACAGGATTGCCCCTCACATGAGGGGCACATGACCAACTTAACTGAGTTATTTAACTGGGTTTGGTCTAAAGGACATAGGGTGTAACAAGTGTATAAAACAAAGGACATAAGGAGTGAAAAATTTCCATAAAGGACATAGGATGCAATTTGATGTATAACTAAAGGACAATATGTGTAATTCTCTCTAAAATATATGTTTAATTTTATTAATTCGATTAATAAAATATTCTCAATTAGGATCTCAGTTAAACACGTATAAACAAATAAATAATAAACAACCATAGAGGGTTTAGTAATCAACCATTGATGACTACACCGGAATTGTAACACGCGGGTTACAACGAATCCTCTATTGGATATATATATATATATATATATATATAGGGTAGAGATCCTAAGAGAACCAACCCCTATTTGAGAACTGAGAGAACCATTCTGAGCCACACATTTCATATAAAGGCAAAGAAAAAAAATTTTTTTTTTTTTTTTGCTTTAATCGCACATTTTTATGCAAGAAATTTTTTTTTTTTTTTTTGAATTTTTTTTTCATTTATACATATGTGTATATAGCATTTTTCAGCTATACATATGTGTATATTTCAGTTATACATATGTGTATATAGCATTATACATATGTGTATAATGCAATTATACACATGTGTATACTGAAAAAAAAATACAAAAAAAATAAAAAAAAAAATTCCTTACATATAAAGCAGCGATTTTCGCAAAAAAAAAAAAAAAATGCCTTAGAGAAATGTGTGGCCCAGAATGGTTCTCTAGTTCTCAATTTGGGAAAAGGTTCTCATTTGAACCAAATCCTATATATATATATATATATATATATATATATATAGATATATAAGCTAGATAGATATATTATTTATGAAAACTATTATGTATATATGTAGTTCCGCCGGTTCACAATAGTCTCGACTACGCGCGATTGTAAAATTGAGACAGGAAATTGCAATAATGGAGTTGGAACATGAAATTGCGTTACTAGAATATGAACTTTAACGATTCAACGAAGACAAAGACGAGGTAACAATATCGAAAGAGGAAGCAAAAGAAGAAAGAAAGGAAGGAGTGTCATGTTTTTAGAAATTTGTTAGGAAAGAAGAATCTGTGAAAAAGGAACGTAATAGAGAGAAAGAGAAGAACATGACAAACTAAAGATGCGAGAGAAATGGAGAGAAGATAAGGGGGATCATAATGGATATGGCATAGAGGATGTGAAAGATCGGGATAGAAAAAGGCATAGGAGAGAGGATGGTTACAAGGAGAGTATTAAGGTTTCTACAAGACGGAGAGATGATGGTATGGATAATAGTGGAATGAACAAGACAGATGAAAATTGTTCACAAAAGGAAGTGGTAAAAACGCGTGAAGAAGATATGGAGAAAAGGAAGAGAAGTTTGAATTTAGTGAAGATATCTAGCTACAAAGGAGGAAAGATTTTAGCAAGAGGAGGAAAATTACTAGCGACAGAAGAAAGGAGATTTAAAGATCGTAAGTACGGAAAATTCGAGAAATCTAAAAGACCAAGAATGGAACAGAGAATAAGGAAACAACAAAATCTTTATTGCTATCGTGAACCCGGACGTACAATTCATCATGGATATATCAAAGTAAATAATGAAGATGAATGCAAGCGGTGTGTACGAATCAAATATCGTCATATTCAAGATTATCTGAAGAAATCAAAATAAAGAATTCCTATGATTTAAGGGGGTATTGGATATATATATATATATAAGCTAGATAGATATATTATTTACAAAAACTATTATGTATATATGTAGTCTTGCCGGTTCACAATAGTCCCGACGATTAAATATAGTTGTGGCAGTTATCGCCCTAGTCATAAGTATATATATATATATTGTATGTTACATTCTTACGGTTACCAAGTTTTAGAGAAACCAAATCAGAAACGAAGAACCGAAACCCTCTGAATCAATATTTACGAATTCATTTAGAATATTCGTTTGTTTCAATCATTTGTACTGTTTGTTGTTCAATTATCCGCTGCCAAATCAGTTTGTTATCCAACATCCTCGCTAGAAGGAAGTTCACAATCGAGCACGATCCAACCAAGAGGAGGAGTGAGCCGATGGTGGTTGTTCACGAAAATGGAGGGAAACCCGTGTGAAGGTGGTGGCGGCCAAGGGAGAACAAAGAGGGTGAAGCTGTTTTATCTTCATAAAACATATGAGTATAGTTTGATCTATCACCGCTATTTATAAAGATAAAACTTACACATAATGATTAGTCAAAGTCCTACATTTGACCATTTGACTAGTCAAAGCACTTGACCACTTGATTAGACAAAGTCCTATACTTAACCATTTGACTAGTCAAAGTGTAACCCCTTTTATTTAACAATTAAAATTCTCCCTTAATAATAAACTACTTTACTATTAAGTCACTCGAGTCCAAACAATTTATTATTTCACAAATAATAATACATCCAAATAAAAATTTATTTGATTCGTGCACCAACGTATAACTCTTCGGATCGTACCGGGTTAGGTTACGTTGATCTCGACTTTAATTACATCATAGTTCCAAACGGAGCCAATTTCGTGTGCCTTGAGCTTTGTGCCACGAATAATTGGACGGCCCTACGAACATCCAAATTACTCTATATACTAAATTGCAACAGCTTAAGCAATAGTGCCTTTTTCGTCTTGTAGGGTATTTTGTTTTTTGTGGTCTTTTTTTTTTTCCCTATTTACATCCTTTGAAATTTAGTAATTTAGTGTTTTGTTATTTAAAACGGTTTGTTTTGCGATTTTGCACGGGTTTGGTTTTTGTTTGCTTAGTGCTTAACACGGTTTTACGACTCATTTGCTCGCTATGTTTTTACGTTATGTGAGTCACTTGGTGTTAATAGTTTGTGTTTTTGCTTTCGATTTTCCTGTTTTTTTGTCATTGTTTCGTTGCTACTTAACACGGTTTTACGCCCTTATCCTACAATACTGGTAGCACCGTTTTACGCCCACCGCCCCGCAACGCGAGGGATTAACACTAGTTCTTATCTAAGATGTATATCAATTTCTATATCTATTGAATATATACATGATAGTGAATTTTAACAAATAGTCTTTTCTTTCTTTGGGTATATATGTAGATAAGTTTTCAATGTAGTATTTTAATGGAATATTGGATATAATAATATATTAATCTCAACTGTTAGCTATTAGCCATCACCAGTCTCTCATTCAAAACTCATTGCTGGTGGTCTCATTTTTTAACGTATTTTCCCTCGGCGGTTACATATTAACTAAAAGTTAACCAAGTTAGTTTTTTCTGACATGAACATCTTATGTAGTAAAAGTCAATTTTTGTTTATGAGGACCGTGTATGTGGAAAAAAAATCAAACTTTTGATGATGTGGACTGCTTATGTGGCAAAAAAAGTCAAACTTTGATGACGTTGACTGCTTATGTTGCAAAGTTTTGATTCCACGGGCTGCTTATGTGCTAGTCTACGTCAACAAAAACTAATTAAGTTAACTTTTAGTTAGAACATCTACAATGCTCATCAACGAACCGTCCACCCACATCAAACGAACCATCAAAATGGATTCTATGAATTGGAGGGGAAAGTTGATCAAGGGTTGGTTGATCCGGTATAATGGACCGGTCCGCCCCTATTTTTTTTAATTTTTTAAATTGAGTATTGGGTTGATAAAAGAGGAAAAGTAGGTGATGATGTGGAGGTTTGGAATGGTTTGGGGTTGAAGGAAAAAAAAGTGGATTGTGGTTTGGAATGATGTGGCATGGTGACGTGGCGGTTTGGAGTGGTTTGTTGGGGTATGCAATTAGGGGTGTTCAAAACCGGATATTCGAAAATTCAAATCCAATATTCCTATTTTAATCCTCTATTATGCATTCTGGGTGCTTTTCATATGGGACCGCTAGGGAAAAATATGTTAAAATGTAGGACATCTTGCTAGCAGTGATTTTTGAAGATGAGACTAGTGGTGTAACCAATAGCTGATAGTTAGGATTATTCAAATGCAATATTCCTATTTTAATCCTCTAGTAAATATATCGTAAGTTGAGTAAAACTAGAAAATATATATCGTAACTGTTGGAAAAATGGTAGTGGAAATTGATTTTTCACTAATTTTGGACTCAAATAAATGTATTTATATATGTGATATATAAATAATTATTTCCGGGTTTGTGTACTATATTGTGAGAGTATCACAACGAATCAAACCACGTCCAAAATAGAGCTAAGATGAATGAGATATCGAAGCTTGAAAGTTGTAGGTTGGAACAACCAAAGATGAGAAAATGGATTAAGTTTTGTCCCACATTGGTGGGATGACAAAACATGAAGTGGTTTATAAGGAGGAGCACTCCTTGTATATTGTTTAGCATGAGCCAAACACTAGTGGGACCCTAAAGGATGTGAAGCACCCTTAACTCGCATTGTATTTTTGACCTCGTGCGCGTGGTCTAGTACACGGCGAAAGACCAGGTAGCGTCCTGGTCTCCGCGTCGACGTAAACCGTAACAACTAGCGCATGGGCATCGAGCTGCTTGGCGTCCGCGCGCGGGTGACCTAGCGGTTCGCGGATGACGTGGCGTGCGTGTGACGGGTTCCATAGGACACAGATGGTCATCTACGGATGACGTAGCTGCGCAGGACTATAGTGGCGCATGACCAGGTAGCACCCTAGTTAGTGCGCGTCGTCTTGGTCAGCACGTGGCTCACACAGCATTGGAGCATGAGTCTGCTAAGTCAGTTGACTTGGTCAAACCAGTCAGTTGACTTGGTCAAACCGACTGTTTCAAGTCATGCCATAAAGTAACTTGACGGTTTCAAGTTAACCACATAAATCCATATTATTGCAATTCATTGTTATTTATTACAAGATTAATAATCTTGTTAATTACAAGAATTAAAGGCAATAATGTTTCAATTTTTCTTGTGAATATATATATGAACGTTGAACATATATATAAGGGTAGAGTTCTAGATTAACTCTTATGTTGATTCACAAATATGATTTGTTCCATATCACGAGAGCTACACTCTCAAAATGACAACTTATGTTTCATAAACATACTTTACATCCGGTGGAATCTCGGGCTCAAGACCATCTCTGGCAGTACGACTACTGTTCCGGTTGTTGTACCCTGGGAAACAGCCCGTCTGAGAGGAGGCGCGGAATCTGTTTTAAGGGGCCCCGTGTCAAACACGATCCTCAACCAAAAATCGTCTACAACAAGTGTTTATTTTTGCAGCGGAACATTATATTAGATGGTTCGGTTGAAGTTCATCAAAAGCTTATGCTTGAATCTCAATTAGGTACATGTATTTTGTATCTTATTTTTTTATTTAGTTTTTGTATACGGTTATGTACTTTTATATTTCCTAAGAATAACAAGAGTATTGTTATTATACTTATTTTATTATTAATTTAATAAAAATTGTGAACCCCAATCCTACAATCTTAAAACAGACTTTCGTGTAGATTGTCGATACAATCTAAAAACCTTCTTATTAAAGGATTTTTGGGTTCACGAAAGTATAAAAATATTAATTGGGATTTTTGTTGAAATCTAATAAATATTTTTTTGGAAATATATTTGTAGTACAAATCGAATTAATATGTATGATTGGAGTACAATCTTTAATCCGAAATACCGTGTTTACAAAACGAAAAGTTTTGATTCAAGTTTTCGGTTTCATGGGTTTTTTGTGTCGGGTTTAGATAATCCGAAGTGTTAACAAATATTAACATGTATTTAGACGTTTTTCAAATACTAATTTTCTAATGAGCATATTAGAAAAGACGTAATATTTGTCAACCTTTGAAAAATATTTGCTAGAGGTTATTTCTAACGAGCGTGTTAGAGATTAATCTTAGTAAAATATTTTCTAATGAGCGTGTTAGAAAATATTTTGGCAACCCATATAGAAACGGTTGGTGTACGTTTTCGATCTAACGAGCGTGTTAGAGATCATTATTTGGAGAAATAATGATTTGTTATCCAATGTGTTGAAACATGTTTATTTCTAACGAGCGTGTTAGAAATAATAGTTATTTTTTTTTGTAAAATAATAAGTTTCAAAACATGTATAATTTCTAACAAGCATGTTAGATATTACAATTATTCTAAAATAATAAGTTTTATAACCTGTATTTTCCTAACGAGCGAGTTGGAAAATATTATTTTTGTAAATAATAAGGTTTAGAATATTTGTATTTTCTAACGAGTGTATTAGAAAGTAATTATTTTAGTAAAATATTATTGGTTTCAAAATGTTGAAAACATTTAGATTTCTAATGAGCGTATTAGAAATTTCTTATGTAAATAACAAGTTGTTGAAACATGTATATCTAACGAGCGTGTTAGAATTGACGACATTGAAAGAATAATGTGTCATTAAACATTTCTAATGAGCATATTAGAAATAAGTATTTACAAAATCATAAGTTATTTTTAAACTTATATTTTTTTCTAACGAGCGTGTTAGAAATTGATGCTTTTGTAAAAACGAACAAGGTAGACATTTAATTTTTTAACGAGCGTGTTAGAAACGGCTTATTATATTTATATATGAGTCAATAAATTGTAAACGGTCTTGTCTATTATATTTCTAACGGGCGTGTTAGAAATCGTTGTATATATATCTATCTATATCTATATCTATACTTACTATATATAAATACATTTTATTGGGGTAAAATTGTAATTTTACAATAAAAGTAAGACGCGTCCCTTCAAATCTCTTTAAGACGCCGGAGCACGCGATCAGTTATTGCTTTGGGTGATGGTTACCGATCATAGTTATTCCTCCGGTGATGGTTACCGACCACAGTTATTGCTCCAGATCACTAAATTCGTTGGTCATTCAATGTCATTGTCGGTTCAATGGCATTACAATCTTTGTATATTATACATCTTGTTCTTTTCAACTGTTGCCATTAATTAAATGCATTAGCCTCCATATGTACCCTTTATTTCTTATCGGAGAGAAACTTCCATCTCGAGGCGGTGGATATGCTTTAGGGTTTTGAGCTTCGCAGGTTTTTAATAAAGAATGACAAAGGTATGCTTAAGGTAATTGTTCTATAGTTTATACCTCGAATGGTGATGTGGCATTTATTAATTTTTTGTCTTTGTTTTTGTTCATGTCTAACATCTTAAAGTTATTGGAGAGGATGATGACCAAAAACCAAAGCAGCCAAAGGACAGTTCTGAAACACCTATCAACTCTACACGGCCCCAAGGAAGGTTCGTCTTCTGGCACAAATTCAGTTTAGTTATGTATTATCATTATATTTAGGTACTGATTAGATGGTATTTTATTACTTCAGAACAGATATAAGAGAAGGGAGCTAGAAAAAACCCAAAAAACGCGTGCCTTTTCGTGTATTTCCTGTAGGCGCTGAGCGAAAAAGCCACATGCCCTGCACCTTGCGCCTAGGCGAACTTGAGGCACGCTTTCTAAAACCAATTATGCAGAATTAACCGCAGCGAAATCAGCACTGCAGCGTGTATGTGCAGCAGAACAGATGCCGAGTTTGTTTCTGACCCACCAAATAAGTTCGCCAAGAGTCCAACAATACTGCAGCGTTTTTGTGCACCAAACCAGGCCGACATTGTATATGAGCAGAATTAAGTCCAGTGCAGAGCATAATTCTCTGATCAAGACCCATTTTAACTCGGAATTTAGTCAAGACCCACTAATATGCTTCTGCAGACGCTGCTTAAATGGGCCGATATTGTGTTTTATCTTAAATGGGTAGAACTTTAAAACTTAGTTGAAACGGGAACGGGCCAAATGGGTTGGAACTTGGAAGTCACTGTTGAAAGCTCTATCGATCTTCTGCGAATTGTGGCTCCAAAATTAATGCAACAGGCCGAGGCCCACTTGTCGCATGGCATAGCAACCGATCTTGATGACCCAAAGTATGTTCATTACAAGTACTGGTCCAATCCATTAGAAACCAAGTAAGTACAGGGCAGCCCGCCCCATCCCTATTTTTTGTTCATATGAATATGTTTTAATCAAAATTTGACTAAATGCACATTGTGAAAACAGGCTGCCAGATGCTCCGGATATGGAGGTTTACAGTTTATACGGGGTAGGGATCCCGACAGAAAGAGCATATGTTTATAAACTCTCGCCGTCAGACAGATGTCATAGTATACCATTCAGGATCGACAGCTCAGCAGAGGAAGGATGCTTACGTCGAGGGGTTTACTATGTTGATGGTGACGAAAGTGTACCAGTGATAAGCACGGGCTACATGTGCGCAAAAGGATGGAGAGGAAAAACAAGATTCAATCCATCAGGTAGTGCTACATATATCCGCGAATACCAACACAAAGCACCAAGTTTGCTTGAGGTCAGGGGTTTAGAAAGCGGGGGGCATGTCGATATAATGGGTAACGTTGCATTGATCTAAGCTGTTTTGTGGGTGGCAGCAGGAGCCTCTGGGGAGGAGATAGGCGGTGAGCGGATCTACTCTGAAATTATTAAAGATGTCGGAGAGAGTGAAGATTGAGCTATGAAGCCAAGTCTGTAACCGAACCAAACCAAACCAAACCGACAGGGGAGATGTTGTTTACAACATTAGCCGGAGCCATGGAGCTGAACTATGTTATTGTTTGTTTTAGATGAGGTTGCAAGTAGTTGGTGTAGGAGGGTATTGTGCATGTACCCTTGTTTTAAGGATGGAGTTAAGCTACTCTGTGTACCTGTAAATAGTATCTCGAAATAAAAATGTTTTTGTAGGAATAATAAGTATCTAATATGTTTTTTTTTTTTTTTTTTTTTTTTTTTTGAATAAAATATTCATTTCAACAAAAGGGGCAAATTACATAAGAATAGCAGGTAGGCGGGCAACAAGCTGCGCCGCCACCCCCTTCTGGATAGAGAACCCTAATCTAATATTACATACAAGACCGCAGGATGAGAGTATAACCAAAATAGATTAGCTACGTCTTATGATGCAATAAGCCAATGGTAAGAGTACGTGTTGGTAAAATCTCTATACCACAATAGAAAGCTTTTCTTTTGTAGTTATACACGTACAAGGTAGATATTGTCATATGGCACAATTTGTAATAGACTTTTATATGGGTCAACTAACATCTTACAAGACATGACCTGCATTGAAACACAGGGACACCATACATAATAGAGTAAAAAATATTAAGTAACTAGTATATAACCCGTGCGCGCGCGTTGCGGCGCGCTGATGGGTATAAGTCCGCACGTTGCGATGAGGACACAATGGGAATTCAGGTAGTAGGGATTTCGTTGCGTACCGTATCAACACATGCTATGAAAGCCAGTGCGATGCGGCGGGTAGGTAATAGGAATTCGGCTACTGTGACAATATCGGCACATGCTATGCACCCCCGCGCGATGCGGCGGGAACATGACGACAACTCGTGCAATGTTTCGGTTCGTCACAGTTTTCAATGGCTTATCACTCAAACTAAACGGAATGAAAAACGGAAATTGTCTAATTTCAACTTTAAGCTACATACCGAGTAAATAATATGATGCCAATTAATGAAGTTTTTGATAATGATCATATTTATATTATAATAAGCAACAATGTTGTAAATAGGAAACTTAGTCTTAAGTAAAGGGTCCTATGAATTAAATGATAAAGATAATTAAACTGAAAAGATTGATGTTTATTGCAGGCAACATGATGCAAATATAGTAAAAAAAAATTCATAGCTAGACTCTAGTTCCAAAACCACTTGTAAAAACCATTACCATCTCAAAACCATTTACCCAAACCCAACAACAAAACCACTATGGTTGTCTCCATTTTTCAAAAACCCACCATCTACATTCAGGAGAGAAAGAGGTCGACACAAGAGAAAGAGAGAGTGACTACCAACGACGATCGACATAAACTGATGCCACGGCCGTAAGCCGGTAGCCAAGATCTGATTTGTCTTTCTCTCGAGCTTCAGAAGCAGGATCTGCCCCTCTCCGGCAACCTCAAACCATAACAAAAACCATCTTCTTACCAACGTCGGGCAGCCATCAGTGCAAACCCGTGATCTATGGGATGTTTCGGTGTAGGTCGGCTGCCGTAGGCGGTGGCAGTGGTTGTTAAGATGGTGAATAATTGATCATGAATTATGCAAACGAATGGCAGTGATATTGTTCCAGTGATGTTTGCCACTCGTCATCACCGTCGCCGGTTGTATTAGTAGTAGAGTGAAAACGATGGTTTGGTAGTTCCACCGAACGTAACGTTTCACGGCAGCGGTGAGCAGGGGGAGCAACAAAGGGTAGGAATGTAACTTTGTATAAGGGCAAATTCGTAATTCTACTGACGCATGGACCAGTAGAAGAAGAGTACTGTGGCGATGAAAAGGACGTACGCTACAGTAAAATCGCCTCCCACAAATGTTATATATAATAATGTTTATGAATTCCAACCCTCCACCAATGTACATGTCTTAAACTTTCTGTTACTAACATATCTTGTACTCTCGTAATTGCGTTGTGATGTTACAACCATATTCTAACTCCAACACGTGAAATAGACAATTAAGCCACTAACCATCTGTTACACCCTGAAACAACATATTACACATCCTCAGTATCTCTTTCTAACATAACGCAACACCAAATTAAAACACCCGCAACCTTGCTAACACCGCCGCAACGCGCGGGTTCATGCTAGTAAACCAATAAGTTTTGAAACGATTTTGGTAATCGTTTATTTCTAACAAGCGTGTTAGAAACGGTTTAGTTATATAACCAAAACACCATATAACGATGAGGATAATCGTTTGTATTCTAACAAGTATGTTAGAAATGGTTAGTTATTGAAACCGAATATTTTTAATATTTGGTACACGTATAGTTTCTAATGAGCGAATTAGAAAAGATTTATCATAAAAACCATATGCACGATTTATAATCGTTTATTTTCTAGCGAGCGGGTTAGAATCGGGTTCACTATGATAAACTATTAAAGATGATTTGTAATCATTTTATTTGTCTAACGAGCGAGTTAGATACGGTTTTAAATAACAAACTATTTTCAAGTTTATGGTCTTGATTTGAAATCAAAGCATAAACATATATAGTTTAATTTTTCAAACAGATGCAAAAACGAGAAATGTTTTAAACGGATAAAACATGTCTTTGCCATGGTTCGATACTCGTATGGCAAGTATCATGTCTTGAACCATATAATAGTCTTGAGAGACTATTTAAAGGAAAACAACCCGATGTTGTTTTGACATATTTACTTGTTCGACTATTTGTGAGTAGTTAATTATAAACAACCTTGTTGTTTTGAACAATGTATTGAGGGAGTACCTCGAAACATGCCACAAGACGATATAATTGTGATTATTTCGTTGAAATATAAAGTGTTGAAGAGAATAGCACTTTGAGATTTGATGGTTATATATCCTTATGAATCCGTTAAAATATATTTGTAATATATTATATATATTTTGGATTATCGTTTATATTTTTTTAATAATCAGGTGATTTAAAATATAATAAACGATAAATGTAAAAGGAAATTACTTTTGGAATTTTTTTTCTTTGACAATTTACCTTCGACGGATTTAATAAGGATATTTATTTAAACGGGTTATGCAAGGAGTGTCTTGCAAGAACACAATGAGCGGGTTGTGATCATGACTTATGCAATAAGTCACATACCAAACATCAAATGTACAACATGATGAGTGAATCATGACGAACGTGGCAAGTGTATTGAGATTAAATACACGAAAACGAGATATGTCATCTAATGTTGAGAGCATCAACATGGAAATACACACTTGTGAATTTTTCGATGACTACAACATATGAAAGAAATATATGTTAAGATTGTAAATTCTTTAATAAATTTTGCTAAATTTATTGTAAGACATTACAATAGTGATGGATGTGTAGATGTTTCTACAACCATCAATGTTGTTTGACCTATGTGGAGGATTTGTCCTTAGTTTTGGGAGTCTTCCCAAATACATGGTTTTAACAAAACAACATGGAAATGTATAAATCACTTTAGGCGCATATGTGAATGCTATGTTTTGGAGTGTCAATCTAATTGACTTTGTCTCAAGACTTTAGTGATTTTATACTAGGATTGTTCATCTCGTTGATGGTGAATATGTTCATCAAAGTGACTTAGATTGAGACTTATGTTTAAGTTCTTAAGAGTCAATGGTGAAGCCTTGAAGATTAAAGGCAAAATGAGTTTTGATCTTAATAGATGAAAACTATGCTTTTGAGACATTCCTAAAACAGAGGTTTTGGAGTTATAAAACAAAATTTCATTATTATGTCAAACTAAGATGTGAATGTTTGAAAGAGATATTGTGTAATCTCTTAAGGCTGTGAAGAATCAGAATGATGCATCTTTTGTTCACATGCTAGAGTATTGGAGTCTAAAGCATGCTAGACTAATACTTGTTAATGAAACATTCAAAGTGCAAGCAATGTGGGGGGGGGGGAGCCATTTAAGAAACACCCGTAGGGGTTGAAAATGGTATTTGAGAAGTTTTCTCAAACTTCATACGAAAGGGAGAACCTTTCATCACCCCATTGGATGTTATCCAATAACACTTAAATGTGAGGGTGGCTTGCATTTGAAAATGGAGTGAGTCAATCGAGTTGACTGGACTCAAATGCCAATAGGTAAGATTCAAAGTCTAGCTAACCTTGAATCACATCACCAAAGGCATTGAAACGTGTTTAGCCATGAATTGAGTTTCATGTCACTCTAAAGACGAAAAGGAAGGTTCAAAGGGTAACACCTACCTATCCTGCTATAATAACCAGATCTATGTTTAGATCCCATGTTATAAGTCTTACGAATTGACAAGATGGCAAATTGACCAGCGAGTCAAGAACACGTTAGAACAACTTATCTCAATGCAAGATGGATCCAACAACCTGATAGTTGATAAGAGATGAAGTTGTATGGAATGAGACTAAAGCCCGTGATAGAAAAGGGACATGATGGAAACCTAACCTAGTTGACTGGAGATCCCAAGATCTAGGTTCAATAAGACAACTTAATCATGAACCGACGAGCAGTCACTGTGGGGGCATGGCTAAGATATATGTTTATATATAAAGCTAGTATATATCGTTATATACATATCCCCTAAACTACAAAAGGGTGTTTAAATACGTCCTAGTCCATTCCTATAATATCCAGTGACATTGTTGAGAGGTTAAGCATAATATATGGTTTGATGATTAGTGTAAATCATAGTACACCATAATGCTTTTAATGATTTAAGATCACCTATGTTGGAGAGAAGTGTGGTCGCTTCGAATGAAATTGTGGGGCACAATTTCTAGAGCTCCCGCAGAACCAGGAAAGTGTTCCAGGACCATTATTGGACACGATAATGAGGGGATGGCCAGGCTAGGGAGAGTCTTGTGTGAACGTATATTGTCGTTTACACAAACAGCCGTCAGTTCAAAGACATCAAGTTCATACTGACAGCTAGTAAGCTAAGTATGCTTCACAAGGGAAGGTTCACAGGCTTACACCCACCTATCCTATGCAAGACTCAACCGTCGAGGTTACATCGGAAATTTGTGTGTTTTTAATCGATCTCCATTCATGTGGGGGATTGTTGGAAAAATGGTAGTGGAAATTGATTTTTCACTAATTTTGGACTCAAATAAATGTATTTATATATGTGATATATAAATAATTATTTCCGGGTTTGTGTACTATATTGTGAGAGTATCACAACGAATCAAACCACGTCCAAAATAGAGCTAAGATGAATGAGATATCGAAGCTTGAAAGTTGTAGGTTGGAACAACCAAAGATGAGAAAATGGATTAAGTTTTGTCCCACATTGGTGAGATGACAAAACATGAAGTGGTTTATAAGGAGGAGCACTCCTTGTATATTGTTTAGCATGAGCCAAACACTAGTGGGACCCTAAAGGATGCGAAGCACCCTTAACTCGCATTGTATTTTTGACCTCGTGCGCGTGGTCTAGTACATGGCGAAAGACCAGGTAGCGTCCTGGTCTCCGCGTCGACGTAAACCGTAACAACTAGCGCATGGGCATCGAGCTGCTTGGCGTCCGCGCGCGGGTGACATAGCGGTTCGCGGATGACGTGGCGTGCGTGTGACGGGTTCCATAGGACACAGATGGTCATCTACGGATGACATAGCTGCGCAGGACTATAGTGGCGCATGACCAGGTAGCACCCTAGTTAGTGCGCGTCGTCTTGGTCAGCACGTGGCTCACACAGCATTGGAGCATGAGTCTGCTAAGTCAGTTGACTTGGTCAAACCAGTCAGTTGACTTGGTCAAACCGACTGTTTCAAGTCATGCCATAAAGTAACTTGACGGTTTCAAGTTATTATTGCAATTCATTGTTATTTATTACAAGATTAATAATCTTGTTAATTACAAGAATTAAAGGCAATAATGTTTCAATTTTTCTTGTGAATATATATATGAACGTTGAACATATATATAAGGGTAGAGTTCTAGATTAACTCTTATGTTGATTCACAAATATGATTTGTTCCATATCACGAGAGCTACACTCTCAAAATGACAACTTATGTTCCATAAACATACTTTACATCCGGTGGAATCTCGGGCTCAAGACCATCTCGGTAGTACGACTACTGTTCCGGTTGTTGTACCCTGGGAAACAGTCCGTCTGAGAGGAGGCGCGGAATCTGTTTTAAGAGCCCCGTGTCAAACACGATCCTCAACCAAAAATCGTCTACAACAAGTGTTTATTTTTGCAGCGGAACATTATATTAGATGGTTCGGTTGAAGTTCATCAAAAGCTTATGCTTGAATCTCAATTAGGTACATGTATTTTGTATCTTATTTTTTTATTTAGTTTTTGTATACGGTTATGTACTTTTATATTTCCTAAGAATAACAAGAGTATTGTTATTATACTTATTTTATTATTAATTTAATAAAAATTGTGAATCCCAATCCTACAGTAACAAATGTAAATTTTAGTTTATTGTATCAAAACTTGTATATATGTTCTCTGTATATTTTAAAAACCAATTTACTATATATTTATAGATCACCATTTATAATACTTGGAACTCTTGAAGTGATGCAACCTTTCATGAACATTATAATTTTTCATAAAAATTAGTTATATCTAATTTTTAACCAAATATATGAAGCCCCTTTCTTTTTTGGACAAAAGCTAGTACCGTAACTATCATAAGCGTCCTTCATGACAGCTAAATATTGGTTGTAATTATTTCTTGAACTTGCATCAACTCCGCGTACAACAGTATCAACGTAGAAAGTCAGGCGTAGTGTAAAAGTTCAAAACCTACATATAAGTCTGTATAACGCCCAGTGGCGAAGCTTGGTTTCGGAATCGGTGGGGGCCGGACTCAATTTTTTTCGATCGGTAGTGGCAAATCGGTGGGGGCCGAACTTAACCCGGACTCAATTTACATATGAAAATCGCAAATTTATACCACTGCGCCAGAAAACAGGAGGGCCAGGGCCACCCATGGCCCTTCTTATCCTTCGTCCCTGATAATGCCTACCACAAGATTTAAAACTAACTAGTTCTTTTTACCCGCCGCGCGTTGCGGCGGCCCCGTACACGATGTGATAAATTATATACTACAATCAACCCGATTTATTTATGAACTAAATTTACATTGAAACGTAGAGCTATGGCTGGACACGAGCCGAGTCGAGCCGAGCCAGGCCCAGCTCGAGCTCGAGCTCGAACTTAAACCGAGCCAGCTCGGCTCGGCTCGTTTTTCTGGTTGAGCTGAAAAGTCGAGCTCGAGCTCGGCTCGTAAATGTTCGAGCCGAGCTCGAGCTGGCTCGAGCCAGCTCGTTATACTTTTTTTAATTTTTTTACAAATATTTATTAAATAAAAAACAATAAAATTACACATAATCATGTATATATATATTTTTTATTTTTCTAAGTTATGGTTCTTTTATTATGAAAAGATGGGGTAGATAGGTAGTATGAACGGGATTTTCAAATTTTGAATTTTAGAATTGGGTTTGGAGCAAAAGTATATTATTTTCATCTATATATATTAATTACACATACACAGGCCTAAGTCGAGCCATGTGTCGAGCCATCGAGCCGAGCCACGAGTCGAGCCATCGAGCCGAGCCACGAGTCGAGCCATCGAGCCGAGCCACGAGCTGCACACCCCTGGCTCGAGCTCGGCTCGATTATAAAACGAGCCAGCTCGGCTCGGCTCGAAAACAAAACGAGCCTCTTCGAGCCGAGCTTTTTTCGAGCGAGCCTCGAGCCGCGAGCTTTTTGTACACCCCTACGTAGAGCATGGGGGCGTATAACCGTGAGACCAAAGGGGTGTGTGAAAACTTTCTACGTAACAACTAACAACCCAAAGACCACCAAAAGTGGAAGAAAGCGTAAAACAAAACGCTTTTGTAACATCAAATGACTTATGCGATCTAAACACAGACAAACTCGAATTCATAGTGACACTTACAACTTACAACATGTATATGTGTAGACTTCTAGTAACTAATAAGCTAAATTTCTAGTAACTAATAACATAAAGTATAAGCATATTGTATCAAATCTAAAATACCACACTAAATATAATCTAAGTAATTTTTTTTTAAAAAAAAGATCAACATGTAACTACATAAAAACTTGAAGTACTGGATTGTAAATATAATAAACTTTAGATTTTAGATACATAAAAATATATAAAGAGTTAGATGGCGGCGCAAGTTAGACGTCCTCCACTATTCAAATTGAGATCGTTAAATATATAGTATAATTATAACAAAATGTTTTGTTTACTCAGTAATGGTGACCCTTTACTAAGTCAAAATTTCAACAATGATACTTAGTAGGGGTGTTCAAAATCGGATAATCCGAATTTCGGATATCCGAATTTCGGATAATCCGAAATTTCGGATAGTCAATATTGAGATCCGAATCCGAATCCGAAATTTCGGATATCCGAAATTCGGATATCCGAAATTTCGGATTCGGATTCGGATCATCCAACGGATAATCCGAAACTTAAAAAAAATTTAAAAAAAATAATAAAAAATAATAAAAAAATTATAAAAAACGTTCTCCTTTATGCCTAAAACGTGAACCTATTAAAAAAACAAAAATCGAAGTTAGATAAACGAAATTTGAACAACAAATATATAAAAAAAAAACTTATTATTTTGATGGAAGGGGGTTGTGGAGGTCGGATACGAGGTGGACGGGGGCTGTTATAGAGAAGAGAAGAGAGAGCAACAACTATGGATTAGAGGAGTATAGACTTAGAGTTAGAAAGATTAAGGATTTAGGATTGTGTATTGTATTATGTAGTGTATATAATATTATATATTTATATATTTATATATATATATATATCTTTTTAATATTCGGATTCGGATAATCCGATTATCCGAAAATTTTCAAAATCAGGATCCGAATCCGAATCCGAAATTTCGGGTAATCCGATTTTCGGATATCCGAAAATCGGATTATCCAAAATTTCGGATAATTCGGATTCGGATTTTCGGATTTTTCGGATTCGAATTTTGGATTATCCGATTTTGAACAGCCCTAATACTTAGCCATGTTTCAAGGGATCTGAATTCAGATAAGTTTATGCAAGAATGCACTCATCTCCTAACTTGTATCATACCTAGACATGAATTCCTTTGGTCTTAATTTGCAAATCCATTTACATTAAAATATATGTTAATGACACTGAATTTACCAACACTGTTCAATAAATATACAAACTTGCCAACGGAAATGAAAATTATAATAAAAAAAATGTTCATTGCCTACTTTTTATGTTCCATTTTATCAATAATAGGTTCTACCATAGCCTCCAAGTCCGTCAAGTCTTGTTTAAGATCACCGAACTGCAAGGAAAGAAGTTTGTTAGCAAATGGACAGTAAACATTGAACATAGATGCGACAAAATGGAGGAGCTATCGGGTCAGTTCAAAATAGATCAAAATGGTTAGCATTGCTAATTTGGTCGAAGCAAGTAGGGTTGATTTGACCAGAAATCACTTTTTTTTGTTTGAATGTGATAGATTTAATGGTAAGACCTATGTTATATCAATAATATTACGAATTTACATATAATATGATTCAGGAGTATGCATGAAATAAAAGTAAAAGAAAAAAAAAACAATAGTTGACTTTTATCCTTTGTTCAATATATATAAACTGACCCATCTAAAACAACTGCCTTCCTTTTGGCGGTCTTGAAATGGTACAACCAAGAGGTTGTGCGTTCATGTCACATCAAATATAAACGTGTACATGTCTATTGCACTTGTGTGTGTTTGCTTTGAAAAAAAAAGTGACTAACTCGTGTTAGAGAGAAAATAACCCACTTTAACCGAGTCATAGCTAAACGCGTTGACAATTCAATATGTAATCTAACATGTGGTTAAGTACCTTGTGGATGAAATCTTCGGTCATTCGAGCATCCTTAGCAATGACATCAGATACATGCTCTACCTTTAAAGCAATTTCTTTTAGTTCACCATTGTTTAGCGCCTCTGCGACCTCTGCTGATAGTTTTTCCGTTGTAGATGCAACCTTTTCTACCACCTCCGCGACTTCCTCTACCTCTTTAACCACCCCTTCAACCTTACCTGCAATTATAATAATAATCATCTTTTATTTTTTTTATTTGTAGCAGTGTATTGAAACAAATAATTGAAACAAATAATTGAACCACACATTAATGTAAACTTTGCTTGCCTTCTATCCTTAGCATGGAATCCCATTTTTGCTTCCAAAATGAGAACATTACAGGTAACATAGATCCCAATACCCATTTTACCCTGCTCCAGATTAGATTAGCTTTATTAATTCACTGTTGGTAATGTCTATAGAAGTGTTAAAGACGGTCCAAAGGGCTAGGTAACATGCCAAAAGGGTTTAGGATTAAAACAAGTGTCATTTAGGGGTTAAAATAGATCAGATCAAGTTGGGTTAACCCGTAAACACTCGTATTAGGGAAAATCATGAAAATAGACAAATTAGCCTACAAATCCTAAAAAAAACCATTGACTGTCTGCTACAGCTTAGCCATCGTTTTTTGTCAGCTTAGCGTGGCCAGCTAAGCCCCCAAATTTGTCGGCTTATATGTCAATGACGATTTTTGTGATTTAGTTCAACTTTTGTATTTTCATGACTTGAAATAGTTGTTAAAATTACAAATGGAAATCTTTCATAGGAGATTGAATGCATTATAATAGATTTAAGGGTTATTAAATTTTAATAATTTTAATTTTCCCTTATTGGTTGGGATTAAGCCTAACTCAGGGAATGTTAACATACATCCCCAACTTTTAACTTATTTTCCTCTAGCAGTTTCAAATTAATTGATTGTTAACCTAATAAAATTTTTATCATATGGCATGTCACGTTAGGAATAAATTTAACTTTTTGGCCACGTAAGCATGCGACGTAATAAAAAATTAAATTTTGGCCTAATAAGCATGCTACGTCATCAAAAAACTAACTAGTTAACATTTTGGGCCTGTTTGCTAGCCTCTTAATGAGGCTCTGAATCATTTAGCTCTGAATGGTTCAGCATTCAGACTGTTTGTTTCAACCTAAAAAGAGCTCTGAATAGAATGGTTAAGAGCTGAACCATTCAGACAGCTTGGTGCATAGCTGAATTATTCAACACCTAATCATTCAGAGCCTCTTAACAATTCAAACATCTTAATGATTCAGCACTTAATCAACCAAACAGCCACTTAGTTAGTATAGGATTATCAAAGGAAAATAGGTTCAATGTCAGGATTGTCTTTAAACATTTCTTTGGTTGGGATTAATCCGGCCAATAGATGAAAATTGAGATTATTAAAATCCAATAACCCTAAATTAAACTGCTACTCTTAGCCCTTTTCTTGTATTTTGGTTTTACTTTGTCACGTTTGAGGCGAACCAAAACCCAAATTAACCGGTTTATTGAAGCATTGTCATTTGTAAAATACATAGTTACCTATATGTATTTTGTTCATAAACGTCTTTATGAAGTCAAAATTCTTAATACAATCTACCATTTCTAAGATAAAAAAATGGTTGAAACTGCCAATGCCAAATGGTCAAATTGCCAAGTTGTTCAACTTGGTCGATTAGTTGTCGTTTTTAAAGCAAGTAACTAGAAATTCGACCAGAATTTTTCATCAAAGCTGGTCAAACTGGATCGTGAACGTATAGTTGTTCATGAAGTGTAGTAAAATGGTTATTTTAATTTGTAAGAAGATGAAAGAGTACTTACCAAGAAAAGATGTTGTCCCTTGGAGGATCTGGATCAGATGGTTGACCCTTCAAGTTACTTTCATGTTCCCTACGTTTACCAATCATAAAAGAGTAAAACAACTTCTTCAATATCATAAGACCAAAAGGTGAAGACACTCACTTTTTGGACTGCGGCCTTTCAATCGAACTACCATTATATATGCTTAACGCGTGATGCCTTGAACTGTCATACACGTACATGGAACACCTCATGCCACCACCTATATGTTGGTTGCCCGGGTTACTAGCCGCAATCTTTGAGCTAGCTTTGTAATGGTGCATCAACATGGTGGCAAAAGTTCGGACCCCATAAGATGCTGAAGAACTACCTGGGCTCATGGTGGTCAAGTTGATTTGATTTGCCAGAAGGATTTTAGAAAGCTAACAAAATGATTTTTGAATTGTATAATTAATGATGACACATGTGAGAATTTGTCATAGGTTTTTATGACTTTAAGGTATGTAATAGAGTATTTTGTTTCACAAGTTATGTGTTCCTTGCAAGTTTTGTAGAAATAAAGGCATTAAGTTAGGTTTTTAAAGTAAAACATTACTAAAAAAAGGTTAGAATTGTGTAAACAAGATTAACTTGCTAATAGATTAGAGCCGTTTTTTATCACGAAGTTTGCTTGGATCAAATACGGTTCGATATCTTATGTTATAAGTACTTAATTTTATTTTATTTTTATAAAAGGTTTTTTTGGTTAAAATACCAAACCACATAAAGCAAATGACTAAATTTTTAGTTGTTAAATGACTAAATTGTTTTATCAAAGATGTCAAATGACTAAAAAGTACTAATGTGAAATATTTTGATAAGATGGCACATGCATTCACGTATATGCCCATACTAGATTATACCCCGGGAGCGTTTCGGGTTGAGAAATTTAATATGATACATTAATTTTACATATGAAATAGACTGATGTATAACTCTAATATTAATATCTAACCTAAAACAAATTAACAATGTACAACTCCAATGCTAACACCTAACCTAAAAGAATGTAGAACTTTAATGTAACTCTAATATTAACACTTATCCTAAAGACTAAACAAATGTACAACTCTAACATACTAATATTGATACCTAACTTAAAACAACGTATAACTTTATTAACATATTCGGCTCTGGTTGAAAAAAAAAATCATATTTACTGATTTAAACATAATTAGTGAGTTGTCTATACATGATTAATGATTTATCTGAACACTTTGTGTTTTTTTTTTCCTGTATGAACAAAACCCCACAAAAAAATTTCTCCGTTTTTTATATAGCATTATGGTACTCGTTGGAAAGATAATAAAACGCTCGTTATTTGGTGTAATTTTTTTCTTTAAAAAATCTCGTATATTAAAGATATTAACGTTTAAAAATTATGGGAGGAAACATGAGGGTGAAAAATCCAATTTTGTTTTTAAATTATTTTTTTCCTAAAATATCTCAATGTCACATAGGATGACACATGACACACTCAAGAAAGAGAATGTCTCTTTGAATGTCACATCATTAAAATGGCTTTGGTTTATTATATGTATAGATAGATATAGATAAACATGTATTATTGCAAAAAGATTTCACCAACACCATTTATCGATTTTGATGAGACGTTTAGTCTTAAAAACATATATGAGAATCCATACTACCCTTTCCTAACTATATTTTGAAGTTGGGCTAGGGGTTACCAAATCTTAACAGTTAATCAAAATTAAACGACCGAATTGTTATCAAACTGAATTAACTAGTAACTGAGATTAACCGATGATTACGATTAAGGTTCTTTGATTGGCCGATTTATGGTTATGATTAAGGGTGTCCCACAACCGAACAGAAACCGTACCGATCTACTATAGCACCTGCAAATTTGTTTGTTTTCATCTTGAAATCATTCTTTTAAATATGCTTTGAGTAGTTGGAAAAGGTACGGTTTAAATGTTTGAATAAATGGAGAAGGCATTGGTCGTTTTTTTGCCCATATATGCTCTTCTAAAAACGCAACAGTCCAAGATCAAATTCTATGTAGAAGTAACTACCAGTTATGATGGTCGTGACAAACTGATTTGTAGTTTGTCACGATATTCAAAGTGTATTCAAAGTGTGTCCACTGATATCTACATATACCTTCAGTCAAATGTCTTGTTGCGCCTGCTTCTTGTTGATGTTGTGTTTGTGGAATTTTAGAGTGATGAGATTGTAAAAAATTCCAGAACTCGAAACTTTGTATCCAACCTAGGGATGATCCGACGGTCACCGTATTGTTTAGGTACAACATAGCTTCGCAAAACACAATTTTCACCACTTTCTTTGCTCTTTCGTTATAGCCCCGGTCTACCTATACTCATTTAAAAAAAATTATTATGTTTTTTTTTTTTTGTCACTGAATTTGATTTAATATTTAAAAAACAAAAAACACTTGTTAAAAAAAAATAATTATGTTTTTTTTTGTCACTGAATTTGATTTAATATTTAAAAAACAAAAAACACTTGTTAAAATGAACCGAATGTAGCGGTTATGATTATAGCTAATGATAATAACTAAACCGAACCGCCATTTGCGCACTCCTAGCTAGGCCCTTCCCAATTGCATTTTTAAAATGTGTTTCTTCACTAAAATCTACCAAATCATCTCTAGTTTTTAAACTAGTATTTGAGTCCGCACTTCGCGACGGGATTATAGGAAGAAGCTGTTGAGAATTTGTTGTCTGGTATATCAATGGATTAATATTAGACTATTTAAGTTTTAATCTAAACAACAGTAAAAAAGAAAGCAACATGATTAAGTAAACATGCATAGAGTTAAAAATTAGCTTTAAATATAACATGTTGAATAAAAAAAAGAGAACTAAATTTGTTACATGGTGTAGTGAAAGGATATATACCATGCAGGCTTTAATCTAAACGGCGCTGCACTGGGGACCCAATGAGAGTTCAATCGGTATCGCACACTATGACAAATGATAAATGAACAAAAAAAAAGTCGCAACATTAAACAACATAATATCTACATGTGTTCGGTTCGTTATAGTTGTGGCTCGGCTTTGAACATCAAAACATAAAGACGCAAAGTACGTCATCATTTAAACACATCGTAATTACACACCACTATCAACCACGCAAAAAAAAAAAAAAAAAAAAAAAAAAAACAACCTTACATCGAAATGCCAGTAAAAATAAACATGTCATTAATTACGGGTTGTAAAACCAAGTTTTAACACTAAAAGTAATATCAAATTAATATATGTAATACTAAAAAAAATAATAAAATCCTAATATAAAAATAATATAGGTTTTGAAACTAAAAGTTATATATATATATATATATATATATATATATATATATATATGGAAAAGTTAATTTGAGAACACATATATTTCGTGCGAACCGCGAAAACGCTATCTAAAACCATTCAAATTCAAAATTTCTTTTTACACTTATCTTTATTATAAAAATACAATTTCAAAACACAATTTATGCGTAAAAATTTAAACGTATACAAAAATAAATTGTTCTTACACATGTGTAAATTTACTCATGTTTATACATGTCTAAACTGCTTCATTTACACATGTATAAAAAGTTAATTTTATAGTGTTTTTACAAGAAAAGATGAATTGTTTGAAAAGAAAATTCATTTCTTAATGTTATATTTGATTATAATTAGGTTTTTATTGGAAAAAAAATTGATTTTGATTGGTTTTCTCATTTGTTCTCACGGTCTCGCGATATTTATAATGAATATTTAATCAACTAATTATGATTAAAAAAATTTAACTGATAAAAATACGAAAATAAAATATTTTCCAGAAAATAAAAGTGTGGCAATTTTATTTTCGATGTCAAAAGCCGACACCTAAATTTTCATAGTTTTTAGATAAAAAAATTGATTTATTATGAATTATTTGTGTTTTCACATAATCTATGTATATAAAAACAAAAACAAAATGAATAAATAAGAAAATTAAAGAAACATGTTGTGGAGGTGGCTCGAACTCAGGACCCTTCTGTGCATAACACATGTCTTAACCACCAGACCATCTGTCTAATTTATTGAATTCTATGCAATGTTTTAAAAACCGGTACGTATTGGCCGGATATACCGGTAATACCGTTTTTAGGAGGTGAGCCCGGTACTAAATACCCCGGTATAAACCCGAAACGGTATCAAGTTCGTACCGCCGGTAAAATACGGTATACCGGTTTGAACCTTTATACCGGTACCGGCACAAGGTAAATTTTTGTGTTTTGAACTATTGATTTTTTTGTGGTTCATGAAAAGCAAGAAGGAGAACTTCATAATAATGATATAGATAACATGTTTGGTGAGGAAGAGTGCGAATCGGTTCCTCAAACACACTGTTACTTGTTATATATGTTACTTATTTTTCGTAATTTAAGTATATTATGATTGTTATTTCTACTAAAACTTCTTAGGTAATAATGTAGGATGAAAATGGTTATGCTCTAGATTTTGAGAAAGACGATGATAGTGAATTTCATGTTTTAAGCAATTGTGAACTTGATGTATTCAATACTCCAATGGTTTAAATATATCATACACTTTCATTTAAAAGAACCATGTTAAAAAAATGAATACTTTTAGATTATTTTTTTTATGTGGAATAACTTTTGGTTTATATTTTAATATGTAATCATTAACTTTTAGATTATATTTTGAGTTCATGTTGTAATTTATGAATTTGTAGAGTTAACAAGCAAACCCGGTTGAACCACCCGATACAACCCGGTTCAACCGGTTGACCCATTTTTAGGCCAAATCTGGTATGATTTAAAAACCAGTTTTTAAAACATTGATTCTATGAGAAAAAATTATATCTATTATTTAATGAAAACTCATCATCTTCCCCAAATAACATAACCAAAAAACCCTAACAACTGGTGCAGTCGTTTTCAAGCAATGGAGCGGCTGTGGTGTTACCGAAGTTCCTTACCAAAGACGATGGCATGTGGTGTTGCGTGTGTGTATGTACTGGTGATGATGTAAAGAGATAAGAGAGATATGATACAGAGAGAGAGTAGAGATAACAGAAAATGATATGGTTTATTTTATTATAAGATATTTATAAACAATACTTTTGTGTTTTTATTTATTTATAAAAAGAGAGAAAAAATAATAAACAAAAATAAATAGGTAAAATGTCTAAATCACCCCTTAAAAGAAAAAAATAAATTATGTTAGTGATTTGGATGGAACTGACAAAAAACTACAAACCTCACGGATTCATTTAAGATAAAAAAAAAGAAAAAAAAAGAAAGAAGAAGCCTTTTTTTAGATGTAGGAAGCAAAACTGGCAAAATCTCGTGGACAATTTTAGCTGTTAACTCTTTTTGGAATCAAAAGCATTTCATATTTGGTACTTAGTAACATTGTGTAAAATGGTATATCAACACAATTATTTACGCAATGTGTTACACTATTTAAGATAACTTAGTTTAAAACTTTTTATTATCAATATTATGCACATTTAAAAAGAAAAAAGAATTTTAAGTTTATGCTACTTTAAAAAAAAATTGGGAATTATATAAAAGTTATTTGAATTATAATAAAAAAACAGGTTAAACATGATGATGTACACAAACACTCTTTGCTTATAAAATTATCAAAAGTACGAGGGTCGCCTACTTATCGTTTTCTATGTTTTTATGGCTAAATGTGTTTTGTAGAATAATCATTAATATCCCATTTACATTTTGTATTTGAGATACTGAAGTTTTGGGTTAGAATTAAATAAAAAGTTGATTTTGTCTAAGTAGGATGAAAAGTCATCTCTATCTTTTATTTTTTTTATATTAATGGTTACAATGAAAATGTAGAAAAAACAGATAGGGTGTAAGGGTATTTTTGGAATAACATATTTATTGACTTTCTCTTCACATGCAAGGCACATGCACATTCCCTTTCCCCTCATTTTTAAGCGGCCATAACTTTTTTCACACAGCCTTTTTTGAAAAAAAAATTGCACCAAAAAATTGAGCATTTTTTTCTCTATCATTTAAGTATCATATTGCTATATAAAAAACTCAAAAAAAATGGTATTTTTATGCTAGATTTTTGGGCTCAGTTTTTTGTGTAAAACTTTTTGGATTAAGTTTTTTGTGCTTAATTTTTTTGTACTACATTTTCTTTTGCTAGATTTTTTTGTACTAATTTGTTCTACACTATATTTTTTGTGCTGCTTTTTTGTACTAATTTTTTTACTAGATTTTTGTGTTGGATTTTGAGAAAACAAAAAGGTGAAAGGTTATGTCTTTAGATATAATCTAATTTTAATGAGTATTACATGTTATCTCAACAATTTTTTAGGTGTTGCTAAATGCACTCCTTTTTTTTTATTTTTACTGGTTACACTCTCCGTCTCCCCCCCCCCCCTCCCTTGGGAAGTTTTTAAATAAATACCGTATAACCTTACATGTTCTAGGTCATTAAAAATTGCATTAATAAGTATCCCTAATTATTCCAGGGGTGTGTCCACTTTCCCCATATATATATATATATATATATATATATATATATATATATATATATACTAGCTTATACCCCGGGCGCGTTCTGGGTTGAAAAATCTAAGTAAAGTGAATAAAATTAGAAATATCTAAACTATAAAAATGGCATCTATGTATCAACTTACATTAGATACTTTTAAAAAAATATATACCAAAAGATCCATTTCACCTTACAACATCAACACCTAAAACAGAATATTAAGATCCCAAGCACTTCAAGGGGACAAAGATTGTTTAGCACCAATACATTCAGTCAAAGGTCTTTAACTGTATACAATAAGATTTGAGCTATTTCAGAATATGGTAGAAAAAGAAAACATAGCAATTACCTGTTGGAAAGCGTCCAGTGTTGAAATATCTAATATGACATAATTAAATATCTAACATGACAACATAATTAATGACTTCCCAATATATGATTAATGAATATTATTATTATTCCCAATATATGATTAATGAATATTATTATTATTATTATTATTATTATTATTATTATTATTATTATTATTTTTAAACAAATCTCTGCCATAAGTTATCATATTCTAATATAAAAAAAAGGGTAATTGGGTCGGGTATCACCTAATCCCAGGCCCGACCCAAACCCACATTTTTTTTAAACTAATATATCCCTGGAGCGTCCCGGGTTGAGAAATCTAATTTGAAATATCAATTTTACACCTGAAATAGACTGATGCGTTTTACAGTTACATGCAGGAAAGCTTCGGGTAGCACTTAACCTAAAACAATTAACAATGTATCTTCAATGTTAGTGCATAACCTTAAACACTATATAACTCTAATATTAAAACCTAACCTAAAACAATGTACAACTCCAATGCTAACACATGTTGTAAATAAAAATCATATTTACTGGTTTGAACATAACTAATGACTTGCCTATACATGATTAATGAATAACCTAAACACTTTGTGTTTTTTTTCCTGTATGAACAAAACCACACAAAAAAAATAGTCGTTTTTTTCTCCGTTTTTTATATAGCACTATGGTACCCGTTGGAAAGATAATAAAACGCTCGTTAATTTGGTGTAATTTTTTTCTTTAAAAAAATCTTGTATATAAAAGATATTAACGTTTAAAAGTTATGAGAGAAAACATTAGAGATAAAAATCTAATTTTGTTTTTAAATTTTAAATTATTATTTTCTTAAAATAAAGTCCTTGCCACATGGGATGACACATGGCACACTCAATGAAGAGAATACCCTCTTTGAGTGTCATGTCATTAAAATGGTTTTGGTTTATTATATGTATAGATAGGGGAAAGTTAATTTGATAACACCTATATTTCGTGCGAACCGTGAGAATGACATCTAAAACTATTCAAATTCAAAACTTCTTTTTACACTTATCTTTATTACTAAAATACAATCTCAAAAACACAATTTACGCGTAAAAATTCAAACGTATACGAAAATAAATTGTTTTTACACATGTGTAAATTTACTGTTTATACGTGTGTAAACTGTTTCATTTACACATGTATAAAAAGTTAATTTGAAAGCCTTTTTGCAAGAAAAGATGAATTATTTGGAAGAAAAATTCATTTATTAATGTTGTATTTTGATTATCTTGAGGTTTGTATTAAAAAAAATTGATTTTGATTGATTTTTTTAGTTGTTCTCACAATATTTAGCGTTTCCAAGATAACCCTCCCCTATATATATATATATATATATATATATATATATATATATGATTTGGATCATTTGGAAACCACCATTTAAGGAGATAACCAAGGAACCAATGTGAACATTGGATATTTTTGTAATTAGAACAAAAAAAACACACACAAAAATAAACATGTAGCCTCTTCACCATCATGAAACCCTAACACCTTCTTCTTCATCACCATCCTGCAAACCTTAACACATCTGTATCACCACCGCATCTTCACCATCCTGTAAACCCTAACACCTAACACCTATGTAGTCGGAAAAGGTTCGACATGAGAGGAATTGGAAGATGCCATGTCACCACCGCGTCTTCACCGCATCACCACCTCATCGCCACCGTAACACTACCACGTTATGAAGACATGGCATCTTCCAATTCCTCTCATGTCGAACCTTTTCCGACTACCAATGATATTAGAGTAACTAATCCTATCGAAGGCACTACGTCGAATACAACCGGAAATAAACATGATATTCACATGATATTATAGAATCGATGTCTACATAATCCACATCTACATCTACATCAGATATCAGAAGTGTTTATGAAGCATCGGTCACATATGTAGTTCATACGATCTGAAACCAAAGGTATTATATCGTTTAATCAGTTACAATGCACGCATAAAAATACGTATACGTAAAATAATACAAAACTATATATATGCACATGTGCATGACAAGTTTTAACACCACATAATACAACCTAACTTAATAATCATCACTTTTATCTTGTTTTCTACTATATATGAACAGTTAAATCTTATGTTTATGCTACACATAATGACACATCATACTGGATACCCGATGTTGATGCTGAATACACACCAGTTGTATATAGTACATGACCATTTTGGGACGAAGTTGTGATGATGTACAACACATATGTGACAAAAGCTGAATTTTCCACCCGTATCGGCACACTGAAGAACAAAAAAAGGGACAATTCCATCAAACATCTGACACATCGATACATACTATGTTCAAAAGAAGATTCCGACTAGAATGATGATGTTAATGACAATGATGATGACTATCTAGATATTGTTGCTAATGAAAATACTTATGATGATATTGAGAGTCCTTCATACATGGCCGACTATGAACAACCACCTAGACGTTCATCCAGATGTCGTAATGCACCGAGCCATTCTTAAACATCCATTATTTGATGTACCGAAAGTTTTATGAATATCACTCAATTTGATTACAATTTGTGTTGAATCAGTTTTTGTATTATTTACCTTTAAAAAACATTTCCATTACATATTTGATACATATATTCATTACTTCATATCCACAATGTATAATTGTTAAATGTTTCAACCTAAACGCATGTGCATTGCTCAATATGTGCACTATTTTTATTTATGCACATGTGCATATGTCAAATTCTTGACACCACATAAACATTTAACACCCAGAATACATTACTCGTGTGTATATCATTTCAAACAATGTACCTTCTAAACCATAATACATTTCTCATATGTATATTATTTCAAATCGTAATACATATACCATCGTATTATTTTTTAACCTATGCACATGTGCATTACCCAACATGTTCATTATTTATACTCCCAAATGTGCATGTGTCAATTTACTTTACAACCCATAAACATCTATCATGAATAATACATTAACCATACATTTATTTGTGTATGAATATAGAACATCAAATAACATGATCGCCTATGTCGGTTAGAAATTTTTTTATTGGTGTTCTGAGTGATCAAAACTTTATTTTACTTAATTGATTAGACCTTTTTGTCTTATTAGCAATCATATTTCAAGAAAGAATTACAAGAAGGAAATACAAGAAGCAATATATTGCAATATCAAGAGCTATACAAAGATGTCTGTATTTTCAATCGATCAGGTATAATTTTTATTTAATGGTTGAAGCTACGAATATAAGTTATATTTATCTATACTACTATATAATGCATTCTAGATGGGCATGAAAGTAATTTTATATTTATCTAAATGGGTATTGTTGTAATTTCTTACTATATGCTAAGACAAATTTAAGACAACTCATTAATACATCTAAACATTTATAAAGGTTGATCTAACTAAATATTTAATGAACTTGGGTTAACTAATTATGTGAGATCATATAATTATAAATATAAGTTTTAAAAAATATAAAGTTTAACATTTTAAAACATATTTTATTCAAATAATATTAATACTAAAAAAAAAGCAAAAAGAAAAAAATATATCATTGTCCCAATCAACAAAAATACTTGTAAATATTTATACAACCAGCATGTATATATTTGAGAAAAAACGTTGTGGAAAAATTATCTAATTTTGAATGTAAAAACTAAAAGTATTATAATTATTTCACTGTTAACTATCAATAAAACAAAATAGCAATAACACCCACCTAAGATATTATTGCCTAAATTGATATCAATACGTTGGAAACATCGCAGTAGAAACCTTATGCTTTACAATTTCCTATTTCACAATATGCAGATCACGCTTTTTAGTAGATAGATAATTATGCATATTCGTCATATTGTTTTAATCCATCTTATTAAAACATGCCACTTCTTATTTTTTCT
This sequence comes from Ambrosia x helenae, assembly GCA_030844895.1. Lineage (NCBI taxonomy): Eukaryota > Viridiplantae > Streptophyta > Magnoliopsida > Asterales > Asteraceae > Ambrosia > Ambrosia x helenae. The sequence goes on from CM061231.1 coordinate 141,421,856, forward strand.
AATTTTTAAAAATTAAGAGTATATCTTCTATATATGGGCAAAAGGTAAGAAGGTTTGTTCCTCAAAAAAAAAAATCTCATAAAACACAACCAAGTATGTTGCATAAAAATTAAAGTTACAAAAAAATATTTTTTATATTAAAGTTAATAATATTGTATATATTAGCTAACTACGTATTAATTTCAATATAAATTTCAAGTATTTCTATAACATATAACATGTATAACACTCCATTCAACTTATAGTGCAGCAAAGAGAACCCTTAGGCAACACCTGCAACATGGGAATAGCACCAACCGTCCTCTTAGTGAGAACACATTGACCCCAACCTCCCCCTGCTTCTTGACATAAACATACCCCCACTTTGGTAACGACGATGCGATAGAAGACTCAGAAGGTTCGTGTCAATATACCTACCACACACCTTCAGTATATTGTTCTTCTTTTTATATTTGCACTGATTACATATCATTACTTCATTACTTTGGTACTCCAACTTAGCGACATTCATTGTCACTTCACTTCCCAACCATTAGTAATGAAAAATCAAATAGATCATATAACAACATGCTGGTAGAATCCTCCCACCTTGGTCTCGACCTAAACATGCACCCTCCAGAGCATGATGTTGCTCGTGAACATATGGAAGGTTCATTTCAATAGACCTACCCCACATTTTCCATTAATTGTGTGTCTTTATGTATTTGCCTAACCACATATGATTATTTAGATACTCCAACAGTCCAACCAACCTACATATATTGTCACTTCACTTTCCAAACCTTTGACGGTGCTTCGAATCCTGCAGAAAACAACAGCGGGTTCCTAAGTAATGATCAAATGCAACAACCAAACAACGTGTAATCCCGTCGCAACGCGTGGGTTCCTGCTAGTTTAGATAATGTTTGTACTCGTACGTCCTAATTCTAATATTAGTACTTTAGTTTTAGGCATTTAAGTCTCGTGAAGATATGATGGAATTGGTTCAAAACACCGCACACACTGGTCGTGTCATTGTCACTAAAAGATCAAAAACAAAGCCAAGTGGCTATTCTAAATTCATACTAACTTGTGAGCGTGGTGGCGTGTATAGGTCCGTTAAAGGTACAAGTAAAGCAACGGGCACCAAAAAATTAACTGTTCATTTGAATTAATGGGAATATATACAAAAGATAATGATTGTTGGAAGTTAAGTGTGATACGAGATGAACATAATCATATCCTTACACAACATGTGGAGGGGCATGCATTCGTAGAGCGATTGTCACATAACGATTTTCAATTAGTGGCGGATTTGACGATGAAGCATGTGGCGCCACGGAACATTTGCGGTACCATAAAAGAAAGAATGAAGATAATGTATCTATGCTTAAAACCATATACAATGCACGTAATACAATTCGAAAAACAAACCGTAAGGGAAAAACTCCAATGCACGTTGTTTTGTCTCATCTACATGAAAATGATTACATATTTTGTACTTCTATCAATAATACTTCAAATGAGTTGGAATCGTTATTCTTCACTCATAAGACGTCGTTTGTCTTGTTTGTATATTTCCACATTTGATGCTTATGGATACCACGTATAGGACACACAAGTACAATATTTGTAACATCTGGCCTCTCTCACCACCAATATTGTCTGCTTGCCGCGATGGGTTGCCCATCCAGAGCTCATGGAGCTATTTTTGGTTGCACCGGTGGAGACTTCCCAAGAGGTCACCCATCCTAATATTGCTCCTACCTGAGCACGCTTAACTGTGGAGTTCTCTCATCCACTAACATTAAGCCCCAAAACGCGTTAGTGATTTAAGAGGCATTGGATTACATACGAACCAATGATCTCTCTTGGCCACGACCGATGTGAGATTTTTCCCAGGGTGTCACATTCACCCCCTGTTAGAGTCTCATCGTCCCTGATGAGGTATGCACCCACCATCCTGAACGGCACAGGAGTGGCTCTGATACCATCTGTAACATCCGACCCCTCTCACCACCAATATTGTCTGCTTTACTGTAACACCCCGACCGATGGCGGAATCATCGAGGTGCCACGTAGTGACGATTGTTCAATAGCTCATGGTACTAAAGTGTAAATATTGATACATTGATTAAATAGATTATTACATTGAAATGAGATACAAAATACAATGATTCAAACTAACAATCTAAACTGAAATACAATAAATCCAAAATCTAAGTATAAATTCCAAAGGCTTAAAAGACGTCTAAAAAATAACCTGAAACATGTTCGAAAATAGTATAGGTCAATACAAAATGTATTGGTGAGCATACCCTGTTTTGAATACATATAGTATAAAAACGTTTCGCAATTCATGTGTTGTATACTATTTGCAATTATGTATTTAAGTAGTATTCGGGCCAAAATCAACCATATGAAACTGAAATGAAATTTATATATAGTATACGCCATTGACAGTAGTAATGAAACACATAGCAATGACCTAGGTCTCTCAACAGAGTCATAATAGGTATATACCATAGTACTATTCATTGAAATGCTAGGCCGTAACGGTTAATGATTTTGACAAGTCATAAATACACAAAGCAAACGCACATGAGAATTTCACTTAGTGAAAAGAAATAGTAATTTGATATAAGGTACATGAGTAGCCCCAAACAGTAAAATGAAAAGGGGGAAAGATATGCTCACAGTTTTGCTAAGCGGTAAATCCAAAGATCGTCGCAAAATGACTTGGAAATTCTGAAGAACTCAACCTAAATGTATAAGAATACTAAAAAGGGAAATGCGTAAAAAGTCTAAGGTATCTAGGGTTCTAAGGTATTAGGGTTTGCTAAGTCGATTTGAGGAATTAGAGTCTTTACGATAAACGGTATTAATATTAAGCTCGCATATCCCAAAATAATATGATTAAATATAATTAAGGTTCATGAACATGATTAGCTTAGGTAGTCTAAATATTACCAATTGAATATTTCATTAAAACTATTCCAAAATAATTTATTCAAAAGAAAATAGTTAATGGCTTTTAACCATAATTGTAAATAATTACAAGTATTATAACTAATTGAACAATAATAATAAGTTTCACAAATGAATCAAACAAATGAGGATTATGACTTCAAAGTATGAATTTATTTCTGTTCAAAAGAAATTATAATTTTTAGATAAAAAATGAATTTACTATGAATATTATAAGTTTTATGATTATAATAATATTCTAAAATAAAATACACAAATAATAAAATAAAAAAAACAAAAATAAGGAGGGTACTGTGCCTGGGTTTGAACCTGGGTGGGCCATGAAACCAACACCCACACAAACCACTCCACCGTTTGTTTAACTATCCTAATATAAAATAAATATAAAACATATTAACAACTTCATCTTCTTCTCCAAATCCTAACATGAACCCTAACCCTAACCCAATATACAATAAATCCCAATTCGACTAGATGAGCGTTCTGAAATAGAGGGCTTTTTATCCTAAGTATAAGACAAATAAAACGACACAAAAAAAAATGGGACTTACAATACACGCTTTGACAAGAAAACTGGTGGTTCAGCTGTGAAAGCTTATACTTCCAAAACAGGATATCTTGATTCGATTCAATTGATTGATGTGAAGGATTCAAAATGGGTCAATTTGAGATATTAGGTTGGTTTTTTTTGGAAGGCTTCTTTTTTTTTTTTTTTTTGGAAGGCAGATATTAGGTTGGTATTATAAGATTCCTAAGGTTATAACCGGCGAATTAATAGCGTGTTTTTATGGTCCAACACTTGTAGCCTAGTTGGTTGATGGCCTAAAGTTTCCCATGGGAGGCTTGGGTTCAATTCCCACTAGCTACATTTGGAGGACATTGGTGGATGGGAAATGAGGGATGACCCGGCCATTGGCTTGGGTTCGAGTCCTGATCCTGTAACACCCCGTTATTACGTGTCCGAGATTATATTAATTATAATATAAATCTATAATTAATTAAGGATTATTAAGAATCCGTTAATAGAATTGATAATATCATAAAACTCCCAAGATTTTGACAACACAAATTATCCACATATATAACCTACACACTCACGCCAACTTCCTTGAGAAGGTTGCACATGCATTCATCATACATGCATGCATATTATAGTAATAACTTACATACACCCATATGTTCTCCTCCACATTAAATGCAGCCAGCGATCCATCTCCTTTTCCCTCTGCTTACTTTCTAAGCACAACCATCGCCACCTATACATCTCTATCCTCCAGCCCCTTTCTCAGCTTATACCCTACGCACACACTCACATCTCCACCTGTCCATCCTCATCATCTTCTCATGATTACATTCATGAACCAGTGTGTAACAACCGGCAAAATTAAGGTAATTCCGTACTAATTAACTAAACGCGATTAACGTAATTAACCGTAATTAGGTGCTGAATATTTAATTGAGGCCTTAGAAAGATAGGAATTCCCAAATAATGCATAGGAATGCATGAGTTTAATAGCAAAGCATGATAGGATCGTGCGCAGACAAAACTATCCGGTATGGACACTGGCGATTACCCGGTAAAACTGAAATAAGCGAAACGAACACCGGACACCCGGAATATAAAATAAATAATATTTTCATAAAATATTATGAGTTTTGGAAACCCAAAGCCATACGTAAAAGCTTATTGCACAAATCTCCCGGTAACGAATAAAGTGCGCGTACCGCACCCGATACGCGCGTAACACGTAAACTCACCCGACAGAAACCGAAATAAATTATCAGTAATGTAACTGGACATAATTTTATAAATATTAACGGCATTTTAATATTGAGGATAAACACGACGAAAATTTAAGAAATACCCGGGCGGTACCCGGAAGGAACTAACTTAAACATAATATGGGAGTTAATTAGCAAAGTGGACCCCACCAAGCACCCCATAGGGGGGCCGGCCATGGGCCCACTTGGGTGAGAGGTTGTGTGGGATAACTTCTTAATCCTTCCATATTATTACTAATGATGAGAATGCATGCAATAGGATTGGGCAATGGATTAACCAAATCATTTCTTCCCTCTCTCTCTTAAAACTCACGGCCCAAACACCCCTATAATATCATTAGATTTTTTTTGTGATCTTCATAATCTTCCATAATCTTCCTAACCAATCCTTGCAAGATATTGGTGATCTTTGGAGATTGAGTAGGAGATTATAAGGATAACATCAAGATTACACTTAAGCAAAAACACAAAAACTTCTTCTTGTTCTTCCTCTTGGCCGTGGCATTACACCCCCACACCAACACTTTTCTTGCAATTTTTACTACTCCAAATTACCTCTAGATCATCATCCTTCAAAACCCCTTCTTGTGTGTTAAGAGCTTGGAGCTTAACCCATTGGAAGAACACACTAAAACCCCATCCAAATCAAGGTTCTTGTCTTCCCTAGCCTTGAGCTAGTAGTAAGTTTTAATCTTGTTTTGTTTGTTAATGTTCATATTAAGTGTTTATGAGCAAGTTGTACATTGATGGGTAAAGTATGGTTTTGAAACATAAAGAGGATGAATCTTACAAGAATAAAAATAAAGGAATAATAACATGAAGAAATCTTGGATTAACATTAATAAAAGTGATATTGTGAGAAAATGTAATAATAATAACAAACACTTGGGTTAGAAGATGAATGGAACATGATTTGGGAAAAATACTTGAATATGATGAAATATGGTTTTAATCATCATAAGATGACTAGTTAAAGTCATAAAAATAATTAAAATGGATTAGAAAGCCATAGATGGAAAAACTAGTTCTTCAAAGTCCACTCACTTGATGAGTAAAAAGTTGATGTTTTGGGTAAAGATATAAAATAAACATGTTATTGGCATCTAGAATGGATTAGAAGAACTTTAAAAGTAAAAAGAGGTAAAAACAACTAAACATGGTAAAAATGATTCTTCAAAGTTCACTAAAGTGGAAGGAAAAATAATAACCATGAATGATTTAGTGAAAAATGCTACAAGTGAAAATTAAAAGGATTAAATATTACAAACTTGGAAACCAATGGACTAAAATAAATATTTTAGAAGTATTGGACCAAAAACACAATAATAGAAATATTAGTGTCAAAAAGTGTAAGTAACGATTTACAAGGTTGAATCGGTAAATAATAATAGCCTACTTGGGCATTTTAAGTAAAAAGTATATTTTTATAAAATGGACGTTTTATAAAAATAAATCAAGTAACGCGAGTATTTTATAAAGTAGATTTTATGAAATAAATACTTGGAAAGACTTGTACAAAAATAAGGTACTTTTATATAAATGGGAATATAAAAGTATCGGAAACGTTTTTGGTAACAAGTTGGACGAGTCGGACTAAAACGTACATGATATATTTTCCGAGAAAATAAACGTTCGGAATCGGAAGTTGGAACAATACTTCCATGAGAACGCACAACGGAACTAAATATGAAAAACGCTAACAAACTTAGTTGCGCGAACCAACGTACACGGACTTATCACGTCGAGATAAAAATACACATATATATTTTACGGAAATAAAATATATATAACAAGGGTGAAACGTGCGTAACACTTTCCTAAGTGTAGTAACAATATTCGTGGGAAAAGAGGAACATAACAAACTAAAAACGCTAAACGACACATGAACTTAACAAGTAATATCCACGCGATGGTATATGTACATATACTCGTTTCCGACGGAATTCTAATACATCTATTTAAATGGGAAAATAGATGTGCGAGAAGGAAAACCGAGACGAGTAGATGAGATATATCTACGAACGCGTGAATACCGACAAGATTCTAGTACATTTATTTAAATGGGAAAATAAATGTACGGTGTGGTAAGTCTAGTCGGGCGTTAAGATTATGTTTCCAAACGACAAAGACTTAGCATATTTATTTAAATGGGAAAATAAATATGTGGCAAAGTAAGTCGGGTCGATTAATAAGAAAACACTTTATATTGAGCGAAAAGATCCTAAGTATAATTATTTGAATGGGAAAATAATTATACGTTGGGTGGAGTCGTGTCAAGTATAATGTTGTACAAGTCATAAAGAATAATTATAAGAATAATAATATATGACGTGTAAGAAAAGGGTAATCCAACGCCATTGAACCTAGGATACGAAACTGTTAAACGGGAATTCGGATAAAGACGTGGTCGGGAAGTTGGGTGTACAACTTGCCAAGGCACATACACCATAGGTGTAAGTGACTTATACGCCTAGAACCTTTGTAGGTACGGGATCACAAACTTTACTATTTTCTTTGAGCCAAGCACAGTTACAGGTGAGTCTCACGGCCCCATTTCTAAACTATTTAACGTTTTTACGGGGGAAAGATATGTTGGGATTGTATGACGGGTTGGATACTTGAGTAAAGATCGCCACTCGGGGTTGAGACCTCCCCACTATAATCATTTATTCAGGAATGAGAAACCAGAGGGATATTTGGATAGTACTATTGGTGCCTGACAAGGCCCACCCCTAATCGATAGCGTCGATTATGCATCGGCGTATGCCTGGGGTGCACTTATTCTGAAATAAAGTCGTAGGAATACCGAGTAACGACTTTGGGCGGGGGCATTACTAATTGTCTTGGTTTGGTTATAGGCTCAAGTAAATTGTAGGACTTTGCAACTCCTATAAATGTCATAACAAGGATATTCCCACTTTATAAAGACTTATTAAATTAAAACCTGTGAACTCACCAATATTTATATATTGACGATTTTCAAACATATCTTTCAGGTAATTGATTGATGGAAGTTAGCATGGCGAGCAGGGTCGGGGATGTCTCCAAATCGGGCGTTGGGAATGTCGTGATGGGGTCTTATCTCTTTATTCCATGGATTTAGGGATAAAGGGAGAAGCCTCTTTATCATTTTCGAAAACAATTTATGATTATGTATTAACAATTTGACATGATTATTAGCATTGAATAAATGCCCGTTTTCTAATTAATATTGTGCTTTGCATTAATTTTGGCTTAATACTTTTGAACCGTCGCGCCACGTGTTTCCGCCTTAGACGTGGTGTGACAGAAAGTGGTATCAGAGCCAAGGTTATAGCGAATTAGCATTTTAAAAATCTAAACTATAACCGGATTTGGTTCAAAATCTTTCAAATATATGCGAAACGCAATAAAATAAATTTTTCCAACGACCATTTGGGTATATGGAGATTCCGACCAAGCTAGCCATGGTAAGTATACGTATTATTTTGTTAGAAGGTTAGGAAGAGAACCGTAGATATGTGCCTTAACTACCTAACAAATAATACTTAAAAATTAGTACGGTTTCTTTTGCCAGGATGTCGAACGCAGGGAGCGTAGCACCGAGCTACGACAGTAGCCTCCAGATCATCCCAGCACCGCCAGCGGAGCCGGTCGAGGTAGTGATACTCGATCCCGAGGATGATGAGATGGACGTTGATATCGCCATGGAGGGCGCCGACGGAGATAGCTCCGACGAGACGGACCCTAGCGAGGACCCAGCGTGGGCCCCCGCTGGAGACGACATGGCCGCCGTGGCCGACCTACCGATGGCCGAGGCCGACTTGCCTCTAGTGCCATTCCAGGCAGCGCCACTGCCCGCACTACCTATCCGCGCCGTCAGGGACTTCCCTGTAGGTTGCGCAGGTCCTTCGAGACCTATCCCTACACGGTCGGAGACTGTCGAGTCTCCGTACTACCGACACACACCAGTCGACCGTGAGCCTTTACCTACCCCACCTATCCCCGTTCCCTCTGGCATGAGGCTTGTGCCTGTCTGCCGGGGACATAACGGGTGGATCTCCGACGACTCTGACGATGAGTCAACTGCATCGGTGGAGCACATTGCTGTGCCTATCCCACCAGCAGGCCAGGAGGAGCACGTTGCTCCGATGACAGGGCATGCTACCGCTACCCCAGCCACCTTACCTACCATGCCCGAGCCCATACCACAGGATGGGCCAGCTTCTACTGGGCACATCCTTGAGGGCAGCTCAGCCCGCAGTTCTGAGTTGCACCGAGCAGGACTGGCAGCTCATGCCACTGCTAGCCCTCCTACCCCTACCACTGTGATGTCTACTATAGAGTGGGTCACTATCACCCAGCCTCTCATGGTCCCACTCGCCGAGCTTATAGTCCCCTCACCCTTATCCATGACACTACCCATCACCACTTTTCCCACACTACCACCCCTACCCGAGATGCTCCATACCCCACCACCTGCACCATTCACTATGGATGCAGGAGCCCCATTTGTGACACCCCCATTTGCACCGTATACTCTAGGTGCAGGAGACCCATACCAGGTACCACCCTACTGCTTCACCGGATTACCGGGCTTTGCCCCACCCTTCACACCACTACCCATACCCGATATCGTCGGCCCGTCTCAGCCGACGTACACTGACATCCCCGGGCCGTCGCAGCCCCACGGGATGGCCCCACTGACAGGACCCGCATGGTCCAAGGTGATCTCACTGGAGAGGGATTTCCAGACCCTCACCGACACGGTGCAGCGCACCGTGAGTCAGATGGAGCAGCAGGCCCAGCTCATGTGGGCCAGGATCATTGATGCCAGGGATGCACTGGCACATTACGCTGAGGAGCTATTGAGCATGGATGCTCATTGTGGCCTTACAGGCGACGCACACTTTGCGCATCGCCAATTCTTGTACGATCGCATTATGGCGATCAGTATGACCATCAGCATGTGCGCACCTCAGTACCAGTACCAGCACCCGCCGCCGCCACCGCCACAGTAGCATCAGGGACATTTTGGGAGATCACTCGCGGACATAGCAGTAGTAGTAGTAGTATGATAGCACAGCATGGGTTATAGCACCCATCTGCATTTTTGCCTAGCCGAGCGGGATTGTGCCGGCATATGACATTATATTTCTAGTGTATTTCAAAGAGCAATGTAAGAGGAAGGTATCCTCGGTTTTTGTTATTATGAACAAATCATTGTACTTGGTATTGAAATTAATGAAAGTTTTGTTATGGTAAAATATGTGTTGTGATTATCTACGATTATTATTACTTATTCTGTTTATGTTGTGATTGCGTGTTGTTGTTATGGTGATTATTGTGTTCGTATGTTGTGTGGTTGTTTATACTATATATGTGATGATATTGTATGAATGATTGTTGGAAATTAACCTTTGATATTGGTTATTGAAGAAACATGGCACCAGCCACAAGAAGCAACAGTGGGAATGAAAGACTACCCACGACACCTGAAGAGCTTGAAACCCTAGTTTCGGGACGTATCGCTCAGGCTCTCGCAGAACACAATGCCACGCGCACCGAAAGGTCGCGAGACCGAACCGGGAGCGACAGACGCGAAACCTCCCCTACTGGTAAGAAGATGTCGGGTATAGACAACAGGAGTCTTCGTGAAACTCCTACCTTATATTTAACATTGCTTTATTATTGCAGAAACGGCCTCACGAGAACGTGGCTGCACGTTTAAAGCTTTCCTGGACTGCAAACCACTGAATTTCAGCGGCACTGAAGGTTCTGTCGGACTAGTCAAATGGTTCGAGAAGACCGAAGCTGTGATCCGTATTAGCAGCTGTACCCCACGACAGGCTGTCATGTATGCCACCAACCTGTTTCTGGACCAAGTTCTGACCTGGTGGAACAACCAAGTGCAGACACTGGGAGATGATGCTGCTTACTCCTTATCATGGTTGGAGTTGAAAGAACTAATGATCGCCGAGTACTGTCCGGCAAGTGAAGTGCAGAAGCTAGAGACTGAGTTCTGGAACCTCACCATGGTTGGACCGGACGTAGCTGGTTACACGTCCAGATTCCATGACCTCTCCCGGTTAGTGCCTCGCCTGGTCACCCCGGAAAGCAAAAAGGTGGAAAGATACCTCTTCGGACTGGCACCACAGATACGCGGCATGGTCACTTCTTCCAAGCCTACAACCATGCGTGAAGCTATCGACCTCGCTTTAAGCCTCACTGAAGACGCCATCCGAATGGGCACGCTAATCCGGAAAGTGTCAGGGTTGAAGCTTACTGAGTCCAGCAGTGTTGAGGGTAAGAATCTGGGTACAAGTTCAGTCGTTGGGTCAAGTGAACAGGGAAATAGGCCAAGGTTTGGGAAGCGTAAGCGCGATGAAAGGAAGAAGGATGGATCATCAGGTTCAGGGAAGAAAGGAAGAGGGTATGTAGCCACTGGACGTGGAAATAATGGAAAGCAAGGTTATCAGGGCAAGAACGAAGTAATCTGCGATAAGTGCCGTCGTTCGGGGCACAAGACTGAAGACTGCAGATCAGGAGCGCCAAAGAACAGTGGAGCGAGGCCCTGTTTCTCATGTGGATCGCTCGATCATTGGAAGAGGGACTGCCCCAAACTTAACAACCAAGCCCGTGGGCGAGCATTCGTGATTGGTGCCGGTGACGCACGACAAGACCCTAATGTGGTCACTGGTACGTTCCCTCTAAATGGTCATTATGCTTCAGTATTGTTTGATACTGGCGCTGATTTTAGCTTCGTATCTGTCGAATTTAAACGATTACTTGGCTTAAAGACTAGTAAGCTAGACACACCATATTCCATTGAACTAGCTAACGGTAAGACTATAGAAACCCGAGAGGTAGCAAAGGGTTGTAAGTTGGATCTCTGTGGTCACGAGTTTGACATTGATCTATTACCAGTCGTACTGGGTAGCTTTGACATAGTCGTTGGCATGGATTGGCTATCTGCACACCGCGCCATCGTCGTGTGCAATGACAAAGTAATTCAAGTTCCCCTCGCGAGCGGTGAAACCCTATCGATCCAAGGGGAAAGGCGTGGAACGCCACTGAGAATTATTACCAGCATGAAAGCCAGGAAGTGCCTAAGGAAAGGTCTCGTCGCATTCTTGGCACATGTGGTAGACAAGAAGACTGACGAGCGAAAGCTAGAAGACATTCCGATAGCCCGAGACTTTCCAGATGTGTTCCCAGAAGATTTGCCGGGATTGCCGCCACCCCGACAAGTCGAGTTTCGCATCGACCTTGTTCCAGGAGCAGCACCTGTAGCGCGATCGCCATATCGCCTAGCTCCTTCTGAGATGCAGGAACTGTCCGAGCAACTGCAAGAGTTGTCGGACAAAGGTTTCATAAGACCAAGCTTCTCACCTTGGGGAGCTCCCGTCTTATTCGTGAAGAAGAAGGATGGCACTTTCCGAATGTGCATTGACTATCGGGAACTGAACAAGTTAACCATTAAGAATCGCTATCCTCTTCCCAGGATCGACGATTTGTTTGATCAACTTCAAGGATCCAGTTTCTACTCCAAGATCGACCTAAGGTCCGGTTATCATCAGTTACGTATTCAAGAAGAAGACGTGCCAAAAACAGCATTCAGGACTCGTTACGGACACTATGAGTTTCTGGTTATGCCTTTCGGTCTAACTAACGCACCAGCTGTTTTTATGGACTTGATGAACCGAGTGTGCAAACCATACTTGGATAAATTTGTTATTGTCTTCATTGATGATATCTTGATCTACTCACGCACGAAGGAGGAACACGAGGAACATCTCCGATTAATCCTCGAGGTACTTCGCAAAGAGAAGCTCTATGCTAAGTTTTCAAAATGTGATTTTTGGATTCGAGAGGTTCACTTTTTAGGCCACGTGGTGAATGAAAGGGGTATACATGTCGATCCCGCCAAGATCGAAGCAATCAAGAATTGGGACGCCCCTAGAACGCCTACTGAAGTACGACAATTTCTTGGCCTTGCGGGTTACTACAGAAGGTTCATCGAGAACTTTTCTAAGATAGCACAGTCTTTAACCATGCTAACCCAAAAGGATAAGAAGTTTGAATGGACGGAAAAGCAGGAAGCAGCGTTTCAGTTGCTAAAGGATAAGTTATGTGGTGCACCAATACTAGCACTCCCCGATGGTACAGAAGACTTCGTAGTTTACTGTGACGCCTCTCATCAGGGATTGGGTTGTGTATTGATGCAGCGAGAGAAGGTCATAGCCTATGCTTCCAGACAGCTAAAACTTCACGAGAAGAATTACACCACACATGATCTGGAACTAGGAGCCGTGGTATTCGCACTCAAGATATGGAGACACTATCTGTACGGAACCAAGTGTACAATCTTCACTGATCATAAAAGCTTGCAGCACATCTTCAACCAGAAGGAATTGAACATGCGACAACGGAGATGGGTCGAATTATTGAACGATTACGATTGTGAGATAAAGTACCATCCCGGGAAGGCAAACGTCGTAGCCGATGCCTTGAGTCGCAAGGAACGGGTTAAGCCACTGCGTGTCCGAGCTTTGGGTCTAACCATCCACACGAACCTGACTGATCGGATTCGTGAAGCTCAAACTAACGCTCTTAAACCCGAGAATGTCAAAGGAGAAAGATTGCGGAAGATGGTTGAGTCCCTGGAGCCAAAAGCGGATCAAGCTCTGTATTTTATGAATAGAATTTGGGTACCAGTGTACGGTGGATTGCGTGAACTAGTATTAGCCGAAGCCCACAGTTCGCGATATTCGGTTCACCCTGGAGCAGACAAGATGTTCCATGATTTGAAGGAATTTTACTGGTGGCCGAATTTCAAGAGAGATATAGCGGCATATGTTGCGCGATGTTTGACTTGCGCAAAGGTCAAGGCCGAACACCAGAGACCGTCCGGATTGCTCCAGCAACCGGAAATACCGGAATGGAAATGGGAAAGGATCACTATGGACTTCATTACCAAATTGCCCAAGACAACAAGCGGCCATGACATGATCTGGGTAATCGTTGATCGATTGACAAAATCTGCACACTTCCTCCCCATTCGCGAAACGGATAAGTTGGAGAAACTGACCCGTTTGTACATTAAGGAAGTTGTGTCAAAGCATGGTGTACCTATTTCTATCATCTCCGATCGAGATAGTCGTTTCACCTCAAGATTTTGGGAAAGTCTGAATAAAGCCCTAGGTACTCGCCTTGACATGAGTACCGCATATCATCCACAAACCGATGGTCAGAGTGAACGAACCATCCAGACCCTGGAGGATATGCTACGGGCATGCGCAATCGATTTCAGCGGAAATTGGGATACTCACTTGCCACTGGTAGAGTTTTCGTATAACAACAGCTACCACACGAGCATTCAAGCTGCACCTTTTGAAGCTCTATATGGACGCAAGTGCAGATCGCCTCTATGTTGGGCCGAAGTTGGCGAAAAGCAACTTACCGGGCCCGAAATTGTTCAAGAAACGACGGATAAGGTCTTTCTGATTAGAGAACGTCTCAAAGCGGCACGTGACCGACAGAAAAGCTACGCAGACATGAGGAGAAAGCCTTTGGAATTTCAAGTCGGAGACAGGGTCCTACTAAAGGTGTCACCTTGGAAAGGTGTCGCGCGTTTCGGGAAACGCGGAAAACTAAACCCACGATATGTTGGACCATTTGAAATCCTGTCCAGAGTAGGCCCCGTAGCATACAAGCTCAAGTTACCACAAGAACTTAACGGTGTACACGACACGTTCCACGTGTCGAACTTGAAAAAGTGCCTATCCGACGAGACCCTCATCATCCCCGCAGACGAAATCCACATCGATGACAAGTTACACTTCGTCGAAGAGCCAGTCGAAGTAACCGACTGGAAGGTCCAAAAACTAAGACGCAGTAAGATCAGATTGGTCAAAGTGCGTTGGAATGCCAAGCGTGGACCGGAGTTCACGTGGGAAAGGCTGGACCAGATGAAGCAAAAGTATCCCGCCCTATTTAAGAAGACCCCTATACCGGAGAACTCAAAGTGAATTCCGGGACGGAATTCTCTTAACGGGGGGAGAATGTAACAACCGGCAAAATTAAGGTAATTCCGTACTAATTAACTAAACGCGATTAACGTAATTAACCGTAATTAGGTGCTGAATATTTAATTGAGGCCTTAGAAAGATAGGAATTCCCAAATAATGCATAGGAATGCATGAGTTTAATAGCAAAGCATGATAGGATCGTGCGCAGACAAAACTATCCGGTATGGACACTGGCGATTACCCGGTAAAACTGAAATAAGCGAAACGAACACCGGACACCCGGAATATAAAATAAATAATATTTTCATAAAATATTATGAGTTTTGGAAACCCAAAGCCATACGTAAAAGCTTATTGCACAAATCTCCCGGTAACGAATAAAGTGCGCGTACCGCACCCGATACGCGCGTAACACGTAAACTCACCCGACAGAAACCGAAATAAATTATCAGTAATGTAACTGGACATAATTTTATAAATATTAACGGCATTTTAATATTGAGGATAAACACGACGAAAATTTAAGAAATACCCGGGCGGTACCCGAAGGAACTAACTTAAACATAATATGGGAGTTAATTAGCAAAGTGGACCCCACCAAGCACCCCATAGGGGGGCCGGCCATGGGCCCACTTGGGTGAGAGGTTGTGTGGGATAACTTCTTAATCCTTCCATATTATTACTAATGATGAGAATGCATGCAATAGGATTGGGCAATGGATTAACCAAATCATTTCTTCCCTCTCCCTCTTAAAACTCACGGCCCAAACACCCCTATAATATCATTAGATTTTTTTTGTGATCTTCATAATCTTCCATAATCTTCCTAACCAATCCTTGCAAGATATTGGTGATCTTTGGAGATTGAGTAGGAGATTATAAGGATAACATCAAGATTACACTTAAGCAAAAACACAAAAACTTCTTCTTGTTCTTCCTCTTGGCCGTGGCATTACACCCCCACACCAACACTTTTCTTGCAATTTTTACTACTCCAAATTACCTCTAGATCATCATCCTTCAAAACCCCTTCTTGTGTGTTAAGAGCTTGGAGCTTAACCCATTGGAAGAACACACTAAAACCCCATCCAAATCAAGGTTCTTGTCTTCCCTAGCCTTGAGCTAGTAGTAAGTTTTAATCTTGTTTTGTTTGTTAATGTTCATATTAAGTGTTTATGAGCAAGTTGTACATTGATGGGTAAAGTATGGTTTTGAAACATAAAGAGGATGAATCTTACAAGAATAAAAATAAAGGAATAATAACATGAAGAAATCTTGGATTAACATTAATAAAAGTGATATTGTGAGAAAATGTAATAATAATAACAAACACTTGGGTTAGAAGATGAATGGAACATGATTTGGGAAAAATACTTGAATATGATGAAATATGGTTTTAATCATCATAAGATGACTAGTTAAAGTCATAAAAATAATTAAAATGGATTAGAAAGCCATAGATGGAAAAACTAGTTCTTCAAAGTCCACTCACTTGATGAGTAAAAGTTGATGTTTTGGGTAAAGATATAAAATAAACATGTTATTGGCATCTAGAATGGATTAGAAGAACTTTAAAAGTAAAAAGAGGTAAAAACAACTAAACATGGTAAAAATGATTCTTCAAAGTTCACTAAAGTGGAAGGAAAAATAATAACCATGAATGATTTAGTGAAAAATGCTACAAGTGAAAATTAAAAGGATTAAATATTACAAACTTGGAAACCAATGGACTAAAATAAATATTTTAGAAGTATTGGACCAAAAACACAATAATAGAAATATTAGTGTCAAAAAGTGTAAGTAACGATTTACAAGGTTGAATCGGTAAATAATAATAGCCTACTTGGGCATTTTAAGTAAAAAGTATATTTTTATAAAATGGACGTTTTATAAAAATAAATCAAGTAACGCGAGTATTTTATAAAGTAGATTTTATGAAATAAATACTTGGAAAGACTTGTACAAAAATAAGGTACTTTTATATAAATGGGAATATAAAAGTATCGGAAACGTTTTTGGTAACAAGTTGGACGAGTCGGACTAAAACGTACATGATATATTTTCCGAGAAAATAAACGTTCGGAATCGGAAGTTGGAACAATACTTCCATGAGAACGCACAACGGAACTAAATATGAAAAACGCTAACAAACTTAGTTGCGCGAACCAACGTACACGGACTTATCACGTCGAGATAAAAATACACATATATATTTTACGGAAATAAAATATATATAACAAGGGTGAAACGTGCGTAACACTTTCCTAAGTGTAGTAACAATATTCGTGGGAAAAGAGGAACATAACAAACTAAAAACGCTAAACGACACATGAACTTAACAAGTAATATCCACGCGATGGTATATGTACATATACTCGTTTCCGACGGAATTCTAATACATCTATTTAAATGGGAAAATAGATGTGCGAGAAGGAAAACCGAGACGAGTAGATGAGATATATCTACGAACGCGTGAATACCGACAAGATTCTAGTACATTTATTTAAATGGGAAAATAAATGTACGGTGTGGTAAGTCTAGTCGGGCGTTAAGATTATGTTTCCAAACGACAAAGACTTAGCATATTTATTTAAATGGGAAAATAAATATGTGGCAAAGTAAGTCGGGTCGATTAATAAGAAAACACTTTATATTGAGCGAAAAGATCCTAAGTATAATTATTTGAATGGGAAAATAATTATACGTTGGGTGGAGTCGTGTCAAGTATAATGTTGTACAAGTCATAAAGAATAATTATAAGAATAATAATATATGACGTGTAAGAAAAGGGTAATCCAACGCCATTGAACCTAGGATACGAAACTGTTAAACGGGAATTCGGATAAAGACGTGGTCGGGAAGTTGGGTGTACAACTTGCCAAGGCACATACACCATAGGTGTAAGTGACTTATACGCCTAGAACCTTTGTAGGTACGGGATCACAAACTTTACTATTTTCTTTGAGCCAAGCACAGTTACAGGTGAGTCTCACGGCCCCATTTCTAAACTATTTAACGTTTTTACGGGGGAAAGATATGTTGGGATTGTATGACGGGTTGGATACTTGAGTAAAGATCGCCACTCGGGGTTGAGACCTCCCCACTATAATCATTTATTCAGGAATGAGAAACCAGAGGGATATTTGGATAGTACTATTGGTGCCTGACAAGGCCCACCCCTAATCGATAGCGTCGATTATGCATCGGCGTATGCCTGGGGTGCACTTATTCTGAAATAAAGTCGTAGGAATACCGAGTAACGACTTTGGGCGGGGGCATTACTAATTGTCTTGGTTTGGTTATAGGCTCAAGTAAATTGTAGGACTTTGCAACTCCTATAAATGTCATAACAAGGATATTCCCACTTTATAAAGACTTATTAAATTAAAACCTGTGAACTCACCAATATTTATATATTGACGATTTTCAAACATATCTTTCAGGTAATTGATTGATGGAAGTTAGCATGGCGAGCAGGGTCGGGGATGTCTCCAAATCGGGCGTTGGGAATGTCGTGATGGGGTCTTATCTCTTTATTCCATGGATTTAGGGATAAAGGGAGAAGCCTCTTTATCATTTTCGAAAACAATTTATGATTATGTATTAACAATTTGACATGATTATTAGCATTGAATAAATGCCCGTTTTCTAATTAATATTGTGCTTTGCATTAATTTTGGCTTAATACTTTTGAACCGTCGCGCCACGTGTTTCCGCCTTAGACGTGGTGTGACACAGTGATAATATTTATACACATATATTCAAGTATCCATTGATACAATGCACTAACCAAATAGAAAGAATGAAGAATCAGAAATAGAAATGGTGAGTTAAGAGAGTGAGAAGAGAGAGACGTAAGAGAGAGAGAGAGAGGGACACCAAGGTCCGATCGTCTTCTCCGGCCTGTTATCACCTCCGGTCCCGATCACCTCACCGGTAACCTCATAACCATACACCCGACCTATTATATCGACACTAGTTATCTTCTCCAACTGATTTCAAGCCCACCATAGTTCAACCCGATAATGTTCCATCTCCGACTAGCCACCCCGACAACCACCTTCACAATCGATACCCTTTTGTAACCATCAAGCCGGTCATCCCATGTGTGTGTGTGTATATATATATATTATATATATATGTGTGTGTGTGTATTCGTGAGGATGTATAATACATTTCTTTGTTAACCCAAGGCTGGTCGATCAAGTCACCTCCTCTTTCAATGGTGACGAGGAGTTAAACGCAAACCATATATCAAACCCGATCCCAGCTCCATCCTTTTTCCGTTTGATAAGAAGCTAGATCGGTTATTCAGTTTGTATTCGTCTCGGATTCGAACTCGTTCTATACGCGGGACGACAATTAAGAAGGTTATGTTTTTATTATAGTTATTATTATTATTATTATTATTATTATAAACGTGAAACGTGTGGGATGATAATATTAACACGAGAATATAAAAGAATATATTATTAAAGGATTGTCCCCGGCGTTATCACGTGCACAAGCCTTGCACGCGCTAATGTTATTAAAACATATTAGATACAATATTTGGAGAATATACTGTTTAAGAAATTGACTACAGAATGAGAAGAATATTATATAAGGTGAGTACATGACCTTCCCCTTTTTATTTATAAAGCTTTTGGGGCTGATTACATGTTGTCCAGTCGTTATCAAAGTATTTTATATGGTTTATATTATAAAAGTGTTATCGAGTTGTTAATAGAATATCATCGAATCATGATCATGTTATATAATAGAATTCGGTCGAATAGAAATCACGTAGAATGGATCCATTCGGTATCACAGGAATATATTTTTCTAAACCAAGTAGAGGTTTGGAACCACAATAAGCATTTGTATGGTGCTCCATCGATAATATATTCCACCTTAGAATGACCGAACCATATAGAAAGAGTTGTATGTTTGTTAAACTTGAGTTATTATTATTAGTATGTCTAAAATCTCGGCATGTCTCACTAGTATGAAAATACTAACGTACTTTAAGCATGTGGTCAGGTATTTATACAAGATTATTAAAGAGAAAGTTGACGAATAGAAGATCTGGATAAGAAGAGGATGCTATGGCTACATTTTATGTATTTCATTAGTATTGAAATTCAGCTTAATGTAATCATTACAATTAAACCTGTTAATGCTAATCCGCTGCGCCACCTGGGTCGTTACAGATCCCGACCGGTTTTACCGACTATTTCACCGTCGTGCCTTCGGGCGGGTGAGTGGTCGGGTTTTCCCGGGAATTGGTGGCAATTGGTGGCCCGGGTACTCTCGAATACCTGATTCGCCTAAAGGGTGCCCAAGAGTGCTCGGAATTGATTCGTTGGCCGTTCAAAAAAAAATATCGTGTTTTTATGATTTTGCAAAACGGTCAAAGTCCAATTGGTAGACTTTAAAATTAGAGTTATAGGATCGGTTACATAACATGATTTAAGCAAGGATTTGATTGTTCGTTACTAAATTCATCTAATAACCAATAAATTAGATTAAAAAAATCATAATAAATTTTGTGTCAATGCCCTTGGTCAACTCTCCCGAGTAAGACACGGTTGAAACAGGTGGGCAAGATTTGGGATGGTTTTTAAATAGACTTTTGGGTTTTGACAGATCAGGTCCCTCATTTTCCTTCTTGATTTATAAAAGTCCATTACTTTTTAAAAACATCATGGTTTTTAAACATTTTATATAATCCATATTTTTTTTTATAAAATACAAGTTATGAACTTTAAAACTTAATTAGTTGATCTTAAAAATTTATAAACGTTACCTAAAAATCATTGTATCATCATTATTATTATAAAACACATAAACTTTATAAAATGCATAATTAGGTATATTAGTGCGCGAATTAATAAATCAATAAAAGGAATAAAGGGACTATTATTATTTGATAAAAAAAAATTCCAAGATTACAAGGGCTAGAAATATCAAAAGGCAAACATGAAGGACTATAATTGACAACTTGCTAAAGGATGAGGGTGACAGATGTCACATTTACGCAGATGGGTTGCCCATCCAAAGCTCACGGATTTGTTTTTGGTTGCACCGGTGGAGACTTCCCAGGAGGTCACCCATCCTGATATTGCTCCCACCTAAGCACGCCTAACTGTGGAGTTCTCTTCTCATCCACTAACATTAAGCCCCAAAACGCGTTGGTGATTTAAGAGTCGTTGGATTACATATGAACCAAAGATCCCTTTTGGCCACGACCGATGTGGGATTTTTCCCGCGGTGTCACAATATTCCTTTTCTTCAAATTGTTGGTGTAACTTATACAAACAAGACATTTTCTATATCTTTTGCATTTATGCATAAAGAAACAAAGGAGATGTACATTTGGGTATTAAATGCTTAAAGTTAATCCTAGATGACTGCATGCAACCACATGTTATAGTTACGGACAAAGAGTTCACCCTCCTGAATGCATGTCAACAGATTTTCGAATGCTACCCGATTACTACGTAGATATATTTCACATTTCTCAAAGCATATTTAGGAATTTCAAGTCGCAAAGCAAGTGGGATTCTTTCACTAAACTGTGGAGTTTGCTAATTGAGTCTCAAAGCTTGACATCATTTAAAGAAAATTACAAAGAATTCAATCAATGTTGATAAAAATACCAAGTATTTTTTATTCTTCTTATTATTTTTGTTGTTTTATTTATCGTCATCGTCATCATCTTACAGTTGTTTTGTGTTACCTGGATCATACATGGTTGAACAATCACAAAGAAATGTTTGTCTCCGTTTGGACTGATAAATGCTTACATTTTAGAAATCAGACAACCAATAGAGTTGAGAGCCAACATGTCAAGCTAAGAGTATATTTGAATGCACCAAATTCTACACTAGATAAGTTTGTTGGTTGTATTGATGAAATTGTGAAATCGCAATATACATCAATTAAAGCAAGTTTTGAAAAAAGTAAAAACACAATAAAGCATGAACATAATTCACCAAGCTTGAAACTACTACATGGTTATGTTTCTCATGAGGCCTTGGATATAATACTGGAAGAGCTCAAGTTGAACCCTTCTAATTTTGGTTGTCGAGTTCGTAAGAGTTATGGTTTACCCTGTGCTTGCATAGCTTCAAGGCATTTGAAAAAAGGCCAGTCGCTTCCATCACAACTTCTTTATTTATTTTAAATATATATTCACTATTATAGTATAAAAATAATAAATATATTGATTTGTTTTTGTACGCAGACGGTTGTATTCCGTTGGATTCGATCGATATATTTTGGAGGAAACTTAATATGCCATCGTCAACACATGAGGACAATGATGATATTACTTGTGACGTTGAATTGAAAATGTTTCAACAACTCTTTGTCAAACAGTCTAAGCCTGGGAAGAAAATTTTGCTAGAAAAGCTAAAAGGAATGATCGATCCAAGTATATGTACATTAGAAGAATCAACGGTTTGGAAAAATACTCGTGGACGACCAAGCTTAAAGAAACAACAACAAAATAGAGCTGAACCTCAATATTCTCGTAAACGTAATCATACAAGCACGTCAAATGTTTTTTAATATAATTTTATGGACTTGAAACCATCTCCGCCAAGACATAGTTCACATGCAATGATTCTAAGTCGTTAATGAAAGAACCATCTGTTCAACCCCCCCCCCCCCCGGTGGACGACCAAGCGTAAAGAAACAACAAAAACAACAAAGCCGAGACGATCCACCATATCCTCATAAAGGTAGTTGTTCAACCACGTCAAATGTTGTTGAATATAATTTTATGGACTTGAAAGCATCAACGCTAATACATTGTTCATACGAGAAAGATTCTAAGTCATTAATGAAACAAATCCTAGACATGTTTCACCCATACATTTCACGTATAAAAGATGTCGATGGGGATGGTAACTGTGGTTTCCTGTCTGTAGTTGTGGGCTTAAAGTTGGATGAGAAATTTTGGAGTTTTATTCGAAGTGAACTTGTACTAGAGATGGATGTTCACAAAGAAATTTGGAGGCACATTTTTGAAACAATTGTCAAGGGACAGTATGACCACCTACGTCGCAATATAGATCATCAAGGAGATGAACATGCAACCTCTGATCATTGGATGGAGATGCCTCACACAGTACTTCTCATTGCTCAAAGATTTGGTGTGATTGTTCACCTCTTAAGCATCAACGTCAATCAAACTTTCTTCCCCCTATTGATTGGTCCGAACTAAACCCATATCCCTCATCAAGTGGTATCGCTTGTTCATGTTAATGAATTCCATTTCATCTATGTTAGATTAGAAGGAGACTATCCGATGCCTCTACCAAACAGTCTTTGAAGTAAGAACCGAAGTGACACTGCAACAATTTGAGAAGTTATGTACAAGTCTCACATGGCATGTTATAAGGAGCTAAGGAATCCTAAACAAGACCGAAGTGTACAAGATATTGATTAAACTTCAATTGTTATTTGTTTTGGTTAAACTTCAATTGTAATTTTTTTTTGTTAAACTTAAATTTTTTTTGTTAAACTTCATTGTAATTTTTTTTTTAAACTTAATTTATTTTGGTTAAACTTCAATTGCAATTTGTTAAACATAATTTATTTTGGTGTTGTTGATTCTTGAATATCATACTGTACAAGGCTACATAATTTATTTTGGCGTTTTTTATTGTGTATAGATGACTAAAATGCACCGATAGAAATTTATTTAAACTAGTGTATTTCGGCATCGCGCGTTGCGCGATAAGCCTGCATCTTTTCTGTGCAATGCGTGTTCTGTGGTAAGTTAGGTAACTTCACATGCATTACATAAAGTGGTTCCTAACAGGTCAAAACACAGAAGTTCAGTTGATTATTAGCTTCCTGGTTTACTTGTTGCGTGCTTTTGCTTCTTTGATGCTTGGGTTCCATATCCTGCATTGCACAAAAACACACGAAAAGGAGTTTGCATGTGTGTTTAGTGTTTATGGAAATAAAGAATGAATGTGTGTCTACCAGGACTAAAGAAATAAAAGAGAGGGGTGACGCGTGTCTGTCCACACTGATGAGGCAACAACCACCCAAAACAACCAAGTAAAAGAGAACACGCCACATGGTCACTACTCATAATGTTGAAATATTAATAGATAAACCTTTCGGTATGGTTATAGTTATGACATAATTTATGTTCCCAAGACATGATATGAAACTACTGAATCAGTCAGCCTGGTCTGAACAGCATGAATACATTTTGCTATTGCGTCAATCCTATCGCCAAACACGATATGAGACCATTTACTTAGCCAAATGTCTTAAACTGAACATAAGCATTTCAGTGCACATTTGAGAAGCTATATTCATATCATTAATTTAATACTCTATTGGTGTATATGTTTTGGGGCAAGACATATTTTGTAGTAATTTCAGGAAAAATGATTTCGGATTTCCAAAAAGGATGCACTACATTTTGTATTATTATGAGCCTTTACTTCTTAATGGGTCGACTAACGGGTCAAAAAGACAAGATCAATACAAAGGCTAATTAAAGAGAAAATATGCCTAATGGGTCAAACATAGAAAGTCGCACACCCCTAAGTATATTTTCAATTCACCAAACCTCTTAAATGAATATATGCATAATAAATTTAGGAAAACTGGGAAAAAATACAACTTTCATAATCATCTTTGAAACATTAAACGCTTACAAATAAAAAAAATACGAAAAAAAGTTTTCAGGTTACCCAAAACTGGCATGCTTTGACCCGTAAGTAGATTCGTTGTTTTGACCCGAACCTGTTTCACTTGTTACTCAACCCAGCAAACCCGCGCATTTTTCCTACAATTTCTAAGAATGGGCAACTTTGACTTCAAACTAATGGTATGGAGGAAGGGAGGAATTGCATATACTATAACCAAATTCTTGGAAATAGTGACCCTTTGACCACCAAATCCCACACTCCATTGTATGTTTTGTGGTTGCAATGTTAAGAGCATGCTACTGGTTTTTTTAAGCAAGCAAATATTCCAAACTGTTACCAGCAAAAGTTAATAGCTCATAAACCAAATCAACGGTTATAATGTTGATATAACTAATTATTTATAGTGTCTTTTAATGTCTTAGCTTCACAAACTAAAAAGACGCTATATATATTAGAAAAACAAAACCTTACGTATAACAATTCTTGAGCAAAAATGCATAACCTTGTGCCATGAGATGCTCAATTTATTATATTCTTCTACAGCTTCATCCCAGCTCACCAACAGCTACAAATTGTTGAAACATCTTAAAAAGTTTCAGCGTAATACATCTGTTTCAAACTAATGAAATTGTTATTATAATAATTTGACACTCTGACTCGGTTACCGGTCAAAATGATGGCATGCCAACAACTTTAAACGTTGAGTATTATGCTATTATTGATTTATTTACTTGGAAAACCATTACATAGATAAATACCCTAAATAAAAATTTCATTAAAGTATGTTAGACTATGTGTTGTGGGCCGCGAGCGGCTACATTGTCCACGTGGCTCGCAAACACCACAACACACCAACTTGAACGATTCCGCGAGCGAGGCGACGCTACCACACTCGCGTGTGGTAGCGGATGAAAAGTAGCCGTTGGCAGTCAAATTCGAAAGTTGGCTGGCTGAAAAAAATATTATAAATTATACAAATTTAGAAAGCATAAAAAAAACTAAGCCACTGCTCACCTCTAGCCATAACAGGATCAGGTGAGCGACCAACAGCTTTATCAAGCAGCCAAGTAGACGCTGACATGGCGCAATATAAGAGGATAAAGTTGTGGCTAGAAGTGAGCCACAACACATAGTCTTACCCTTAACAAATTTAGACTAAAATTGGTTCATTTTTAAGAAATTTGTTAATAGACATATAACAAACAAAATACCTAATTAATTGCTTGATTGCTTGATTGGATCCGGTACCCAGCAACTTAAGGGCAGTCCGCACTCTGCTGTGAATAACATAAGAGGCAAAAAAATATTTAGAAGCTTCTACTACCTGAAAATTACTCTTTTATGAATATTAAAACATCGAAAAAAGGATCATCAAGCATGTAACAATAGCTTGGTAAACTCACAGCAGGTAAAAATATGAAACTGCAGTGCTAGATGATGTTATAAGCCGGAACAGTTGCCGGCGAATAGGCGGTGTTTTCACTTGAAGGCTCCGTGATTGCTCTGATTTAAGGCCAGCACACCACACATATACAGAAATTTGGGTAGGTTATAAAATCCAAAAGGGATAACTTGCATTTGTAAGTTTGCATCCTTAATTATTCATATTACAAAAACAACTTAAGTGGTAGCATTCTTAATTATTCATCACAGAGGTTCTATAGGTAAAGAACAATTGCTTAATATTCATGTCCAACCATTCTAAAATATCTAAAATGAAGATTTACAAACTTAATAAAAAGCACCAGTTTTACCAAATGACAGCTCAGGAGTTAAAACTTCTTCTAAACATGGACCACCATAATAAAACTTTAATCGCCAGTAGTTAGTGCTAATGCTAAAACTATAAAACCTGCAATTTCAGCTTAAATTCATGAATATAATTCCATGTTTCCAAACCAGCAATATTGAGGTGTACCTTGGGACTCAACATAATCCAGTAACAGTCTGCACAAAAAAAATAACAAACATCATGTAATTTCTGTTCATTTATGCTTGTTGTTGTTCCAAATCAACATATGCTATCATTTCAATTATGTGTCGCAAGCTCGGAAAAGGTATTCGTCATCACAGCCATCGACACCTAACAATCAAACGCAACAAAAAGGGGTACATGTGCAATTTCATTTCCTTTCTCTCCTTAGCTACACATAACCAATGGCTCACTATCATCATAGCCCTAAAAACCCGAACGACATTACAAAGACGCGTCAAAAGAACATAAAAACAATAGGGTTCAGAGTTTTGTAATATATAGCTGCAAGGTAGGTTGCAGGTTGAAAACTACCATCCACTATCCTTGCCACGCCATCGTCTTCAATAATCTGCAAACTCATCACAACCAAACGACATACTAATTAAAATGGAAATTACAAACTATGAAACTAAATCCAACTATGAAACTAAATCCAAAACCCAGAAGCATTAAAAGGTCCGAAAGCTGGCACCATCATCATCGGAAACTGAATCACAGCTTCCTTTCGGCCAAAATCGTATCAAAACCTTAAAAGGGTCCAAGAACCATGTAAAAAAAAGTGACCTGAATCAGCACCTTCATCCACAATCATCATCATCATCATATCAAAACCCTAGAGGATTAATACGGTAACCGATCGAACGTTGCATCCATCTCCGCCGGCAGCGCTAAAGACGGCACCATCCAACACCCACACAAGGGAAACCACTGACACAAAGCAGGGAAGCCAACTACGGTCAGAAATATGGTGGGCGACACCGCCCAGCGCCACCATCGCCGGAGCTAAAAACACCACCATCGGTGAAAGCTTTCGTGGAACGACAAAGAAAAAGATGTGGCGTCGGTGAAAGATTTTGTGGAACGACATCAAAGAAGGATGAGAGAAGAACGCGTGTCACCGCCCAAATCCTCCAATCACAATACAGAGTTACTATTCATGAACGTTCAATTATAAACATATAGGATAATTTTAGTATATGAATTATATTCAAGATGTCATGTTCGACGTAGAAAATTATTTTGCTGCTTTTATTGGTAAAATAATTATGTATGTCATTTAACAAATTATTTTGGTCCTCCAATAAAAAGTATAATGTTTTAATTGATTTATTTTATAATTAGAGGGATTGAAATTTGAAAAATTGTAAGATGTTTTTTTTTTTTTTTTTTTTTTAAGGTAGTGTAAAAAGTAAGAACATTCACATTCGGTCCACCAAATGTATGTGAGTGTGTCCACCAAATTATATAGGGTGAGTGTAAGTGGTTGTGGGTGAAGGAGAGAGAAAATATTTGGTGGAAGCACTGTTCCACCCTAAATATGAAAAGCTACTGTTCACCCCTATATATATTTTAATATTTTTGTAAGTAGTCGTGAGTGAGGAGAGAGAAAATATAATGATAAAAGTATTATTATTTTAATTAGGAGAGAGAAGATTTAGGGGTGAAATAGTGATTTTTAGTGTAATTTGATGAATAAGATTTGGTGAGGGGGGTAAGATTGCTCTAAAGAGGGGATGTATTTAGTCCACCCCTTCATTTTAGGCTACTTTGACAAAACCCACTTTTTAAAGGATATCCACCTGAAGTTATGTTCTACAGGGGGAGGGGCCACTTCCCATAAGCTCTTTTCACTTTACTGCTTTCAACTAATCCTGCACTGTCACATCACTTTACTGATTCGCTTCACTAAAACACAATTTTGGAGGCAGCACTTCACTGATTTTTTTTATTTATTTTCATTCCAATTTAATAAAAGTAACCGTTATTTAAATGTCCAACGGTGATAAATTTCCAAACAGTAATATTACCATTTCCTAACGGCTAAGTTTTTACCTATAAAACGCCATGATTTCTAATACCAAAACCAAAATCATCTTTTAATCATATCGTAAAACGGTTCCGTGGAATGTAAATGAAGAGATCGCGTTAGTAAGGGCATGGATAGATGTCCAAAATGGACATCATCCTCCCAGTTTAAGGAGGGCTTCATTTTGGCGCAACGTGTTGGTGGAATTCAATCGACTAAGCGGTACAAATTACCGCACCATGGATTCACTCGTTAGTAGGGGGGCGGATCTCTTCGCCAAGTGTAACCGATGGAACACCCTCTTTAAAGCCACGATTGCGGAGCACCCTGATCTTGCTGAGGATACGTAATCGGAAACAAACCGCCACCACCAATTTTCATTAATGTATGTAGTTGTATAAAATTGTATGTGTGTGAAATAGAACATATGGTGTTTATATAGTGTGGTAAAAAAAATTAGTAAACGATCAAAAAATTAATAACGGTAAAAAAAATAAACGGTCAAAAAATTTGACCGTTGCATCTAAAAACATATTCACGTCCGTTAGTTAGAACCAGCATGAAAGTCCACGGGACCTCTATCAGGGCTCACGACAACGTTATTATCGACCGTACTAATAGTGAGATACCCATAAACAAAACTGGTTGTGCCCCTCACCTCTAACATATTAACTAATCGGGATCTAATTCAACAGCTTAAAAATCAACACCTTTTAAAATTTAACGCATAGTTTTCTACATTATTAATCAGGTTCTTTATGTATCTTGATAAATTTACTTTTCATTTATTTGTCATATACTAATATATTAAAATAGTGTCCATATTGCTCCGTCAAATCCCTGTCACATAAACCTTTTAATATTTAACTAAAAACGAAGAAGTCAAACGAGTGTTGCTCAACTAACTTCATATAAGTTTGTACACAATACTTATTTTTAAATTGACTACCTAACCTCATCGACTTTTTAATTATGTTTAACACTAGATTATACCCCGGGAGCGTCCCGGGTTGAGAAATTTAATATGATACATCAATTTTACATATGAAATAGATTGATGTATAACTCTAATGTTAATATCTAACCTAAAACAAATTAACAATGTACAACTCCAATGCTAACACCTAACCTAAAAGAATGTAGAACTTTAATGTAACTCTAATATTAACACATATCCTAAAAACTAAACAAATGTACAACTCTAACATACTAATATTGATACTTAACTTAAAACAACGTATAACTCTATTAACCTATTCGGCTCTGGTTGAAAAAAAATTCATATTTACTGATTTGAATATAATTAGTGATTTGCCTATACATGATTAATGATTTACCTGAACGTTTTGTGTTTTTTTTCCTGTATGAACAAAACCCCACAAAAAAAATTCTCCATTTTTTATATAGCACTATGGTACTCGTTGGAAAGATAATAAAATGCTCGTTAATTTGGTGTAGTTTTTTTCTTTAAAAAATCTCGTATATTAAATATATTAACGTTTAAAAATTATGGGAGGAAACACGAGGGTGAAAAATTCAATTTTGTTTTTAAATTATTTTTTTCCTAAAATATCTCAATGCCACATGGGATGACACATGACACACTCAAGGAAGAGAATGCCTCTTTGAGTGCCATGTCATTAAAATGGCTTTGGTTTATTATATGTATAGATAGATAGATAATATATTAAAAAAATAAATCACTACCATTTTCCGATAAAAACAAAGATTAAAAGAGAAGTATACATAAAGAATGTTTAACCATGAATTATCCATAGCACATCTTAAGTTTATATTAACTTTTATTCTGATCATGTGGCTTAGTGGTAAAAGGGCCGGTTCTTTTTTTGGGGGAGCTGGGTTCGATTCCCATGGGAGGCATGTGATGGATACCCCTGTCCTTGTGGTGGGGTAAGTGGTTGGGAAGTGGTGGAGAGGACTTATGTTCACTTAGGTGATCATGGGTTCAATTCCCACTTCCAACATTATGGTTTGGTATCCAGGTGAAGATCGAATACGGGTGGCGCCGGTTCGAATCTGACGGGCGGCGAGGTTTTACCGAGTTCTATAACACTGTCGTGCCTTCGGGCGGGTGGGGCTCGGGTTTCCGCGCATCGGGAGAAGGCCGGGGCTGCTGGAGGTCGAGTAGTCGATTCTTGGGCACGGCGCCCCGCAAGGGTGGTTGCCACACAATTGTTCGCCGATCAAAAAAAAAAAAAGTGGTTGGGAAGTGATGGAGAGACTCTTGACCCTTGTGGTCATGGGTTCGACTCCTGATCCCTCCAGGTTTTACCGGTTCACTACCTTTGTGTCTTCAGGCAGGTTTGTGGGCCGGGTTTTCCCTAAAACAGGAGACGGGTGGGCCGAAGGGCTCTGTTCGTACGGTCTAGGGGCCGTCTGGGGCCCCTTTCTGCCATTGGGGGCCGCGTACAGAGTACCCGGCAATACTTTAGTTGATCGTTAAAAAAAAAAAGTATGTCTCTCTCTCTTTTTTTTTTTTGGGGGGGGGGGGGGGGCAAAATGATGATATGATTTATTTTTTATTATTTTAGTTGCCAGTACAATTAAAATTTCGTCTATTTCGCTTACCTTAATCGTTAAAAATATACATGTCCTCAAATTCCAATTAGACTAAAAAACGAATCCTTTGCAAAAATGGCATGATTTACAAATTATAAAGTACAATTGGTAGGCATTGAAGAAAATAATTGAAAATTGTAATGCCTTAAACCCATTTGGCGGTATCAAGTTACAATTTTGCCAACCAAATCTTACAGCCTGCAATGTCCAGAAAAGTAAGCTTGATACCTCAAAACGGATTGGCGGTATCACCTTGATGCCTCAAAACGGATTGGTAGGGATGAGCATACGGTCTCGAAAACCGATCCCGAACCGAAAAAATACCGATCCCGTACCGAACCGATACCGAACCGAGGGATTTCGGTATCGGTATCGGTACCCACATTTAGAGGTTTTCGGTTTCGGTATTATCTGGTATCGGTAAGGGATCGGTATGGTATCGGTATTTTAAGGTAAAATACCGATACCACACCGGTACCGTACCGATACCGAATCGATACCGTACCAGTATAATCGGTATCGGTATCGGTATTGGTTTTTTGGACTTTTCGGTATCG
Source organism: Ambrosia x helenae (assembly GCA_030844895.1). Taxonomy (NCBI): domain Eukaryota; kingdom Viridiplantae; phylum Streptophyta; class Magnoliopsida; order Asterales; family Asteraceae; genus Ambrosia; species Ambrosia x helenae. The sequence continues at coordinate 141,453,196 of CM061231.1, forward strand.
GTATTGTCGGGATCGGTATCGGTTCGGTACCGATACCGTCCCGAGCTCATCCCTACGGATTGGCAGTATCAGCTTGATGCCTCAAAACGGATTGGCGGCATCACCTTGATGCCTCAAAACGGATTGGCGGCATCACCTTGATGCCTCAAAACGGATTGGCGGTATCAATGGCTTGATACCGCCAAATGAGTTTGAGGCATTACCATTTTCAATTTTTTTGTCCAATGCTTACCAATTGCACTTTGTCAAACAAAAAGTCTACTATTTTTGCAAGAAATTCCTCTAAAACTTTCAACCCGATTCGATTCAACTCAAATGCAAATACCAATTTTGAATTCCATCTTCAAATTCGGTTTTTGAATAATTAAATCGCACCATCAATTGATTGAAATTCCATCTTTTGGGTTTTGAAACGATTTCAATTTTGACTATAAAAAAACAGTTTGTAGTTTGTACTCCGAAACAATGAAAATAACTAATTTTTCATAATTTATTTTTGTTAAATATATCTTATCATAAATACTTAATCTATAATATTAATAATAATATCAATCAATCAATCCTTAATAATAAATTTCATGAATCCTAGTATCAACGAAGATTTTACACAACTTATCATTATCACCATCTAGAATAAATAAATAAATTCAGGTTTTACTGGTTCGCTGTTGTCGTGTCTTCGGGCGGGTATGCGGGCCGGGTTTTCCCTGGAACAGGAGACGGGTGGGCTAGAGGGCTCCGTGCGTGCGGATTGGGCCGCTACAAGATACGTCTTGTGGGCTATCTTTAGCCAATGGGGGCCACGTACGAAGTACCCGGCAAAGTCGTTCAAAAAAAAAAAAGAATAAATAAATAAATAAATAAATAAATAAATAAATTCTATATATCTTACCGTATACAAATTCCACTTCTCCACTTCTCTTCAAACACAAATATGTCTCAACTCTCAAGGTTTCTGAATGTTGACTTTTAATCTTTTATCTTCAATCTCTGAATAATAATAATATTATTATATTAATATTAATATTATTCATGTACATCAATCCAATCCAACACACTCCTAATCCTAAATCCTTCAACAACAACAACCACAACCAATGATCAAATAATAATAATAATCATCTTCCTCCGATGATGCGTACTCACCGGAAAATACTCGAATCGGAATATCCATCCAATACCCCCATTATTTGCACATCTGACTGCGATCCATCCAAACCCCCTTCCATTAACTGCTTTCCCACATGCACATTAAACATCTCCGACCCATCTCCACCACCATCTCCGCCGTTGTCGCCACCGTACACCGACGGTTACATCTTCAGCACACCACCATCACACCACCACTCATCTCTCTCCCTCCCTTTAAAAATCTCCTTAGTTATCCTCATCCTAACCTTCTCTTTCTTCCTTCTTTACACCCTTTACAAATTCTACACCGTTTGGTACCGATCACGCCGCCTCCGTGCTCCGCCGCCGTCACCGTCGCCGGAGAATCAAGAAACGAGTAACGAGTTTCTTGATCACGATGTTTTGGATCACCCCATATGGTATATTAGAACAATCGGCCTACAACCGTCGGTGATCAGTGCAATAACTGTTGTGAAGTATAATAAAACAGACGGGTTGATCGAGGGTGCGTCGTGTTCGGTTTGTTTGAGCGATTTTCAAGAAGATGAAACGCTAAGATTGCTACCTAAGTGTAATCATGCGTTCCATGTAGCGTGTATTGACACGTGGCTTAGATCACACACAAATTGCCCGTTGTGTCGTGCTGGGATTGTTAAGAGTGTCAGTAATAATAATATTAATAATATTAATAATATTAATATTAATAATAATAATAATAATATGGAGGAAGTTGAAGAGAGTGTTACGGTCATGGTGACAGAGGATGGTGATGATGAACAAAGGGATGAGGATGAACAGATGTCTGATAATGGAATTGTTGGTGGTAGTGGATTTATAAGAAGATCTGTGTCTTTGAATGATTATGAAGCTTGTCGAGTTAGATCAGATATACGCATTAATGTTAATAATTATTATTCTGATCGGCATGATGTGCAGATTCAACCTGTTGATGGTAGTTTGGGGTTTGATTTGGTTAAAGTCGATCGAACCGCGAATAATTGTCCCTGATCTTGCAGGGATCTTGAAGAACTCTCAACAAGCTGAGAGTTTATTTTTGTTTTGTTTTTGGTATTGTTTTTATACAAAGAAGATGGTTGTATACACAGATTATAAGTGCACAGTTTGTTGTTATCAACTAATTATTATTCGGTTATTATTTTGCTATCTTGTGTCATGATGATTTGCAGTGTTTTTTAAATCCAAATTTGGGTTTAATATGATGAGAAAGCTAATTATGTGTATATATTTTGATCATGGTATGATAAGTTGGTATTATGTTGTTAGCTACTGATATACAGTAATACAGTCCAAAGCGCGATCCAGCAGCTCGAGAAGGCTAGTGAAGATTGGGGCTTTTGCGGATGGTTGATATTTATTATGGATTCGGTCACTTTAACAAGGGTTTAGATGGTTTTCAAGTTCTTCTAATGAGTTGTAAATTGTTTAGGTGCTGGAGTTTCACTGTCCGGACAAGCCCTTAGAGTATAAGCAACGCGTAGGATGCGGCCAAGGAGTTTTCGGGCGAATAGCACAAGGGCCCAAGGACCATCATGAGTCGTCCTGGAGGTCCTTGGAAACAAACTTTGGTGTTGGGAAACGATGAGGCGTGTCGCCCTTGCGCTTCTAGTGACGGTTGATGGACCCATTGCAGATGCTCTTAGGTTTCAGGTAACGAGAATATTTTTTAAGTTCTGAAAATACCCTTTGATGTCAAAATTACGTATTTGCCCATGTGTTGGCTTCGAGATCAAGATATTCTTATTCTGCCATTATTGGAGTTTTTTGTAATTTTCATAGATGGAAAGCTTGTAAAGGGTCATAAAAGTACCAACAAAGAGGTCCCCGTCGATGGTAGGAAAAAAACAAAAGGGTTGCTTTCACTTCCAACCAAGAGTTGGTTGTCAATCTATTTTGGTAAACTAATTGCACTAAACAAAATTATTTTAAATCACGTTAGTTTGAACTTTGAATTGAATGGATTACTTTAGACACTCAAAGTTGGTGAAATTTACAAATTGGTTATGAGTGTTCCATCTTAAGGGTCAAATATTATTAGGGGTGTACAAAAAGCTCGCGACTCGAGGCTCGCTCGAAACTCGCTCGAAAAAAAACTCGAAAAAAGCTCGCTCGAAAAGGCTCGTTTTGTTTTCGAGCCGAGCCGAGCCGGCTCGTTTTGTAATCGAGCCGAGCTCGAGCCAGGGGTGTTCAGCTCGTGGCTCGGCTCGTGACTCGGCTCGATGGCTCGACTCGTAGCTCGGCTCGATGGCTCGACATATGGCTCGACTCAGGCTTGTGTATGTGTAATTAATAGATAGATGAAACTAATATATTTTGTCTCCAAACGCAATTATAAAATTCAAATTTTGAAAACCCCGCTCATACTACCTATCTACCTCACCTCTTCATAATCCAATAAACCCTAATTTAGAAAAATAAAAAATATAGATGTATATGTGTAATTTTATTTTATTTATGTTTTGTTTTTTATTTTATAAATATTTATAAAAAAAAATAATAAAAAAATAACGAGCTGGCTCGAGCCAGCTCGAGCTCGGCTCGAACATTTACAAGCCGAGCTCGAGCTCGGCTTTTCAGCTCGACCAAAAAAACGAGCCGAGCCGAGCTGGCTCGTTTAAGTTCGAGCTCGAGCTCGAGCTTAGCCTGGCTCGACTCGACTCGGCTCGTGTACAGCCCTAAATATCATGTAACACCATCTACAATGGTTGGTCAAACAAACCACTCCAAACCGTCACGTCATCATTTCAAACCATTACAAACCAAACCACACTATTTTCTTTCAACCTCAAACCATTTCAAACCTCTATCTCGTCACCTACTTTTCATTTTATTTGATTTATACCTCACATACAAAAAAAATCTTTCGTTTTATTTAATGTTAAAGTATAGCTGGGCCCCACCCCTCTTCACAATGGACCGGTCCATTACACCCGACGGACCACTCCAATTCAACCTCCTACAATGGTGTTGATGAAATGCTTGGTCCATTTGCTTTGGTTTGTTTCTGATAGACGGTCACTAAATCTCTATTGGATATGCTCTAATATCTACTTTTGTTCAAAATAATATTATAATTAAAACCAACAAGTTTACAAGTGGGTGGCAGGTAAGCGGGCTACAAGTTGTGCCGCTACCCCCTTTTGAATAGAAAAACCTACTCTATTACGAATAAAACTTGGATCCTTGGTCGCTGGGGAGTTACTTTGCATTACTTTTTGTACTCTTTCTAAAAACAGGATTGCTTCAGGGGCTAGACCTCCAAACGTGTCAAAAGCAAAGGGCACAAAAACGTGTTGGTTCTCCAAACATGCAACTTCATGTTTGGCAACTTTCTTGGATTCCGTTTTCAAAACTGTTTGCCCCCTGCCACAAACCCAGAATCCCGAAGTCTCACCATCGGAGACACCCCCGTGAGATCAACGCACACATTTTTGCCCTGTGCCCACCCGAACACAAGGACATCTGCTAGTCGTAAGGTGGACCGCCCTTCCAGGGGGTCCGTCAGAAAATTAACCGGGGCTTCAAGATTTGTAGATAACCCTATTTGTTGAAGGTTCATTGTATTTGATCATCAGACTTCACTGTAAGACGTTCACTGTCTAGATTAGACTTTTAGCGTTTGGGTTATCAACGTACAAGGTTGGCGTTAGGATCATCAACTCATAAGATCAACATTTGAATTATCAGAGGACATGGTATGAAATGTCCAAACTTTTAGATGAGGTCAATGTACGAAATGTCCAAGCTTTAGTAATTTTACACCAAACATTTAAAAGTTGGCTAAGTAAAACATGCATAAGCTGACCTTTTATTATTCGCCTAAGGTTCGTCTTTCTCTGCGTTGATCATTTGTCTATGTTGAATATTTTTAGTTAAAGCAATGTTAAACTTCAGTTAAGAATTATCATCATTTCAAGAACCCGTAATCAATTTTCTTTAATAGGAGACTAACCTACTCCTAAAATATTATTATTGCTCCACCCAAAGTTAAAGTAAAAAAAAAAAAAAAAACACTTGAATCAAGTGTAGAGTCGTTTAAATTGAATGTGTTGCTTTAGATAATGAAGGTTGGTGAAATTTAGAAATTGGTTATGAGTTCCATTTTAGGGGTCAAATATTAGGTAAATTCTTTCTAAATGGCTTTAGATATTTGTAAACCCCATATATAACTACACACCCTGCCACTATATGTCGTGTTTAGGTTATACGCGGCGTATAGGTCTCTGGCATGTCTCTAAATGATAGACATTAATGACGCATAAAAGTTTGTGCAATCCTTATACGCAACATATAGGGGGTGTGCAAATAATTTAGAGGGCGTATAAATACCATCACCGTTTCTAATATTATTCTTGATAACTTCTATTAAGTTAGTTTGAATTGTTTCATGGAAGTTTCATCGTATTTTTTTTGAACGATTCCAAACTTTTGTCTACTTCTATTAATCACCTTTAACTATGCCTACACCATACATGATTTGAACCCTCCGCACCTTAAATAAAGGAGAGACATCTCACCACTGGATTTAATAGATTGATTTCTCATTGATAAGGGTTTTCCCATTGTGGTACAAAACTAAAACATTTATCAAATTCACTCAATTTTATAAGTACATTTTAACCCAATTCAATCAACCAATCAAAAGTTTTTAACGTGACAATAGGGTGAATTTGATAACTCCAATTTTAAAAATTTTGCTACCCAACATGGTTTACAATTCTATTTCTCATGCCCTCATACTTCCCAATAAAATAGGAAGATGGAACACATGATTCGTTGTTTAAATGAACTCATGCTTTCTCTTCTCACCTATGCCTCCATACCACCCCACTACTTGGTCGTGGCTCTTCACATAGCGCATATCTCCAAATTAATCAACTTTCACACACTCACTTCCATGCTTTACATGAAAAACTCTTCTTATGACCTGTAATATCCGTATTTTTTCACTTGTTGTAATTAAGATTTAGTGATAAATAAAATCGTTAGAATTTTTTTTACTTTCGTTTTATTAATTTTTTACACGTATATGTACCTATATATAAAATACATCCATATATACCTTTTATTAATATCAACATTTATAATTTAGACTGAATTACAAGTTTTGTCCTTTAACTTTGTACCCTTTTTCAAAGAATGTCCTTTACTTCAAAGTTGATTGGTTCTGTCCTTTAGCTTTTAAAATGTTGCACGTTTTGTCCTTTAGTGCTAACTTAGTTACTTTTTGTCGTTAAATTACATCACGTGCAAGGCACACGAGGGCACAACAGTAAAATCATCACCCCCCCTTTTATTTCCCCCCTATTATAACACAATCTGAACCTTATATCATACCATCTAATCACAATCCACCCTTTACGTTTATCAAAATTTGAATTCTACACAATGGTGAGAGTAGCGAACGATGAACTGGAAGAAGGTTGGGTTATGAGAGAATCTATGACGGATGAAGACGTTCAAGAGATATATGGTAAAGTTTAATTTTTTTTTACGACTGAAAACCCTAAAAATTTAGGGTTTTATTGATTATAATGTTGATTATTTACATTATGCAGATTGTTATCCGAATCTGTTCACCATTATCTTGCATTATAGTGGTAGGCTAACATCTCCTCCAGGCCGTAGATATGTGGCAGGTAAGGTTGAATATGTAGACTTGATTGATATTGATCAGTTTTCTATTCACGAGGTGGGTCTGATGATGGATTTGTTGGGATATAATGGAACTCACGCAATGTATTACATGTATTTATATCCTGGAAAAAATTTAGATAATGGTCTCGAGGATCTAAGTAGTGATCAGGATTGTCGGGACTTAGCTAAGCATATTCAAATGCATAAGTTCATAGATGTTTATGTTACACATGGGTTAAGTAACATTAAAGAACTGCTTTTATCACCAACAAAGTGCAAATCTACTCTTACAATAGAGGAAATTGATGAACCTGGCCCATATGCACTTGTGCCCTCAAAGCTAATGTTTAGCCAAGTTGAGGACAATCTAAATTTGGAGAACAGAGGGGAACAGAGTGGCAGTCATCAAGGTTTTATGAGGGCCAGTCAAGAGTCAAGTAAGGTTCATGACATGTTTAGCCAGGTTGATGATCACTTGTTTGAAGATAATGTTGATGACACAGTCAAAACTGATAATGTTGAAGAAAAAAACAAGGCTGAAGAGATGGATGAGGATGATAGTGACACAGTCAACACTGATGATGTTGAACAAGTAAACAAGGCTAAAGAGATGGATGAGGATGATAGTGACAGTGATTATATTGTGGATGCTGACAACACTATTGATGAACCTGATGTGGACATGTCTGATTATAGGATGCATATTGATCCAGAAGTTGAGGACACCATACCAAATGAACCAAAGGGTGACTCAGAATTGGATGTCATTGACAATGAAAGGTTTGATAGTGGGTCTGAATCAGATGATAATGAGACAAGCATAAGGAAGAAACATTTGCATAAACTCAGAAGGGCAAGTGAGAATCTAGCTAACTTTGCTGTTGGCCAGATATTTGGAACCAAGCAGGAAGCAAAGCAGCTAATAAAGAAGCATGCTGTGGAAACTAGAAGGGTTATCAAGGTTATTAAAGATGATAATGAAAGGGTCAGGGCAGTTTGTCAAGGTTCACAGCCAGATTTTGATGTTAATGACACTGGTGTCCACATTGCTAGCCAACCCAAACAGAGGGCTGAAAAGGTGGCCACTAAATTGAAAGAAACAAAATATAAAAGCAAAGTTAAGGGGCCAAGTGTTAATAAAACAGAAGTTCAGGGGCCTGTTGTTAAAAAGAAAAAACCACAGGGACCAAAAAAGACAGGTGAAACAGTAAATGTAGGTGGGAGGGGCAAAAGGGCAAATCCACATTTATATCAATGCCCTTGGACCATCCTGGTTTCAAAAGACAAGGACACAGAATCTTGGGTGGTCAGAACTTTAAACACCACCCACACCTGTCTTCAAACAAGAAAGATCTATGCTTGTACATCTAAGTTCTTATCTCAAGAAATGTTAGAGCAGATAGAAGAGAACCCAGATATCCCTGTTAGAGCAGTACAAGAACAGTTTCAAAGAAAGTACCAACTTGGGGTTTCAAGAATGAAAGCATACAGGGCTAAGATTAGGGCTAAGAAGCACCTTGAAGGAGACTATGCAGAACAATACTCTCTACTTAGGGATTATGGGAGTGAAATTCTAGACAAGAATCCAGGAAGCACAGTCAAGATTGATGTTGAAACCATCCCCAGATCCAGATAGCCCAACCAGACAGTTTAGAAGAATGTATGTATGTTTGGCACCTTTAAAAGAAGGATTCAAGGCACTAGGTAGAAGGTTCTTAGGTATTGATGGTGCATTCATGAAAGGTCCCTTCCCAGGTCAGATGTTAACTGCTGTAGGTGTAGATTGCTGTAGGTGTCCCTTCCCGTTAGTTTGGGTCTGTTGGTTTCCAATATGTCGAAAGTTGGGACCAATATTGGTGATTTTCGTAGTTGGGACTGTTATTGGCCAATAGTCAATAATTGGGATTATTTATTTCCATTATTCCTAAAAAAAAGCTATAAGCTTTTAGTTAGTAAATGACACAAATACTCATTCTATTTTAAAAATAAAATAAAAATCTTTTTACAAGCTTTTAATTATGCCTATTTTGGTCATTTTATACATTTTATTAAAAGCTTCAGCTACTCTGCCAAACACCAAAATATATATTTAAAAAGCTTCCAGCTACCCGCTAGTTTAGCCAAACATACCCTAAATTATCCTCTCTAGCTAAGGCTTTGTATTTACCTTAAAAAAAAGAAGAAAAAGAATCCGGGTTCACAGTGGCGTATCCAGGACGGATTTCCAGGGGGTTCCTTTAGTAGATTTTCACTGATTTTCACTAATTTTTCGAAATTTTCCACTAAATTTTTCAATTTTTTTCCAAACCGAGGGGGTTCCTGGGAACCCCTTAAAAGCCCCTAGATCCTCCCCTACGGATTCAGGTAACTTTTTACAAAACAACTGTACAATTTGCAAAACTATCAATCCTAATTTGTGTTTAGTTTAAACTTAATCACAACAACATTTCATAACTTAGCAAGTTAACATTAAGAAGGATGATATGTCAAAAGAGTAACATTTAAAAAAGAAGATAATAAATCATATAACTACAGCCTTTGTATTAGTTAGAGCATTCCAATAGACTTTTTTTTTATAGCCACTAGTAAATTGCCACCAATGTATTTTTTTCCCTCACCTGCCCAATGTCTGAAATCATTGGTCTTTCCAATGCTCGTCAGATCTGGCTTGCTTTGGAGACTGCTTACAGTCAACGCTCCGCTGAGCGGATGCACATGCTTCGTGACACCCTACGCATGCTGCAAAAAGGATCCTCCTCTGTTACAGATTTTGGTCGAAAATTTAAAAATATATGTGACCAGCTTGCGGCCATCGGACACCCTGTCCCTGAAACCGATAAATGCCATTGGTTCTTGTCTGGCCTTGGCACTGCTTTCGAACAATTCTCCACAACTCATCGTGCCTTAGGCACGGCTTCTTTTCGGGATCTTCTTGGTAAAGCAGAAAATCAAGAAACATGGCTGGCTTCTCTTCATGGCCAGACCACTCCACAGGCTGCCTTTGTCGCTCAGCACTCCAATTCTGGTAACCAATCTCGTAACTCTTCTGGTTCCTCTTATACTAATCGTGGTCGCAGTGCAGGTCGCGGAAGAGGGAAACGTCAACCACATTGTCAGTTGTGTAGGAAGGATGGTCACTATGCAAATATGTGTCCCAATTTAGCCTCCTATGCACAACAAGCGGCCCCCTCTGATGCAAATCTGGCCCAAGCGTTTCATGCTCAGTGTAATCTAACTGAGGAGTCTCCTGACTGGACAGGTGACACAGGTGCGTCTGCCCACATGACACCCTCTGAAACTGATCTTACCCAGACCTTTGGTCTTCCCAAACATGACTTTGTTCGCTTCGGGAATGGCCATACTTTGCCTGTCACCAAAATCGGCAATGCCCCTCTCACTTCCAAACTCTCTTTAAAAAATGTCTTAGTCGTTCCACATCTCACTAAACGCCTTCTTTCCATTAGTAAACTAACTAATGATTCACCTGTTGATGTTTTGTTCTCTAATAACTTTTTTCACATTCAGGACCGAAAGACAAAGGCAATCTTGGCAAAGGGGACATGTGAACACGGGCTCTATATTCTGCGTGAAGGAAATCAGGCCTTCATAGCATCCTACTCAAACCATCATCTCAAGGCTTCTTTTGAACGTTGGCATGGTCGTCTGGGTCATGTGTCTTTTGATATCATTTCTAAATTACATAAACTTGGTTCTTTATTTGTAACTTCGTTGCTTCCTAAACCTAGTATTTGTTCTCCTTGTCAGTTATCAAAAGCACAACATTTGCCTTTTAATTTAAATGTTAAACGTTCATTACATGCTTTAGATATGGTTCATTGTGATCTTTGGGGTCCTTCCCCTGTCACGTCCACAAATGGTTATCGGTTTTATGCTGTGTTTATTGATGACCATTCTCGTTTCACGTGGTTTTATCCGCTTAAACATAAATCTGATTTCCATGCTGTTTTATTAACATTTGTTCCCTTTGTTCAAAACCAGTTATCCAGAAAAATAAAAATATTTCAAAGTGATGGTGGCACTGAGTTCACTAACAATAATGTTCAACAATTTTTTCGTGAACAAGGCATTCATCATCGCCTTTCATGCCCTCACACGCCTCAACAAAACGGTCGTGCTGAACGTAAGCACCGTCATATCACTGAAATAGGTCTAGCCATGTTATTTAACTCCCATGCTCCTGCTACCTTCTGGACGGATGCTTTTTCCTCGGCTACGTTCATCATAAATCGACTTCCCACCCCGTTGCTTGATTTCAAGTCACCTTATGAAATCTTGTATCATACTCCTCCAACATACACTACGTTTCGTGTGTTCGGATGTCGAGTTTTTCCTTACCTGCGTGACTATGCTAAACACAAACTCCTACCTCGTAGTGCTGAATGCATCTTCATCGGTTATGATGCAAATTATAAAGGGTATCGTTGTCTTAACCCCACTACTTGACGTGTTTACATTACTCGCCATGCTCAGTTTGACGAGGACACTTACCCCTTTAGTGGCATCACAAAGCCGGTTGATGAAGCCACTCTAGTGTTCTCCAATTTTGATGAATCTTTGTCACCCACTCCGTTGTCCGATCCACCATACATTCTGCCAGTACCTTCAAACAATGCTCAACCGGTTACCTCCGACCATTCTTGTTCTCTTTGTCCTACCCACTCCATGCCTTTTGTTCCATCACCCAGTGCATCGACCTCATCCTCCAATCTTTTGGCCCAAAACCTAACTTCCTCATCCACAGCCCATCCTTCCTCTGCACCTCAAACATCAACCAGCCCATTACCCACGGCCCAAACTCAAAACCCACAACCTGTCTCACAAACCGATCCTTTACCCACGGCCCAACCTCAAAATCCACAACCTGTCTCTCATACCGAACCTAACCCGGGACCGTCTGATGAACCGCTGCCATCTCATCCTATGAGGACTCGATCAAAGAATGGAATTTTTTAAACCAAAATATCACGCTAACTTGTCTATGTTTTCAGGACCATTACATTATGCTTTGCTTGCAGCTCATGATCCAAAAGGTTACAGGTCTGCGGCCAAGCATACCAAGTGGGTTAAGGCAATGGAGGAAGAACTTGCTGCCTTGCGTTCTAACAACACCTGGATACTTGTTCCCCGTCCTGTTGGTAAAAATATTGTTGGTTCAAAGTGGATTTTTAGAACTAAATACAAGGCAGATGGTTCGATTGATCGTTATAAGGCTCGTCTTGTTGCATAAGGATTCACTCAAGTGCCGGGTCTTGATTTCTCTCACACCTTTAGTCCAGTTGTGAAGGCTTCCACTGTTCGCGTTGTTCTCTCTTTGGCGACAATTTACAACTGGCCTTTACGACAACTGGATGTTCGAAATGCTTTCCTTAATGGAAACTTGACTGAAACTGTCTACATGGAGCAACCGACTGGTTTTACTGATCCCAAATACCCAGATCATGTTTGTTGTTTAAAAAAGGCTCTTTACGGTTTAAAGCAGGCGCCTAGGGCATGGTTTCAACGTCTTAGCAATTTTTTACTGGCAAATGGGTTTGTTTGTAGTCAAGCGGATACCTCCTTATTCATCTTCAAGAAAGGGACTGCCTTGATCTATCTCCTGGTTTATGTTGACGACATTATTATTACTGGCAGTGACTCTTTGCTTATCAACACTTTTGTCTCTCGTCTACATAAAGAATTCTCCATTAAGGATCTGGGCTCCTTAGGATATTTTTTGGGATTAGAGGTAACTCACTTGCAAACCGGTTTATTTCTTACTCAAGCAAAGTATGCTCATGACATTCTTGCTCGCGCGGGTCTCTTGGACGCCAAACCGGTTGCTACTCCACTTGCCACCACTGACGCCTTCCTCAGCAAAGGCACCCCGTTTCATGATCCCACTCTCTACAGGTCACTCGTTGGCGCTCTTCAGTATCTCACGATAACTAGACCGGATCTTGCCTATGCTGTCAATCAAGCCAGTCAACATTTGCAAGCTCCCACTATATCTCATTTTCAGTCAGCTAAACGCATTCTGCGTTACGTTAAAGGTACCATCTCATTTGGCTTGGCCTTCTCCAGACCCAGCACTACAAACTTAGTGGGCTACTCTGATGCGGATTGGGCTAGATGTATTGAAACACGCCGCTCCACGTATGGCTACTCAATCTACTTGGGAGGTAACCTTGTCTCTTGGAGTGCCAAGAAACAACCTGTTGTTGCTCGTTCCAGTTGTGAATCGGAATACAGGGCTATGGCAAATACTGCAGCTGAAATTATTTGGATTACTCACCTCCTTCGAGATCTCCATGCTTTTCCTGCTGTTCGTCCAACGTTGCTTTGTGACAACAAAAGTGCCATATTCTTAAGCCAAAATCCGGTTTCTCACAAACGTGCCAAGCACATAGACATTGATTACCACTTTGTTCGCGAACTGGTTTCCTCTGGTCGGCTACACACAAAATTCGTTCCTTCCAATCTTCAGGTCGCGGACATCTTTACCAAAAGTTTACCTCAGCCTCTTTTTGAAAAATTTTGAGGCATGCTTCGCGTTGGTCTGCCACCGGTTCGATTGAGGGGGGGTAATAGCGTAACATAAATTAGGGAGTGATTTATTCTGTATTAATTGTATATTACTACCTTCCTAGTATAGGCCCCTATTGTACTCTATATATTGTATATTGTTTACTCAATAATATTTGGTGATTTGAGTCCTTACACTAAACAATATCCAAAGAGTGCTCCTCCTTAAAAAAAACACTTCATGTTTTTTCATCCCACCAACGTGGGACAAGTTGACAAAACTTAATCCGTTTTTTCATCTTTGGTTGTTGCAACCTATAACTTTCAACCTTCGATATCTCATTCATCTTAACTCTATTTACATATATAAATACACTAGCTTATACCCCGGGAGCGTCCCGGGTTGAGAAATCTAAGTAAAGAGAATAAAATTAGAAGTATATAAACTATAAAAATGACATCTATATATCAACTTATATTAGATACTTTAAAAAATACCAAAAGATCTATTTTATCTTACAACATCAACACCTAAAACAGAATATTAAGATCCCAAGCACTTCAAGGGGACATAGATTGTTTAGCACCAATACATTCAGTTAAAGGTCTTTAACTGCATACAATAAGATTTGAGCTATTTCAGAATATGGTAGAAAAAGAAAACATAGCAATTACCTGTTGGAGAGCGTCCCGGGTTGAAATATCTAATGTGACATAATAAAATATCTAATATGACAACATAATTAATGACTTGCCAATATATGATTAATGATTATTATTATTATTATTATTATTATTATTATTATTATTATTATTTTAAACAAATCTCTGCCATAAGTTATCATATTCTAATATAAAAAAAGGGTAATTGGGTCACGTATCACCTAATCCCAGGCCCGACCCAAACCCACAATTTTTTTAAACTAATTCCAAACCTGACACAATACCTGTCGGGTTACAAAAAATAATCGTTTTTTTTCTCCGTTTTTTATATTGCATTATGGTACTCGTTAGAAAGATAATAAAACGCTCGTTAATTTGGTGTAATTTTTTTCTTTAAAAAATTTCGTGTATAAAAGATATTAACGTTTAAAAATTATGGGAGGAAACATTAGAGATAAAAATCTCATTTTGTTTTTAAATTTTAAATTATTATTTTCCTAAAATAAAGACCTTGCCACATGGGATGACACATGGCACACTCTATAAAGAGAATACCCTCTTTGAATGCCATGTCATTAAAATGGCTTTGGTTTATTATATGTATAGATTTATTTAAGTCCAAAATTAGTGAAAAATCAATTTCATTACCATTTTTCCAACATTTGATTCATAAATATTCAATATTGTAATCTGGTTGCTTCAAATTTTGAAACATGATAACAGATAAATATGGTTGTAATTGCGGTTAAATATGGTGTGTGGTTACCATATATTTTCGATATTCAATTGAAAAAAGTAAATAAAACATATATCTCACTCGTATATATGAACAGATTGCTAAAAAGTATATATATTAAACGAGGTGTTGTCACGTTACATTAACTTGAATCGTTATTATAATAATTTGGTTTAAGATTGTGCAAACCTATGTCAAAGCATGATTTAAATCAATATTTTAAACATTTAACTTCTTGTATCCTGCATGTTGGCTTTTTGTCATCATGTGATCATCGTTTGTTGGTATGTGATGCCAACACATGATACGTGGTTGATTTGAGTATGATCATCACATTTGGCGTCTCTTGTTGTATGTTTTATCCATCTGATCAGTTATCATAATACATACGCAACTTTGTTATGTGCATACGTTAGCAAATTGTGTTAACCTGTTGAGCTTTTGAAGATGAACTCCGTTAAAGCATTAGCCGAATCGCCTGATCTCTGTTACATTCCTTCCATTTATGTCAACTCTGCAAACTCAACCGAGCCACCTGCTTTAGATCCTCAAGATGCAATCCCCACCATTGATTTTGCCTTACTCACCTCTGATGATCCTAATCTACAGTCCCAAATGGTCAAAGAACTCGATATTGCTTGCAAAGACTGGGGCTTTTTTCGGGTACTAGCTATCTTTTTTTGGGTACTAGTAGCTATCTTTGTTAAATATGTATGCAACTTGTTTTAAAGTTTTTTAAAATGTTAGGTGATTAATCATGGTGTCCCTGAGAGTTTGATGAACATGGTTATTGAAAAATCAAAAGAATTTTTCGATTTGCCGGATGAAGAGAAGAAAGAGTTTGAAGAAAAGGATGTTCTTGATCCAGTTAGATATGGAACAAGTTTTAATTCTAAGAAAGATGAAATCTTCTACTGGAGGGATTTTCTTAAAGTTATTGTACACCCGGAGTTTAGCTGCCCAAACAAACCCTTAGGTTTCAGGTGATCACGCGCTTTTTTTAATTTATGCTAGACTGGTAAAGTTTTATTGATATCATCATCATACTCAGTAAATTCCACCAATAGCAAAGCTAAGGTAGAGTTTGAGGAGGAGAAGATATAGATAGTTACTTCAGGCGAGACCCCCGGCTCGACACAAGGGGTTTTCGCCATTCCATATGGCGAGTTCTAAGGCCCCAAGTAGCTTTGTCAAGCGGGTGTGTTAGTGGTTAGTATGAGGTTTAAAGTGGTTGCCAAATTGTTTGGTGACCTTTGAAAACCTATCCATAAAGCACTTTAACCAGCTTTTAAAAATAGTTATGATTGTCGACAAATGGTTTGGCAACCTTTCCCTAAGCATGAAAAATATATTGATTGGTCGCCAAATGGTTTGGTAATTAACCTCCATATGTTGTCTATACTAGTCAACATATTTCCTTAACATTTGAAAAAATCAAAAGAGAAATAGTGCCATATTTTGTTAAATATAAATTTCAACTTGTTTATGACGTGATCCGGTTTTGATAATGTATACCGTTATAAAAACGTAAACAAACAAAAATCATGTTAATGCAAGTTCATATGTTGGATATGTTACAGGGAAGTTGTATTAGAGTACTCGAAGAGAACAAGAGAAGTAGTAAAAGAGTTGCTTAGGGGCATATCAAGGAGCCTAGGACTGAACCAATCTTATGTAGAAAAAACTTTGAAACTGGAATCCGGTTTGCAAATATTTGTTGCCAATCTTTACCCCCCTTGCCCACAACCGGAACTTGCAATGGGGTTTCCACCTCATTCGGACCATGGCTTGCTCACACTCCTGATCAACAATGGCGTAGGCGGACTTCAAATCAAGCACAAGGGAAAATGGGTCAATATCAACAACAATCTTCCAAACTCGTTTCTTGTCAATACCGGGGACCAACTTCAGGTATATATGTATGTCTTTATTCAATCTAGGGTGTGTATGGTTCAGTTTAGCCATTTCAACTTCAGGTATATGTATGTCTTTGTTCAATCTATAATATCTAAAGTTTGAGATGATAAAAATGATTGAAGATCCGATTACTCGAATATAAAAAAGGTACATAAACAAAAAGGCTATACCTTATGTTTCTTTTAAATAAATACTCTGAAAGAGTTGTTGAAACTTAACCGTATAAATCTCAAACATTGGTACACCAACGACGTTAAAAAAAAAATTTCATTGCAGGTTTTTAGTAATGGGAGGTATTCAAGTGTGGAGCATCGTGCAATTGTGAATAATGCGGCCACACGATTATCTGTTGTTGTGGTAAATGGACCATCATTGGACGAGGTGGTGGAGCCGGCTAAGAAGTTTGTGACCGAGGAAGGATGTTCGCCAGCGTACATTCCGATGAAGTACAAGGAGTATCTTGAAATGCAACAAGGAAACCAAATAGTTGGGAAAACTTGTTTGGATAGGGTTCGGGTATAAGAAATCATCTTGTATGTTCTGTGTCGTGATGCCAATGTGACCACATTAAGCTGATTTTTATAACAATTTAAGTATTATTGCTACAACGAAATCTAGGTCAGTCTTGTAGCAAGTCTCGATCCTAGATGCAACACATATATAATATTGCTACGAGGGGACCTAAAATCAGTGGCAAAGCTTGAGAATTTGGACTGGGCGGGTTGGAAGTCAACGGTTATGGGATGGGACCTAATTTTTTTTTTCTGTAGCTATGGTTCGGGTGATATGTTCGGGTCGAGTCGAGTCAAACATTAAATACAATTAATGTTAAAGTTCTAAGCATTTTTTAACAAACAATTGAACAAAAACACTAAAACATTAAAAGGAGACAAAGGGTTGGTACATGGATGAACAATTACAGTTCAGCCTGTCGACCTTTAAGATTTTTGAGTTCTTTAATTATGGATAGGGATGCAAACGAGCCGACCAGGCTCGAGCTCGAAAAACTTATGAGAGCTTGAGCTCGGCTCGTTTACTATTTATTAGTTAATATTTTAAATAAAAGTAATATAAATAATAGGTTCGGAGCTCGGTAAATGAAGTTCGGCTCAGGTTCGTTTAGTAAGCACGTTTAAATGAGAGGTAAATATTAATAAACCTAATACTACACTAAGGCTCGATAAGACTCGTCAACGAGCTTCATATGCTAGGCTGAGCTCGGCTCGATTAGTAAACGAGCTTTGTTTTAAGCTCAAGCTCGGGCACTATGAGGCTAGGCTCGTTTCGATCTTTTTACCAAGCCGAGCTTGAGTAGCTAAGAGATAACAACTCTATCGCTTGCTTATTGAATCTACTATCCCGCTCATGTAGTTATTGAGCTTAGGACTTTATGATTTGGGCTTTACATTTACTTTGTTTTGGGTTAAAGTTTTGGTTTATATAACTATTTTTTGTTTTAAAAAACGGGGGGTCGAAATCGTATATACCAAAAAAATTCATACGAAAATTATATACTCGTAACTTCTGAGCAAAAATTCGTGGGGAGAGGGGGGCAGCCGCCCCTCCCCGCCCCTTGAATGATGCACCCCTGCCCAAAATTAATACTATAGAATACCCTTAAGTCAATGGTGTTTCCCAATCAATTTAACTAAGATGAATGTACTTAATGTATCTATATAAACCCAATAAACCTAACAATTTTATTGGTTTCTAGTTATTGGTCCTATATAAAAACACAAAATCCGGATGGTGGTAAGGTTATCCAGATGAAGGAGAACCCTGCCCAAACTAAGGTGAAAGCACCGGCTAAGCCACAAGCTAAGCCGATGACTAAGCCTAGGGGTAATCCTAAGTCTGATCCACGTATAACTAAATCTGAAGTGGTTCCAAACCCTGTTCCACAAAGGAATCAGAGGCAGGACCTTCAAGCCCTAAGGCAGAGAAGAAGTCTAAGGCAAAGTGACCAGAACAGGTTTGGAGGCCAAAACCACCAACCAAAACTGGGGAATCATCAACTTCTGCTACCGGACCATTGGAAACAACTCCAACTCCAAATGGAAAGTGGGTTGATTTTCCAATGATAGGTGAAGATGGAAGACCCAAGACCATTAAGGCTTGGGTCCCCCTTAACCATTAAACTTTGACTGTTTGTGCAGGGAGTTCCACAGGGCCTTATCAACGGCCTATGGATTGTTGATAGTGGAGCTTCTGGGCACATGACGGGTGACTTATCCCTGCTATTTGACATCAAGAATATCAACGGGGATATGTTGCCTTTGTTGGTAATAAAGGGGGTTACATCACAAAAGAAGGTAGCATGAGTGATGGAATTGTGAGCTTCGAGAAAATGAGCTTTGTGAAGCAGATAGACCACAATTTGTAGAGTGTTTCGCAGATCTGTGACAAGAAGTACACATTGTTCTTTGATGATAATGCATGCTTTATTCTGAAGCTTGGTATCAAAGTTCCTTAGGAGTTGGTTATGATTTCTGCTTCAAGAGTTAATATGTATGTTCTGGATATGAGTCAAGCGATGACACCTTAGGGGCAGGTCACTTGTTTTTTGTCAAATGCAACAGAGAATGAATCAATCATGTGGCACAGACGAATGGGCCACATTCACTTGAGGAAGATGAACCATCTGATGCAAAATCAGCTTGTTAAAGGTGTCTCTGTCAAGCATTTCCATTTAAATGACGTTTGTGTATCATATATGTAAGAAGGGTAAGCAGAAGAAGAAATCTCACAAATCCAAGAAGGTCATCTCAGTCAGTGTTCCTCTCGAAAGATTGCACATGCATCTTTTTGGCCCTGTCAATCGCAAAAGCAAAAATGGAGATCTATACTGCCTGGTTGTCACAGATGACTATTCTAGGTTCTCTTGGGTGGTATGCATGAAGCATAAGAGTGAGACGTTCGAGTACTTGAAGAATCTGTTCGCCAAAATTGAAAATATCTATCAGCTGAAGATCCGCATGATTCGAAGCGACAATGGAACAGAGTTCAAGAACCATCCTATGGAGGCTTTATGTGCAGAAAAGGGTATTCATCATGAATTCACAGCGCCATACACTCCACAGCAAAACAGGGTTGCAGAGAGAAAGAATCAGACTCTTATAGAAGCAGCCAGAACGATGCTCGCAGATTCGAACCTACCCGTATTCTTCTGGAATGAGGTGGTTCACTGCGTGTGTTATACTCTAAATAGGGTTCTTACAGTGAAGAAGCATGGTAAGACTTCTTACGAATTGCGGAACCATAGAAAACCGAACTTAGATTTTCTGGAACCATTCGGAGCTTTATGCACCATGATCCAACCACATGAAAAATTTGGAGCCAAGGCAGAAGAAGGGTTCTTTGTTGGCTATAGCACTCCCAACAAAAGAGTGCACAAGAAAAGAACCAACGCGTTGAAGAATAGCTTAATTTCGATGTTCAATGCTATAGTGTCAATGCTCCTGATGTTGGACATGATTGGTTGTTCGACTATAAGAGTCTGTTTGATTCTTTCAATGTAGATAGGGTTGTAGACGATGTTATTGCACATATGTATTACGAATGTGAAAACGCAACTAGTTCACCACTGGTGCGTCCGATCATCGTCAATACACCAAAAACATCTAATACTTCAACATCTATGGGTCCCCCCTACCAAAACCGCAGCTGTAGAGGCAGAGGAAGTTTTTCAAGAGGCGTAAGCAGAGATACAAGAATCATCTTCTTCAGACGAGGAATTTGCAGAATCTCATGAGACACTAACTGATGAACAAGCTGGAAATGATGAATCTACCACTACAGCTCCAGTCATTCCTACAGGGAACAATCAAGCTGGTCCTTCTTCTTCTTCTACAGCTCCAGGGATTAATCTCCGGGTTGATCTCTCTCTAGGTTTAATGTGCAACGCGCTGCTCATTTAGTTCAAGTGCCGCAGAGACAAATCTTTCGGAGAACATGAAAAATCTCAACTTGCATTCAGATGATCCAGTGTCGGCACATCCGGAATCTCGGATTCACGACACTCGTCCATTGCATAATGATATATTGTAAAATACATCTATTTCTAATGTATAGTTTGTATAATTTTCGAGTCGTTTAGATAGTACTTTTATTAGTTTTAGGCTTGTCCTTGTCTATTTTAGTTCTTTATAGATTTTTATTTATTTTGTGTCTTTTTTAGTGTTTATCTATTTTATTTTATATTTTGTAGGTGTTCATGGACGTTGGAGTGTAAACAAGCAACTTTGGTCAAGTCAAAAACACCCGAGTCGAGAGCACGAAGTTATAATGTGGTTGAACCGTTAAGGAATTTGTTTCTTTATGATGATGAAGGAAATCCAAGGACCATCCCCTTGCCGCTGCAAGATCTGGAGGAGGGAGAGATTCCACCAGAACTCTCCAGAGAAGACATGAAGACTATATATGGCTTGACACTTGGAGAATCTTCTAGTGCAAGTCATACTCATCCAGAACTGGATCCCAGACACAACAGGGTGGAAGTGGAAGACATTACTGATGAAGCCTATCCTGAATATTGCTTTGATAATGATTCCACTGGGATTCCAGTTATTGATGAAGATATGGTGCAGCAGGCTGAAGAAAAGCTTCGTTCTAAGCCAACACCAATCCCTGATGAGGTAATCTCTCGAACTGAACGCATTATGAGCCTGTGCTATCATTGGTACCCATCAGTGATTGAACGAACCATGAAGAAAGGGCCAGAACAAGTGTCAGTGTTCAAGAAGAGTATGTCGAAGATGCGTGAGAACATTATTGCCTGGGCTTACATCGGACACGCCAAAGTTCTCAGCATCAAATGGCAGGAAGGGTTATTGTACTTTGACTGGTACACGAAGATCAAGAGCCTCCATTTCTGGTATGTTCGAGATCTAGCACGTCTTCACCCTTTTTATTATGAGAAATGTCCAGGTTTCAAGGCATTTGTGAACATCTTGAAGAGAGAGAGAGAGAGAGAGAGAGAGAGAGAGAGAGCAATGGTTAGTGGAAAACCTTCACGCCTCAGTATTCGACGTCTACAAGACCAAGGAACTGCATCCCGTCACCAAACATCCCATCTGGCAACACAAGATCAAGCCTACAAATTGCATGTCGAGGATTCCGATCGCGCCTTTGGAACAGGACTTCCCACCGAAGTTCTGGTTCTGGCACTATGACTCGATCACGACGGAAGCAGTGATCGTCCTCGACAATGCACCGAAGCTATGCCGAAAGATAAGAATCTGTGATCCAATGTGTCTGATCAACCTGTTAGAACAAGATATTGCCATTTTGTATTAGTATTCGATCCAGCATCTTAAAGAAGAAGCCGATGAAGCTATCAAGTTTCAGCGTGTGATTTGGTTCTGCTATGCTTACAGGATAGATGCTAGATGTGATTGGTCGAAGATCAGCAGGATCAGGACGTCGAAGACTTAGAAGATCAAGATGTTGTTGTTTTGTAGCTTTAGTAGTTTGTTTTGTTGTTTTGAAGTTTAATGTCTTTTGTAAACATACTAGCTAGGTTCAAGGGGGAGTCTGTAAGTACACGTATGTCCCTAGCCTAGTATAGATGTTATTTTGATGTTATTGTACGTTCTTGGATGTGTTTTGGATGATTATGGGTTGTTTATCTGTCGACTAGCGACTAGGTCTTAAAGGGTCAATTGGCTTTGCTAGTCGCCTGGGTCTCAAGACGATTGGGATCCCAATCACCCCATCTAGTCGCTAGTTGTAGGCTAGTCGCCCCTAGGGCCCTGGGCGACTAGCTGTAGTATAAATACTACCAATGATTGCCCTAATCATTCTCAACTGTCACATCACACATTCCAAGCACCCAGGTCATAGGTTTCAGGTCTATTGATTGTCGTTGTACACCCGAGCTCTGTTTTCAATGCGATAACAATCTTTTAACCTTTATTGTGTGTGTATGATAACTCGTTTACTATATTTTGTTGGCGTTTTTGTTGTTAGAACATCATCTAGAGGATTCCGCACTCTAGGTGAACAAGCTCGTGATTGTCGGGTTGTCCGAAATCGATCCTACACACATCTACATTGCTTGTCATGTTAGCTTAAACGAGCAACCTTTTCCATTCAAACTTCCTATCAGACCACATTCACTGAACAATCACCTCTGTACTACTCCTCATACCCAACACCCACGGGCCACGGCCAATACACCCCCAGCCTCCAACATCAACCCGTCACTCCACCCCTAATCCACAACCCTCAGCTCATCCATCCTCAACCCATGCTCTCTCTCTCTCCTGAACCAACCTATTCCACACAAGACCAAACTTACCTACAACTCTCGGCCCACACAACAGACTATACAGACTCATCTCATACTTCGTATCCTCCACCCTATACATGTCCAACCAATCTATGACAAAACCCACCACTCACTATGATCCTTCCGCTTATCATGTCTCTACTAATCCTTCTGAGTCTGTTCACCCTTCCTCTTTTATTGTCGCCAACAATCCCCGAAATGGCGTGATGTGTAAAATGTGTAGTAAATAAATTGGTCAAGTTTTAAAAATGAAAAAACCTACAAAACCACACACTAACGGCAAGTGTACCGGTCGCAGTGTAGCAGAACAAGTAAGTCCGAGTATCGAACCGTGGACACAATATGGCAACTCTCGGTATTAAACCTCTGTCGACTCCTAGCCTAATAATTTGGTTTTTGAGAAAATTATTTTTATTAATTAATTACTAAAGTTAATAAATAAAAAGGCGTAAATTAACAAATAGTAGAGGATCACTAAGGAGGGAAATCAGAGATGGGAAAGACAACCACCTAGGTATCGAATCCTACTAATGAAATTGGAACTGCCCCGGCTTTGGAAACTATGTTGGCAATTAGGATCTTATAATATTCACCCCTAGTATCCTAGTGGCTCCCGAATCAATTACCAAGACTGGCCGAAAAGGAATCCTAAAGGCTACTAATCTCACTAACTGGTTAGATCACCTCTCGGTCTCACTAACTATGCTAAAGTACTCGCTAGACTGGTTTAGATTTCTCACTCTCCAATCACAATACACCCTAAAGTGCAATGAGTAACCTGTAAAGTCAATCTATGACACAGATAAGCAAATAATACTAGAGAAACCTGACTACCTATCACCTCTCGGTCTCAAGAGTAGGAAGAATACTAATTACCACTAAACTCCCAATTAATGTTCCTATGGAATTTAGGCCTAAAACCATAAAGTAAACTACAAGCACAAAACAAGTAATTCTAACAAGTATCCAAACATGAAAGACATTCACTAAGACACTCGTGGAACATCAAAAGATCATAAATTAGTAAAAAGTACGCACACACATCGTAGAATCTTAAACAAGTTTCTTACTAAAACATAAATCCAACTATAAAATCCAAATCCGAAACATAAACCAAAATCAAAAAGTCATCATCTTCAACCTAGGTGGCCACTAATGTTTTAGCCAAACATAATTAGGGAAAACAATAAAAACATATGTTCAAGAAAAATAAAAGTAATGGAATAAATATTTTTAGAACACAAAGTAATAAAATATTAACCAAAGTACTTGTAAAGCTTAATCCCGTGCCTTAAACCTTTGATCCCCAGCCTTCTACTCTGTCACTCCTCTTCTTCCTTGGCGGCGTCTTGTGATCTTCGATGTGCCGCTGCCCTCTATATTAATATTCTTCTTTTGCGGTTCTCCTCTCCTTGCGGCTGTTGATTTCTTCTCGATGATAGTATGACGCTTCCCCTTCGATACTAATGTCTTTCAATTTATATCCTGCCGCTGCTCTTGTTCTGCCCTTTGATAATATGCCGCTATATAAAGTTGGTTCATCCATATATAATGTCGCCGCCTTCTTCATTTGTTGTAGGGTTTTTTTTATTTTCTAATTTTCTTGCGTTGACTTTTGCTTGGCGCACAATTCACGAGCCTACAATCCTTCATCACCTTTTTCAGTTATTATTATTATTAATAGTAGTAGTATACTCCAAGCTCGCATCTCGGGTGTTTTTGGCTCGACCAAAATTCCTCGTCTACGTTTCAACGTCCATGAACACCGGCTCTCAAGTGTTGGTGTCTCGATTAAAATTCTTTCATTTTGCGTTCATTTTCTCCAAACACCTATAAAATAATAAAATAAATAAATACATAATAAAAATGACACGAAACAAATAAAAACATGACCAAGTAATATACAAAATACATAGGAAAAGAGATGTGTTTTACAACACATCAAACATCTCCACACTTAAATCTTTTGCGTCCCGAAAAAGAATTATACAAGATCCCAGACAACATTTTCAACAAAGCACTTAACAAAAACGATAGCATCAAACAGGGTCAAAAGCAGGCTATGAAATCAACAAGCATTTTCACTTACCTTCAAGCAACCGACTATGCGCCTGTAAGCACCCCTTACCATATCACTCATCTCTCGGTTATATATTTATTTGGAGTGAATCTCTCGAAACCGAACAATGAAGCAAAATTATCAAAAGCTTGTACGTCAATCAAATTTCCACCAAATTGCTAACACTAACACAAATTAAGAGGACTTTGAAAGGGTAGGTAAGCGTTAAGGGTATGAAATTTTATTGGGAAAAATTGGCTAAAAAGAAAAATAAGATATAAATCGGATAAACCATGAACAAATAAACTCCAACTCTTTGATCTTCTCGACCCACAACCTTTATTCTATTTTTTTCTTTCTCTTTTTCATATATTTTTCAGTTTAGTTTTTTTTTTTTTTTTTTTTTTGTGTATGTGTGTGTCAGCTACTCTTTATGCTGATATATATTTCTTCATCTTTTTTTTTCACATTACATAAATATATACAATCCGGTAATCAATAAAAAATAAAATGGGTGACAAACGAAAGGTTTAGGCTCAAAGTGGCTTCTAAAGGTAAAAATGGTGAAACGGGTCAAATAACAAAAACAAACGAAAAGGCTAAACAAAATTGGGTAATCCTAATGCCTCTATCATATTTGTGTCAAATCCAAGCCTAAGGTCTCAAAATGCATCAAAACGCACAAGTTCTAAAATAATGCAACAAAGTCGGTATATCACACATGAAGCGAAATAGTGAATATTTATATATAATATTTAAAGGCTCAAAACTCATTGTCATGTCGAAATAAGGGTTACCGATACAAACAAGTGCAAAACCAGTTAACCATCTAGCTTGATTCACTATCCCAGGCACCCCAAACATTTTATTTCAGAAAAACAACTCAGTCAAGCCTACTATCCCGCAACTTAAAGAAACATATGCTAAGACCCGTAAACCCGACAATCGACCCCGCTTTTAACCGACGTATTACATTGAAAAGTTTTGTTTACTACGCGCAAAAAGGATCAGGACTAACACAAAACCAACTTCTTTTTTCCTTTTTTTTTTGTTTTTTTTTATGACTCAACCTACAAATAAGCAAAATAAAACGAAGTTTCCCATCCCCACACTTAGAAAGGCACAATGTCCTCAATGTGCTCCAGGATACAACGCAGACTAAAAATAAAAATACAAAAATAAAGAAGAAACGAAAAAGAATATATATATATATATATATGTATAACAACAAAATAAATGGAACGAACTCCCCTGGAATATGTGGCGATATCTCACAGAAAGTGTCCCGTCCGTTCATCATCTCCAGCCGTATAGCATTTCCTTCGCGGCCATAGTCGGAATCCTGCCCAAATAAACTAAAAAGAAAATGAAAGTAAAAAGACTCAATGACAAGTGAGATGCCTGTTTACAAAAAAATAATTTTAAGATCGACCCCACCCGAATGGAGATTGAGTACGCGCAGGGGAGATCTAACAGTGAAAAGGCCAAGGAAATCTCACACGACTCGATAAACTAAAAAAATAAATATAAGTAAAAAATAAAATAAAGAAGAATGAAAATAAAATAAAATAAAAACATATTTGGCAGATGATGATACAAAACTCTACACTTGGGTTTTAACCCAAGTTCAATTAGGTGGCTTCTCTTTTATCCACCCTTTATCCAACCCGTTTAATTCAGATCGTTCACCATTGTTCGTCAGAAAGAGAATGGTGAATCTAAAAAAACGTTTGAAAAATTCAAACGGGTCAGACCACCTATTCCTACAATTACCAGGACCAAACCTGATATGTGGCATATGATGAGGGGTATGGTCCATGTGATTGTGAACCCTCTCCCATGATGGTGGTGGCACGGACCGGCAATCCTGACTGTGACGAGGTGGTTTGGTCTTCTTCTTTGTTACCACCTCTTCCTCTTCTTTCTCGTTTGGTCTATCTTTGAACTCCGTTGTTGGCATCCCTGCAAGTAAAGTTTCTAAAAATAACAGATCACCAACATGGTCAAATTCTTTTTCTTCGAGAGTTGGTAAATCTACCAACTCATCACCAAACTCGTCCTCCCAAGATGGTATATGCTCTTCCTTTCCATCGTCCATCTTGTCGTCCGTATCACTTCCTTCTTCAATCAACCCGACGTATCCTTCAACCTCACTATCACTCCAAAAATCATCTTTAATGGGTTCTTGTTGGACCAGAGGTGGGACTTCTTCGTCCATTATTGTCTCCGGTGCTGAAGTGATATCATATGGTTGTAAGTATGGATTTTCCCCTTCATACCAATCTACATAGATCCTTGGTACTGAAGAGGCAAGAAAACTATCAGGCTCCCTCAAAATAGGCATATAGTGATTTTGCATTTGTGTGTAGATGCATTCTTCATTGTAATCGGCCTGGTCGTGCTCTCTTATGTAGTCTGCTACAGTCTTTCTTCCACTAGCATCTGGCATCCTAAAAATCTCACTGCAAACAGACACTAAACAAACAGATCACGGGCACCAGATAGAGAAAATATATATATAATAATTAAATAAATAAATAAAAATAAAGAGAAGAAAAACAAATAAAAAAATATCTACGAAATGACTAGATCCCCGACACGGGTCGTCCTCGAAAGCGCACTGTGTCCCCGACAACGGCGCCAAAAACTTGATGTGTGAAATGTGTAGTAAATAAATCGGTCAAGTTTTAAAAATGAAAAAACCTACAAAACCACACACTAACGGGAAGTGTACCGGTCGCAGTGTAGCAGAGCAAGTAAGTCCGAGTATCGAATCGTGGACACAATATGACAACTCTCGGTACTAAACCACTGTCGACTCCTAGCCTAATAATTTGGTTTTTGAGAAAATTATTTTGCTTAATTAATTACTAAAGTAAATAAATAAAAAGGCGTAAATTAACAAATAGTAGAGGATCACTAAGGAGGGAAATCAGAGATGGGAAAGACAACCATCTAGGTATCGAATCCTACTAATGAAATTGGAACTGCCCCGGCTTTGAAAACTATGTTGGCAATCAGGATCTTATAATATTCACCCCTAGTATCCTAGTGGCTTCCGGATCATTTACCAAGATTGACCGAAAAGGAATCCTAAAGGCTACTAATCTCACTAACTGGTTAGATCACCTCTCGGTCTCACTAACTATGCTAAAGTACTCGCTAGACTGGTTTAGATTTCTCACTCTCCGATCACAATACACCCTAAAGTGCAAGGAGTAACCTGTAAAGTCATTCTATGACACAGATAAGCAAATAATATTAGAGAACCTAGGAAAATCTGATCTCTCAGCGTTTCTAGCCTAAAGCTCTAGCACCAAAGACAAACCTGACTACCTATCACCTCTCGGTCTCAAGAGTAGGAAGAATACTAATTACCTCTAAACTCCCAATTAATGTTCCTATGTAATTTAGGCCTAAAACCATAAAGTAAACTACAAGCACAAAGCAAGTAATTCTAACAAGTATCCAAACATGAAAGACATTCACTAAGACACTCGTGGAACATCAAAAGATCATAAATTAGTAAAAAGTATGCACACACATCATAGAATCTTAAACAAGTTTCTTACTAAAACATAAATCCAACTATAAAATCCAAATCCAAAACATAAACCAAAATCAAAAAGTCATCATCTTCAACCTAGGTGGCCACTAATGTTTTAGCCAAACATAATTAGGGAAAACAATAAAAACATATGTTCAAGAAAAATAAAAGTCATGGAATAAATATTTTTAGAACACAAAGTAATAAAATATTAACCAAAGTACTTGTAAAGCTTGATCCCGTGCCTTAAACCTTTGATCCCCAGCCTTCTTCTCTGTCACTCCTCTTCTTCCTCGGCGGCGTCTTGTGATCTTCGATGTGCCACTGCCCTCTATATTAATATTCTTCTTTTGTGGTTCTCCTCTCCTTGCGGCTGTTGATTTCTTCTCGATGATAGTATGTCGCTTCCCCTTCGATCAGGGGCGGATCTATGGCTCGGGAAGGGGTTCCCAGGAACCCGTTCGGTTTGAAATTTTTAGTGTTATTATATAAAGAAAATTGGGTAGGAACCCCTAAATATTTTAGAGAGGAACCCCTAACCATCTGAAAGAGGTGCTCTAGTGGTATTTCCCCTCCCCTTCTAACTCACAAATCTAAAGTTCGAATCCCGGCGTCCAGATCTAAAGTCCTTATTTCTTTTTTTTTCTGATTTTTTTAATATAAAGTTTAGGGTTTTTTTTGCTTTTGTTTTGTTTAGCTCAAACATCACAGCCATTCATAAAGATCTAAAGTTCTACAGCCCCAACCCAACCACCCTCATCCTCTTCTACAGTGCTCGCCGCCAGCTACAGCCCTCGCCGCCGGCCGCCGCCCTCCTCCTCCTCGCCTCGCTGACGGACCAGTTCCACAACCCACAGGTAGTCGATTATTATTCCTTTAAATTATCAACTATTTTCGTTTCATTATGTTTGTTTAATTGTTTATGGCACTTAGTGTTGTAGAAATGTGTGATAAATTGATACAGTAGTGGTGTTTTTTGATATAGGAAGATGAATTAGAGATTTAGATTTAATAAGAGCTGATGCCAATCCATTCTTATAGAATTAATATATTATCGAAAGTGATAGAATGAAAAGAAACAATTACTTCCTAACAGAAAGTCAACTATTGATGGGTTAGATACTTAGATGATGAATTGAGGTTAAGTCATAAGTGTCAGGTATCTATGTTACATTATTAAGGAGGAGAGATGGTTAAGATGGTCATTTTACCACCATTTTAAGATGGCATATCAAGAGCCATAAGTCTAATCTCATAACTTTTACACTATTTCTTCCTTTTATACCCTTGTGTACAAGATGTAAAGCCTATTGTATTTATAAGTAATACACACACTTTATCATTCTCTATAAGTAACCCCCTTCTTAAGTTTCATTATTAAAACATCATAATAGAGAAATAAAACCCATCATCAATTTCATTATAAAACTTAATGTGAATGATTCAATCTATATTACCTTATTAAGGAGGAGAGATGGTTAAGATGGTCATTTTACCACCATTTTAAGATGGCATATCAAGAGCCATAAGTCTAATCTCATAACTTTTACCCTATTTCTTCCTTTTATACCCTTGTGTACAAGATGTAAAGCCTATTGTATTTATAAGTAATACACACACTTTATCATTCTCTATAAGTAACCCCCTTCTTAAGTTTCATTATTAAAACATCATAATAGAGAAATAAAACCCATCATCAATTTCATTATAAAACTTAATGTGAATGATTCAATCTATATTACCTTATTAAGGAGGAGAGATGGTTAAGATGGTCATTTTACCACCATTTTAAGATGGCATATCAAGAGCCATAAGTCTAATCTCATAACTTTTACCCTATTTCTTCCTTTTATACCCTTGTGTACAAGATGTAAAGCCTATTGTATTTATAAGTAATACACACACTTTATCATTCTTTATATGTAACCTCCTTCTTAAGTTTCATTATTAAAACATCATAATCTATCTATATAATAAATGAAAACACTAGGGTTGAATCCTAGATTTTTAGAGGGTCTTCAAGGATCCAAATCCTAAATGGGGCTCCATGAAAAAGTATTATATAAACCTCTTTTTTTTTTTTTTTTTTTGTTAACATCCATTTGTATGTTACAACATCTTCCTCCTTCCTATCCTAATAATTCCTTTCTCATTCCTCATTCCTCTCTCATTCTTCTTTTTGCAAGGTATATTGTTCATCAAGCTTACATCAATCTCGAGATCTTTTTGATAATTTTTCTGCATTTTGATTAGTTTGATACATAATGCTTGCAATCATCTTACATAAAAGATAAACATAATCGGTTTCTATCATTATTTTTCTACAAAGATAAATCACAATCGTATAGCTATCAACCTTCTACAAAATATTTAACTACAAAACACGTTTTCTTATTAAAATAACTATCTAATCTGTTTTCGATTATGTTTCTGATTTGTATGATATCCATACATAGCGGTTTACTAACATATTAAAGCAAACAGAAATACAATCGTTTTATTTCGGATTTATTTGTAATGATAAGAATCTTTTTTTTATTAACACCATTTGATAATCTGTATAGGATCAAGTCTCTGCTTTGGATGAAATCGACACACAAGTAATTCTGATCATGTTTAATCATTGATGATATGATTGTGGTTTTAATAACAGATTGCAATCGAAATAATTTTCGAGTATGTGTGAATATAAAAAAAGATTATAAAAAAAAACAAAATAGCGGATTTCATACAAAAAAAATTGAAATCAGTTTCGAGTATTAGTGACTTTATGGATACTTTAACAAAAGTTTGTTTTGCAGAACGCAAGAAATTCAACTTTCCAACTACGATGGTTTACAAGGTTTTGCATGCCATGTTACAAATGAGTTGGTATGTTTATTTTTGATTATATGGTGATTGCCTAATTTTTTTTTTTTTTTGCGTATTCCATCTACAATTTTGTAATCCTTATTTATTTTTTTGAATATGTAGGTAATTCCTAACTTGATTGTTGAAATGGCTGGTTTAAATCAATCATCCAAAATTAAGATTAAATTTACCAATGGGTACTTGTGGTCTCCTATGGTGCATGTAGGTGTTCATTATCAAGTCCCTAGGTTTGTGTTTTTGCATTTTGAGCATCTACGTTTTCATTCATCTTAGATTACGAAAATTGCTTTACCTCTTATATATTTTTGTATTGTTGATTGTTTTGTTAAGGTTTACTGTCATTGGATGGGATGTCTTGCGTGAATCAGAAGGTATTTCTATTGGGGACTACTGCCTCTTCAAATGGTGTTCGGACAAACGTAGGCTTTTTGTTACCAAGATTGACACACAAGAAGTTATTGATGGGATGTCACCTTTGACTATGCTATAAATGTTAAGGCGATTTTTATTGATGTATTGATGGTTTCAATGCTTAATTTTGACTAAATTCAAAATTAATGAAGGCTTGACCTTGACTAAATTCAATCAATACATAATGTTATAACATACGCAACTTAATCAATGAATGCTTGACCTTGACTAAATTCAATCAATACATAATGTTATAACAATAATAACAATGCTAATTCAAATGCTAAGGCGAAATTGATGGTTTCAATGCTTAACTTTGACTAAATTCAATCAATACATAATGTTATAACAATAATAACAATGCTAATTCGGATGCTAATTACCCTCCACTCTTTCATCCATTTCTTATTATTGAATTAATTGAATACCTATATAATGCTTGACATAACATATGGAGAACATTTTGTTAAATAACATTGAGTAGATCAAAAAAAATCACAACTAACTTTAATGCTTCACATGCGGCATTTATGTTATTGAATGCTTGACTTTGACTATATTCAATCAATACATAATGTTTTAACAATAATAACAATTTTAATTCGGATGCATATTACCCTCCACTCTTTCATCCATTTCGTATTATTGAATTGATTGAATACCTATATAATGCTTGACATACGCAACTTAATCAATGAATGCTTGACGTTGACTAAATTCAATCAATACATAATGTTATAACAATAATAACAATGCTAATTCAAATGCTAAGGCGAAATTGATGGTTTCAATGTTTAACTTTGACTAAATTCAATCAATACATAATGTTATAACAATAATAACAATGCTAATTCGGATGCTAATTACCCTCCACTCTTTCATCCATTTCGTATTATTGAATTGATTGAATACCTATATGAATACCTATATAATGCCTGACATACGCCAGTTAATCAAGGAATGCTTGACGTTGACTAAATTCAATCAATACATAATGTTATAACAATAATAACAATGCTAATTCGAATGGTAAGTCGAAATTGATGGTTTCAATGCTTAACTTTGACTAAATTCAATCAATACATAA
This sequence comes from Ambrosia x helenae, assembly GCA_030844895.1. Taxonomy (NCBI): domain Eukaryota; kingdom Viridiplantae; phylum Streptophyta; class Magnoliopsida; order Asterales; family Asteraceae; genus Ambrosia; species Ambrosia x helenae. The sequence continues at coordinate 141,486,084 of CM061231.1, forward strand.
TGTTATAACTAATTCAGATGCTAATTACCCTCCACTCTTTCATCCATTTCTTATTATTGAATTGATTGAATACCTATATAATGTTTGACATAACATATGAAGAACATTTTGTTAAATAACATTGAATATATCAAAAAAAATCACAACTAACTATAATGCTTGACATGCGTCAATTATGTTATTGAATTCATGACTTTGACCATAATGTTATAACAATAATAACAATGCTAATTCGAATGCTAATTAACCTCCACTATTTCATCCATTTATTATTATTGAATTGATTGAATAACTATATAAACAAGCCAAACCGTCTTGACATACGATTGTAATAAGACACGTTGAATGCACTTTGAGTAATCGCAAAGATATATTATTAGGTTAATTTCTGTTTCTCATCTTTGTATACTTACAATTTAAATATGCAACTTTTACAGATATCATTGGACATGTTAAGCAGTTTATTAATGCAAATGACAGTAAACCTACTCAGTTGAACACAAATAAAGGAGTGTTATTGGAGATACAAGATTTTGAGTTTGTGTTTTTATTTATTTATTTTTTTTATATATATACCATTTTCAACTATTTAAACTGCTTTGTACTAATTTGTATCTCCAATTAATAGGGGCCTTACTGTATTTGTTAAGCTATGGGATAGATTCTCTGATCAACTTGCTAGATATCTTCAAGTTCATAACAATGCAGATCCTCTGATTTTAATCTTGCAGTTTGGATTATTGCACCATTATAATGGTAAAAAAAAATATAAGTATAATCTATTTTGTTTTGTTTATTAATCTAAAATTACCTATTGGCTTATACGTTTGTTATAATCAGGTTACCCTTATGTTTCTAATTCACCAAAGGTTAGCAAGTTGTTCATAAATGAAGAAATTGATGCCATCAACAATTACAGAATAAGGTTTTAAAATTGTACAGTGCTTTTATATCTAAATATCAAAATTATTGTTATAATATAAGTCTGATTATTTTTAATTTACATTGTAGTTTGTTGCAAAATCCAATACAATATCCATTATCAAATTTTCGTTCATTGGGTCTGCCTGTGCTTTGAAATATTGAAAACGATTTTTTGGTCAACAACTGTTATTGTAACATTGGTGACATTTGGGAGATTGACATGGTAAAGACATATTACAGTATTGTTATATATTTTTTTTACTCTTCATTTACAATAAATGTTGTGTTAACTAGCAACACAATTTTCCTATTATAATAGGAAAAGAGTATCATTATTGTTGGGACTGTGATTGCTGTTTGTAAAGATCGTGGTTGGTACTATATGGCTTGTCCAGATTGTAACAGCAAGGTGTCTTTATACTATATCAATTCTAGCAAGAATGATGGTTCTGGAGACTATGAAGTGCGGGATGTATATGATTGCATTAATGAAAATTGTAAGCAGAAAGATATCATTCCAGTACCAAGGTGATTTTATCAAGATAAAGTCTATTTTTTATTTTGAAAATATAAATTCTCACATTTTTATATAAAGTTGATCTACATGTGGTAATATTTAATTTTACTTATTATATATCAGGTTTAGAGTTCATTTACGTGTTCAAGATGCAACTGGTGATGTTGAACTAATTTTATTTCATAATGAGTCTACTGTAGTAATTCCAATGTCTGCAAATACGTTGATTGAGGAAAATACACAGGTTGTATACTTATTATAATACAAATCTATTATTGTTATATATATTTTTTTTTGTTAATAAGTAAAACAATAATATTAATTTTAATTTTATACAGGTTGATCACACTGTCAAGTTTCCAGATGAATTATACTATTTACGTGACAGAGTTTTTGCATTTAAAATTTCCATCACTGATTACAACTTGAAAAGCTTCGATGAAGTTTATGGAATTTCTAACCTAACTGATGACAAGTTTATTATTTCTGAAATTACAAAAAAGTTTCAGTCTTTTGATCAAGTAAGTTAATTATGGCTAAAATTGAAATTTTTATACTCATTTTTTAATTTCGTTATACTTTTTTTTGTATCAGGATACTAGCAAAAACATAATGAATGAAAATTTAACTGAGGCAAAATGTTCGATTATCTCTGGTAAAGATGGTAAAACTAAACGCAAGCTGACAGCAGTATATGAATTGCTTGGGAACAATACAGTATCAACTGTTAAGAACAATGATGAGGCAAGTGAAGCTTAAATGGAGTGTGATTTGAAGATTAATAATGTTTATTACAAATAAAAACTTTGTTGATTACTACTATGCTATAAAACCGTTGTTTCTCTTAATTTATTTTTTGCTTCTCTTTCAGTATACTTATATCATCTCATCTATGGTTTTTGTTTTTGTATTTCATTTGTACGTGCAAATTGTGTTTAATTTCAATACTGAACACTAATTTGATAATATATCTAAATTTGATACAAACTATATAATCTAATGATTGTATTTACATAACAATCATTGAGGCATGAGCTAAAGTAAATTACATTTATCGTAAAAAATAAAACATAAATACTAACAATTATGTTAATTTGTTAACTCAATTATATCTAATTTTATATTTCTAAGTTCTAACAAAGGTTGACTAATCAATCATGTCCCAATCTGCTTAGTAGGGGTGAGCATATGAAAACCGATAACTGAAAATAACCGAAACCGAACCGATAACGGCACCAAAAATAACCGAATCCGAATTAACCGATCGGTTACGGTTAACATATGGCTTAAACCGAACCATTCGTAAGTATATACGTAAGTATTTTTCATACATATATCCATGTATTTTGAACATATTTTCATGTATTCCCGGTATATTTCATGTATATCTATGTATTTGAAATATATATTTTGTGTTATTCGTGTATTTTCATGTATATCCATATATTTGAATCATTTTTTATTTGTTACCTTAGTATTTCATGTATTTTTATTCCGTTTTCATATATATTTGTATCTTGAAAAAGCTCCAAACATTTTACTAAATACTTTAAGTTTATAATTTTGCACAAGTTTTATGTTTGGATATTAACCGAACATAACCGATAACCGACAAATTAACCAAACCAAAGTAACCGATCGGTTTCAGTTATTGTTTTTCCTAAAACCATACATCGGTTGTGACACCCGGCAAACTCAGGTTAGTAACGTTGACTAAACTAGTAAGTCTACCTTAGCGAGTCATGCATATTACGTCCTTAACGGGGTCAGTTGAGTCGGTATGATGATTCTGGGAATCATCGGGAGTCGTTATGATGATCCGCGGGGTCATCGGGAGTCGGTCCATAACTATGGGTACAAGGATCGGCGATTCGTGGAATCGCCGGGTCTAACGCACACACGAGTCTCGAGTCCCGGGAATTGGTGAACGGATGTAAACGTGTTAGTTATCATGCATTATATGTTTGAAATCATTATGTGACTTATCGGTATGTGAATACGTGTTTAAATATGTTAAAATAGTGTTTAACGCGCCAAAAACCCGTTCCAGCATCACAGGGGCGATTAGGAGCTGGGAGAACCCCTAATCGCCTATATCTTCATGCGAGTAGGGAAGGTTATAGGCGATTGGGACCTAATCGCCTGATGTTATACGCGATTAGGCCCCCAATCGCGTGTAAGGTGCTGCTACTCGCGTGAACTGCAGGGCTCGGGTCAAAACACCTATAAATAGAACCCTTAACTCCCCAAACACCTCTAGAACAACCCTAGCTGCTCCCAAGTCGCCCACACACCTTAGAACACCTCTGGAACTCATTTTGCTACAAAAATCACCATCCCCAAGCTTACACACCTTTCTTTAGCAAAACCCAAGGTGTGTTCTTCATCCCTAACCTTTGTAAAGTTGTTATTTTGAGTTTCCCCAAAGTTCCAGACCTTGTTTTACCAAATGTGTCTTTAAAAACCTTTCAAAAGAGTCTTAAACCAAGTTTACACCTTAATGCTTGTTATATGTGAAGTTTACATGCATATGTTGGTCTTATTGATGATTTTAACATGAATGTTTTCAAGATATGATTGTACTTCTGTTATGTAGAGGTCATTAGGAAGGTTGTCTTGGAATTTTAGCTATTATTGTGGTGTTTTGAAGAAAATGCATATTTTGACCCATTTGTATGTTCTTGAGGATTTAGGATGATTATGGTATGATTGTTGATGCAATGTTGTTAGGATTGATGCTAGGAAGATGTTAGAACAGAGGTTTGATGATTTACATGTTGGTAGAGGTTGAAATCTGATTCTTTCCATTTAAGGAAAGATAAGGTTGGTAGAAGAAACCTAGTACTTTGCCATTTTAGGAAATAATTGCATAGAACATGCTAGATCAGTGATATGTTGGGGGTTTTTGCTTGAAATGGGTTGGTAAATGATTTAGGTTTGATATTGGGTGTTGTTGCATGTTTCGGATCTGATTTGGAGGGTTTAACGCGCGAAAACTCGTTGTACAGCAGCTGCAGGCGATTAGACATCCTAATCGCCTGAGCTAAGGGCGATTATGCAGATTTAGGGGCGATTGGGACCCTACTCGCCTGATACATCAGGCGATTAGGCCCCTAATCGCCTATAGGCTAATGCCTACTCGCGTGTAACCTTCCTAATCGCATGTACTGCTGTCGTGAACGCGTTTTGACATCCCGGAACACGATTTGACACCTAGGAACATGTTAGGAACCCCGGGATACACCCAATGACTTAGTAAGACGTGTTCGGACCTGTTTATGCGTTAATTGGACATTATGCTAGACTAGGTGAATTGTTGCGCATGCTAAGTGTTTAATTGCATATGTTGCATGATGTCTTGCATTTATCTAACACGTGGGATGTCGGGTCACCAATGGGATGTCGGGTCTTGTCTGGCACGGTCGGTTTAACAGTTAAAGGTGTTTTCAAACGTTTATGGTCACGGTCTGGACATTCGGGGACTAGTTAGCCTACGGGTTATTAGTCCAATACTTATACGCATCTTATGATAGGTCGCCGCTATCTGGGGCTATCATAACATAATCACTTAACTATTTTCAAGTAACGCAAACCAAGGTGAGTTTCACAGCCCCACTTTTACTGTTTTGCTTTTGGGGGAGAAACATGCTTTGTACGAACTATTTAAAGGTCATGTTATACTATGGGCACTTTATGTTACTATACGGCTTTTATGGAAAGTCCCAGGGGGAAACCATGAATGTGCTGGCATGCACAACGAGGGAAATGTGGATAGATCTATTGGGCCTCACAAACCCCACTCGACGGCGGGGCCGGGCGGGTGCATATTGTCTCTACCTATCGGGTTACCGAGGCATCGGTAGCCCAGTCAATCTGGGCTGGTATCAACTTTTGGACACGTTTAGTAATGGGTTCCCAACCGTAGTAGTAAAAACACTTAACGTCTAGCTAACGTTCTCATGACATAGTATTAACGGGAATGATCTTTGTAAAACTTGTGACAACACTTTTATAAAAGAAAACCTGTGAACTCACCAGCATTATATGTTGACATTTTTGGCATGTTTTCTCAGGTCGCTAAGGTAGCGGTTATCGGACTAGGCGCACGGAGTCATGCACGGCGTCTATTATTTTGAAACATATTAAACAATGTCTTTGTAAACAATGATATGTCTTTTGGTTGTAAACAAGAATGCTTCCGCTGCTGGTTTACAGCTCAAAGCATGATATTTTGGTTTTTAAATATAATTATGAATGCATGTTTGTTGTACGTTTATTGTGATCGTTGACTGAGATCCTGGTGTGTCACGCGCCTCGCGGTAAAACCCCGCACGTGGAATTTGAGGGTGTGACATCGGTTATCGGTTTTGGTTATATGTAAAAACCGAACCTAACGGACATTTGATCACCCCTACTGCTTAGTGTGATTAACATATACATTATTTGATAATATAAGATCTATATACTAAAAAAACAAATTAATATGATTTAATTCTTCTAATCACACAACAATTATTGAGGTATAATTGATATATTGAAAAGATCCTCATTCAAAGACCAGTCAATACATTTGACAACTTTTTATGCACTAAATGTGCTAATTTATGCACTAAATGTGCTAATTTTAAGTTCTTTTACCAATCAAGCTACAAATTTGATTAATCACATATTTATACTTCACCTATATAATTACATCAATACAAGTCTTTCACACTTATTCAATCAACATTATCACATTGTTATCATTCAATTATATATTTCTCTGTTTCGAATACAGTGTTTTTTTTCACATTCAGTTTCGTTCAGCCGTTGAAGCAAAGATATTTGTAAGTGGATTTCTACATTACCTTATTTATTTTGCTTTCTTAAGAAACATAGTCCTTTATCATTTTACTTAATATACAACTATGTTTAATATTATTCATCTTTCACAGTTGTTACTACACATTCATAAGCATTGATTTTACATTTTATTTGTTTATTTTACAACATACATGCTCATTTAGATTATAAAGTTTTTTTAAGACATTTTTGTGATTTCCAAAATTTTGTTATGTGTGTTGTTTTTTATAGAAATTACAGAATTCAATATTGTCTGTTTTAATTGTGTCTTGTAATAAAACTCTCACCATTAACTTTGTTAGTTTTCTTTAGATAATACTTACATAAATAAATATGGAAATAATATAATTCCTAAACAATAAAACAGATTTAGAATTAAATTTCAAGATTTTATTTCATTTTATAAAGTTTACAATATTATTAAACTTACTTTCTTATGTAGTCTTGAATTCAGGACAAATTCGGTGTTATGTGCCATCTCTTTTTCTTGCCATTTGCCCAGGGAAAACTATACAATAAAAAAATCTTTCAAATTATGTCTATATAGAACAAATTGGTAAGGTAATCATATACTTTTGAGGTTATTGTGTTATTACCATAAGCGAAGACAAATGAATTTGTGTACTCAAAAAGACCATAATCCAAATCATTGTTTTTGAGTTGTCCAGTTGTTTGATAGTATCTGCATCAAAACAAAACTCGGAATTATAAATTGAATCATTAAAACACAAGCCCACTAACTTCTCTGTATGCTATGTATCTATTTCTAAAACATGTTGCTAACTTGCAGCTCAAAAAAGTAACATATGTGCCATGAAAAGTATTTCCAAATGTCAAAAATTTAAATCTACAAATTACAAAAAACAGAGATTATACTCAAGACAACATAGATTTCAATTAGACGTTTAGGTATTTAGAATAATGCAGAATTAGGTATTTTCAATACTTATAAAACAGCAACCAAAGTCTGTATTTGTGCAAAATGATTCGCATTTGTCGCTAACAAAGTTATAAAATCCAACACGATTTCAAACATAAACACAGCATCGAAGTTTCTATTATTTAATGGAAATAATAACAATCGAACGGTTTAATAATTACCTAACAGCGTCGTTATCGTCCGATCCTTCATGCTCGTGTCATTATTTCTGTTCCTCTATCAGTCTTTTTGATGTTTACAATTTGGTGCGGCTGGTTATCTCAATATAACTAACCCTAGATCTGAAAAGAAAATAAGAAGCAACTTTGTTATCTGTTTTTCAGGTGGATCCATAATTAGCATTCGTGTATGTTAATACAAACCATGAGTCCATCAACATTCAGCCCAATTCCATATGCAATAACTGAAAAAATGCAAGCCCTATAAAACTTACGGCCCAAACCCCTAACACATATTATAAACATACAAAATCCTAACAAACCAATAGTTTCTTAATATTTAAATAAAAGTTGTTAAAATGCCATTTGCACACAAAGTATATCTTCCGTTAGTAACATTTTTTTTAGTTTAACATCCATCATTTAAACGGATGACTGTAAGAGCCCGTCGGTTGATTATATTAAAATTTTAAAAAAATAAACCCAAATCACAAATTGAAAATTAATCAAAAAATAATTTTTCAGGTATATACTTATTGTATTCAAGAAAAACATATATTTTACAATGTCCGATCCCCCAAAGTATGATTTTTGTTTACCGAAATCTAAAGTTGGTGACCTGAGGCGTAAATCTAACGGTAATGATTAATCTTTGTTTTTTTTCTTTTACATTTCGTTACATTGTTAGCTTTTTTTATTTTTTTACAATAACAAATATTATAAACATGTTTGGAGATATCAATACCGCAACACCGTTATCCGACATATCAAATGGTACGTAATTTATTATGTTTCATCTTATACCTTTAATTCTTAATTTTTGATTAAGAAATAATAGTTTTTATTGTAATTTATTGTTTAGTGAGTCTTAATATCTCTGAAAGACGTAAACGGATGAATGCATATTTGGATAGTATAAGTTCAAATGTCGGTTGGTCACTTTCTAATGTTGAAAACATAGAAACCTCTACAAACTCTTTCACACCGCCATTAGTAACAATACAAGGTAAATGTTTTTTCTACATTTCAAATATGTGTAATGCTTACTACTTTCCATTGTCTTTTTTTTTTTGTTAACTTATTTGTCTTTATTTTATAGATAACACGCAGAGAACGCCTTTGTCAGGCATCTCTAATGAACGTTGTGAATCTACAAAGAGAAAAAAATCTAATTTTGCTTCGACACAAAGAAATGATCCTTTAGTAATCGAAGGTAAAATTTCTTTTATACGTTGCCCAAATATCTTATTTCTTACTGATTTCCATTGTTTTTTTTTTTACTTATTTCTTTTTATTTTATAGTTAACACGCAGAGAACACCTTTGTCAGACATCTCTAATGGTATTATTTATTTTATTTTTATGTCATCATTTGTTAGCGTATCTATTTATGTTAGTATATTATAGAATTGTGTTGTCTCGTTTTGTGTTTGTCTTCTTTTTCAAAGCATTCCATTTATTTATTTAATTTTTACACAGTTTGTCACGAATCGCAACATAGCAATCTATCTGAGTTTTATAAACAAAGGCGTACAGAAAGAAAGCGTATCTTGGATTCTAAGCGGACTAACAAAGGAAAACTAAATATAACACCTAACACTCAAACACACCCAGTTGACATTGTTGGTATGTTTAGTTTAGTCATGTTTACAAAGTATATTATAATAAATCAACATTTATCAAACTTATATTATTTTAATTTGTTAGGATCTTCAGGTGTAAGTTTGCCGCTTTCTAACATATGCAACACGCGGTCAACATCGAATTTAAAACGAAAACGCCCCAGTATTACTCCCATACCGATGGCTGACTTGGAAGAATGCTTAGAAAACCCGCATGGAGTAACGACAAACAATGTAATACAAGGCATATCTCCAGGTAGTCTTTTTTCGCTAATAACTACTAATAAAAAATATTTTTAATATTAATTCAACATTAGTTTAGAAATATGGTACATTTAATAAATTTGAATATCTTTTTTTAGCTTACTTGGACCATGGTGATCAGAATGTCACTTGTGAAGATTGTAATGCTAGACTGTGGAGATGTGAATCTACTAGAGGGCTTAATAGAAGTAATACTAAAAAAAATTTCTCTCTGTGTTGTGGTTATGGAAAAGTTATGCTTCCTCCTTTTAAGGAGGCGCCACGCAGTTATAAAGAGTATTTTAATGAAGTTGATTCTAAAAGCAAATTCTTTTTAAAGAACATAAGACGATTCAACTCTATGTTTGCATTTACATCCATGGGTGGAAAAATTGATAGGTCTATAAATCATGGTAATGCTCCATTCATCTATCGTATAAGTGGTGAGAACTACCATGCTTTGGGAAATCTTTTACCATCACGTGGACAAAATCCAGTATTCTCTCAGCTATACATATATGATACTGAAAATGAAGTTTCAAATAGAATCAATGTCGTTGGGTATGTTATTTTTTTATTGTCTTTTGTAGAAAACTTTAAGGATTTTTAAGTACTTTCGATTCTAATGTATTCATTTTATTTATAGTGATGCAGATGAGGAATACTCATCAGAAAAGGCCCTTGAATTTCAAATTGTAAAGGAATTGAAAAAAATGTTGGATGCCAAAAACTCCTTGGTGAAATCTTATAGAATGGCGAGAGATTGTTTTCAGAAGAACCCTGATGCACAAGTCAAGCTTCGATTAAACGGAATGAGGAAAGAAGATGGTAGAACCTACAACCTACCTACGGTTTCTGAAGTTGCTGGATTGATAATTGGTGACCTTAATGAAGAAACAGATAAACGTGATATTATTGTGCAGACAATTGATGGAAAGCTAAAAAGAGTTAGTGAGTTACATCCTTCGTATCTTGCTCTTCAGTATCCATTGTTGCTTCCTTATGGTGACGATGGATATAGAATTGACATCCTTCACAAAGATGTTCCCTTACCAAATGAAAGCTCGTCTTCAAGTTCAAAAAACAAAAAAGATGACCGTCAAAAAAATGTTTCCTTACCAGATGAGGGCTCATCTTCAAACACAAAAAACAAAAAACGTGAAAGTGTAACAATGAGGGAGTTTTTTTGCTTATAGACTTCAAGATAGGAGTAATGAATACTCACTAATTCTTAATGCACGAAGGCTTTTGCAGCAATTTATAGTTGATTCGTATACAATGATTGAGATGGAAAGACTAAATTACATTAGGGGTAAGCAAACCGTTCTTAGGAGTGAGAAGCATAATGTCCTAAGCAAACAAAGAGAAGAAGGACAAACAGAAACATCAACCATGGGTCAACGAGTTATTATTCCATCTTCCTTCACAGGTGGCGCTAGATATATGATGCAAAATTATCTAGACGCAATGGCAATATGTAAGTGGTACGGATACCCTGACTATTTTATTACAATCACTTGTAATCCTAAATGGCCAGAGATGAGAAGATATCTTCAAGATACCACTTTTAGACCCGAAGATAGGCCAGATATTTTATGCAGGTTGTTTAAGATTAAACTTGATTCCATCATTAAAGACCTGAAAGATAAACACTTATTTGGGACTGTTGAAGCTGGTGCGAACACATGAAGTTAATTTTTATTACAACAATATTTATTTTTTTATAACATTTCTAACTTATTTTCTTTTGGTTGGTCTCAATACTTTGCAGCTGTATATACCGTTGAGTTTCAAAAACGTGGATTACCACATGCACACATTTGTTTGTTTATGGCTGCTGGTTATAAGCTTCCTACAGTTGACCATATTGACAAGTTCATTTCAGCAGAGATACCGAATAAAGATGAAGAGCCAGAATTGTATGAACTTGTACATGAATTTATGATTCACGGTCCTTGTGGTCCTTTGAACATGAATTGTCCGTGTATGGTCAATGACAAATGTTCAAAAAACTTCCCAAAAAATTTCCAGAATGAGACTTCTATTGATACTGAAGGTTATGCATTGTATAGACGCAGAGATAATGGTTCGTTTGTAGAAAAGTCTGGTGAGCAATTAGATAACAGATATGTTGTTCCATATAACAAGACACTTCTTAAAAGATACCAGGCTCATATCAACGTTGAATGGTGTAACCAAGCTGGATCCATTAAGTATTTATTTAAATACATTAACAAGGGTCCAGATAGAGTTACTCTTAATTTTGTCGAAAGCAAGAAAGTACCCGGTGAAGACAAAGTTGTTGATGAAGTCAAAGGATTTTATGATTGTCGTTATATTTCTGCGTGTGAGGCTTCATGGAGAATATTCTCATATGATGTTCATTACAGGTCACCTCCTGTAATGAGACTACCTTTTCATCTACCTGGTGAACAAAGAATTGTTTTCGATCCTACGCAAGACATTGACGACGTTCTCAATAAACCCTCTTGTGCTTCCTCTATGTTTTTGGGTTGGATGGAACGCAACAAAATTGATGCCAATGCAAGGCAACTAACTTACATCCAATTCCCTTCACAATATGTTTGGAAAGCACAAGAACGAAAATGGGAGGTTAGGCAAAGAATAAAGTCAATTGGTCGAATTCATTCAGTTCCTGCTTCTGTTGGCGAAGCTTATTTTTTGAGAATGCTTTTGAATAAGGTTAAAGGACCAACATCATTTCAAGATATTCTTAAAGTTGATGGGAAAGTACAATCATCTTTTAGGGATGCATGCTACGCAATGGGACTCCTGGATGATGATACAGAATATGTTGAAGCAATAAAGGAAGCGGCTTTTGCAGGTTCTGGCCCTTATCTCAGAAACTTATTTGCAACTCTTTTAGCGTCCAACAGTTTGTCAAGACCTGACATTGTGTGGGAGGAAACATGGAATTATTTGTCTGATGACATTTTACGCAAGAGAAGAATAGATTCAAACTGTCCAGGTTTTTAACTTTTTTTAATATATTATTACTTTAAAATAGATTTTCTAGAATTTTTTGGACATATACTAAATTGTAATGATTCATAATTATTAGGAATGTAAATTATGCTAATTTTAATGGTTCCACATATTCAATTATTAATTTTATTTGTTAATTTTATTCTATATATTCCATTCTAAGACATTTTTTTCCCAGATTTGATCCTTTCAGACGACGAACTTAAGAATTTATCTTTGCTTGATATTGAGAAGTTCTTATTGCGTAATAGTTGCAGTCTACGACATTTCGTAGGTATGCCATATCCTGAGAATGAGTTTCTATCATTATTAGACAATCGTCTTATTTGTGAGGAGTTGGGCTATGACTCAAACAGTTTGGTTGAAGAATTTGATTCTCAGTTCTCTTCTTTAACAGATGAACAAAAAAATATTTATAATTGTGTAATTAAATCTGTTGAGGAAAAAAAAGGAGGGGTTTTTTTTTGTTTATGGTTACGGTGGTACGGGTAAAACATTCCTATGGAAGACTCTATCTTCATCCGTAAGATGTAAAAGAAAGATTGTTTTGAATGTTGCTTCGAGTGGTATCGCTTCTTTGCTATTGGCCGGTGGTAGGATAGCACATTCCAGGTTTCGTATTCCTATAAACCTAACTGAAGATTCTATGTGCTTCATACCACCTAATAGTGATGTTGCACAACTGGTTAAACAAACTGACTTGATTACATGGGATGAAGCACCCATGACTCATAAACATGCTTTTGAAGCACTAGATCGAAGTTTAAAAGATGTATTTGGTGTACATTCTGATGAGTCGTCTGATTTGTTATTTGGTGGAAAGGTTGTTGTGTTTGGGGGTGACTTTAGGCAAATTCTACCAGTTGTACCAAATGGAACTCGGCATGACATTGTTAATGCCTCTTTAAGTTCATCATACATTTGGCACAAATGCACTGTTTTAGAGTTAACAAAAAATATGAGGTTGCTTTCTGGAAGCTGCAGTTCTGATATTGAGGAAACTAAAAAGTTTGCATCTTGGCTTCTGTACATAGGAGAAGGAAAGGTTGATACAATAAGCGATGATCAGGATGTTATTTTGATACCTGATGACTTACTTATTTCCCAATCTTCGGATCCTGTTTCTGATTTGATAGCCTTTGTTTATCCTTCACTTTTGGATAACATCCACATTCCGACTTATTTTCAAGATCGAGGTATATTGGCACCGAAGAATGAAGTTGTTCATGAAATTAATGATATATTACTTTTAATGTTTCCCGGTGACGAAGTTGAGTATCTAAGTTCGGATAGTGTTTGCCAGTCTGAAGATGTTAACAAACAGGTTGATGAAAGATTAGTTTCTCCTGATGTCCTGAATGGTCTTAAGTTTTCTGGAATACCAAACCATCGTTTGGTTTTGAAAGTTGGCGTTCCCGTAATGTTACTCAGAAACATTGATCAGAAAAGCGGTTTGTGCAATGGGACAAGGTTACAAGTTGTTAAAATGAGAAAACGTGTCATTGAAGCGAAAATCATATCAGGAAGTAACATTGGAATGCGAACTTTTGTTCCAAGAATTACTTTATCCCCCTCAGATAAGAAAATTCCTTTTAAATTTAACAGAAGGCAATTTCCACTTGCTGTTTCTTTCGCAATGACAATAAACAAAAGTCAAGGACAATCCTTATCCAGAGTTGGGTTGTATTTGAAGGATCCAGTTTTTTCACACGGGCAGTTGTATGTTGCGCTTTCAAGAGTAAGAAGTCGAGATGGACTGAAGATAGTTATAGTAGATGAAAATGGTGAATTGACGAACAAAACATCAAACGTTGTGTACAAAGAAGTCTTTCAGGATTTATGAATAATGTGAGTAATTTTGATGCAATTTTTTACTTATCTTTATTGACGTTATGTATATACAACTTCAATAATAAAGTATTATTTGAAACTTTTTTTTGTGTGCTTTGAACAGTGCGTTGCCATTTGTCAATAAAACAAGTTATGTACTAATTACAATTACATTAAAAATAAAAATATGATAAAAAGTCATTTACAAAAACACAATGTATTCATACCTTTTGTTATTTTTTGTTAAAGTTTATACTTTGGTTGAGTACTGATCATAATAGGTAATCGGTTTTCATTACTAACGTTACTTATAGCTTACAAAAAATATCCACTTTGACATGAAAATCATAGTTATATATTAGTTTTAATTTTAATACCCATTTAATATCAACGCATGACGTTTGGCTAAGAATGCTATTGTGTTGTTAGTTTGTTACTTTCAATTTTAAAGCATATTCCAAATAGAGTAGGTAATAAAGTATTATATTTATAATGACATTGGATATAAGTTTATCTATTATTTAAAAATTAAGGTATTTTTATTGACCTAGCAATAATTTTATAGTTGCTTGTCAAAAACTAGACGGCAACGCGCAATTGAAATGTGTTTGTTGTGCAGGGCCGGAGGGACAAGGGATGAAGGGGATGTTGATGATATTCGGAACGCGTTGAGGGAGGCCGAAGAAATATGGGTTTGATATTTACACAGTTTAGAACAATCATGATTCATATTAACACACAAAGAAAGAGATAGTTATGCATCAATTGTTGTTTGTAGTTGATTTATTATGTATGAATTGACTACTGTATTGAAGCATTCTTATAACATATTTTTTTTATGTTGTTTCAACTTGACTAGCCTTTATTTTTATTTATGTGCTCTAATAAATAAAAATAGTCAATTCATGTCAATTTTAAGATGGCATACAAAAGGTCACAAGGTAAACAACTATCTTTTTGTCAAATCCTTCCCTTTATGCCCCTATGTGCAACATTTGATTACAATTGTACAAATGACTAATGCGAGTCATTAACTTATGCTTAATGAACTAAATAAGAAATTGATGGTTATGTCTAACATATTAATGGCCAATAAACCATCAAAAGTATATTCATAACCTTATCACTTTATCAAAATGTGTATATACAATACATCTTGATGATTATTTTGTGTGATATGCATAACTATGTGGAAGTTTCATCATGGTATTAATTCCTTTTGTGCTATATTTGGAGCACTCACCTCCATTTTATCATGCTTATTTTGCAATGACGGTATCACGCCACGGGTAATCTCTTCCGTGATGCTCGCTCGTTTGACATTTCAGCCTATTTTTAACTAGCAAATTTTATAACAGTGATCAAGTTGCAAATTTTTGCCCCGCAGCAAACGCGCGGGTTTCTCACTAGTATTATTGAAGTAGAAAATATTTCAAGTCATAATGTTTTTGTTGTCTTTGGTATCTAGGTAGTATGCAGACAAATATTTCAAGTTTCTATCAAAGACAACGACCATCAAACATTGAATCATCATCTTCAACAAGTAAACCCTTGAAAGTAGATTTGGATGATCTTCCATGGGATCCTTCCGAAAGGAAACCAATTTCATCTTATCACCCCAGTCAAAAAGATGAAATTAGACGGGCGTATTTGCTTAGAGGTCTATGTTAACCTAAAGGGAAAAAGGAAGATTTTCCACAATCACTAATTGGTAATGGTGATAAGTTGAGACGTTTTAATCCAAAATGGTACACAGAAAAGCATGGAAATTGGTTGGAATATAGTGTCAAAACAGATAGAGTTTATTGCTTATATTATTACTTGTTTAGGGAAACTGGACAAAATGATGCATTTGTGACTGAGGGGGTACAATGTTGGCATAAGAAAGAAGAAAAATTAAATGGTCATGCCGGTATATGCAATAGTTTGCACAGGAAAGCAGTTCAAAAAGGGGAAGACTTACTTAAAGAAGACCAATCTATACATGTGGCCCTTGACAAAAAAAACAGATAAAGAAAGAAAAGAATATAGAACCCGGTTAAGTGCTTCGACTTTAGTTACTAAAGGATTGTTGAATGGTGGCCTATCTTTTCGGGGTCATGATGAGTCTAAAGAATCCTTGTATAGAGGACATTTCATAGAACTTTTAAAATTGTTCGGACAAATAAATGAAGAAATTGGTAAGGTCATATTAAGTAATGCTCCAGCGAATAACCAAATGATAGCTCCATCAATACAAAAAGATATTATTAATTGTTTTGCAGAAGAAGTGTTAAAGATGATATTTGAAGAACTTGGTGATGATGTCTTTTCTATTTTAGTTGATGAATCAAGGGATGTTTCTAAAAAGGAACAAATGGCTGTGGTTTTAAGGTATGTTGATAAATTGGGTTTTGTGAAGGAACGATTTATTGGTCTTGTTCATGTTATGGAAACAACTGCTTTATCTCTTAAATCTGCACTTGATGGATTATTTGCTCGCTACAATTTGAGTTTGGGTAGGGTTAGAGGCCAAGGATATGACGGTGCAAGCAACATGTCCGGTGAGTTTAATGGTTTGAAAGCTTTGATTTTGAAAGAAAATTCTTCAGCATATTTTGTTCATTGTTTTGCTCACCAACTTCAACTTGTTTTCGTGGCAATTGCAAACAAACATCTTGAAATTTGTAAGTTTTTTAAAGAAATATCAGAGTTAATAAATGTTGTTAGTGCATCTTGCAAACGAATAGATTTGCTAAGAGAAAATCAAAGAGAGACTTTGGGATTGAACCCGGAAGTTGAAACCGGATGTGGAAAAAATCAAGAGCTATCACTTGCAAGAGCTGGGGATACACGTTGGAGCTCTCACGAAAAAACACTTCTTCGTTTGCTTGCTTTATATCCTTGTGTTATTGACGTGCTTGAATATATAGAAACTGAAGGATCCGATGATGGTCAGAGAAGTCAAGCAAATGGACTTCAATTGTACATGAAAAGTTTTAAGTTTGTATTTTATTTACATTTGATGAAGCATATCTTGGGAGCTACTAACTCATTGTGTGTCGCTCTTCAAAGAAAGAATCAAGATATTATTAATGCAGTTGAGCTAGTTAGATCAACCAAAGAAGAATTGCAAAGGTATCGACTTGAAGGCTTTGACTCACTTTTGAAAGATGTTACATCCTTTTGTGAGAAATATGATATTGAGACAATTAACATGGAAGATGAGTATGTTGACCCAAAAAGTAAAAGAAGAAAGACCAACATCACCAATCGTCACCATTTTGTGGTTAATAATTTCAACACGGTTCTTGATTTGCAAATTCAAGAGCTTGGAAACCGTTTTAGCGAGGTAACCACTAACTTGCTTATATGTATGAATTCTTTGAGCCCGTGTTGCAATTTTAGTGCATTTAATAAGCTAAATTTGCTAAAGTTGGCGGAGATGTATCCGTATGATTTTACTTTTGATGAAAAAGACCAACTTATTTATGAACTCGGCCACTACATTAGTAATGTGAAAAAAGATAGTCGTTTTGACAACCTCAATGGGATAAGTGATCTTGCCAAAAGGATGGTGGAAACAAAAAAACACATTGATTATCAGTTGGTGTATCGTTTAATAAAGTTGTCACTAGTTCTACCAGTTGCAACGGCTAGTGTTGAAAGAAGTTTTTCTTCAATGAAGCATGTGAAGACGGACTTACGTAATAGGATGAGTGATGAATACATGAACGATTCTTGCATTTGTTACATTGAAAAGGAGCTCCTACAACAAGTTTCGATCGAGAATGCAATGCAACGTTTTCAAAAGATGAAAACTCGTAGGGAACAACTATAGGTATTGTATTTTATTTTTCAAGACTATCATATTTATTTTACGTATTTTAAATTTCTAATGACGATGTTTTTTTCATTATTGTATTGTATTTTTATTATGTGATGAACTTAACCCGACCCAAACCGTCAACCCGACCCAAATTTTTTATGTTCGGTCATTAGAATTGGAGCATTAACAAAAGTGAACCCCCTGAATAAAATTCCTGGATCCGCCACTGCCTTCGATACTAATGTCTTTCAATTTATATCCTGCCGCTGCTCGTGTTCTGCCCTTTGATAATATGCCGCTATATAATGTCGGTTCATCCATATATAATGTCGCCGCCTTCTTCATCTGTTGTAGGGTTTTTTTTATTTTCTAATTTTCTTGCGTTGACTTTTGCATGGCCCACAATTCACGAGCCTACAATCCTTCATCACCTTTTTTAGTTATTATTATTATTATTATTATTATTATACTCCAAGCTCGCATCTCGGGTGTTTTTGGCTCGACCAAAATTCCTCGTTTACGTTTCAACGTCCATGAACACCGGCTCTCAAGTGTTGGTGTCTCGATTAAAATTATTTCATTTTGCGCTCATTTTCTCCAAACACCTATAAAATAATAAAATAAATAAATACATAATAAAAATGACACGAAACAAATAAAAACATGACCAAGTAATATACAAAATACATAGGAAAAGAGATGTGTTTTGCAACACATCATGGCGTCACGCGATGGCTGAAGAGTTTGATGCACTTGTTCGGAACGGGACATGAACTTCTGTTCTTGTGTTGGAAAAACTAATGTTATTGATGCAAAGTGGGTTTACAGGATTAAAAAGGATGCACATGGAAATGCCACTGGTTATAAGGCAAGACTTGTTGCCAAAGGTTTTAACCAAAAACCTGGTACCAGGAAACTTTTGGTCTTGTTGTCAAAGCAATAATACGGGTTCTTTTGTCTCTCGCAGTGACTAATCAATGGTATCTTCGACAGTTAGACATTCAAAATGTTTTCCTTCACGCATAGTTATCAAAGGCGTTAGGCGCACTCAAGGCGCATAGGCCTCGCCTTGGGCCTAGGCGCAAAGCGCAAAAAAAGCGAGGGCTTGAGAAAAAAAAAAAAAACGCACTTAAATAAAAAAATAATAAAATATATTATGTATTAAAAAAATAATACTGTTTTTCAAACAATATAAACAAATACTATTATATAATATGTAGTATCATCTAAATAATACCAAAAATTCTAAACTAGTTGATATTAAAATGTAATTCCAAAACTTAAATGAGTCGAACTAATTTAAGTTGTCTAGATAGTTAGAAACATGAATGTACATCCCTTTGCTTCTTTGAATTAGACCTTGTCAGACCCAAATTGTCTTATTAACTCACTTTTCCTTTATTTACATACATAAAAAAACCTTTATATACAACCAAAGAGTAGTGTAGAAACAATTAATTTTTAACATCTAATAAAAGCAAAAAACAGAAAAAAGAAAAACCCTAACAAAAAATCAAGAAAATGATCAAACGTGAAAAAGGAGGAAAAGTCAGAAAAAGGCTAAGCAGTTAATGCGGTAAAATGTCGGATATCGGTGAAGGACCGATATTTGAGATATAGGTTATTGCGGTGAGATATTGGTGGGATATCGGCAATTTTTATATAATGCAAAATCCATATATGTAGCAATTTAACACTAACAATTCAGTATACTCTACTACCATTAACAAATTAACCTTTTACAACTTGCCAAACACTAACAATTGTAGCAAGTGGGAACTTGTTAAGACTTAAACACTAATATTTAACACTAGTTATTAACAATTAAGACTTAAAACAGTACTAAGAACTATAAGAAGTAAGAAAAATGGAAGAACTAAAAAGAAAAACACCAATATCGGGAATATCAGTGATATATCAGTCAAATATCGGTAAAATATCGGCCAATATCGCCGATAATATCGGTACAAAATATCGGTCAAAATATCGGTACCAATATATCGGTTGATGACCAATAACCGAGATATCGGTGATATATTACCGACATATCGGCCGAGTTAACTACTTAGGAAAAAGGAACTCCTTTACTACTACAACACTCTATCTAGCTACTCAATTCACTAGTACCACCCACTCCTACTTAAAGACTGCAACACTCTTTCTTTCTTTACTATTTCAACACACTATCTTTCTATTCATGTTCTTTCACAGCTAGCTCTCGTTCTTTTTTTTTTCTTTTCCTATTGCAACTCAAAAAAACTCCATGAAAGAAGAAAAGATCAACCATGTCCTTGGTTTAAAAAAAGCAAAGGCCTTATTTGTGTGAATCAGACTTATTCAAACCGAAATGTGGCCGGTTTTGCAGAAGCTTGTCGGAATCTGGCTGTAGTGGCTGGAGCGCGCCTTTGACTGCACGAGGTGGTTTTGGTGCGCCTCGCCTGAAAAAAAACGCCTAGGCGCAAGAAGCGAGCGCTTTTGACAACTATGCCTTCACGATGAACTAAAGGAAACAGTCTACTTACGAAAACCGCGGGGTTTCATTGAAAATTTTAAACCCAATCATGTTTGCTTGCTGCATAAATCTCTATATGGCCTAAAACAGACACCATGAGCATGGTTTGAACACTTAGCACAACATTACATTATCTGGGCTTTACTACTTCCAAAACATATCCCTAGCTTTTTATACCTGAAGACACAATACCTTAATTTATGTATTGGTCTATGTGGATAACATTATAGCTACGGGGAACCACACAAAAGCTATTGACAGTGTCATTGGAAAATTGGACACCTTATTTGCAGTCAAAGATCTGGAAGACTTGCATTATTTTCTGGGTATTTAGAGGGTCTTTGGGATTGAGTTTCAAAACAACTTATTGACTTATTGGCTTTTTCAAAAAACCCACTAAGTCAATAAGCTGTTTGTGTAACCCAAAAGCACTTTTTGTTTTGGCTTTTTAAGGGTGGAAAAGTTGTTTTTGAAAAGTTAGAAATCCTGGCTTTTGACTTTTGAAACAAAATTACAAATTTACCACCCATACAACCAATATTCACAATAAGTTAAGCGAAACACTTAAAAAAAACGACTATCTATTGACTTTTTGACGTTTCTCATCCCAAAATCCAAACACTTTTTTTAAAACTCTTCTACAAAAAGTCATAAGCCAATAAGCACTTTAGACTAAAAGCACTTTTACATTTCCAAACTCAATCCCAAACACCCTCTTAAGTTGTTCGTCATGGCAGCAGCTTAATCTTATCTCAACGGAAATTTATTTCTGACTTGATTCACAAAGCTAGATTATCTGACTGCAAGTTTGTTTCTTCAACTATGAGCACATCCCAAATTCTCACCGTCGGTGATAGCCCACTTCTTGTTGATCCACATAAATATCATCAAACTGTGGGCACCCTTCAGTATGCATCATTATCCAGACCTGACACAACTTTCGCAGTAAACAAAGTGTGTTAGTTCATGCAGACTCGGATTGAAAATCACTGGTCGGCTAATTCTACGTTATCTCAAAGGTACCTCCCATTTTGGTCTTTTTAATTACTCGCCATAACCTGGTTCAACTCTTCATGCCTTCGCTGATGTCAACTGAAACACCACTTTGCGCGCCTTTCCTGATGCTGATTGAGCCAGCTTTCCAGATGACCGTCAGTCCACGAAGGAGATAGAATGCTCGAAAACAATGTGCAATGCCTCACTCTTCTACTGAATCTGAATATAAAGCTCTAGCTGACACTATTGTTGAATTAACATGGCTAGAGGCTCTTTTACAGCAACTTGGTATCATCTCAAAAGGTTACACCTACACTTTGGTGTGATAGTTTAGGCGCTACGTATTTGTCTGCTAATCCGGTGTTCCATGCCCGCACAAAGCATGTTGAGTATGATTATCACTTTGTTCACAAGAAAGTTGCTCAAGGATAACCACAAATTCAGTTTATCTCTACACATGATCAAATAACCTATGTGTTCACTAAATAATTGTATTGCACTATTCGTACTAGCACAGGTGGAATGTTGGTTTTAGACAGCTTCAGTTTCGGAGTGGACAAATGGTTTTCTAGTTTCTACCATATCATAATCATGTATTAGTTATTGGATAAAAAATCTGTTATCTACTAGCCTATTTCTCACCTTTGTCAAATTTGTGGTACATGATGACGGTGTGTTAATTGTATTTTAAGTTCATATGCAAGATATGTCTTCAGTAAAGATGTACAAAATACATATTCCTGTGAATTGGTTGTTATATGTGTTAATGGATAACTACACACAAAATACATCCTATCGATATGTCTAACGACATCTTGTGATATGGGAGGTGAGATATAGTATCAAGTCATAAAGGCAAACCAGTGAACATAGTTAGTGACTAGCGCTCGCCTGCATGTGTCCTCCGGTCAACTGTCTTCAAATATTGAACATCATCACCCTTGCCCTTGTCTCAACCACATAAGACAACCGCTTGCCTAATTAAAAAAAAAAAAAAAAAAAAAAAAAAAGCATCAGCTAAGAAATATACTTCAGATTGTTGTTTCAAATGTAATGTAAATGTTCTTTAGGGATAATGGATTTTGGGATTTTGCTGTCACCATTTGAAGGTAATAATGCAGCTGGTGCGGTAACAGGTTCTAACGAGCCCAGCCTTTTGAGAAATCCGTCTAATAATAAACCGATAATATTGTCAGCTAGTTCAAAAGTTTCTCCTGCTATATATGTGCTCATAGTTGAACTCTCTGCCACACAAGTCCTTGCTTCTTGCATGCTCATTTTCTCAAATATTTGAGGAATCAACAGTTTTGAGAGCATGATTGAGCTTTCCTGTGATGAAAACATTCTTTCAACACTGAACTGAGCGACCAATACATACACTCCAATTTTCATTTTCAACTTACCTGCCACAAAAGATCTGCATGATCGGTTCTAAGCACCGACAATATCTTTTCCGCTTCAATGAAGAAACAAAGTACCACAGAATCAGTAATAGTGTCACATATGTAAGGCTTCCCAATCAGCACCTCATACAAGCCAGAGTACTTCCCTGTGCAAATGTTGGATTGAAAGAGGGCTTTCTCTTGCTATCGCACTGTTGAAAGTAAATAGTTTGTTGAAATTGAACCATTGTTGGATGATTATAATCAAGTAAATTATTGTTTAATTAGAGAATCGAATATAAAAGTCAAACTGTGACAAAAAGAAAGTCAAAATTGTAAAACTTTGTGTCTGTTTAGTTTAGTTGTGTCGTTTAGATTAGAACGGTTATTTAAGTATTCCCCACCCTGTTCTTCGACATGAGTCACTGCACAAATCTTGTGCATACTCAAACATCATGTTCATCCCAGGTTTGATCCAGATTATTATTCGATCCCCGGGCCCTCAACCATGACATGCAAATGCTTCTTCACAAATTCGTTTAACTTAATAATGCAAATCCCAACAATAATTACCTTGACCACACCTTTAGAAATCAGCCAAATGCCATTTGGGTTTGATCCCTCCCTGTACAAAGGCACACCATGTAGTTTCATCGCCTCCTTGGTGTTGCCCATGATTTGCTCACGCACGGCGGCGGGAATGGATCGCAACAAAGGATTTGCACTAATCAAATCATGTGCTTTTGGGATTTTAACCAAAGGAAGATTTCGCACAAGTTTCTCCAAGTCATTCTGTGTCGAAGAACCAGATTTCAGTACATTCGGAATATGGAAACATATCAGTAGAAAACTGTGAGTAATACCTGGACAGCATCATGAAGGTGAACCAGTTCCATCTGCCCCAATAATCCAACCCTTTCAAGATCTTGAACATATGCAGACAGATGATGAAGCACTGAACACCCCACTTGTCGTGTTTTCACAACATGCAAAACCTAAAAAACCACCTGGTTACTTTTTTTTTTTAAATAAAATCAACATGCATATATTCTGTAACCAATATATGATAAGACTGTACATTCAACTTACCTCTGGAAAAGTAAGACGCGCATCTTCCAGGAATTTTTTGGCTTCTTCTCCTTCTTTCTCGCTCTCATTAATGATTGCCAAAGCAATTTCACTATCACCTAAGATGAAAGTTGCAGGTATGATAATTTGCCAAATGATTAACAAACCTAACAAATTGTTTTTTTAAGGATGTAAATGAACTATATGCATGCACCTACTTAACCAACCTAACATATTATGCTCATTTGCTCAATGTGAATCTTGGTTTTTAAAAGTGAGACGCATCAAGGCTATAAGGTCCAGAGCCAAAGGACGAGGCACAAATCACTGCATCATGTACGAGACACGCAACTCGCAAGGTATTTAACTTTTTTTTTCTCATAGGTTCCTAGCATTACATGCCCAAATTTTAGATATAAGAAAGCTCTATTTATGACTTAAAATATAGATATCTAGATGTACAACCTAAAAAGCTATGAGTACAAGTGTACAACATACAGATGCAAAAAATCTTCCCATAAGCCTTTTTACCTGCACCTCAAGCAATCAGAAGAGCTGGTGCTTGTGCCTAAGTGTGCCTCGCGCATGGATGAGTTTTTTAAAATCAACAATTTGATACCAAAAAAAAAACATATATATTAACAGTCAATCTCTAAGATGATTGTTACCCATGAATTCATGTAGTTGCTGACGTGCACTCCTATGCGCATGGAGAAAGGCAACTGATATGTAACACGCAAATTTCAACCTTTCAACTGTGAAGTAGGTGACAAGTTTCTGGGGAAACCAGCTAGTTTGCAGAAACTTATAATAGTTAGGGAATTGAACATTCGCTTTCAACCCATTCCAATCACTCAGTGGTCCAAGCGAAACCAAGTCAAGTGCTCCATCCACAGATTGCATTAAAATGTTTGCTGCAGATTGGTTAATTCTTCTGTCAACAAGCATTCCTCGATAAGCAGTTTGCACACCTAACAAATGAAACACACTTCGCCATTAGTTAGAGAACCTTGAGACATCGTGATAAGAGAAAAAGTAAAACCAGAACACGAGTAAACGAAAAATATAACAAACAAATAAAACCATAAATCAATTGAGAGGAAAATCAGCTCTCTATCGATTTACTTTAATATATAAGGGAAAATAAAAATATTATTAAGACACGTCGAATACTAAAAGTATAAAATACTACGAATATTGTACATCGATAATAATAATAATAAACATGACTTTTCACATCACTTTCATGGTCTTAGATATCTAGAAATGCTCAAGGTATGAAACTGAAAGGTAACACTCCTAATACCAGCTGATTTACTGAGCAGAATACGACTAACTAAAACATGAAAGGGAAAAAGGACTTGATATAAGATATACCAATAGAGAAGTTCCGGTATTCATAATGCAATATTGGCTTCTAATATGACCATCACAAAAGAAAAAAACCTATACAATAAGAGTACTAAGCCACACAAATGATGGATTGGATTGGATCATTATGATCCGGTCAATTGGTGACCCGGTCCGACTAAATGGATCATGGTCCAATCCAATGATCTGATTGATCCCCTCTCCCACTCCATACCTACGATAAAAAATCAAAACATCACCTAACTGAAAAACAAAATTAAATAAAAATTCATATAAAAACACTTTTTTTTTTTTTTTGTAAAATGAGTGGGGATGGGGCAAGGATCAAATTTTAATACTGAAAAATATAAGTAACAATTTTGTGGCTGGGTGGAGTGGGGGCACCAGGGTAGGCAACTGGTGTCAATTTTTCATAGAAGAAAACAATATTTTGGGGTGAGAGACTGGGAATGGGTCAAAACTTCAATCTCAAAAACAAAACAAAAAGTTTATTGTTTTATCTTTATTTTTTTGGGTGTGGGGTTGTGGTGGCAGTTATAATGGTGATGAGCGGTTATGACGATCGTTAAGGAACGAAGGTGACTCGAAACTCTAAATGTGTTTATCCCGTTCTTTATATGTCTAAATGAATTGATCCAAGTACTGATCTGCTGGCTCCCCTATTTGACTGGTTGATATGTCTTTTAATCCATTGGATCATATTAATGGATTAATTAGATCAGATCTGACCCATCGACATAGAGCACCCAATAAATACTATAAAAATAAAGACAAAACTAAGTCGAGCTAGAACACTCACTACACATAAACTTCTAAATATGAAGTCTATATTAGAAGGAACCAAGTTGGATACAAGCAGTCACCAACATTATACGAGGTATGATATTAAACCACAACTGATTATTTAAAAGTCTAAACTTAATGTAAGCCTGATAAATCTATTCCTTAGACTTGAGTCTAAATCCTATGGGAACTTTGTAAGATACAGAATAGGCCGAACATAGATTTGTGAGTTAAAAAATTACTTGCCATTTAGGAGCAGAACGCGTATATCGGATAAATGCATGTGCTGCACAAAGTTATTACTCTCTGATGCAGTATGAGGGTGGATATGTTCTTCATCTGTGTTATTCAAGCATGTAAAGTATTTCTTGATAGTCGACCAATCAGCAGCAGGTCCCAATTCCTCATCATCTCCAAGATCACCAAATACCTCTTGTGCTTTTGTCATCATTCGACACTTGGTGTAATGTAGTATACGCCTCTACAACAAAAATGAAAGTAGCTTACAATACAACAAACAACAACCGTACCCATTAAATCCCTAGCAAAGTCATCAGCAGGGTCTAGGGAGAGTGGGATGTAGGCACACATTAACTCTATCAGAGGCTAAAAATTATGTAACACTTACTGATACCATGTAAGTAGAAATGAGCTGAAGGTTTTTTTTTTTTTTTTTTCCTTTTCATAGCAATTTACATACAGTGAAACTAGATTAGGAATTCAAAAAATCACTCTCATGATTCGAGTAATCAAATGATACCAAACAAAAAAAATCCCTTGACTTTTTGGATGTATACCTTAGCTATTGACAACTTATCCATTTCTAGTATCCGCAAAACAAACTGAGTAGTTGATCCATTTATAATAAGTGTTAAAAACACGATCCCGCCTGTGAAGAACACAAACTGCAGGAACAGAGAGACAATTAGAGATAACCGGAAGTCTTGAAAAATTAAATCATTCATCAACTTCATGTGCATATATATTATTACTGAAGGATTAAATGTAGCATATCATTTGCTCAAGATATTTACAGACATAAAGATGGGATGTCGAAAAGAGTACCAAAGTTCCTGTTTCACGATTGATGTATGCTGAAGTGTCACTCGATTGCTAAAAAGAACATAGGAGGCATTCACAAGTAGCCATTAGGAATTTAGAAAAATATACAATAAAACATTAATCAATGAGTTTGAAGAAATAATGTAGGAGAACTTGCCTTAAGTGAGAGAGAAAGAGATAATGCAACAGCACCCCGTAAACCAGACCAAACAATAACAATAGCTTCTTTCCAATCTAATCCATAACCAAAATAACACAGAAACGGATACAGTGATCCAACTACTACAACCCGTGCCAATTGTACCAAAACGTAGAGGAGGATGAGGTACCCCCAAGCATTTTCTGCGACAGATAATAAAAAATATTGTCATGCCAATGAAGAACATAACTAAATGCAAATAAAAAAGTAGATTCGCAAATAAATAGTGTCAGTTGTGGTACGCTTTATTTTTTCAATGAAAATATTATCCCACCTTTAAACAAGTGAGTATTAAACATGCAGATAACAGAAGCATCTCATGGTTCATTAATAGCAAACTCCCTATTTGACTCTTGGACAGTGGCGAAGCTTGAAGATCAGCTTGGCGGGGTCCGAACTCAATTTTTTCGTATCGATAAGGGCCGGAAGATCAAATCGGTGGGGTCAGGACTCAATCCATATAAAAATTACCTACGAAAATCGCAAACTTCCACCATTGAGCCAAAAAACGGAGGGGGCGGGGCACCCCTTGGCCCTCACTAACCTTCGCCACTGCTCTTGGAGATCTGCATGGAAGAATAACCATCACAAAAGATCCCCATGAACTCAACTGATGAATACCACAAGTCTCCTAGTCAAATACAAAGACAAGTCGGTTTAAAAATGCGTTGAGTCATAGCTTGATGCTCAAGAGTCAAGACACTCAACATATCATTCCTTCCTTCGCCATACTACTCTCCATGAGATAAGGCTTCCTTCATTGAATACAATGAGTTCAATATCCAACAAATCTTAATCCTAATCATAATGTGACGTCCAATGAAATACGCACACACATGTTATATGTATATGTATGTGTGTGTACGTGTGTACGCCTACCATTCTAGATAATCTCTTATCTATAAAGGACATCGAACAAGTACATCAATCGTTCCATCACCAAGTGACATTCTCAAAGGAGGGTATGCAACATGACAAAGAAAACTAACAAGCAAGAAGGCTAAACTAAGAGAACAAACCTTGGTGCGTAAGGATGTTGTTACTCCCAAGGATGCCTTCAGCTATAACCACTCCACTACAAAGAAAAAATGTTAAAAAGATCTCATCTGGGTGTAAGCATTGTGCTTTGTCCTTGTAATTTATCTCTATGAATACTATTTTATCTTATTAGGTCACGTTTCAAATGCATGTGCGAAGAAGGTTTTCTTTATCATGAAAGAAATTAATTTATTGAAACGCGTCTAGCACATTCTGGCAATGCGTGAGGAATTGTATACTCCAAAAACAAAAATGTTTGCTCATAAAAACTATTCTTTGTGGTTCTCTTGCTTGCCTAACAGCTGGTCTCAGTACGCAAAATGTAGCACAAAAACTAGATTAAAATATTACAGGCACACCTCAAGATGAAGATAAGTGTATTAGCAATATACGCCACCATTTCCCTGCAGTACAGCATGAGGAAGACCTAATTAAATTATAAACAGTAACACCAAAAACACGGTATTCACAAGCCAAAAGAAAAAAAGTACGAAAATACCAGAAATGATGCAAGTTTTGTAGTCGTTCGCCCCTGAAAGCAGTTCTAGCGATTGAAGCATAGAACCTGTTGAAATAAAGTTTCTATTCGGTTAAATAAAGTTTGCATTCCAGGTGAAAACGCAGCTTCCAAAAGTATAGCAGACCGTTAAAACAATTCAACTTACATTCCCAACGTCATTACAGTTAACACTCCTGAAACATCAGCACCTTCTTGAGCCTGTCACATGGGCAATGCAATAGTTTCCATGAAGCACCAAAACAACATTATCGATGTAGTTATCCTTATCCTTGTAACGCAATTAATTAAGTTATGATGTCTGTAATGTAGTTATAGATGGGTTATATAAAGAGATATTTATCCATCGGTATATTTTATAACAACATTATGCAGTGTGTTCAGTATACCAGTATTAATAGTGTCAGTGAGTTTACGAAGTTACATACCATATAGTAAGAAAGGTAGCTCACAGCAAGAGTTAATGTAATTTATACCACTATATCATCAAACATAAATCCAAGCCACATGTAAGACCCCAGACCAAATGCCATACCTATTCCTACACTGGAAAAGGAGATAATATTATCAAACCAACGATAACCAACCTCCATATTACAAAATTGAAGGTATAAGTGTATAACACTTACGCTCCAAGAGACGCAGTTGCAAAGAACTTGACTACGGTACCCCAGCCGAAGCTTGATCCAGTTACCATTCGGAAAAAGAACATATAGATGATGATTGACACCCTGAATGTGCAGAATGCAACTTTAGTGATGAACAAGTCGGTAATCAAAATAATTGTTAAACAAAATCTGCTACATGAGATCCAATGAGAAAATTACATACATGTCATGTTAAGAAGGTAAATAGAGGTAAATAGTTGATACCCGTCATTCATCACCGATTCTCCTTCTATAATAGTACTTAGCTTTTTGCTTGCACCAAGCTCTTCAAAAAAGCAACCACCGCAACAGGATCAGTAGCACCTAAAAGTCCTCCAAGCAGCAATGAGGTCTTCCAGCTCCAATTATATGGAAAAAATAGCTGCAGTTGTGATTCAGGTAGATACTCTTAAATCAAGGCAAATGATATCCTAAGCGAGAAAACAAAATAAACAAGTATGCACACAAACCTTCAAAGCTGCGCCAATAAAAAAAGTGGAAATCAGAACCCCGGGGCCGGCAAGAAGAACCATTTGTGCCATGCATTTCTGCAAAGGCATATAATTTATTTCTCCTTATTAAATCAAAATTCTTACATTAACAATAACACATATTACGTAAGAAACGACTGAGAATGATGATGATGATGATACTTACAACAGCTAAAATCAAAATTCTTGACCTTCTTACATAGGGAGGATCAAGTTAGTCAAAGAACAACCACCACCTTACCCGGTATAATCCCACCTATAGCCAAGCTACTGGTGGGGTATGGGGAAAGTGGTATGTAGGCAAGCCTTGCCTCTATCTCAAGGGATATAGAGGTTGTTGCCAGTGAGACCCCTAGTTCCAAAACCATATACAAGACATAAACCACATTGCATAGACACAAGCAGGCAATATCACGCATAGGTCCCACCAAAATAAACTAAAAGGCTAAGCTCCTAAGACACGAATCGAATACAAAATCAGACTATCCTCCTAACCTTAATCCTACGTCTCTACAAACTTCTATCCTTAATCCTACGTCTCTACGAACTTCTATCCATAGTCTTACGTCTCTACGAACATCAATCCTCCTAAATATTATGTAGAGGGAGGGAATAACCTTGATTTGATGCACATCCATTGTAAACGAACTTTCAAAAAGAAGAGCAGGAAGAAAAACAGCTAATAGAAGATCAGGATCAATATTTGCCCCTGCACACGAACCATATACACAACCTAAAGTACTCAATGCCATAACAGAAAAACATGTACAAAGCCATTTAACATAACTCAAAACGTAGCACGATAAGCCAACTTCATTCAACTTACAGATCCGAATTCCATCACCAACTTTTCCTAACCGATGGCCTGTTCCATATTCTGCAGCAAAAAGACTTTTTAAACAGGCAGCCTTTCACATTTCACGATTCAAAGAACATTATTGTAGGCAGCGAATTCGGTTAACTCTACTTCAAACTTTAATTTCTGTTTTCAAATGCCAGAGCAGCAGGCAAATGTCTCAACTTATATCTAGATGTTGCACAGCTCAAAAGTTTGTTCTCTATGTTTAAAAAAAATTCACCTTCTATTATGTATTACATTAGTCACTGGATGGATGTTGTCTGTTTACATGAGCTTCATTTTCCTGAATCTCTATAAATTTAAACTATTTTATCTGTTTATTGAATAGTTTTTGATAAGTATGCTGAAAATAAACATATCCAGAGAGTTAAAACTGGAAGTGTAAACAAGGTGAGCTGTTAGTGGGCTACTCTAGATCAGCTCGCTAAAAACTCGAATCGAGTCCGACTTAAACGAGCTCGAGCTTTTGTTGAGACTCGTTTAATATACGATCTCAAGCCAGAGCTTCACCTATCGAGCTCGAGCCGGCTCGCGAACCTAAACGAACTTTTTATTTATACAATTTCTATTTAATATATTAAATATATATTTGTAATATGATTTGTATTATATACAAAATAATGATAAAAATAACTAAATAATATACATTACAATTTATATAAAAGTTATAATTATAAATATATGTCGGCGAAGCTTGAACATTTGAATGGTGTTGGCCGAAAGTCACGAGACCCAAAAAAAATTTCAAATCGGTGGGGGCAGCACTTTGACAAAACCGGGGAATTATACACTCCAAAAATCGGTGGGGGCCAGGGCACCCCAACCCTCAATAAGCTTCGCCCATGTCAATAATTATAAATATATGTCAATAATTATGAAAATGTATGTAAGTAAAATAATCAATAAATAAGCCAAGCCGGAGCCACCTATACATTGAAAAACTACCGGCTAACCTAGCTCGAGCTTTAGAAATAAAACTCTAAACTAGCCGAGCTCTCTAAAGGTTAAAGGAGCCTATACGTGCTCGGGTTCGGTTCGTTTTCACCCTGGCCTATAACATAAAATACATCCAAAAAGTGTGAAGTAGTAAAAATATAAAACAAACCTAATGATCCCATGGCAACGCCAATAATGAGGAGAGCAACCGTATAAGGAACTCGGGTTCCTGTAAGTAAATGTCTAGAAGCTACTCCCAACATTAATGAGATCCCCACGAACAACACTGCGTTTACTGGGTTCGAACCCCTCTCATCCGACCCCATTTACAACTCACTCTAATCTTAACCGAAACAGTTACACTTGGTGCGCTTATTTATTTTGTGGCAAGGTAACATAACACCAAACAATAGGACTGTAAACGAACTGAACTTTCAGCGAACAGTACATGAACCGTTCGGTGGAAAGTTCGTTTGTGTTCGTTCGTTTAATAAATGAACGAACACGAACAAAAAATTTTGTTCGTTAAGTTAAACGAACGAACATGAACAGACGTCGCGTTCGTTCGTTTATGTTCGTGAACGTTCGGTAACGTGTTCGTTTATGTTCGATAGTTTAATAGGGTTTATACTTTTTATATTTTTTTATTTTCTTTTATTTACCCAAATAAATAATATATATGGGGTAAATATGTTTGGATAATTTAGTTATATTTTAGGTGGATATCTTAAGAATTATATTTTATTCCAAAGTTAATATATGTTCGTTTGTGTTTGTTTATGTTCATGAACATTTCTTTGTGTTCGTTTGTGTTCATGAACACTTGTTTGTGTTCATTAATGTTCGTTTGTGTTCGTGTGTGTTCATGAACAAAATTAACAAACGAACACGAACACAAGCGTTTTCTTAACAAACGAACACGAACAAAAAATCTCGTTCGGCAAGTGTTCATGAACTGTTCGTAAACACATGATTTCTCTAACAAACGAACACGAACAAGGCCTTGTTCGTGTTCGTTCGGTTCGTTTGCAGCCCTGCCAAACAAGTTTTATATTCCAAACTTCTTTTTATGTTGTTTGTAATTTTAATTTAATCCGCTTTTAGGGATGACCTCGGTTACTGAACCGCATCGAACCTATCCGATATTTGATTTGTCAAAACTTGATAACGATACTAATACCAACTTTCGCCAAAACTTAGTACTGAATGAACCGGTATCCAGTGGCGAAGCTTGGTTCGCCAATCGGCGGGGGCCGGACTGAATTTTTTTCGGTCGGTAGTGGCAAATCGGCGGGGGCCGGACTCAACCCGGACTAAATTTACCTACGAAAATCGCAAATTTTCATTACTGCGCCAAAAAAACAGGGGAGGCCAGGGCCACCCCTGGCCCTCACAATACTTCGCCCATGCTGGTATCAGTATTTAATACCGAAATGTTCATCCTATTTTGTTTCGTTAATGTGTTAGGATCACCATGACTCCAGGTTGGGTTGCTACCTAAGACTACACAATGTAGCTGTGGTGTGAAGGAGTGTGAAGCGACATGTGACATCCACGTTAACAGGGGAGGAATTTCTCCTCCACGCCTCAAAAAATCACGAGGTGTGAAGGCGTGGGAGATGGGAGTTTTTTTTCCTTTATTTTAACATTTATATTAAATAAAATAATAGCATTAGATAAAACCTTAGAAAACCCTTTATAACAAGTTTTTTTTATCTGAATGGTCAACAGGTTCTGAATACTTAAGTAAGTTATCTTTTACTGTTAGTCACAAAGGTTGAAACATGTAGTAAAATCAATAGGTAAAGGTTGTTTTACTACTCGCTACAACTCATCAACATAATATTGAAGGGGAAATGGATGTTTTGAAGAATGGACACTGTGTGGTACGCGTTGTAAAATGAAGAGGAAAAAACTTGCCCCGCGGACCGGGCGAGTTTGAACCATCTTAGAGAAGGTGAGGATGGAGTACACTTCATCTTCTCGGGTATAGATATGTAATCATAAGAGAGAAAATGGAGACTAGAGAGACGCTTAGAGGAGAGAATTCTCCTATTCCAGTAACAAAAAATGGGGTGCTCATGACATGCCTATGATTAAGGTAAAGACCTCTTTATATAGTTAGTCAATGGCCTTCCATTGGACCCCTAACCTTTGTGGGCCTGACGCCCTAACCCGGTTAAGGGTTTTCTCTACAAGTCCCCGGCTCAGGTGTAGAACTAGCTATGTAGCGTGAGCCTCGCCAATGAGTTAGTACATGATAATCAACAATATTAATATTAAAATAACTAAGTACACGACAATCATCCGCTTAAGGCAGTTCAAAGGTCCGTTCTGAATTTTGCCTCTTCATAAACAATATTGTGAGTTTATCTCGAACTTCTAAATCTATGGTTTAAGACTAACATACAATGTACCAGAGGGCCTTTGTGGTACTTCGATTTTAGAAAAATGTGTTATTTTCTCCGGTGGTGAGGTAGACAGACATACATGCAAATGTAGACTAGAAGCAGGGCCGGTCTAACATTTTTAGAGGCCCCTAAGCGAATTAAAAAATTGGGGCCCTTTTAGATTATTTTTTTATATGTTCACCTCATTTACCCGGGCTTCAGACCGGCAACAATAAACTAAAAAAGTTTTGATTGGTAAGAGCAATGCCTTCTTTTTATTATTTTTCCTTAAATGGTGCAAAAAAGCATGAAGTTAAATTTGATGGCGTCTAATTTGACTTTTAAGTTCATTACGATTTACTAGTTAAAACCACTATAATGAACTGGAAAGTGAAAACTAGTTTAGATATATAGTTATGTAACCATATATGTATACAATGAAATCTATTCGATTTGATTTGAGACTTATTTTCTTCATGGAAATAAATATCTAGTCGGTCTTTCATCTTTGGAGTTGTCTCACGATCTGTAGAACTTGTTTTGAAACATCGTCATTATCCAACTATGAATCAAAGGTTAGCAAAATTAAGGGCCCTGGAACTTTGGGGCCCTAAGCGCTTGCCTAGTTTTACAAAACATTAGGGTCGGCCCTGAGTAGGTTTATAGTAAAGTAAAAAAGAGAGAGAGAGAATACGTATATAGAGTAAAGATCAAATACAAAGTGTTTTTCAGTAAGAACTGTGAGAATCAAAGGGGATAAAAAAATTTATTTTTTTTTTTTAGAATTTTTTTCCCATGTGCTTAAACATTCTTTCTAGATAAATAATACAAAAAAAAATTAAAAAAAAAAATTAGTGTAATTACGTCATTAAAGTAAATACATTAGTTTACACTAGAGTAATTATGTAATTACTCTACACGTAATTACTCTACACCAATTTTTTTTTAGTTTTCAATACTATAATACATGTTTAATAATATGGGAAAAAAATTTGAAAAAAAAAAATAAAAAAAAATACCCTCCTTTGATTCTCACAGTTCTTACCGAAAAACCAATTTGTACCGGATCTTTCCCCTACATATATATACATTGTTATATAGATGAGAAATATAAAATACAAAAATACACATCTATATATACCATTGTATATACAAGGTTATAGATCCGAGCTATGGGTGTGGTTTTTTTTTTTTTTTTTTTTGAACCGCAAATTTCTACCATTGTATATACAATTTTGTCTATCCTAAATTTTGGGCATAAAACCCAAAAAAGATATGCTATTTTCTTTTGTATGTTAAAAGATTTTTATTCTATAAATTTAGAGTTAATTACACGATTGATTTTTTTATGATAAATATATATGAGGAGGTAGATAGTGGTGAAGAAGATCTAGACTATTGAGAACGATAAGTTGAGTGGAAATGAACTAGTTTTATGTTGTCAACAACATAATCATTAAATTGAAGAAAAAAGGTATCATCAATGTCAACTTTTTAATCCTTGAATTGACACAAATGAAGGTTTAGTTCATAGGGATGCATGCAACAGCATTCCTCATGAGATCAATCAATTAAGGTGAGTGAATACCATTTCTAGGACATGATAACCGGTTTGTGATGACTTTGTGAGATAGTCATTTGGAAGAAAGGTTGGTGCGTAGTATGTTAAGTGTTTGGTTGTCGAAAGGGATCACAAAATAAGCAGGTTTGTCGGAATCCATGAACTAGAGTGTTTTTGAGAGACAAGACGAGGGGTTCCTAAAGTGAGTAGAGTTTCAACATGGTGGCAAAGCGAAACATTAATTGAATAGGCAATGAGGATCATAGACAAGATGAACAGTGAAATTCCTTAAACGGGTAGACAGTGGCGAAGCTTGACCCAAAGGTTCGGGGGGTCGGAAGTCACTAGTTTCAGGGGGTCGAAAACCAGTTTCGGGGGGTCGAAACCCTATATTTACAAAATTTTCTATACGAATACTATATAATCGGAACTTCTGCACGAAAATTCGAGGGGGTCGGCCGCCCCCTCCCGCCCCTACTAAGCCTCGCCACTGCGGGTAGAATAAATTAACAGACACCATGTTGACTTGGTCAAATCTTTATATGTGTATATGTATGTATACATTGACTGGAGAGGTAAGGCGATCATTTTACATTAAGGGTATGTTTGGTATGGGGTAATGAAATGGATGGGGGAATGGAATGGAGAAGGTAATGGAATGGATAAGGGAATGAAATGAATGATTACCATTCTATGGTCTTATTTGGTTACACGTAAGAATGGAATGAATCATTACTTTGTATTGTTTGGTATGGACGTAAAGACAAAAGAATAAAATCGGCAGTGGTGAGTGGTGGCGATGATTGTTGGCAGCGGGTGCCGGTGACGGTGGTGGTGGTCGGCGGCGGCGGGTCACGACAGGGAGTGACAGCGACAGTGAGTGGTGGCGGCAGCGGGTGGCGGTGGCGGTCGGTGGGTAGCAATGGTCGGTGACGAAGAGTGTCGATGGTGACGTTCGGTGCTTAGTGCTAATGGTGGAGGTTGGTGGTGGGTGGCGGTGGTCGACGGTGGTGGTGGTCGGTGATGGCGGTAGTCGGTGAGTGGCGGTGGTCGGTGGGTGGCGACGGTCGGTAGTGGGTGGCAATGGTGATGGCGGTGGTCGGTGGTGGTGGCGATGGGTGGTAGTGGTAGAGGTGGGTGGTGGTGGTGGTCAGTGGTGATGAAAGGTGACAGACGGAATGGAATGGAAAAAAAATAGGGGGATTGGATGGAATGAATATGAGGTTTTTAGAGAGAATGAAATGGATGGGGTAATGGATGATTCCATTACCTTGACCAACCAAACACCTTTTTTTCCATTCCGTCTATCATTTCTGCGTACCAAACGCTACCTAATTTATCGATCTTGAATGTCTATTAGTGATAATTATTAATTAAGTATAACATGTGTTATAGTTTTAGGGAAAAAATTATTTAACCCGTCGTATCCACAATGTTACGATAGTATTAGTAATAAGGACTATTGTGTAATAGAAGGATAGTTCAGGGACTATAGTTGTAATATTGTAATACTTGTAACTGAATAACCGGTCTATATAATAGGCGGGAACTAACGATAATAACTACCGTTTGATTGTTAAAGCTTCTTCTCTGTTTCTCTCTTAACATTGGTATCAGAGCTAGTCGGTTCTCGGCTGTTCTTACCTTCTATCAATCACCACCAATAACCGCCACCAACAACCGTCTTCTCCGGTGAAGTCGTCTTCTCCGGTGAGCTTGTTCATAATCTCATTCTTCCATATCTTTACTCTGTTCATTTCTTAAACAGGATTAATCAATTGTGATTAATTCATTCCATGATCTAATCGATTCGCGATTAAATCATTCCAAAAAATTACATAATAATCTGTTCTTGATTTGATTAAATCAGATCATTCTTTCATTTCATTTCAATTCATTCCTATTTTCTTTCAATATTAAAAACAATGACAACCAGAAATCGTTCTGATTCAGATTCTGACAACACCTTGAAGAAAACTCTTGATGAACATTCTTTGACACTTGTCAAAATTGATTCACAATTACAAAAAAATAATGCTCAATTTCAGAAAAATGATCAGAATATAGCGAACATAAATGCAATGTTGGCTAAATTGACTGAAGAACTCACTAAGTTGAACTCTAGCAATGGGTCAACAGTGAGTAATGGTGGTAAAACTATGGTTGTGAATGAACATGCAGGATCCAGTAGAACTCATCGATTGGGAAAAATCGAATTTCCAAAATTCGATGGATCCAATGTGGATGACTGGATCTATAGGTGTGAGCATTACTTTTCCATTGATGACACTCCTGATGATTGTAAAGTGAGGTATGCAGCCCTACACATGGAGGGTAGTGCAGTCAAATGGCATCAATCTTTCATGAAGATAAAAGGAATACCAATTAATGAGATTAGTTGGAAAGAGTATTCTGAAACCATTGTTTCTAGGTTTTCAGACATACTTTATGAAGATGCTATGGGTACTCTTACTTCAATTGTTCAAGAAGATTCTCTAGAGGACTTTTGTACACTATTTGATTCTTATCTTCTGAAAGTAACCATACCAGAACCCTATGCTGTAAGCATTTTTCTAAAAGCTTTGAAACCAGAACTTGGTGGGCCTGTAAAAATGTTTCAACCAGTTACCATGAGCCAGGCTTATCATCTTGCTAAAATTCAAAACCAAACCAATAAATCTTTGGCTTCTAAACCATCTTTTCGCTATTCTAACCAATACAACAAAAATTTGACCAACAACACCTTAAAACCACCTGTCAACACACATCATTTACCCTTGTTACCCTCACCTACCCCACTTAATGTCAAGAAACTGCCTGATAACATTAGAAGCTTGTCAAGAAAAGAAATGAATGAGAAAAGGGCCCGGGGTGAATGTTTTGGTTGTAATGAGAAATATTCTGCAACTCACCAATGCAAGAATAAGCAGATATTTCTGTTGGAGCTAGATGATGAATTGGAAGAAGAATTAGAGTCCTTAAATGTAAATGTAATGGAGGGCCAGCAGCAAGAACCACAGATATCAATTCATGCCATTACAGGTATCCCTTCATTCTCCACTATGAGGGTTATTGGGACTATTGGTACTAAACAGTTACACATCTTGGTGGATTCTGGATCCACTCATAACTTCATTGATGAGAAATTGGCTAGGAAATTGGGGTATAAACTGATCAAGATTACTGGAATGAAAGTATCAGTGGCCAATGGAGAGGTTATTGAATGTGTACAAATGTGCCCTGATTTTCAGTGGTCAATGCAAGGCTTATGGTATAAAGCTGATGTGTTGGTGGTACCATTGCAGAACTATGATATGGTTCTAGGTATTCAATGGTTAATGACTTTGGGTGACATCAATTGGAATTTCAAAGACCTGACCATGAAGTATCAGATCAATGGTTCTTGGCATGAGTTAAAAGGCTATGCATCCAATGGGGTAAAGCTTTGTACAGCAGAAAAAATGGATCAGTTGTTACAACAAGAGCATGAGGTAGTTGCAGCCCAACTTTTAAGTCTGCAAGTTAATGAAAGTGAGGATCAGTTTCAACATTCAACTGTAGTGATGAAAACAAATGAAGATGAGGAAGTGAGTAAGGCTATTGATGAGCTATTACTCAAATATGATGATGTGTTTCAAACACCTACACAGTTGCCTCCAAACAGAAGTTGTGACCATAAGATAACTTTACAAGATGATAAACTGGTCATTAATGAGAAGGCTTATAGGTATCATGCAGTTCAAAAAGATGTAATTGAACAGTCAGTCAGAGAAATGATGGAGACTGGAGTTATCAGGGCTAGTTCTAGTCCCTTTGCCTCACCAGTTGTCCTAGTCAAGAAGAAAGATGGGAGTTGGAGACTCTGCATAGACTACAGAAAACTTAACAATGCTACTGTCAAGAATAGGTATCCCATCCCTTTAGTTGAAGAACTGTTTGAAGAACTACAAGGCTCATGCATTTTTTCTAAGCTTGATTTAAGATCAGGCTATCATCAAGTTAGAATGAATGAAGAAGATATTGCCAAGACAGCATTCAGAACTCATCAGGGTCTCTTTGAGTTCCTTGTGATGCCCTTTGGCCTCACAAATGCACCAGCAACCTTCCAGTCCCTAATGAACTCAATTTTTCAACAACATCTCAGGAAATTCATTCTAGTCTTCTTTGATGACATTCTCATTTATAGCAGTTCTTTAGAAGAGCATTTGGTACATCTTGAGGTAACACTTAAACTCTTTCAACAACATCAATTGTTTGCAAAGAAATCTAAATGTAGTTTTGGAGGGAAAACTGTGGAATATTTGGGGCATTTAATTTCAAAAGAAGGGGTATCCACAGACCCAAAGAAAATAGAAGCTATTGTTAACTGGCCAATTCCAGTTAATGTGAAGCAGTTGAGAGGGTTTTTGGGCTTAGCAGGTTACTATAGAAGGTTTGTAAAATCTTTTGGGGAAATGGCAAGACCATTAACAGACTTATTGAGGAAAGATGCATTCAAGTGGACAGATAATACCACTTTGGCCTTTGAAAGACTTAAAGCTGCTTTAAGCACTCCTCCTGTTTTAGCCTTGCCCAATCTAGCTCTTCCTTTTATCCTGGAAACAGATGCTTCTGCTATGGGCATAGGGGCAGTATTAATGCAAGAAGGTCACCCAATAGCCTTCATTAGTAAAGCCCTATCACCCAAGCAACAAACTTTATCTGTTTATGAGAAAGAGCTAATGGCAATAATGTTTGCAGTGCACTACTGGAAGCATTATCTGTCCCATAAGAAGTTCATTATAAGAACAGATCAGAAAAGTTTAAAATTCTTATTGGAACAGAAGGTTAATACCCCTCTCCAACATGTTTGGCTCTCTAAAATGTTGGGTTTGGACTATGAGATAGTCTATAAAAAGGGCAGTGAAAATTTAGTGGCAGATGCTCTCTCAAGGGTACATGGCCCAACCCTGTTACCCCTGACCCTATCTACCTTTGATCCCACACTCCTCAATAGAATCAAGAACTCTTGGCAAATTGATGAGAAACTGCAAAAGATAATAGCTCAGTTGGAGGAGGGTAAAGTGGTCAAGAATTATAGTTGGAATGGTGAACTCTTAACAAAGAAGAACAGATTGGTAGTAGGCCAAGATTCCACTTTGAGACATGACATTATTCATTTATGTCATAGTACTCCTAGTTCAGGCCATTCAGGAGTTCATGTCACTCTTCAAAGGCTTAAACAGTTTTTTCTATGGAAGGGGGCCACTAAGCATGTTAGACAGTTCATCAGAACTTGTGACATTTGTCAAAGGGGAAAGTATGAGACCACAGCTTCACCTGGTCTTTTGCAGCCTTTGGCAACCCCAACTCATATTTTCACTGACATCTCTATGGATTTCATTGGGGGGCTTCCTAAGTCTGGTGGAAAAGATTCTATCTTTGTAGTGGTGGATAGATTGACAAAGTTTGCCCACTTTATACCATTGTCTCATCCATACACTGCCACAACAGTTGCTCAAGCCTTCTTAGACAATGTTTTTAAACTGCATGGCTGGCCACTCACAATTGTTTCAGACAGGGATCCCATCTTCCTTAGTAATTTTTGGAAAGAATTTACAAGGTTACAAGGTGTTTCATTGGCAATGTCTACTGCTTATCACCCACAGTCTGATGGGCAGACTGAAGTTGTAAACAGATGCCTAGAAACATATCTCAGATGCATGTGTATGGAGAAACCAAAGGATTGGATTAAGTGGTTGTCTCTAGCTGAATGGTGGTATAATTCAAGCCATCATTCCACAATAAAAATGTCACCTTTTGAGGCTCTCTTTGGTTATCCACCTCCCATTTTTATTCCTTATATCCCTGGTGACACTAGAGTAGCTGCTGTTGATGAACTCTACAGGGACAGAGAGGAAATGATACATCTTCTCAAACAATCTTTGCACAAGGCCAGCAATAGAATGAAACAGCAAGTGGATCAGCATAGAACTGAAAGAGTTCTAGAAGTGGGGTCATGGGCATTTGTAAAACTTCACCCATACTGTCAAAACACTCTTAGACCCACTAAACATTCTAAACTTTCACCTAAATACTATGGACCTTTCCTAATTGTTGAAAAGATTGGTTCAGTTGCTTACAAATTAGACCTCCCTGAAGATGCCTTAATACACCCTACATTTCATGTTTCATTACTCAAAAAAGCCTCTGGTCCACCCACAAATGTTATTCCCCTACCCAAAGAACCTAGATTTCAGTATCAACCTGCTGCAATTATTGATAAAAGATGGGTCAAGAAAGGGAATAAGGGAGCTGTGCAAGTTTTGGTTCACTGGATGGGGTTATCACCTGCTGATGCTACATGGGAAGATCTTTCTGAATTCAAGCTTCGTTTTCCTATGTTTGCTTATGAGTCTTGAGGACAAGACTGTTGTTTTGGAGGGGAAAGTATTGTTACGATAGTATTAGTAATAAGGACTATTGTGTAATAGAAGGATAGTTCAGGGACTATAGTTGTAATATTGTAATACTTGTAACTGAATAACCGGTCTATATAATAGGCGGGAACTAACGATAATAACTACCGTTTGATTGTTAAAGCTTCTTCTCTGTTTCTCTCTTAACACACAAAAAGATAAACCACTACAAGAACCCTTTGTATATCCAGACATAAATTTATGATGGTCTTTATTTCTCTTATTTTATACTCGTCAAGTAACTTCCAAATAATTTGGTAAAATAATCACACATGTTATATAATCGAACCATGAGAAAATTAAATATTTAGTAACAAAAATTTTTTTTTAAAAAAAATCACATCGCATGTTCTAAAAGTAGAATATACCGCCTTTTGAGTTCATACGTGATTTGATGTCAAATTAGCACCAATGTGGTTGTTTAATTCACATGCTAATATTTAAACGCCTGCCATTGTTCTTTTTTTTTTTTTTTTTTTTTTGAACGGCCAACAAATTGGAATCACTCACGGAACACTGAAGTATCATCGTGCCACCAGTGTTGCCACGCGATCATATTCCACCACCAAGTCACCAATTCAGGAGGAAACTCATAATTATGAGAAAACCCCCTTTGTGAGATTCGAACCCAGGACCTTATGGTCCCTAAGTCTTATCTCACCACCAAGATACCACTAGGCCATTGTTCTACTTTCGAACGGCCCCTGTCATTCACTCATTTGAGCTATTTATACATTTTTATTTCCTGTTTCTTTTATGCTTGCAGTTTTACCTATAAACCTACCAAGGAGTTAACTTGCCCATGGGCGAGGATAGTTGGGGCGGGGGCACCCGGCCCTCGCCGTTTTTTTTGCTTCGTAGTGTAATTTTACGCGTTTTCGTTCGAAAAATTTATACGCATTGAGTCTGGCCCCCTTGTTTTAAGGGTCTCCTGATTTTCGGCCCACTCGAAAAAGAATTTCCAAGCTTCGCCACTGAACTTACCAACAGAAGTAGTATAATTCTTCAGTGGTTTCACATTGTTAGATTTAGTACCACAAATAAACAAAACGATAGAATAACACTCTTTTCTTATTTGATTAATTGATACTTTTACAAATAAGTCATTCTATTTATAAGCCTAACAACTTAATCACCAAGAAGGTCTGTTGATTCAAATAGGGTAAAAACTATATGAAAAATCTCTAGGTTTGTAATTCGATAATTTTTTATCCAAACTTTGTAAGTTGGTCAAGTTTTTACCTGAACTTGCGCAGGATTAGCCTAGTAAACCCCCCCCCCCCCCCCCCCCCCAACCTTGCAATACCGAGAAGATGTTTCATATCAATAATCTTGAGTCTTGGTACGGCTTTTGTGAGGAAGTCGGCCCGTTATAAATCCACGCCAAGATCAACTATCTTCTAGATTTAACCACATACATACCCACTTCTGGGTTTTTTTACTCCAATGCCCTTTTGGACAAATCAATAAAACTAATTTCTAAAATCATTAGTTTATTAAAAAAACATATTTTAAAACACCATCAACATAAACTTCCTTCTAAAAATATAACTATATTCATTATAAATTTAATAAATTTCATTTATTTAGGTAAAAATTAGGAATGATACAACTGAGTTGTAGGAACATATCCAACACAGGGAGTATATGAGAGCATTGCATCGTGGATGAAATGTATTTTAAGATGCGTAGTGTAAGATAAAACACTATTTTATAGCTAATAATGTAGTCCCTATGTTGTCACATCATAAAGTTGAAGGACATACATAAGTTAAACATGCCCCGAATAATAACATAATATAATGAATCTAAACTGTTGTGTGGGCAAGAGACAAACACTTTGCCTCAGTACTATATCTTGTAGTTGTATGTGTTTCTTAGAACTCTAATCAATGGGCGTAGAGCAACAATAATTTCTATAGCAAGTCCAATCGGCATCAAAACACGCATGAATGGCAACACTAGAATATTAGCGATAGTCAACTTATGAGAAACAACACCCTTAAGATACCGAAGAATATGCTTAACCACAATCCGATGGTTGTCAGCAGGTATCTAAAGGAACTAAGGGACCTTACTAACAACATAGACAGTCTTTGGACGAGTCAAGACTAGGTATCAA
The DNA here is from genome assembly GCA_030844895.1 of Ambrosia x helenae. Lineage (NCBI taxonomy): Eukaryota > Viridiplantae > Streptophyta > Magnoliopsida > Asterales > Asteraceae > Ambrosia > Ambrosia x helenae. The sequence goes on from CM061231.1 coordinate 141,530,365, forward strand.
AGGATCCCAACGGTCTTATGTTGCAGTAAATCATCATCCATAGGTACACCAAAATATTATGATTACAGACATTCGTTGTTTTTTTACCCACATCTCTTCCCAGCTAAACTACTTGAATAAATTTCGAGACGAAATTTTCTAAAGTAGGGGAGACTGTAACATTCATGTTTTTTGTAATTTTCAATTTCAATCCTTGAACTCGTGTAATTTTCATTTTAGTCCCTTGTAATTCCAAGCTTGTGATCAATGAAAATTTTTAAAGTCAATCTAGCATACTTAATATTCAATCATATACAATCAATTTAATACACACACTCTAATATGTCATAAACACGCTAAAACCTGAACTCGCTCATTCAACCAAAGCAATTACAAACCCATAAGGGTATGGAATCAAGCACAATCCAAAAACATATCAAAATGGGCTTAAACCATGAGTTTTAACCTAAAAACATGTCTAAAACAAAAATCTCAAGTCTGAAAAACTTGCTACAAAACTTTCACGGTACGCGAAAGTTTTGCTGACAGACCCAACTTGTTTTAACTATGGATTAATGCAACTTCCACCTAATTCACCTTCCCAACCACATCCTAACTGTCTTAATTACCCAACCCCAATTCCTCACTTATAAATACCCCTTATCCTTAACTCCTAATACGCTCCTTACCCCAAATATTTTTCAAAATCACTAGTTCTTCCAAGAATTTCCAAGTGTTCACATCCCACATTTTCAGTAAGTTTCACCCTTAAACTTCAACTTTCTTCTTCCTTCTTCACCTCTTCTCTTCTTCTATCCCCTAGGAAATCCTCTAGGATCTTACCCTTTGTTTGCCAAGGTAAACATCATGGGTAGGGCACCATTTTGAGGTCCCAAAGGTGGTTTGTTTTTAATGTTTTTATGCACTAAGAGTTTAGTTTGTAGAAGATACCAACCAAGTTCACCAACAACTTAATGTTAGAAGGACTTGAGTTTTGGTAATGGTTGACAAAGGAGGACCAATTTTCATCCAAAATAAGTCACCATGCTTAGTTAAATATATGTAAATAATATCATAATTTCATCATCTTCTTTCCAAATCCTATATACTAGTAAACCCTAAAGGTTTGTGGATACATTCCTACCTTTCCCCTCTCTTGACCCACCTTGTGACTCGAAATTACTTCCACATAAGAATGGGAAAATCCATATCCAAGACTCATGCTTAAACTCATAAACAATGTAGTCAATACATGAAATACTCTAAGTCGGATTCACATTCCTAATATAACTTTAGCCATCTGAATCGCCTCTATGGTGGTTTTGTGCTTGGTTTTAACTTGCTAACACTCTTGACCATCCAAATCACCTTTTTGGTGGTTTGTGTCTTGGTCCGCCTTTAGGTGATGCATGACATTCTTGACACTAAAATCATTCCTCCGAATCTAAACAACTCCGACACCTAATAGGATAATCGAAGCTCTACCAAATCCTCCCAAGACTCACATTCGCAAACTTATCAAACACACCCAAAGGCGAGTTCATACCTGTCCCTTTTTTTCCATTTTATCACTATTTTGTAACTCAACATGTATTCTATCAAAAATCACGCTAAAATCACTTTATGAATCTTTTAAGCACATAAACTCAATCTATCAATCATGCTTATATGTTATGTCATGTTATATGTCAATTACTAGATACAAATTCCTTATCATAACTCATTAACTTTGCAAGCCTACCTTAACATGTGTAGCGCTATAGGAGTAGCACGCCGCCCATTTTGTGGGTCATTGTTAAGTAATCTAATCGGCCTTTCACTTCGGTGATAGGATATGCTAGTGGTAATCTATGGTTTTAGTATGCCATTTGTATGTTGTATGTGCATCTAGACTAGCAAACTATAGCATGAGGATTCGAGTTAAACATTCTTTATACTATGTATGTGAACCAAAACTAGTTGTAACGACCCAGGGTATCAGAGTGGCGCAGCGGATTATCATTAACAGACTGATTAACAATGTTTACATTAAACTGAATTCAAACACGAATGAAATACATAAATGTAACCAAGGCATCCTCTTCTTATCCAGGATCTTCAAATCATCAGCTTTCTTACGCACTCTTGAGCAGTTACCTGACCACATGCTTAAAGTACGTTAGTATTTTCATACTTGTGACTAATGAGTCATGCCAAGATTTAAATCTAATAATATAATGACTCAATACCCGATAACTGATCATTCATATGTTTATTATCGAATGGTATCACTTTGACAATGATAGATAGTTTGGTTCTTAACCCATCCCCGAGCCAAGAAAAGTATAGAAATACTAGCTAGATGGACCATCTCTCGTAATTTCTTATATGAATGATCTTAATCTCTTAATAACTTTACTAGAAGGAATGCCCGCGCGTTGCGACGGGTGTCTCGATTTATATTATATTCAATTATGATGTTGATTACGAACCATAACCCGGGTTTACGACATTTTACTTTATTCAACAAAATATAGTATCAAAAATATTAGCAGAACAAACCAAATAAAACTTTGTAGATAATTATAGTGGCAAAAATATTAGTATCATCTAGAGATTGATTTCCACTGCTTGGTGCCATAGTTCCTTTTTTTTTGTCATCTTAGATTCAGATAGTCAATAAAAATCACCAAATAATAAAAGCGAAAATAGGTGATTACTGTAGTTATGCTAAGACACCACATGAAAGTGAGATTGTGAGAGTTCATTAAATTTTATAGAAACTACAAATATATGCACACCGGGTTGACGAATCAAAAAATAGAAATTAATAGCATCACTTAGCACAAGACAATCATCAACTACTATAAAAGGTATAAAAAATCAAACAACAAACGAATAATCAAATAATTCACGTTGATATTAGCAAGTAAATCTAGGTATCAAACCTGCTGGTTGCAAGAGAATTCCTTTGCCAATCTTATGCGCATACTTCATGAAAATTTGCTTTTATAATCATCATCCGCGTGTAACGCATCCTAGAGGGCCTAACCGCCGTAATACTCGTAAATTAATAATCGCTGACCATGCTCAGAACAAGTAACCCATGAGTTCAACAACATTCGCATGCCGAATTTTATCAAATCATTAATAAGATCAATAAACTCTTCCTCCTTTTGTCGACTGATTACCTTTTTGTCCCAACTTCTTCACAGCAAGCAACTAAATAAAAACACGAAATACAAAAGTTTTCAACTTTAGATATGAGATCAAATGTGTAAAAGAAAAAAAGAAGTCAACAAATTAGAAATCAGGTCAAAGAGTACCTCATACAAGTTTTTTGTAACCATCTTGATATTCTGCACCCATCTTGAAATTCTGATTTATGTAAATCCGTTAATACTGATTGTAAAGGTACCTCATACATGGTTGTTTTAACCATCTTGAAATTCTGCACCCAAATTAGCAAAAACAAAAAAAAACTCCAAATTAAATATAGATATAGATAATATAGATATGGCTTTTTTTAGGAGCAAAGAATTAAGACGGTGATAGGAAGGGGCTGTAAATTGGGCTAGGGGCCTATAAAAACAAAAAAAAATCCACTAAAGGTTGAATTATTCATTCACCAATATTATATTAAATCAATTAATTATTTATGTAGTTAAGCTAATAAGCTAACCTCTCTGTTGTTGTTATTTATGTAGTTGAGGGACGATCTTCAAGAATATGTGTGTATATTCTTCAAGAACATGTGTAGTAGGTGCTAGTGGATTAGGCTGTGAACTTCTCAAAGACATTGCCCTCTCCGGTTTACCAATTCCTTTTCAGGTATATCCTTCCTTTCATTGTCATTCCCCCAATTGAATCAATTTCTTCTTCTTAAACCAACCAAGCCAAGCCATTTAAAAAATCTAGGCATAATTAAGATAATATAGATAATAATATTTTAAGACACAAACACAAGCATGTAATCGCCCCAAAAGCTTTATAATAAAAAGGGGAAGGGTCATGTACTCACCTCTATTATGTTCTTCTTGGTTGGCATTTTATCTTTCTATTGGTATATTCCAAGTTAAATTGTACCTATTATGTTTTATATACATTAGCGCGTGCATGACTTATGCATGTGATAACGTTGAGGACAATTCTTTATTATTATTTATTGTTACTTTGTATCTTTGTATATACATATATAGTATAAATTGATATACGTTTAATAATCTAAAATTGGGATGATATAGACACGAACATCTAATCTAAAATGCTGCCCATTACAGCTTGGCACTCGTATACTACTAAAAAGCTAACCTCGTACAGCTTAGTTCAAGTGACTCAAAGAATAAAATATTATTATTATATCCCAAGTCTAAATACATTATTCGTATATCAACTTATACACACACACACACACACACATATATATAATTTGATTTATTATTATCCGGTTAATATTATCATCTCACACGTCTCACATTTATTATTATAATAATATTAATAATATATAGACTAAAGATCAAATACAAAGTGTTTTTTCGGTAAGAACTGTGAGAATCAAAGGGGGTAAAAAAAAATTTAGAATTTTTTTTTCCCATGTGCTTAAACATACTTTCTAGATGAATAATACAAAAAAATATAATTTTTTTTTAGTATAATTGCGTCATTAAAGTAAATACACTAGTTTACACTAGAGTAATTATGTAATTACTCTACACGTAATTACTCTACACCAAATTTTTTATTTTATTTTTTTTAGTTTTAAATACTATAATACATGTTTAACAATATGGGAAAAAAATTTGAAAAAAAAACTTAAAAAAAATACACTCCTTTAATTCTCGCAGTTCTTACCAAAAAACACTTTGTACAGGATCTTTCCCCATAATATATAATATAACCTTCTTGTCTTCGTCTGTTGAACGAGTTTGATATTGGAACGATATGAAAAGGAATGGTGAGATATCAAGGGCCGATCACCAAAAGGAAGGGTGACCGGAGAAGGGTTCGAAGGAGGGTTGTAGGTTGTTGGTTGTTGGAGGTGTGGTCAGAGGGAAGGTGACTGAACCGATCACAAGTGATGATGGTTAAGCGGGGAAGGGTCAGCTGACATGATGTCGTTGTCGGAGATGGTGACAGTTACTATTTATCGGAGGGTGAGATGGTGATCGGTGGAGGACAGAGGGTAGTCGGAACCTGGTGATCGGAAGTATGGTGATAGAGGAAGTGACCGTCGGTTGTTGTGGGTGTTCGAATGTGTGCCGAGATATTATGGCGGTGTTGGATATAAGGAATAGGAGTGTTGTAGGTCCGATGGTGAGGTTAGAACCGGAGAAGATGACCGGGATTGAGGAAGAAGACCAGAGGTCGACAGGGAAATGGGTGGGGAATGTTGTTGTGGTTGGTCGCTGGTGAGACACGGTCCGGTGTCGGTGACCGGGGATGAAGATGTCCGTAACACTCTCTCACTCTCACACTATTCTTTCTCTCTTTCTCCTTTCTTTCTCTTAGACCGATTGGTGCAGGTTTGAATGCAGTGTGTTTGTATTTATAATATTATTATAATGAAGGTGTGATGATGCTTAGACCGGTGGGTATGGGGGCCGACAAGGGACCGGCAACGCCATGCCGTCCCGGGCTACACCGCCCCCGGGCCAACAACAGCATGCCCGGCAATCCCTTGCCTCTCATGTCGGGGCTAGTTTATTATTTTTAATAGATTTTTTTATTATTTTTAATAATTCTGGTCAATAAGGAGGCCCGTCATCATAGTGCACACCACCCCTTTGGAGGCCCATCATGAAGATGCCTCTCCCCTCACTCCTACGTGACGCCTACGTGGAGGCCCATCATAAAAATGTCACCCCTCTCCACACCTAATAGTCTTAGTAGACATATGGAGGTGGAGTTTTGTAGAAGGGGTAGTGTAGTGTGTTTGAAGAATAAGCAGGTAATAATTTTTAATAATATTTTATTATTATTTAATTAGTTATGGGTTTGTATTATAATTAATATAATCATGGACACGTAACAACGTATTGTTACACTAGTATGCTTATCAATACTTTATGTGTTGACGGATATTTTATACATGTTGCAGGAAATGCTTGAAATGATGATCCAAGAACTTAATTAGGATTGGACTTAGAAACACAATATTTTAATTTTGTTGTTATGTTGTTGTAATTTCCTTTTCTATGAACAAGATGTACCCCTTTTGATAATGTTATGAAATCAACTTATTTAAAATTATAATGCCACAATTTAGTGTTATGACATTTTTAAACAATCTATCACAAGTCACGCCTCGATGTATTCTGCCATCGGTTGGGGTGTGACAGTTTTGATCTACATGACGATAAAAAAACCATGTCATGACGATATACTCGAAAGTTACAGAAAAGTTAATGGTTCAGTTTTTTTACGGCATCAACGCTCGTTATAACCATAAAAGCGAATACCTGTGGCCGGTTGCGAACGTAACAAATAACCTACTTATGGCACATATGGAATTTAAAAAAATATTACGCTGAGAAAAAACTAAAAAAACCGGCAAAAATAAGTAAAGGGAAATTAAAAAAAAAAAACTAAAATTTCAAGGTCTATATAGCCTGACAACGTGTAAATGAAAAAAAAAACTAAAAGATAAGGGTCTAAATAGTAATTATAATAAGGGTAAATAATGAAGATGAAAAAAAAAACTTATTAAAGGTGAGGGGCTAAACATGTGATTAACAAAGTTAAGGGTTCGTATGATAAATTTATTAAAGATTAGGGGTGTAAACAAAAATTATGCATTAAAAAACATTGTTACTGTTTCTAAGGCACCCACGATTGTTTATACGATAATGCCCTCTATAAGAACAACTGGGGCTTTATATTGACTAATAAAATCATAATGCGCCTCTTGATCATGTGTACTCACTTACGCCAAACAACATTATCTTGAGATGGAGAAGACATAACATCTATATATACATAACATCTAACCATATTGACCAGCAAGTTGCCTAAAGAAAAATTATTTGGTTACGAAGTGAGAGTGGGTGAGACGTGTAAAAAAAACATGGTCAGGTTAGTGTTTAGCCTAAGAAGTGGGATAATGGGAATGAGAGGGGCGAGAAGGCCGAGGAAGCAATTAAGTCGATGGCGAGGACAAGGGCAATGGGGGTGATGACTGGGGTGGGGACAAAGTAGTGGAAATGGGTGGCATATAAGGTTGAATAACCGAAAAATAGGGCATGATAGTAGCTTAAGCTTTAAAGTGTATCGCAATCACGCAATGCTACGTGTAAGTGTTTAAGTGATTCTCATAGTTTGCTACTTAAAATTGATTATTGAACGTGTCCTTATATGAATGGGCAGTTCCAATGTAGTGGCGTGTGAGGCATGCACCTCATATTGTTAGTCCAATTCCAAATATTATGCTAAAAGTAATTGAGTGAAACCCATGAATAGTCTCACACACCATGTTAAAGTGACAATGGAAACAAGGAAACTTCTGTTCCGTCCTTTTATCTATTCATCATTACATATAACATTGGTTTTATCCATTACCCCGACATTTACATGGATACCTTTTGTCTATGAAACATGTATACACATGTAGTCATGTGCCATTGTGCCAATAACCATTTTTGAATGTCTAAGAAAAAGATGGATTCAACAATGTTACTAATTAAAACGTAGTTGATTGTATCCAAAATATAAAAACACGTAAAGCCAAATTGTTAGATACATGTTTTCCATCATACATAACGAAATGTGTTTTTTTTAGTTATACTAAACCATTCACGTTAGTTCATCATTTACTGCCCATTTTCACCTAATCCATATTTTACCCTAGCATAAATTACCAAATCCACTTCTTCCTATATACATTTTTTGAACGGTGACTTTCCTTCATCTTTCTATGGGGATAAGTAGGTCACATCCGCCTCTTGGCAAGTCCGCTACCCCACATCCAGCCAGACTATGTTGTTTTAACCGGGTCCACGCTAGTATCGGTGTGGGGTTTGGCGTTTCATCAGAACCTTACCACGTCTGTGCTACCGCACTAAACGAGATGACAACCATTGTGCCACCACAAGAACTATGTTATCTAAGGTAGCACTGGAGGAGAAAACTCGTGTTGGCTTAAATTCAAATTTGCGATCATAAGGATCTAGTTCTTATCTTCATTACTCTGACAACTCCACCATAATCAAGTGTCTATTTCTGTATATACATATGTGAAGAAACAAAAGTTCTCACCACTGGTAGGTATGAACTATCTGTCCCTGCAAGAAGATCCTTCACTAAGATGGATGGCTCCCTGACGATGAAGACCTGAAAAACACAATATCCGGTGTGGGACGACCGCCTCGAATCCAAAGGATTCTACTTAGCAGACACAAAAACGTGGTTAGCCTTAGTGTGTTCTTCAGGGATTTCTGAATGGCCTACTCAAGGAGACGAAGTGCTCCTTAAATAGGTTCCACACGGGCCTCGACATTAACCCTTAACTTACCCAATGGGCTGAGGCCCAGTTAAGGGTTTGCCTCCACACCGGCCCACGATTAGGCCCAACAAAAGATATTATACGACGAGTGGGAAATCATAGAGAATGATCGTACCTTTTCTTGTGACGTGTCGTCACGTGATTGGTCGCAGGCCTGGGCCAATATGATTGGCCCTCGGGTGTACTGTTGTCCCCTCTGTAGGCCTTCGTTGGTGGAGATCCTTGCTGAGTGGTCCCGTGTATTCTGATTGGCCGATCAGCACAGGAGACGTACTTTTGTCTCCCGCGGGTTTGATGTTGGACACGTGTACGTCCCCTGCTGGTTGATCGTGCAGCATGCTCTTTGTCACACGTCGCTGGGCCTTCGTTGGTTCGTACCTTGTTGTACGATCATATGTGTGATTGCCACATGTCTGGTCAGAGTGTTAACCCGCAACCCTTGGCGGGCCGCCACTCTCTTGGTTGCCCCGCGTCCGTATCTAGTAGACTTCATTCGCCCCTAGTTGGGCTCGTTGGTGTTGTTTGGGCTCGGATTCCTCGTTCTCGTCTTTGGGCCTTGGCTTTTGGGTAGGGGCCCATGTGAATTTGGGTCCCTACCCCTTCAAGTCCCCCTAGTCCAGTGACGCTCTTGGTTGTGTGTAGCACAAGCGTGAGGGTTGGTGGACTGATTGAGAAAGAGTATTGTGAGCTTTTATGGCGGGTTGTGCGTTTTGGCGGGCCTTTACGCTTTACGTCAAGCGGGTGGATTCTCCGCCGTTGGGATGACGTTTAGTGCTTGATGCCAGCTTGTTTTTGGAGGGAATTTCGAAAAATCGTCATCATTGTTTTTGCTTTGACGGTTGAAGTGACAGACTATCTGTCTGCCGCGTCTGCTCTGCCGTCTTGTCAGTTACTTGTGGACGACTTTTGAGTTAACCGTGTCAGGCGCGTGTGTGTTACGCGCGGCGCGTGACTTAACTGCTGCTTTTGTGGGCTACGTGGCACGTAAATTGTGGGCTTAACTCTGTTTGTGTGGCCCACCATAATTAATGCTTAGGGTATAAATAGCCTCCTTGTCCTTCTTTGGCTATTTTTTCCGTCAGTTTCTCTTAAACCTCTTCTCTCCTTCCCTTGTGATAACTGTTTACCGATTGTCAGTCCGGCGAGATCTACGTGCTCTTTTCCTTGATCGACGATGGCTAAAGTTGATGCTAGGGGGAAAAGGAGGCCGTGTGTATGGCCGATGCTCCAATCAAATGGAAATGGGAGTCGTTCGAGCAGTTCCTGGAACTTTATGAGATTCCGGCCAGTTGGGGGCCTGCGTTGCCGTCGGACGGAGAAACTGTTTTGGATGCCGGCCCTGGTAGGATGGCCTTGTATGCTGCCCATTTCGAGTTAGCTGGTTTTCGATTACCAGCAACTCGGTTTGTGTGCGATCTTCACCTCCGGTACGGTATGTACTTGACGCAGGTGACTCCTCTGGGTATGACCCGGATGGTTCACTTTGAGTTTGTGTGTCGCTCTCAAGGAGTAGAGCCGACCTTTAAGATGTTTAACGCCTTCTACCGGCTCACCCGCGGGGGCCCGCAGTGGTTCTCGTTTGCCCAGCGGAACAGGATTAAGCCCGTTGGGAACGAACCACCGCGGAGTATGCACGATTGGAAGACCAAGTTCTTTTTTATTCGACAAGGAGTTGTTCCGGTGTCATTGCAGTGGTTGGCTGTGTCCTCCAAGGCGAAGCTGAAAGACTTTCCGGTTGTCAACTACGCCGACTTTGATTGGTATGACAAGATCACTGAGCAGGTTACGTCCATTGATATGGCCTATGTGAGGCCTGAGGCCTTGCTAATGGCGGGTATCAGCCGCGTGGGTGGTAGGGCTGATCAGAACCCGCATTTTTATGTGGACGGTAAAGGTATATTTGTGTTCCATTCTTTTTGTTTGATTCGATGGGAGCCCTCCGGGTGGATGAAGAACCACTCGTGGAGCTGACGCTTAAGAACTTCGTAGCCGTAAATGTGAAGGAGTTTCCCGGGCACACCCTTATTCCAGGTGATGTTCCTATTAATCCCCGTCCTCGAAATGCAGTTTCCGCTGCCGGGGTTAACATTATGTCTGTCTCTAATGAGGATTCTGAGGATGAGACTTACTCATTATCTCACCGAGGTCGGGCTCGTGCAGGTATTAGCCGCGGTAGTGGTTCGTCCCGGCAACCACCTGCATCTAGCGGTGCCAAAGAGAAAGCAGACTATGTTGAAGTGTTTGACACGCCCCCTCAATCGAGTCGACCTGGTGGAGAGGCAGGGAGTGGCGGTTATGGCGCTGGGAAGCGGCTGCGGGATGTGATGGGCATGATGGATTCTAACAAGCGGAAAGTGCCTGGGGGAGACTCTTCCGCGTCTAGTTTGAAAGTTCGCTTAGGTGTGTCTCATAAGCGGCCCCGTTTAGCTTCCAAGATTGTGAAGGAAGTCAATCCAGGTATAGCCTTATTTATGTCCCTATCTTTGTGTTCTTGCCTTCGTTTTGTGATGTTCTTGCTTTTGCAGGGGCGTCTTTGCTTTTTCCTGGCGGGCCGAAGTTGACCGATGTACCCGGTTCGCGATTCGCTTTGCCTATTCCACCTCCCGTTACTGCGCAGGGTGTAGGTGGTGAGCGATCAAGTGAGGCTAAGGCTGGGCAACAGCCTCTTCCCCAAGAGAGCACTCAGGCAACGGAGGCAAAGGAAGTTGAGGAGGCGCGTGTAGCGGAGCTACAACGGGCCAGACTGTTAGCCGAGGCGAAGCTGAGAGAGCAGGAGAAAGGAAAAGGTGTTGAGGGTATGGATGGTGGCAGCGTGGATTTGGGTTCCAAGTTACCCGGTGGTGGGCAGCAGCCGCATGAACCTGGGTTTTCGAGCGGCGTGTTTGGAGACGCTGGGTATGTTGATTTGTCTTCTGGTGGTGGTTCGGCGGGTGGTAGCGATGGCGGTGGCTCAATCAAGGACACTATGCCCACGAGTGGCGGTAACCCCAGAAAAACTGACACTACGGGGGTTGTTTCTGGTGGGCTTAGGTTAGATACTGCCACTGGCCCAGTGTACCGCCCTGATTGGTCAGTTCACGAAGATGGCCGTTTCTTCCAGATTGACACTTGTGAGGAATGGTTGCTGGGCTCCATACCCCCGGCGGAGCGGGCGTATGCTGACAAGCGGGACCGGTTGGCCCTTCTTCAAGATGGTGCCGCCGGCCTGGCTATGGCTGCCGCTACGTTAAGCGAGGTTCGACGCGGGTACCAGGCATTGACTCAGGCCGAGCAGGAGTTAGCTGCAAGCAAGGCAGCTTTTAAGAATGTGCTTGACAAGCACAACAAGGATTGCGTTACTCAATCTAAGGCCTTATCCGACGCTTTGGCTCAAGCTAAATCCGCTGAGGAGCGTCATGCCAAGTCTTTCCAGGAATGGAAAAGCTCGTGCGAAGCCACCAATCTTGTTATAGCCAAAGTGCGTGACCGCGCGCGAGGGTTGGAAAGCGAGGTTGACCGTCTCAAGGCTGTGTTGGAAGCTAAAGTGTCGGATCTAGATAAGGAAAAGTTCGAGACCGCTGCTGCGCGCGCTGACTTAGCTCAGAAAGAGGAAGAAGTGCTGGTGCATGTTACCCGAGTGTCGGATCTGGAAACTGAGATTGCTCTACTGAAGCAAGAAGTTGACGTCCTTCGTGACGAGAAGAGAGCTCTTGGTATTGACGTCCGCGATCTTACTGCCTCCCGCGATAGCATCCAGGAGACGTTACGCGTTGCTCAAGCAGGTCATGGAGAGGCGTTGAATGATGTGAACTGGTTGATGACCACTGGGCTTCAAGGGGTATGTGTTGCTATTGCTCCCCTTATTACGTTTTCATATTGTTGTAGCTTTTGACCTCCTTGTTCGTTCTTCTGTGATCTAGGTGTTTACCCGCGTATGGGAGGAACCGGCACTAGTTCAGGCAGTTGCGCGCTTGCTGGAGAAATCGAAGCAGTTTGGTGTGGTACTTGGTTTTAAGCAGGGGTTTGACTTCTGCCTTAGTGGGCGTCCCTTGGAAGAGAACCCTTATCGTGATATTGATGCGGAGGCGGAATACGATGCGGAGGTCGCCACATATGATGAGCTGTCTTTTCCCGTGATGGATGTGATCGCGGAATGTGCCAAGTCACCTGATGGGGTGCGGCTGCTTCGAGCTGCTTTTGAGGAGGCAGATGAGGAGCTGCGGGCCGAGAAAGAGAAGGAAACTCGAGAAGAGGCCGCTCGAGCGGCGGCGGCACTTCGCGGTGAAGTAACTTCAACTGCTCCCCCAGATGCGGGCGCTTCCTCTGCTCTGCCTAGTGATGATGTAGAAGACGAGTTCATTGACCGCGTAGACTTCGGGGAGGACTGAGTGTTGAACATTTTAAACTTATTTGTATCTTGTGTGTTGAACAATTTTTATTTTGTTGTTACGCTTTGTATGCTTGGTACTATTTCTTTTATGCATGTCACTTCAACTTCCTTGCCATGATTATTCTAGGGATCGTAGGCGTCAGCCGTCAGTCATTAATGACTTCTGACGGCATAATAGGCTGCTGCAGGTGACGCTTGTCACCCACTGTCGATTGAAATGACCTCTTGCATTAATGGCGACTCATGATTACTCCCCTTACTTGTGTATAAATAGGGATAGTGTGTAGTGATTTGCCTATTAACCTTCTCTTTTTCTTTTCTTCTTTCTTCCTTGCTTCTTATCACAATGTCGAGTCTCCCTTCTCATGGAAGAACTTCCGGTGATGTAGATGAAGAAAGTCTAGTGGTGGAGTGCTTATTAGCTCTAAGGGGTGTAGTTCCTCCGGCCAATCCACCGGAACTGATGGCTGGTCCGGTCGATTCGGAGAGCAAGATGAAGATCCTGGCCGATGTATGTATGCAGGCAGCTGCCGGAGCTATGCCTCCGGTCACTGGCGAGTCCTCCGCCGCTGGGGAGCGGCGCCTGAAGGCTTTAGCTGAAGTCTGCGGGCAGCTTATTGCTGCAGAGCGCTCCTCCTCTGTGGGTTCCAGTGACCGGCCAACGGCCATCTTGGCCTGCCCGGCGGTGGTCCGACCTACCCCTAAGGTCCGGTTCCGTCGCAACGGTGATTCGTGGGCTCATCTTATCGTCTTAGATTAGGTGTTGGCATCACTTTGTTGTTGCTTTTGATGATGTATGTAGTAGTTAGGATTATCGGGCATCTGTGTTGTGCTCCTGCGGGGCTTGTTTTTTGCTAATGTACCCGGATGCCCGATGTTTTGTGGATGTTTGTCTCATATAAAATGGCTTAAATATTATGGCTTTTTCACTTTTTTGTTGTCCATGTTTACTTTTTTGACCTGCTTAATTGCTACTACTTTGTTGATGTAAGCAAACTGTGTGGGCCAAAATGGCTATGCATTATGAAAAAGCCAACGTACCTCGGATCTGCTTAGTCCGCGGCGGGTTGCTTGTGAAAGCAACTTTGCGGACCAAGGTGGCTATGTTGCGTGAAAACGTCAACGTGCCTCTGATCTGCTTAGTCCGCGACGAGTTGCTTGTGAAGGCAACGTCGCGGACCATGGTGGCTACGTTGCGTGAAAACGTCAACGTGCCTCTGATCTGCTTAGCTCGCGACGAGTTGCTTGTGAAGGCAACTTTGCGGACCAATGTGGCTACGTTGCGTGAAAACGTCAATCGTGCCTCTGATCTGCTTAGTCCGCGACGAGTTGCTTGTTAAGGCAACTTCACACACCAAGGTGGCTACGTTGCGTGAAAACGTCAATCGTGCCTCTGATCTGCTTAGCTCGCGACGAGTTGCTTGTGAAGGCAACTTTGCGGACCAAGGTGGCTACGTTGCGTGAAAACGTCAGTCGTGCCTCTGATCTGCTTAGGCCGCGACGAGTTGCTTGTTAAGGCAACTTTGCGGACCAAGGTGGCTATGTTGCGTGTAAACGTCAATCGTGCCTCTGATCTGCTTAGTTCGCGACGAGTTGCTTGTTAAGGCAACTTTGCGGACCAAGGTGGCTACGTTGCGTGAAAACGTCAATCGTGCCTCTGATCTACTTAGTTCGCGACGAGTTGCTTGTTAAGGCAACTTTGCGGACCAAGGTGGCTACGTTGCGTGAAAACGTCAATCGTGCCTCTGATCTGCTTAGTCCGCGACGAGTTGCTTGTTAAGGCAACTTTGCGGACCAAGGTGGCTACGTTGCGTGAAAACGTCAACGTGCCTCTGATCTGCTTAGTTCGCGACTAGTTGCTTATGAAGGCAACCTCGCGGACCAAGGTGGCTACGTTACGTGAAAACGTCAACGTGCCTCTTCAGTGTTATTATTGATGCTAACATTATTTCGTTGATTGTAAGTTAAAATGCTAACATATATCATTGATAGGGCGTAAAGCCAGTTTGGGGTGTTACACGACATTGTTGTAGCTAAAACTATTACATGTAACAAATACGTAGCTGGGCCGCGTTCCATGATCTTGGGATTGGGGTGCCATCTAAGCGTTCCAACGCATATGCACCTTTTCCGAGTATTTCCTGGACCTTGTACGGGCCCTCCCAGGTCGGTGCTAATTTTCCGGGTGCTTCAACCGTCGATGCTTCGTGTGACATCCGTCACTTTTCCTTATTTTATTTTGTAAATAATAATAATAATAATAATAATAATAATAATAATAATATATATAGTTGAAACAGATTTTTACTGCAGCCCACATATCTGTTCCTTTTTTTTTTGTTTCGAAGCCCACTGTGCCAGCCCAGTTAAGCCGGCCCAACTAGCCCAAGCCCAACTCCCCTCTTTTTGTTAAAAAGAAAAGAAAAATAAGGATTTTGTCACTGACCGGACTCGAACCCGAGCCGGCCAGGAAAACACACACAAGGCATGAACCAACTGGGCTACGGCTCATTGTTGATTTTATCAGGACACTTAATATATATATACACACGCAAAACTTCTCCTTTTCCTTGTCTGTACGAGCAGCAACAGAATGAAGGTTGACCAAAGAAGTTTCCATTCTTCTTGGCTTAATTCACGTGTGCTCAATCTAATTTGGTATTAATACGAAATTCCCGGTCTATTACGCGTGGAACCTTCATCAAATATCAATCAATTAGTGCCAATTAATCCACAAACGCGTCAACATTCAAGGCTAAGTCAACGATTGCCAATTAAACGATCCAACGAACCACACTATAAATTGATGCCTTCTGAACCATTACAACTCGCTCATAATCTTCTCTCAAACCTCAATATTCTTCATATCAATCTGTACATCTTCATACGATCATCGGTTGACTTTTATCTTTGACCCGACAATCAAACACGAATCAACGTTGTAAGTTAAACTTTTTTTTTGTGGGTTTTGATCACCGGCGTTCACACATCAAAAGCCCTAACATCAATTGGGCCAACGATGTGTGAATCGTGTTATTGCAGAAGCTAGGGTTCGTGGGTATTGATTTGGGGATAAAAACTGATTTCGCGTATGTTTATAATTATTTTAGAACAGGATTCATCACAACCACAGGCCTAGGCCAAGTGGTTGTGATGGTTGCATGTAACCGGGACCACCAGGGTTCGAGACCCGGCGTGGACACCCCCTTTTTCCTTAAATTCATTTTTTAACCAATTATATATATATATTTCATTTAAAACTTATAAATTCATTTTTAAATATTAAAACCTTTTTATAAATTCTAAAAAAATTATATTTTTCAAATCTGAGTTAAAGGTTTTATTTACAATTTTTGGTTTTCTAAAATTAATTGATTTAATATTTATAATAAATAAATCAATTTTATGCTATTATATTTATAAAAATTCATTAAAATATCAAAACAACTTTATTAAATTCTACAAAAATTATCCTGAGTTTGTATAGAGTTAAACTTTACTGAAATAATTTTTAATTCAGAAAAATCATTTATTTTATTTTTTTAATCAATTTTTGTTAGATTTAATCATAATTAGATCATAATAAATTCAATTTTCATTATTTTTGCACCAAAATTTTATACAATTTATTTTTAAATATTTAGAACAGAAATATGATTTTTAAAATAGAAATTCTTTAATTTTAGTATTTTTAAATATTAAAGTTAAAGTTTGGCAATTTGTAACAAATAGATTTAATATTCTATTTTAAAGGAAATAATTTTATAAAAATTATTTTTATACTTCAAACACATTATTGTGAGCATACTAAATTCAAATTTTATAAAAAGACTTTCTTTTATTTAATTATCAAATTTCCCTTTATTTAATTAACATTTTATTCTAAATTCAACAATTGGGTATCCCCAAATCGAAACCCTAGAAAATACTTATAGACTAAATAGACTTAGACTTATTTGTTACATTATACATAGGGTGATACCTGACAACGTTGGATTATACTTATTCAATTACACAAGACTTACCACCTTGCTAAGGTGAGTATTACTTATCCCCTTTTTCGCTTTTACAACTTTTGGGGTGATTCATGCACAAGTATACAAAACTTTCATATTCATTTACACATACATTTTTATTCATTTACAATTCATATACGTGTCTTGTTTATCTTTGTGCTTATGTTTTAACATGAACGTAGCTTACATACAAAATCATACATACAGACATAACTTATGTTATGGTGCTCTTTACATACAGACGTAACTTATGTTACGGTGCTCATTTAGACATAACTTTGTGTTATGGTGCTCTTTTAGACTCACACGTGTTGAGGTGCTCATTATCAATTTCATTGTACAACTTTACATGTGATCTTTGTCTTGTTTGGTTATTTGCGTGTTTACATAATGCCTTGGTGATACTAGACACATGAATTGTACTACCTTTCAAAACTTACACTATATGTACAAATCTAAGTAGTACTCACCAACATCATATGTTGACAAAATTATTTTCGTGCATGTTTCAGGATAAGCTGCCTGACGCTTCACATAGGACCTTGGACTTAGATTAAATCAATCAATTATGTTTATTTTGTTGTATTGTATTGAATTTCACATGTTGTAAAACAATATTCAATAATCAAATATTTACATTTTA
Organism: Ambrosia x helenae; assembly: GCA_030844895.1. Lineage (NCBI taxonomy): Eukaryota > Viridiplantae > Streptophyta > Magnoliopsida > Asterales > Asteraceae > Ambrosia > Ambrosia x helenae. The sequence goes on from CM061231.1 coordinate 141,547,848, forward strand.
GTACCATGAGCTTTTGAACAATCGTCACTACGTGACACCTCGATGATTCCGCCATCGGTTGGGGTGTTACACTTCGTTGAGACGAAACACAAAATCCCCGACCTGGAATTGTGTCTTCTTTACCCGGGCATTGTAGTATTGCTCCAACTGTCTTTTATACTTGGCCTCCTTGAGTGCCGCCAACCCTCTTCGTTCCTCCAGAAGGTCCAGGTTGAGGCGTAATTCAGTGTCATTGTCAGTTTTTGAGGCTAACAGGACGCGTGCGGATGGGCACCCGATTTCGGCGGGGATCATGGCCTCAGTACCATATGTTAGGCTAAAAGGTGTCTCCCCATTGCTGCTTTTGGTTAGCGTGCGGTGTGCCCATAGGACGTTTGGAATCTCGTCCACCCAGCCTGTCCGCCTGGTGTTCAAGCGGGTTTTGATTCCATTAACGATGCTACGGTTTGCTCGTTCGACCTGTCCGTTGGCTTGCGGGCGAGCCACGGACGTGAAGGTCTGTTCCACCCCCATGCTTGTCAGCCATTCTTGGAGCCCGAAATCCGTGAACTGTAAGCCATTATCGCTGACGATACTCATTGGTAGGCCGAAGCGACAGATGATAAACTCCCAGATGAAACGCTTTACCGTGCGGGCATCGATGGATACTAGTGGCTTGGCTTCGACCCATTTTGTAAAATAATCGATTGCCACAATGAGGTATCTAACGTTTCCCGGGGCTGTGGGGAATGGTCCCACTATGTCGATTGCCCATTTTTGGAACGGCCATGCAGATGTGACTGGCACTAAGTCGTTCTTGGGACGCAATGTGCTTGGAGCGTGACGTTGACAGGCGTAGCACCTGCGGAGTATTTTGACGGCATCTACGTGCATGCCAGGCCAATAATATCCCGCATTCATCAGTTTCGCAACTACCATTCTTGGTCCAGCGTGTAGACCACAGATCCCTTCGTGCACCTCTTTGATTAAGAACATAGCTTTCTCTGTATCAACACATCTCAATAGGGGTCCCAAGTACGACCGCCTATATAAGGTACCGTCTATCACTTGATAATGCATGGCCTTGTGCTGTATTTTTCGTGCCTCGAATTTGTCTGTTGGTAGAGAACCGCTTGTTAGGTAGGTGATTATCGGGGTCATCCATGACGACGTGCCCACCTGCACAACGTTCACTTGATGTGCGGATACGGATGGTGCGCTTAAGACCTCGACTCTGACGTCCTTAGCCATGTGCTCAAAAATGGAGGCTGCCATTTTACTTAGGGCGTCAGCGGGTTTGTTTTCGCTCCTGTTGATGTGGAGAACCTTGCAATGCGCGGACCGCTGCATGAGCTTTTTAGTCTGTTCCAGGTACAGAGCCATCTTCCTGTCCCTCGCCTCATATTGTCCATTTACTTGCGCAGCTACGAGCATCGAGTCTACATGCGCGTCGAGGAAGCGGGCGCCCATCTTGTCTGCGATTCGGAGGCCTGCTAGCAGGGCCTCGTATTCCGCCTCATTGTTTGTACTTTCAAAGTTCAGGCGGATTGCATATGTGAATTCGGAACCGTCTGGGCTGATGAGCCGCAGTCCTGCCCCCGCGCCGTCCTCGCTCTTCGCGCCGTCGGTGTAGAGCGACCACTTGTCGTTTTCGGCTGTCGGTGACGGTGGATCTTGCTATATTAGACATTCCGCTACCTTGTCGGCGGGGACTTCTGTCGCGAAGTCCGCCAGAATTTACCCTTTGATGGCTGGTCGTGGTTTGTAGAAGATTTCGTGTTCTCCTAACTCGATTGCCCACTTTGCTAGTCTTCCCGAAAGTTCTGGCTTCTTCAGGACATCACTTATGCGGTAGTTGGTGAGTACGTTTATTGTAACAATTCGGAGTGGACCCCAAAAATTTTCGCGTTTATTTAAATAGAAACCAACAAATAATACGATTGTGTGCGAAACTAAAAACCGAACCATTAAACGTATAAAATATTATTATATAACACGATATTCGAGACCGAACTAATACGCGATACGAACCCAAATCGAACCCGGCTGAATTTGGTTAGTCACCACTAGCCTAGTTTACAACCGTCAGTTTATAAAACCTTCCACCTATTTCTATTAAAAACTATACACCTAAAAGTTTGACACCATATTATGACTCACCCCACCCACCTAATTATTACAAAACCATCCCTTATCTCCTGCTCACACACTCTTATCCTCACTCTCATAACTTACACATACAAAGGCCAACACCATCTTTCATCTCACATCCACACAAAACAAGCGATTATCAAAAGAAGCAAGAGAGAGGAGGAATCCAAGAGAGAGAGAGAGAGAGAGAGTGGCAGAACAGAAGAAAGAGAGAGAGAGGGGCGGCGAGAACAAAACAGCGGAGACCCGAGGGTCTCCTGTGTCCGACGAAGAAAGGAAGAGGAACCGGAGAAGGTCACCGGCCATGGCCTCCGGCCGGCCGGTGCTGTTAGCGAGGAGGAGCAATGACGACGGTGGTGGTCCAAGGGATGGAGTCTAATCAAGTCAAGTCTGGTCACAAAGGTAAAATCCTGATTAATTCCTCCTCCTTCTGTACACGTCGATATTGTTATTGTGATAACAATTGGGGGTTTGTCTCGGGAATGGTGTCGGGTGTGGTGATAGATGATAGCGATTCGGTAGATAACACGGTAGTGGTTACCGAGTGGTTGTGATGGGCGATAGTGGGGCAGCGGTGGTGCACAGGTGGTGGTGTAAGATGGGTTTGGGTAATAGTCGGTTGTCAAGGAGATAGGTCAAGGGACGAGTCAACCAAAGTTGACCGAGTCAACTGTACAGTCAACGAAAGTCAGCCATGGTCAACACTCGGTCAACAGAACATGGGTCATCTCCGGTCAATAACAGTCAACCGAGTTAAGGCTGGTCAACACGAATCATGACCCGAACATGAGGTATAACTAAATCCGATAACTCGGCAATTATAAATAGATAAATATTTTATATTCATACCGTGTGGACTTGACGAGCTCGACTAATAAATCGACCATGAATATACATGTGGATTAGATATATGAACTTAGACTCTTGGGATATAGGATAATAAAAAGGACGTACAGGAACATGACATTTAAACATCATATTTATCTTATAACCAATGGACTAGGCATTTGGTATACAATGATCTGAACCTTAGAATATTGATATTATTTTCTTAAAAACATTATTACTATTATTTTTTCACTACAAGTATATATATACTAAGCATGGATATTGGGGGCGTATGACTTGAACTTGATGATTGGAAGTTGGACAATTAGACTAAGACTCGAATATAGGAAAACCAACATACACCAAGGTATATTATGTCAACTTTTATAATGGAATGGATGGATAGCAGTGATGTTTGAACATGAGACATATAGAGATAAGTTGTAACGAGTAGAATACGAATATTAGTTATATCTTACAAATTAGAGATAATATAAGGATACACCATTGTTATGTTAGTAGTATGATATAAAAACCATACGCTCGAGCTCGTCCCCACGTGTAACTGTTAATTAATAAAACCAAAACTAATAATATGTGTCAACATAGGGCCTAACCAGGAAAATACCAGGAAGCGATACCAAGCACCCTGTTTTATACTTGGCTTCGTGAACTCCCCTCTTTTTACTTTTAACTGATTTGGGGTGACGCATGCTTCCATTTATTTGCTAACTTATGGTGTTAGTTTTATAAGTGTGTTTACTTGTCTGCGTGTTTTACCATACCATACCAGGCACTCATTAACTCTAGGATAGAGCCGACTTAATATATGGGTAGTACTACTTGGGGAATCCCTCACGCACAGTGGTCCGGCCTTACACGGAAACCCCCACTGAGACCGACGGGTCGTTGCGGCATATATTTTGCCATGGGAACCTATGTTGCAGAGCATAGGTTAGAACCTATAACAATAACGGGTATAGTTTCTACTGTTACATCTAGGCATGGTTAGGCATGACACTAGATGCAGGGTTGAGTGGCCAGCTTATATTACTGTAACGCCATAACAAAAACCAGTAAACTTATTTGATTACTAAAACCATTTGATAAACTAAACTTCGGGCGCCTAGTTAACCAAACACACGAACTCACCAACATTATTGTTGACCCAAAACTATTTTAAGCATGTGTTCAGGTACCTGCTCTGGAGATACAAGGAATATTCGATACGACTCAGAGTCACACCGACGGACGAACCAGACAGACGGACGAACGAGCAACCATAGATACTGTCCAAACCTTGTATGGTTGTAGATTAGATAGATGTATTATCGGGAGATGTATTATTTAAAACAAATATATTTATACAATAGCTTAGATAATTAGTGTTGCATCGGTTGTTTTGCTTGCATTGCGTGAATGTGTATCAATCTGTGAATTCGTCCAGGCCCTCCGGGTCGGGGTGTGACATTTATTGGGTGTCCCTGAAAGTATCGCCGTAAGCGCCGTGAAGCGTGTACCAAAGCCAAGACAAGCTTTTCC